>OZ023329.1:21788878-21918878 GCA_964007535.1 Brachyptera risi | reverse complement strand
AATTCATAAAATGATGAAAAATAATATAACTCTGGTCCAAATAGGTTTTTTATCAACTTCTATACGTATGTAGTCACCTTTTTAATATCTATAGCTATTGTTTCAGGGAGCAGCAGGTGGTAAGCGCCGTTCATTCCCCGATCGTATAGTATAGGCCTATTCGAAATAGCAATGAAATGTATAACTAAAGGAAAAAATACTAAGTTCACTTCAAAATGGAATTTGGATCAAATGCACGTCGGCCCACCGACTCGGCGCGCGATCACACATGCTAATACACGATAGACTTTATTTTTTCAAATATTCATACAATTTTTTATTCCATTTCGTTCATCACTAGAGAGAAATAAGTTGAGTTCACGACGAAACAGAATTTTGATGAAATATACTACGGTACTTGACCAAGGTGATCGATTGACCAGGTGGACGATTGAGTTCGTCTCGAACGCCTGCCCGCTCCTCTTTCTGTGTTTTCAATGGTTCATTAATTAATAGTTAATCAACTGTTATCTTCATTGCTCACCTTTTTTAATTCATCAACCAAATAGTCAATTAGCTCAACGAACTCTTCAACGGTTGACTAATCGATCTTTAATATGATAAATTATTTTGATATAATCAATAAACAATATTCAAGTTCCATATCTATATGGTTCATTAGGAAGTATGACCTCAATAAGAGTCTTGAAATTTAAGTAAAATCTTCCAGACCAATTATTTCATAAATCATACACAAATCGATTCCGATGATTTGTTATTTCAAGGAATATGATATTTTGTATATTATATCTACATTTAAAACAGTCGGTTGTTCCCATTTAATTCGTTATTGATTGATGAAAAATGTCGGATCACAACAACACTTTGAATTCACATGAAATATAAATAACAACAGATTCAAATATAGACTGCACACTTGAAGAAAGATGTGTTTAGGCACAGTCACGTGTTAAGATAACACCAACTTTAGATCACCAAGCAAATACGCGAATATTTAATTAAATCAAAACACAGTATTGATAAAATCAAAATTAATTGAAATACGTACCTGATCGCTTTTTCTTCTCATCACATTGAAGACACAGATGGAACAGCCGGTATCCATTGATCCAGGTCACAACATGCGGACGTTGTTTCTGTTGTTGTCGTTGAGTGCAGCCTATACTAATCTAAATAACCCAATATAACTATAATTTAATAAACCCAACCTATTCAATAACTTGAACTAACTAACCTAACCAAGCAAACATCATAAACTGAATTAATCTCAACTAAAACCAATCTAGGATGAATGGCCACTAGCACTTCGCACAAATGGCAATCTCGATGCCCTTGCTCGCGTCTGGACTATTGGAGCATTGACCGCGCATCGCTCACCGACATCTTTCGCCATTTTTTAAGCCAATAACAATTGAGGAATATCAAGGTCAAGAATTGTTAACACTCCCCTCTCAATAAATCATCATTCATCCCTGATTACACCCATTCACTTGATTTTCTGTTTATTTTTATTATTTTATTTTTAATCATACGCTGTCTTTTTGATTAAGGTCTATTGGCGTCGGTCAATGATACACAAGCTATGAAAGATGATGAATAAGGTATTTAGTGAGGTTTTATGGATAGTGTGAGAAGGATTCGGTCGTAGTCTGCTCTTAGGTTACCATCATCATAGTATTCACAATGGAAAAAGCACGAAAACCTCCGAGATGATGTACGACCATGTCAGGAATCGAACCCCGGTCGTTTGAACGACGATTCAGCGCGCTAGTGACTGATCTACCGTCTCAATTATTTGCTTCAAATATTTATACCAATCAGACAGTAGCTGTTAGTGTTTACAGGTTATGTCATACATATTGAACAGACATCATAACGTGTCAATCTAATCCATATATTGGTTAATATATAAATTCAAAAAGCCTTGAGGCCCATCTACAGACGAAATTATTAGTATGAATAAATTGAATGACTGAAAAAATACCCTCAACTCATTGGTGGAAAAAATATCTCTTGTAAATAATTTTTGAACAAATACAATTAGAATCTAGTTCTCTACAGGCAACTCGAAAGGACCTAAGCTATTCTATAAATATAAATCGGAACACGGTTCAAGTTGGGCATTACAAATTACCGCGTTATCACGTGCATTTTATTATTCTGTGATGAAATAATGAAAAATGCTCCATTTTGGGCAGTAAATGATGAATAATGTTATACTGAATGGTCCTCGTTTTTCTGGTGAAGATCTTTCTCTTAAAAATTGGGCAAATGTCTTGAACAAATCACTCGAGTTTTCGAAACTGGCTTACCCCCACAGACACGCCATCCCGTCGCCATCTACTTCTTCCCCTTGCTCAAATTTCTCCACATGCTCTCTTCATTTATATTTCCATGTTTCCACCACTTTTTATACTTCACTTTTTCCTACAATTCCCTTCTCACTTCCGAATCATACCTTGTAACTTATTCCTACCTTGTCTTTGGTCTTCCTCTTGTTCCCTTCCTTCCTACTGTTCCTTATAAACTCCCTCCTTGGTATTCGCTTGTTACCCATCAACATCATAAGGCCATACCAAAGCAACCACTTCCTTCCCTTCAGCCCAATATCTCCACTTTCCCTTCTCATTTTTCACTCCTCATTTTATTTATTTTCATTAAGCTCAGCATATACTTTGGGAAAATACCATTTCTGCACACTCCTTGAACTCTTCGCTCTTCACACTTCTTGTTCTCTAATCGGAAAATTGTTGGTATGGGCAAACTTCCCCGCAGGAAATGGCAAAAGTGTTATAAAGATTCATTTTAGTTCACCAGCTTGGAGTAAGGGAGGCTATATATATAACCCAGTTCCCAATTACTGTATCCATAGCTTGAACATATTGAAACAAAATACAATCTCTACGTAAAATGCAATTAATTGTACTGAAGGTTTTTATATGTTGTCATCAGCAGATATCGTTCAATAGCTTTAAGAATTTTATTTTACAATTTTATGTTTGACTTGCGGTGTGAACCAGCTGTTGTTGTTCTGTACTATAGAGTTCCAAATTTGTATTTGTTGTATTTTAGTTTTCAACAATATGTTTATGACGTTGGTGTTGATATTTCTGGTTTTATCATATTGCACTTATGGGGCTTGCCCTGTTGCTAATAAAGATTTAATAAATAAATACATGAATAAACAAATAAAAATCGAATTAAAATGTACAGATTACAATATTCGCATGGCAAATCAAATCTGTAATCAGAGAAAATATAATCTGTTCCAACATTTTGTTTCCCAACATGTGAAATCTTTTTTTCATTATTGATAAAATCGAATACTTGACACAAAGTAGTTTTTCTTCGAGTAGTTCTAAGGATGACAAATTAGTATCGTTCGGACGGGTCGCCGCAAGAGTGATATTACTGCCCCAAAGAGAATTATTAATTTTAATCAATCTAATTCAACATTATGTGAATATGACTACCGGTAATGTAAAGTAATGACACCTGATTCAGTTGACCTTCAGACCCTGTTGGTTGACCGCAATATATTTTGCAACACAGGCGACCATAACAAGTTTTCTTAAATGGTATGCAACTACTGCAAAAAACATTATATAAGTTATTTCATCTAATCGTACAACTCATTGTGAGACATGCTCATTTTATTCCTTCTTTGAAAAATCTTCAGGAAAAGTAGATTTAGTCAGATGTTTTTGTCTGATGTTTTTGATGTTTTTGTCGTTTTTGTCAGATGTTCAGTCAGATGGTCACCACAATTATTTTACTGATGTCCTATTATTTTCCCTGCATAATGCTATAAAAAGTGCTGAATAAGTTATATATACATTTTAAGGAAGGACAGAGGTGAAAACACTAGTTTTAACATTATTTTTTTTAAAAAATTGTATTATTTTTTCATTTAGTCTTTTCTGTCAACTTTCATATAAAAATTATCTGAAAGGTATGAGAGTATTATAACCATATTGAAAAATATATTTCAACAGTGAATACAGCACAAAAATCATGGAAAACACTCTTTTCCGCTTGAAATTATCTCTGCTACAGTTTTTCCTACACAATTGAGTGTGAGAAACATCTTTTCTCTATAACTATCTGTTAGAATGTGTTTATATTTTTTGTGAATTTTTCTGAATAGTATTTGGAAGGAAGTGGGTATTGGAAACCTACACGAATGAAAAATGATGGTACAATAAAATAATGAGTATTTGGTAAATTTTCAAAAAACAAAATAAAATTTGATAAAACTTCAAAAATATCTAACAGCAAAAGTATTAATGTGATGTAGAAACGAATACCCATTATTATGCGTTGGGTTGTTGCGATTAGATTTCACTTCAAATATCGAAATTATCTGTGTTGGTTAACCAGAAAAGGTGTTTTCCAGTAATGCCAAAATTTATACAAAAAATATACAAAAACCATACCAAAAATACGAAAAAAAAAAATTAAATTTTTTTTTTTTTTTTGTGTGACCTGATTAGTATTGTGTAGTATTTTGAGACTGTTTGATATTAAACTTTAGATTATAAGATTTTCACCTCTGTCCTCCCTTAAGACAATTCATTTTTCAAAAATTCATCTAGAATAGCGATGCTATTAACTATAAGAATATCTCATTTGATGGATGACAGTTTTATGATATAATGATCGGTAATCTGTCAAATCTTCATAAAAAAATGTTTCCATTTTTAATTGATTAATTATATGAGCGTAGCGAAGATTTCCATTCCATATAACGAGAAAAATTGGGTTTCGTTTTTATGTTTTTTTTTTTTTTTGTAATTGTGTACGTGTCATACAGGTCAGAAAAACAATCTGATCAGCTCGAAACTTTTTCCACGTTTTTACGTCGTATCAAAATATGTTGAGATTATTTTTGAAACAAAATTTAATTCAACGGTTTCTCCGGAAAAAATCGGAGAGTTTGGAAAATCCCCACAAGGATTACCCGGATAGAAAATACTTGAAATATCAAAATTTTTAACAAGCTTCAACATTTTCTCTGAATATGGAAAACACCATCATGCATATTTTCAGTGACTTTCACAACAATCGGATGGGAAATAACAAAGGAAACAATAAAAGTATATATTTTATAGAATATTGGGATCAATTGGTTTGGCCTAGGACTATAGCTATAGTCCTAGGTTTTGCAAAGTGCATAGCGACAGGTTGCAGCTCTATAAATATCAACAAGTTACAGGTAAGGTCGTTGAACGTTTGAAGTAATCCAAGGTCCCTAGATGTGGATTGAGATGACAGAATATTTTCTACTCCAAATTTCCATACTCCTAGGCTCATCTCCCAACGCATATCCCGCGTTTTCCTAGTATTGTGTTGACTTGAAAAAAACGGCACTTCCACCAAAGATGAAATATTTATTTTTATTAACAACGGCCACTTAATACAAAGTCATCGCTATCCGATGAAGGTCAAGGATGGAAGATGGAGGTTGAGGTCAGGGGAAGGGTTGGTTCGAAGGGGATTGAGGGGGAGACTCTTACTATCTCACAATAGAAAAAATTTCTAGGTAGGCCTAATAGGTAATTATGTTTGCATTTGAGATTTCGTTTCATTCTCCATGGAACAAATGATATTTTTTTATAGATGTAATAATGTTCAAGTCAAAAAAGTTGAGAATACAAATGATAATGGGCCCAAATCAGCATTGAAATTAGTCAGTCATTCAAAATCTGTTGATTTGTGTAAAAATGAGCTTCTGGGACGCTCTCACGGCTCGTAAGATTATCCAGAGAGACGCTCCTGCCTCATGACGTTTCATGACTTGGTATGCGGTTTCAAGCAAACTCAAGCCATGGCCATGTTGAAATAGGGTAACATCTTTGATAACTTCTTGAGCACGCAGTTCTCACTGGAAATGAACAACCATGAAAGACTCTGGCTAATTGACTTACTTTTCTATCATCATATAATTATATAATAATGAAAATATTTTACGGAAGTTGCCTACATTCATATTGATAATTACTAGTTATATATATCATGGTTTGAGTTGAAAAAAATGATTTTCTTTGTGAAAGAATATATTTTCTCTTGAATATACTTCTTGTTCATGGATAACTATTTTTGTTACAAATTGAGCTATTGTTCATGGTGAAATTGAAACATTTTAGAAGATTCGAATTGCGATTTTCAGAAGTAGAAGTAAAAATAATAGTGTGTCGAGATTGTGTCACAGAAAGTTCAATTTCACACAGTTTATGGTCACCTTTTGACGTCAAACGGGTCACTGACCTCAACGACACGAGCGGGTCACCGATAAATGATTGCATATTCTCATAATCTATCACATCCTTTTCTGGTATGCGATTCGTAATAGAATAAAACAATTCCAAAACCCACGCTAACAATATACAGATCACTGAAAAAAAATCATCTTTTTCCACTTTTAAACCTTGATACTATCCACAACCTTCAGCCATGAGCAATATAAAATTTTCGAAAAAGTAACACGGTGTAGGAATCGAACCCTAGCCTCCCTCGCACCGTAGGAGCTCGCCTCACCTCCGAGCAATTTGCATTCTCCAAGCAAAATAACATGTCAAGGACATCACTGTGAAAGGTTTTACTGAAAATGTACTGTATTCACGATATATCAAGGAGGTACGATATCAAGGAGGACTACTGGGATGTTCTTGGCCTATTTCTAGGAGCCCGAGCAGTCATCATTCTTCTTTGATTTTTTGGAAAAAAAATCAATTTCATCTTTAATTCAGAATAACATCATCGTTTCTATTTTGAGAGACTGCGAATATTCTCCATAAACATCAGCATAATTATACAACTTGGATAGATGTTAATTATTTCATAGTGATACATACATATACTACATACACTCACCCTTATGTATACAAACTACAAAGAATCCTTGTTACGGGTAGAACAAATGCTTTAGTAAAAATATAAAAGAAATTGGTATAAACTTGTAAAATACTAAATACTGTGTACAAGAGTAATTAGAATTAATTCATTGAACAGAAGGTACATTGGCTATACTTTGCATCACAGAATACATTAATAGTATGAAAAGCATGAATTATGAATGTCTTTGATCCTATTTTTAAACATTTATCTTGAGACGATCAAATTTTTAAATGTCTCCCTCAGGTTGTTGAAAAGTTTGATCCCAATATGTGTAGGGTCACGTTCATAAATTAAAAGTCGACTATGTACCTTGTGGAGATCGTTGCCATGCCTCATGTAATGGTCGTTTTTAGTTGAACTTGGTTGAAATTTTGTCGAAATTGAATTGATTCAATCGAAAATCGAACATCATTTCATATCATTTTATATCATCATTTTAATCTTGCACATGAGTTCTGCAGGTTGTCGGCAACGGCCAAGGGCATTATGCAATCGGGAAGAAGGCTCTACAACCACCTGCCAGTTGAAATCAAAGCTAACAGCAAGTTTTTCAACGGCAAGCTCATTGAATACCTGGTCAAACAATCTTACCACAGTGTAGACGAATATCTAAGCTCTTGAGGACTTGTAATTTGTAATTTAAGATCAACTGTTTTTTATACACGACAATTTTTAATCATTACCATTTATTTTATTCGTTTGTTACATTGCATTGTAACTATTTGTAGACTACTTATTTTTAATTTTGACTTGGTTCATACATGTAATCATGTTTTCATAAAACCGTAGATAAATACAAATACAAATACAAATACAAATACAAATATTCAATCATTGATTTCATTCCATCCATCTTTCATTGTCGATCACGTGAATTATTTTAAATTTCCATATATTATTTCTGAATGCTTCCATTATTATTTGTCTTGTATTGATCGATCACGTTGGATCCCTGTAGTCACTTATTTATGTGTGAAAAGTTGCCGACGGAGGATATTTCTCTCCTGGCGACCTGCTTGTTCAAAGACTTGACGAGACAACCTAGTAGGCATTCTAATACCACTCGTAATTGGGGGTGTGAGCAATCACGAATGAATGAATATTAGGGTTTTAAGGCGCATCGACAGCGAGGTCACGATTATGCTGCGATGAAGGAATGATTATGCTGTGATGAAGGAATGATTATGCTGTGATGAAGGAATGATTATGCTGCGATGAAGGAATGATTATGCTGTGATGAAGGAATGATTATGCTGTGATGAAGGAATGATTATGCTGCGATGAAGGAATGATTATGCTGCGATGAAGGAATGATTATGCTGTGATGAAGGAACGATTATGCTGTGATGAAGGAATAATTAGGCTGTGATGAAGGAATTATTATGCTGCAATGAAGGAATGATTATGCTGCGATGAAAAAATGATTATGCTGTGATGAAGGAATGATTATGCTGTGATGAAGGAATGATCATGCTGCGATGAAGGAATGATTATGCTGCGATGAAGGAATGATTATGCTGGGATGAAGGGATTGTAGCCCTCTAGTTTGGTCATCTTGACGCTCTCTTCCCACAAGCGCAAAGCTAGAGCTGGGTCACGAGCTTTGGAAGAAGGCTTCTTCTTCACACAATCACTATGAAATCAAAACAGAGCTCGTTACTAAATGTCCAACTGTCGACTATTCACAAGCAAACATGATAATAATATATATGCTTCTGATAGACTTGGTTCAAGTTTAGTCATGTTGACCTCCTAAAAATATGATATTTCATCATTGGCATTTTCATATTGTTACATTAAAGATCTTAGCAATAAGAAATGGACCACTATATATTCGTGACTTTTGAGTATTCAAATATTATTCTCATCTACATACATACAAGGTTTGAATCGTCGTATTGTTAGTTACTGATTAGTCGTATTATTTCTTAATATTAAGTATTACTATCCCAGAGCTATAGTTATTTAGATGTTAATTTCAAGTTTGTTCATCAAATATTAAACTTGTATCAATTCCGCCTTTCACACAAATGTAGGTGCTTTTCATATCTTCAAATACGTTATTAAAAAATTAAACATTCAGAATGAGAGTCAAAACATGAAACATTTCATGAAATTAATGAAATATTTTTCAGAAAAAATATTGATGGAACTATCACAATATCAACTATCGAAAATAATCGAATATTCCGAAAAAATAACATGTAATTAGGGAAATTATTCTCATTGAGAATTTGGAAATGATTTTGATAACTGTTTTAACAAAATATTCACTGTGGAAAAATCCTCATCGGTGAAAAAAGCACAGCTTTAGGCCTACTCTCGGATGAAAATTGATAAAAATTTTACAAACGAAATTTTTGAAAATATTCAAGCATTTATTTTTATATCAACCAATGATCAGCTAGTTGAATATTTCAACCAGCATCTTGAAAAAATAACAGAAGTTTTAAATACATATTTTGAAAATTGTTCAATCAGAAGTCCAAAAGTCCATTAAACTTGAAACAATTCTAAAAACTAAATGCATTATCATAAAAGTTTTATTTGAGTTATAAACTACTTAAAGCTTGTCATCTACCACAAACTTCTTTACATACTACTATAGCTATTATCTAAATCAATTAATCAATATGAATCTATTATCAGTGTCTATAATATTAATTCTCAAATTACCTATAATACAGTCCAGTCTCATCTGCCGCCAGCTCATCGACCGCGCAATAGATCGACGTCTGGGCGCCTTGCAGAGGCGTCTTGATCGCATGGCTGATGACGTTCTTCATCAACCATTCGGTGCCCTTCACCACAGTCGTGTCTAAATGACGAACAAGCTCTGTGTTCACGACCCCTGGATGCAGGGAGTAGGTGTTCACCCCGGTACCTTATGTATGGAAGAGAAACAATTTTTCAAAATATTTCATTTTTAAATTTACGACCAGTGATTGACCCGCGCCCACGAACGTCACAAAAAAAAACATCCAATCAAATGGGCTGTTTTTTATGTGGGAAATTTGACATTTACCTATCAGAGTATCTCTAAATGCCCACATGAAGTATAGATTAAGGTGGCCTGGCGATTAGCCACGCCTATCCAATTGGTTTGGTCAATTGGGTCAATTGGCCTTGTGGTGTGGTGCCCCGTCCAAACGTTTCCATCTTCCATCCATAGTATTAATTGGGGTACAAAGATTTAGTATCAAGTTTCGAAGTCATTAAAAAAAAGTAATTTAAATAATATATCATTATTGTGTGAAATTTTATACAAAGGCGTTTTTCCCTCATTGAGGTTAATGATTACAAGGTATAGAATCGTTCGGACAGGTCACCCATAAGGACAATTTTACCATTCCAAAACTATTACCACTTTCGTTGTCTCGCCCCTTTGACGTCACAAATGAAATACACAATCAAAAGGACTTTTGATTTGTGGTGAATTCGAAATATCCAATCTGGGTATATTTGAATAACCACAAAAGATATGGATCTAGATGGACGAATAATTAGGCACACCAGTATTTAGTCGTTGATTTGAAGAGTGTTTGAAGAACCTCTGTTTGTAAGAGTGAAAAATCGTATGAATTGCTTTAATTGAAAATATTATCTCCCAAAGACTAAATCAATTTTCTGAAATTTAAAAAAAATAACGCTCATAATTTTATTGATCTTCGAAAAAATTAAATTATCAAAATGCATATATTGAATTGTTTACGGCCTTGTTGATCTTATGGGGATTATTCAACTAATAGAGAAACTCATGCAAAGAAAAATGTTTGAAAATTTTCACTATGCGATAAATGTTAGTTTCCACAAAAAAATCTTGTCAGCAAAACGTACCGTTGCAGCGCGTGAAGACAGAAAAAAAACTCAGAAAAACTGCCACAAGGGGTAGAAGTCTTCACTTCTTCTTCTCAATTACTTCTTAGATTTACATGTGTTCACATGCACGAATTTTAACCTTGAAATAACGTGTCTTCACACTACATGTACAGTACACGCAATTATTTATCTAGAGCCGGTTCTACGAATTTTTGGTCAATTTATAAACCTCCAACTATTAGTCAAGGTACGAAAATAACATTCGTAACAAACAGTGACTGATAACAGATTAATCCGCGAACTATCGCTAATCCACTTACAATTAGTTTGTAAAATGAATACTCGAATGAATACATGAATGAAAATAAGAGATTCAAAAGTCCACTACACCTTTGAGCCTATTTGATAGTTCTTTGGAAAATAGGACATTGGCAAGTTTGCTTTGTCCGTATGCAAGTCTCGCGCTGTACGATTTCTCCCAGTTCAAATCATCGAAGTTAATACCTGCACCTGTTGATAGAACAAAGTAATACAAATCAATATTAAAACAACTGTGAAAATACTATGAATACATTCTACATATGATTACATGTGACCCGGGAGGTGAAGGGACATATATCGGACCCGGTTCGATCCCCGCCACCGTCCATTTTGACAGGGGTTTTTCGTGGTTTCCCTCTGTAGTCTAGGCTAATGCCAGGATGGTTCCCAAAATATAGGCCACGACCGCTTGCTCTCCACTATCCTTCCCATTACCCATAAAAACCTTCATCTCATCATCCCATCATCTCATTAATCATTCATCCGACGCCAATTGATCTTAGTAATCATTATAGTGCGTCATTAAAACCCAATAAATATATATACATATGATTACACAAATAAAACAGATAGCACAGAGAGCATATAAATATATCTATCATCATTCTATTTTGAAAACCAGATGTCTTGCAGGTCACTGATTTGTTTAGTAACCAGCACCTTCCAGTATGATAAGATGATGAAAAGGAGACGGTCGTGGTGCAATACTTAGAACCATAACTTAATCGAAAGAAGGGAACCAAGTTGCTCCTCTGTCAGGGATGATTAACGGGAATCGAACACCGTCCTCCTAATATATAGTGACGATTAAGCGACAGGTCCCGTTACATACCCGCCACAGTGAAATATAAATGCTGGAGGCCTACCTTGTTCATGTGCGAGCGATGAGACGGTGACAATCCTTGCCGGTGCTGACTTGATGATCCTTGGTAACAACAAGAGCGTGAACAAAAAGTGACCCAAATGATTCACACCAAACTGTGTCTCAAATCCGTCTTCAGTAAGACCTTTCGGGCACAACATTACGCCTGAAATAAAATAGATGAGGAAAAATTATTCCCAATATATTTGTAGTTATATATTTGTATTTGTAATACGTTGTTCCATTGTCATTAGACTTAAAGATGAGTTGACGACATGTTCCGGCCTTTTACACCAGTCCCTGTGTTTTAATATGTATTTTTACCCCGTTATTAGATGTTCAGTTGTGTCAACGACAGGTTCCGGCTTTTTACACCGGACCCTGTGTTTAAATTTGTATTTTTACCCCGTTATTAGATCTTTGGTTGTGTTAACGTTTCACACCGGACCCTGTGTTTCAATATGTTGTTTTACTTAGATTATATTCATGGATGTGTTAATTAAGGACCAGTTCCGGACTTCTACACCGGACCCTGTGTTTTAATGTGTTGTTTTACTTAGATTAGATTCATGGATGTGTTAATTAAGGACCGGTTCCGGACTTGTACACCGGACCCTGTGTTTTAATGTGTTGTTTTACTTAGATTATATTCATGGATGTGTTAATCAAGTACCGGTTCCGGACTTGTACACCGGACCCTGTGTTTTAATGTGTTGTTTTACTTAGATTATATTCATGGATGTGTTAATTAAGGACCGGTTCCGGACTTCTACACCGGACCCTGTGTTTTAATGTGTTGTTTTACTTAGATTAGATTCATGGATGTGTTAATTAAGGACCGGTTCCGGACTTCTACACCGGACCCTGTGTTTTAATGTGTTGTTTCACTGTTACTAGATTTATATATGTGTTACTGTCATTAGATTTATAGTTGTGTTTACGAGAGGTTCCGGTCTTTCACACCGGACCCCGTCTTTTAACATGTTTTCTTTTAATTTTCTTGTTATCAGATTGCAAGTGTTCTCATATAGAACACATGAAACCGGCGCTAAATAACCCCGTCGTTGACGCGCCGTAGAACCTCACTATTCATTCATTCATGCATTCGTAGTTTACCGCCAAGACATTGCTACCAATTATAAATTAAATATACGAATTTATTATTTTATCCAACAGTGGCTCTGCTATGGATGTATCTTCGTAATATATTCAAACACGAAGATAACACTTCAAGACTTGTTAGATAATCTCGAAATGAAATATATTTCACTATCTTCACTCTTTTCACCCACTAACCCTACTAGCCCTGAATATAGTAAAGCGCCACATCGTTAGGAAGCGTTAGAAGCGTATTGGATTGTGGATTATGATTTACTGTCGTCCAGAGCCTAGCCCTCGTCTGCAGTGGTCTGTGTTGGTACTAAATGCAGACGTATCTAGGAAATGATAATGTAGAAATTTACGAAAATGTATTTACATTCAGCCAAAAGAGTGAGTGGAGTGTTTTTCTTGGTATAATAACTTTCGTCTGAACCGTGATGAGCAAGGTCTGCCTTGTCGATACGCGACTGCAGAGGAAATGCTCTTCATCAGTGAACGTATTCAGTTCCTTCATTTTTTCCGTCATCTTTGTAAAAATTCGAATGTACAACTTGAATTCGAAATCTCGTAGAATTATAACGATACTACACCTACGACTAGTCATAATTTAAAACGCTGATAAAATAATAATTCAAAATCATTCAAAATAATAATTTCATCATAGAAACCACATTCATACACATACGCAATTGTTATTGCAGGATCTGTTCATCAAATTGGGATCCAAAATGTCTCAAACCAGAGTCGATAAAGTAGCATGGTAAAAGACAGAAGGCAGAACTACTTTATCGACTCTGCTAAAACATTGCTTTATAAACGATTTTATGTTGCTAGGCGATAGGTAAATGCTAGGCGGAGATCGACGAGACATTAATTAGGGTATCGCACCTGCATTGTTGATCAACAAGTGAATTGCAGGATTTTCAGCATTCAATTGTTCTGCACATTGACGTATCGACGCGAAGGAGTTCAGGTCCAGGCGTATCACTGACAGCTTGCCCACTTCCTTGGCACTCTCAGTGGCTTTAAGAACACTTTTCTTTGCCTCTTCTGTCTTGGTCAAGTCACGGCATGCCATTATAACATGGCCACCTAGAGTCAACAATGAAAAGAATTACAATGATCATAATTTTCCAACAAGTCAGAATAAGTTTCATTCAATGAGTGATAAAATAACTGGACTACCATAACCTCCAAATTGTGTGTATTTTTCAAAATTACTACTACAATAGTAATTTATTAGCTAAACATAAAAACTTGATACAAAATCGTTATTCTTCAACTAAGGCTATGGGTGAAAGTAGGATCATTTGGACGGGGTACCAAAAGGGTGATCTTACCACCCCATTTCAATTATTTTGAATACAGATAATGACTAGGACTGCGCTCTCTGTGAACATAACTTTTTATCGCAGATGAAAGTTTTCAGTTTCCAAAAGTCAGGAACACATTATAAGTATCAACCGTTTTTGTGGTTTATCCGTCCGGACTGTACCAAGATTGATATTAAGACTAAATAAAACACGATTGTTGATATCTTCAACTTATGTAAACTTGCCAGGTCACCATAGCAACTAGGAGATTTGAGGCCAAGCAAATTGATACTAAATCTGTGATTATAGGGAATACAATTTGGGGAAAATTGTTTCCCACTTATCATAACAATGTATGACATCACTTGAAATAAGAAAATAAGAAGTTAAAATTAAGATAAATTCTGGCCAACGTACATTTTCACTGTGTTAATTTAGAAGGTCAAGTTTTCAACGGAATTTACAACATTTTTGTACTTTCTTATCTGATATCGTCTCAAGTCTATAGGCCTATTATGACAAGACATATTTTACAACAATTTGTTTTGCGAATGATTCGCAATAATTGCGATCACATCAGCTCTATAACAAGGAGTGTGTGTCATATGGTAGGCCCTTCTCATATTTGTATGTGAATATATATATTCGAATATATGTATATACGACAATTCGTACAAATGGATTGTGGTGATGGATTATCCAAACATTTAAAAAATAATCACCTTACCTCTTAAGTACAGATCTTTGGCAGTTTCGATTCCAATTCCTGTAAATCCAAACAATTTGAAGTTGAGTCATGGTCATGATTATTGTTTACCTTATGATCTCATTAACAACTGGTTATTTGGGATTACGAATGAACACGTGATACAAAAACCCAAAAAACAAGAACCCATGCTAATGCGGGGCACAAGCCCACACCAGACTGGACTCAAATGTGTTGGCTAACAGGTCATATTGAATTATCATAATAATTAGGATCATAATTATGGTGATTGAATATCACAAGTATTATTAGTTTATTCATTAGTATGTCATTAGTATAATAAGTATGGCCAATTGCCTTATACTTATCTTCAAATAATTTTAATTCTCAATTGATTCATATTACAATGCATGCACTTCGTCATATCCGTTGACCAAAATCACTATTTGGTTCAGAGAAAAAAGCATCTTAAAGTGAAGTTAAAAGGAGAAAACAATACTATTTCTACTCAAATCCATGCATAATTTGGTGTCTTATTTCTGTATGTAGCCAGCCAGGCATAATGACCAACCACAGAGCACTAAAATCTATTCTGATGTTCATTACACGCTATTTGACAATCATTTTCTGAGGTGAATACAATTAACCTCTCAATGTTTCTACTGTCAAGTGTACATTTGCATTAAGGGGACTGTAGCGCGAACATTTTTTTCCTTAATGATTTTTGTATCAGGAAATATATATCATATAATGTTCAAATGTGACAAATTGGTCTGAATATTTATTTTCATTTTCTCCTCCCATGAATATTTCTGTGGCTGTGCATCAACAGTTATTTACAATTTATTCCATGAAATTTGAAGTAGTACTAGATATACAATTTTTGGGTAATTGAAGGGAAATGTTTGGTTTCAACGTTGATACCAAGATTCCAGTTATAGATTGTCGCGGTTCACACGCCAAACAAATTATTGATACAACATTTCAATATTTTTATATAGGCCTATCAATATTTCAACTTTAAATTCGATTTCCTCAGAACCGCTTATTTTTACTGCTAGGAACATTTTTTCAGAAGCTATCTATCCCAGATCACTGATTTTTATGTGTGTAAAATTCTGATAGTATTTGCAACAATATGTACTACCGACATTGATGTGCGTCTAGTACTTGGGATTTTAAAAAAATTACAACTATAGAAATGTAAAAAAAAAATGTTTTTTTTCATTACACATTCAGAAAAAAATTGTATCTAAAAAAAAATCAATCTGAGATACTTTAAACGAGTTTATTATCATAAAAACATATGTAGGCCTACAAACATGTGGTCAAAATTTCAAGAGTTTATCTTGACCAGTTATTGAAATAAATGTACCTATAAGTATCATACAAAATACGTGTTAAATCTTCGCGCTACAGTCTCTTTAACATAAAAACAATTACGACATACTTAAATTTTGAATAAAATCCATGAATATGTTATCGATATATTTTCCATAAACGTAGAGTCTGTGTATACCAAGGAGGTTAGATATTAGTATCTAAACTCCTTGATGTATACGTACTACACTATATTGTATACAAGTTTTAGTAAGTATATAATGTCAGAAACATTTTTCTGGATGCATATCATTGTGAAAATTGTGACCGCATTTATGAATATGAATAAATATGAAATATAATCGAACGTCATTTTCATTGATCTCAAAATAAGTAAATTTTTATAATATCCATTACAAGGAACTAAAGAATATATGAAAGTTAGTTTGAGTGATGACTTTTTACGACGGTCACTCCAACAGGAATGACATCTCAACTGGTTCTGGATGTGCAATACATATTATGATTCCGCTTATTTATATTTTCTGTAGGAATTTACTGTAGGCCTATATAATACATATAGAAGATAGAAAGTTTACAGAAGTGGGCAGCGAAAAGAGTTACAGGGAAGTTAAAGAGAAGGAAATGGATTATTAGAGCTAAAAGAAAGGAAGGGTTAAATATTCAGCTGAAGAGGGTACCAGAGAATGTGAGTAAGATGATTGAAGAGTTGGAATGGAATTCGTTGCAGAAGAGAAGGGGGCAAATGAGGCTGTGCAATATGTGAAGAGCATTTACAGGGTAAAGAGAATGGAAAGAACTGGGAATGAGATTGAAGGAACCACATTATTAAGGAAGAAGTGATCACTGGGCCAAAATAAGAATCATATTCAAGCACGACTGGGCAGGGTGAAATATTCGTTTATCAACAGAACCATACCTGAGTGGAATGGCCTGAATTCCATAGTATATTTGACGGGGTTGATAAGATGGGTCAATTAAAAATGAAGCTGGTTAGAATTTAAGATAAATTGAATATTCTGAGTTTTTCAAGTAATTCAAGTAAAAATAGTTTCAAGATGTTACCACCTGTTCATAATCTATTTGTAACAATAAACAATCTGAATTTGAATCCTACTGCCGACTGCGGGAATACTTTGGAATTGGATAATGTAAGTCTGATGCATACAAACGTTGCATATAGTAGGAGAAAGTAAGGATACGTTTCAAGCTGGAAAATTATACATCGAAATAAATATTCAGTAATAATAATACTCACCGGTATTGCATCCTGTAATGACAGCAGTTTTTCCATCCAGTCTCGCCTTGCTTTTACATTTACCACTGAAGAGAGGCATATTGATACCAATGTGTGCCAATTGATCTAGTTTAAAAATACAACTTTTATAATAATTACTATTCAATTTCTGCACAAATCTGTCTCATGTGGTATGTGATTGAATCTTGACTGTTTCCAACTTTTGAAGAGATTAATTGCAGTAACAGCATCGTCATTATTGATTCAACGATTAGATAAAATTGATATTCTTGTGTAATTAAAGCTTATCTCAGTCGCTTCATCTGGTACGAGCTTAATTAGTCGAATAGGCCTACATTTGAGAACTGAAATCTAGAAATCCATACACGTCACGTATCATGTTTAACTTGTCCCTCATTTTTTTTTTTAATATGGAATTAATATTCAATTCTGTAATAAACATTAGTCGTGTAGAGAATGAGAAAATCATGAGATTTCTTAACTTTTTTAAACAGTTTCGAAAATGGATTTCAACCTGTGAAATGGTTGAAATAGAATCAATTTGAGTTTGACTGAATTGTATATGAAGAGTCATTATGCATTTCTGAACACGAAAGTATATAGCCTTGGCATAATGAAAAATTAGTACAAAACTCAATTTTGTTCAAACTATTTTTATACAATTTTAAAACGTGACAAAAGATTATTCTCATCTTTTTATATATATATTTTTTTTTATTGGGAAAAAAAAAGTTAGAACATTACAATTAACAAAATTCACATCGCCTAATCCACAAAGCCTTATAAGGGCTTGACTGTGGCGATAACATAAATAATATAACTCTATAAAACACACAAAAAATAAATTGAAAAACAGGGGGAAAAAAGTGCAACCTAAATTTACGATAGAAAACGAGACATGTGCAAAGTTAATCAATTGAAGAAAGAAGTAAGGACACAATGAATTACTGAGAAAAATGCTTGTTCAAAAACCAAAAATTCACACTTGCGCATCTAAGATGCGATAACATAGAAAGAAAAAAACAGTTACTAAAAAAATCGTTCTTATTGGAACAACTTTAAAAAAATTAGAGGTAGATGAACTCGAAGGACTCACAGTTAATTCAGTGTCAGTAGGCAAACGTAGCATATGCGTTTTAAGATGAGTGAGATATCTGAATGAGGTATAATCTGAGTCGTTGAAGTAGTTTCATCTTAGCTACTTTATCAACGGCTCTAGTATAATTGAAAACTTTACACACCTTGACTCCTAAGAAAAATCCGATGAAATCGAATCTAGGAAGCAGTGAATCTCAAACAATGATTCTGCTATTATTTCCATCTATTTGTTGAATAAAAAACATTGATTGAATTATTTTCTTCAAAACAGCATATCCGAATTGTATACAAAATTGTAATAATGTGTATTATTATTGTGTTCACATTCAGGGACTTTTTTTTTTTTAGAGATTTCATTTTCTTAAATTTTCCGCCCAGCCAAATCTCATGGAGTTTTTAGAAACTTTGAGATGATATTTCTCAGAAATGGTCCAACTGATGTAACCCAAAAACTATACAGTTTTAAGTTGGATAAGTCCACGTGCACAGAAAAAGTTTTATGTCGATCAGTCAAACCGTGCGACCTGTGCAGTCAAACCGTGCGACCTGTGCAGTCAAACCGTGCGACCTGTGCAGTCAAACCGTGCGACCTGTGCATTCAAACCGTGCGACCTGTGCAGTCAAACCGTGCGACCTGCGCAGTCAAACCGTGCGACCTGTGCAGTGCGTACACAAAAACACACACACACACAGACAAAGCTCTACAAGAGTAGGATGTAAGTCTTCGCATTCGCTCATCTGAAAATTGTCAAGGTTGATAGTTATTTCTTATTTCGCCAAATTCCACTGAGTCACGTTATCATAAGAGTGGTCAAGCTATGTTTTTTTTCAAAATATATTCTAAGCGTTTTGGAAGAACGCACTAGATCATTGTGAGAGCACAGATGGGATCAGATTCTTGTTTGAAATGAAGCATTTGAAGCTTTAAACAGATTCAGAGTCTGCAGCAATGTATAGTTAGCACATTGATTGGATTTCATCTTTTGGATGATCATTTTCAAAAGAGCATGATCATTTATAAGACCTGGGTTCGATTTCCGACAATTATTCACTCAATCTAATTGATGTTACTCGTATTTTCCTCAGTCGTTAAAGGGAACATACTGGTGTGGTTTACCATATCAATACTAAGTTGGTATGGTATTAGAAGACCAAGACTGATTACTTCCCACATCTTGCATGGAAAAATTGTGAAGACTTTCCCAAAAGAAAAAATGTCATTTTCATATAATTTATTTCACCTTGTACTATTAAATTATGCCTTTGTGAAAGTGTCGGAGTTTTGTAATCCAGTCATCTTTATTCTCTCTTAGCTCACAAAGCGCTTATTGCTCACAAGCGTAAAGCTGAAGCTGAATCATTTGCTTTGGCTGATGTTGCTTTTTCTGTCAATCACTGAAACGAGGAAAGTACTGATACTATACAATCATTATTATTACCGAGAGATTATGATAATATATATTTTTAACAAAAAATTATCTTTTTGGTATATTGATTAGAACACCGGTTATAATTACACTTCTGAAACTTCGTCATACCATAGATAAACGAAGGATCATACTATAAAGACATCTTACTTCACATTCTATATTAGGTGATGTTCATTGATTGAATCAAATTTTAATTCAAGGAAACGTAGAAATTTTGAGAAATTTGATTCCGTATTTTCTGATCTGTAATTTTAATTTTTCTAATCTGTATTTTACGATCTTCGTACAATTTTGTTTTGTTCATTTATTGTTGTTTTCATGCCAAATAACAAAATGAAGTGAGAAGGCTATTGTCGGTTACCTTAAACTAAAAAGAAACCTAGCCCAAGAAGAAGCCTGAAACTTGATTCCAACACAAACATAATTGATGAGGGTAGCGAAGTCTCTATCCCACTCTTATAGGGCTTTGTCTGTGTGTTTTTTTGTTTGTTTGTTTGTTTTTTTGTTTGTAAGCACTCCACAGGTCGCAAGGGTTGACTGATCAACATGAAACTTTTTTTGTACACGCAAACTCATCTAACTTAGAACTGTATAGTTTTTGGAATGAATCGGTCGGATCGATTTTTAGAAAAATCATCTCCAAGTTTCTGAGAACCCCGTAAGATTTGGCTGGGCGGAAAATATTGAAAAATAAAATCTCTCCAAATGGGATGAAATTTCCTCTAGATGTGTATACATAGATTTTACACATTTTCACGATTTTGTATGGAATTACAATCAGCCGATTTGAAGGAAAAAATAGAATAACTGATAATATTCATCAAATATATTATAAAAATTGTGGCAGAATTAAGTTGTCGAGATTCACTGCTTTCTAGATTCAAGAGTTGACCATAAATGAAGTATTTTTTATGTACACTAGTCAAACGCAAAATATGCGTTGTAAGATGAGCGAGATATCTCAATAAGGTATAAAAGTCATTGAAGTAGTTCTACCCTTGCTACTTTATCGACTCTGGTATTCTACACACCTTGATATCTGAATAAGCTATAAAAGACGTTAAAGTAGTTCTACTCTTGCCACTTCATTGACTCTGGTATTCTACACACCTTGACGCATATAAAAAATAATTCATTGTTGGTCAACTCTTGAATCTAGAAAGCAGTGAATCTCGACGAATTAATTCTGTCACAATTTTTATGATATAGTTTATGAATATTATCAGTCATTTTATTTTTTTTTCATCAAAACGACTGATCGAAATTGCTTACAAAATCGTAATGATGTGTAAAATCCATGTATACACATTTGGAGAAAATTTCATCCCATTAGGAGAGATTTTATTTTTCAACATTTTCCGCCCAGCCAAATCTTATGGGGTTTTTAGAAACTTTGAGATGATGATTCTCAAAATCGGTTCAACCGATTCATCCCAAAAACTATGCAGTTCTAAGTTGGATAAGTTTCCGTGCACAAAAAAAGTTTCATGTCGATCAGTCAAACCCTGCGACCTGTAGAGTGCTTACAAAAAACAAAAAAAAAACACACAGACAAACCCCTATAAGAGTGGGCTGGAGACTTCGCTACGCTCATCTAACTAGCCAAACTCGAAATATGCGTTATAAGATGAGCGAGGTATCTGAATAAGGTATAAAAGTCCTTGAAGTAGTTCTACCCTTGCTACTTTATCGATTCTGGTATCCTACACACCTTGATATCTGAATAGGCTATAAAAGTCGTTAAAGTAGTTCTAATCTTGCCACTTCATTAACTCTGGTATTCTACACACCTTGATTGATGAGCGTAGCGAAGTCTCCATCCCACTCTTATAGGGCTTTGTCTGTGTGTGTGTGTTTTTTTTTTTGTAAGCACTCCACAGGTCGCAAGGGTTGACCACTGATCTCTATAACTAACGTGGATAGCTGATCGGAGCGGCGCGAGACAGGCGAAGTGAAGCCAGGTAGCCGCCATGTTGCTCGGACCTCCTTAAAGAGCGAAATTCAAAAAATACATAGCGCATAGTGGGTTTTATTGCAATAATGTGGTTTTAACTGAGAAATTTAAAAACGACCGATACTAGAATGAACAGACAAAGAGTATCTTCATCAATGCATATGTAATTCTTCTTAATTTATGAATATATTTATTGATGTATAAATATAGAAAGCATAATTATAATTATTGATAATAATTTAATAATACAAGATGATATACGTCATATATATAATATGATATATGATATAATATATATACAATATATTTAATGATATAATAATCAATACAATTAATTATTGATAAAATTAATAAAAATATTGAATATCTAATATTAATCTTCCTTATAACAGTGACGGCATTCCCACAAGACTCTAAGACAATGACACATTAATAGACTTCGTGAAGTTGGACTCTCACATGTCAGAATTTGGAAATATTATTTCACCATTCGTTAGTACCCGTTAGTGCTGTACATATTTTCGTTGATGTCATTTGGGTTCGCCGTTATAACGCGTTGTCCGTGTGACGGGCCAACTTCACGCCAGCCTCTCACATATCACCGATCTTGAACATTTCAATAGCATACGTTAGTGCTTCGTTAGTGCCACATATGTTTTCGTTGGTATTGCTTTGGTTTCGCCGTTGACGTATTCAATTTTCGGAACAAGCCCCTCACATACCTCCGATCTCGGAAAACGAAGATTTTTACGGCACTAACGGAGAACTAACGGTTGCAGTTGGAATTTTCAAGATCGGAGATATGTGAGGGGCTGGTTCTGAAAATCGAGTTCGTCATAACGGAGAAACCAAAGCAGTACTAACAAACATTTTCACGGCACTAACGGGCACCAACGAAGCACTAACGTGTGCCGTTGGAATTTTCAAGATCGAAGATATGTGAGGGGCTGGCGTGAAGGTGGCCCCTCACATGGACAACGCGTCATAACGGTGAAATCGAACCAGTACTAACAAATATTTTTACGGCACTAACGGGCACTAACGAAGAACTAACAAATGCTGTCGAAATTCCCAAAAGCGGAGATATGTGAGGGGCTGGTTCTGAAAATTGCATTCGTCATGACGGCGAAACCAGAGCGGTACTAACGAAAAATTTTCCGGCACTAACTGATGCCGTTGAAATGTTCAAGATTGGAGATATGTGAGGGGCTGGCGTGAAGTTGGCACCTCACACGGACAACGCGTTATAACGGCGAAACCAAAGAGGTAATAACGAAAATGTTGACGGCACTAACGGGCACTAACGAATGGTGAAAAAATATTACCATATTCTGACTTGCGAGGAGTGAGGGGCCAATTTCACGGACGTCATTAATAGCAATATATTAGGCATATTTCACTCACACGTGAAATGTTTCTGTGACTCCTTTTCTTTTATTCTATTTCATTTTTATATATATGTATTATTATCTACAATATATTTTATATTGATTAATATCCTGTGAACTTTTTGATGAGCTAGGGACCAATAAAGGTTATTCATATAATAGAGCTCGAAACCATCAAAAATGTCATATCAAACCACATACGTTGGCATGCAACAAAGGTCGAGATGGGTCCAAGCAATATGGCGCCGTCGGCTCCTACCTGGCTTCAGTCGGTCAACATCTGATCAGCTATCCACGTTATAGAGATCAGTGGGGTTGACTGATCAACATGAAACTTTTTTTGTAAACGCAAACTCATCCAACTTGGAACTGTATAGATTTTGGGATGAATCGTTCGGACCGATTTTGAGAAAAATCATCTCAAAGTTTCTAAAAACCCCATAGGATTTGGCTGGGCGGAAAATGTTGGAAAATGAAATCTCTCCAAATGAAATAAAAATCTCTCTTGATGTGTGTACATGGATTTTACGCATTATTACGATTTTGTAAGCAATCCTGATCAGTCGTTTTGAAGAAAAAAAAATGACTGATAATATTAATAAAATATATCATAAAAATTGTGACAGAATTAAGTTGTCTAGATTCACTGCTTTCTAGATTCAAGAGTTTCCCAACAATGAAGTATTTTTTATATGTGTCAAGGTGTGTAGAATACCAGAGTCAATGAAGTGGCAAGAGTAGAACTACTTTAACAACTTTCATAGCTTATTCAGATATCAAGGTGTGTAGAATACCAGAGTCGATAAAGTAGCAAGGGTAGAACTACTTCAAGGACTTTTATACCTTATTCAGATATCTCACTCATCTTACAACGCATATTTCGCGTTTGACTGGTGTATATAAAAAATACTTCATTGTTGGTCAACTCTTGAATCTAGAAAGTAATCTTGACAACTTAATTCTGTCACAATTCTTATAATTGATGAGCGTAGCGAAGTCTCCATCCCACTCTTATGGGGCTCTGTCTGTGTGTGGTGTGTGTTTTTTTTTTTTTTCTGTAAGCACTCCACAGGTCGCAAGGGTTGACTGATCAACATGAAACTTTTTTTGTACACGCAAACTCATCCAACTTAGAACTGTATAGTTTTGGAAATGAATCGGTTGGACCGATTTTGAGAAAAATTATCTCAAGGTTTCTAAAAACCCCATGCGATTTGGCTGGGCTGAGAATGTTGAAAAATAAAATCTCTCCAAATGGAATGAAATTTTTTCTAAATGTGTATACATAGATTTTACACATATTCACGATTTTTTATGCGATTCCAATCAGCCGTTAAAAAAATGAAATAACTGATGATATTCATCAAATATATCATACAAATTGTGACAGAATTATGTTGTCGAGATTCACTGCTTTCTAGATTCAAGAGTTGACCAACAATAAAGGATTTTTTATATAGATCAAGTTGTGTAGAATACCAGAGTCAATGAAGTGGCAAGAGTAGAACTACTTTAACGACTTTTATAGCTCAATCAGATATCAAGGTGTGTAGAATACCAGAGTCGATAAAGTAGCAAGGGTAGAACTACTTCGAGGACTTTTATACCTTATTCAGATATCTCGCTCATCTTACAACGCATATTTCGCGTTTGACTAGTAAATAAAATTTCATTGATGAGCGTAGCGAAGTCTCCATTCCTCTATTATAGGGCTTTGTCAGTGTCTTTTTTTTTTTTTTGTTAGCACTCCACAGGTCGCAAGGGTTGACTGATGAACATGGAACTTTTTGTACACGCAAACTCATCCAACTTAGAACTGTATAGTTTTTGGAATGGATCGGTCGGACCGATTTTGAGAAAAATCATCTCAAAGTTTATGAAAACCAAATAAGATTTGGCTGGGCGGAAAATGTTGAAAAATAAAATCTCTCCAAATGAGATGAAATTTTCTCTGAATGTGTATACATAGATGTTACACATTCTAGCGATTTCGTACACAATTCGAATCGGCCGTTTTGAAGGAAAAAAAATAAATGACCGATAATATTCGTCAAATATACCATGAAAATGGTGAAAGAATTAAGTTGTCGAGATTCACTGCTTTCTAGATTCAAGAGTTGACCAACAATGAAGTATTTTTTATATACATCGAGGTGTGTAGAATACCAGAGTCAATGAAGTGGCGAGAGTAGAACTACTTCAACGACTTTTATAGCTTATTCAGTTATCAAGGTATGTAGAATACCAGAGTCGTTAATGGAGCAAGGGTAGAACTACTTCAAGGACTTTTATACCTTATTCAGATATCTCGCTCATCTTACAACGCATATTTCGCGTTTGCCTAGTATATTTGATGAATATTATTAGTTATTTTATTTTTTTCTTCAAAACAGATGATTCGAATTGCATACGAAATCATGAAAATGTGTGAAATCTATGTTGATGAGCGTAGTGAAGTCTCCATCCCACTCTTATAGGGCTTTGTCTGAGTGTTTATTTTTTTTATTTTTTTTGTAAGCACTCCACAGGTCGTAAGGGTTGACTGATCAACATGAAACTTCTTTTGTACACTCAAACTCATCCTACTCAGAACTGTATAGTTTTTGGAATGAATCGATCGGACCGATTTTGAGAAAAATCAACTCAAAGTTTCTAAAAACCCCATAAGATTTGGCTGGGTGGAAAATGTTGAAAAATACTAGTCAAACGCGAAATATGCGTTTTAAGATGAGCGAGATATCTGAATAAGGTATAAAAGACCTTGAAGTAGTTCTACCCGTGCTACTTTAACGACTCTGGTATTCTACATACCTTGATAACTGAATAAGCTATAAAAGTCGTTAAAGTAGTTCTACTCTTGCCACTTCATTGACTCTGGTATTCTACACACCTTGATGTATATAAAAAATACTTCATTGTTGGTCAACTCTTGAATCTAGAAAGCAGTGAATCTCGACAACTTGATTCTGTCACAATTTTTACGATATATTTGATGAATATTATCAGTTATTTCATTTTTTTCCTCGACACGGCTGATTGGAATAGCTTACAAAATCGTGAAAATGTGAAATAATCTATGTATACACATTTAGAGAGAATTTCATCCCATTTGGAGAGATTTTATTTTTAAACATTTTCCGCCCAGCCAAATATCATGAGGTTTTTAGAAATTTTGAGATGATTTTTCTCAAAATCGGTCCGACCGATTCATTCCCAAAACTATTCAGTTCTAAGTTGGATAAGTTCGCGTGTACAAAAAAAGTTTCATGTTCATCAGTCAACCCTTGCGACCTGTGGAGTGCTTAAAAACAGAAAAAAAGGAAAAAAAAAAACACAGTCAAAGCCCTATAAGAGTGGGATGAAGAATTCGCTACGCTCATCAAAAATCTCTCCAAATGGGATGAAATTTTCTCTAAATGTGTATACATAGATTTCACACATTTTCACGATTTTGTATGCAATTCCAATCAGCCGTTTTGAAGAAAAATTAACTGATAATATTCATCAAATATATCATGAAAATTTGGATAGAATTAAGTTGTCGAGATACACTGCTTTCTAGATTCAAGAGTTGACCAACAATAAAGTATTTTTTATATACACTAGTCGAACGCGAAATATGCGTTGTAAGATGAGCGAGAGATCTCAATAAGGTATAAAAGTCGTTGAAGTAGTTCCACCCTTGCTACTTTATCGACTCTGGTATTCTACACACCTTGATATGTGAATAAGCTATAAAAGTCGCTAAAGTAGTTCTACTCTTGCCTTTTCATTGACTCTGGTATTCTACACACCTTGATGTATATAGAAAATCCTTCATTGTCGGTCAACTCTTGATTCTAGAAAGCAGTGAATCTTGACAAATTAATTCTGTCACAATTTTTATGATATATTTTATGAATATTATCAGTCATTTAATTTTTTTTCTTCAAAACGACTGATCAGAATTGCTCACAAAATCCTTATAATGTGTTAAATCTATGTATACACATTTAGAGAAAATTTCATTCCATTTGGAGAGATTGTATTATTATTATTATTTAACTCTTGCAAATGCACATAAATGCGCGGTGGCAAGTTCCCTAAGTACCCCTATCCCACCATCTCCTTAACCCTCTGACGGAATAACTTTAACCTGATTTCATCCCCTTCAAAAACATTTCTACTAAGCTCATTCCAGTCCCTACCTGTCCTATTTAAGAAAGAGAATTTACCGATATCTAATGTAGCCCCCTTTATGACTACCGCTCTATCATGACCCCGCCTACCTCCATACCCTGAGTTATTTCTTTTTATCAACTCATGCAGCTCCCCCCACCCCCCCTCTCCCTCCATTACCCTGAAGAAATTACATAAACGATCCTCCTTCCTCCGTATTTCCAATTTCTGCCACCCCAGGTCTCTCATCATCTCAGTTGGACTCTCCAACATTCTTACCCTCTCCCCCCTTTCATTCTCATCTTGTATTTTTCAACATTTTCCGCCCAGCCAAATCTTATGGGGTTACTAGAAACTTTGAGATGATAATTCTCAAAATCGTTTCGACCGATTCATCCCAAAAACTTTACAGTTCTAAGTTGGATAAGTTTCCGTGAACAAAAAAGTTTCATATCGATCAGTCATACCCTGCGACCTGTGGAGTGCTTACAAAAAAAAAACACACAGAAAAACCCCTATAAGAGTGGGATGGAGACTTTGCTACGCTCATCTAACAAGGTGTGTAGAATACCAGAGTCAATGAAGTGGCAAGAGTAGAACTACTTTAACGACTTTTATAGCTTATTCAGATATCAAGGTGTGTAGAATATCAGAGTCGATCAAGTATTAAGGGTAGAAGTACTTCAACGACTTTCATACCTTATTCAGATATTTCGCTCATCTTACAACGCTTACCTTGCGTTTGGCTAGTAAACACATTTAGAAAAAATTTCATCCCATTTGGAGATATTTATTTTTCAACATTTTCCGCCCAGCCAAATCTTATTTTAATCTTAAATCTAATGGGGTTTTTAGAAACTTTGAGATGATTTTCCTCAAAATCGATCCGACCGATTCATTCCAAAAACTATACAGTCAGTTCTAAGTTGGATGAGTTTGCGATTACAAAAAAAGTTTCATGTTCATCAGTCAACCCTTGCGACCTGTGGAGTGCTTACAAAAACAAAACAAAAAACAAACACACACAGAAAAAGCCCTATAAGAGTGGGATGGAGACTTCGCAACGCTCATCAATCAAGGTGTGTAGAAAACCAGTGTCAATGAAGTGGCAAGAGTAAAACTACTTCAACGATTCTTATAGCTTATTCAGATATCAAGGTGTGTAGAATACCAGAGTCGATAAAGTAGCAAGGGTAGAACTTCTTCTAGGACTTTTATACCTTATTCAGATATCTCGCACATCTTACAACGCTTATTTCTCGTTTGACTAATATACTAGTCAAACTCTTGGCTATACGCGCAGCTACCATTTTTGATATCGCGCATTTGCTTATTTACTGATTGGCAGCAACTCTTACTACATATAAGCACTGCGGAATGCCTAGCCTATGCTACGCTACAGATCCAGTTGCTGCTCATTTGGCTATGGCAGATCTTATAATGTATTTACCACTAGTCAATCGCGAAATATGCGTTGTAAGATGAGCGAGATATCCGAATGAGGTATAAAAGTCGTTGAAGTAGTTCTACCCTTGCTACTTCATCGACTCTGGTATTCTACACACCTTGATGTCTGAAAAAGCTATGAGTCGTTCAAGTAGTTTTACCCTTGTCACTTCATTGACTCTGGTATTCTACACATTTTGATGCATATACAATTACTTCATTGTTGGGCAAATATGGAATCTAGAAGGCAGTGAATTTCGGCAACCCATATCTGTCATCATTTTTATGATATATTTGATGAATATATGAAAACAAAATATATTGCCAGCAGCGAGATTAGACCTTGAGATCTTGTGAACCAAAAGCGAACGCATAAACCACTTGGCTATGTAGACTACAGACAAGTAAAGTTACTGCACGAGATTTGACCACAATTAGCACGCAGTGCACTTATGCTGTTTTCATAACGAAAAAACTAGAGAACAACTAATTATATTTTCGACGGTGTGTATGACAACCCGAAAGTGAAGGTACAATGATCTGAGAAGTATCTTCCTGCAGTTGGATCAGTGTGAACATTATCTTCTACGACATGTCGTTTGCCGGTCAAAAGCCGAGCGAGCGTCGCAGCAGCCAACTTTGTATTTACGGTTCTCTCCATGTCTTTCCAAGTCTATAGCAAAATACAGACAGTAAACTTGTGAAAACAACAGCCTACTCATAGCACACAGTTCACGTAGAATTGAACCTGGGTGCCATCACCATCATTTGAAATGAAAATGTAATTCCAGGCCTTCAAGGAACTCTTTGGAGGAGGGATTTAAAACCACCGAACTGCAAACCACCGCTTACTGAAATAACTGTCGCCTTAAAATCACTTTTCGAATTTCAAGATTACCATTTTGACACCCACTGGAACCACTAACGATTCCACGGCGTGGTTTGATCTCACATCGCTAGTGAAATCACCAGGTTCATGACTTGGCCTTCTGTTAAGACAAGAGGATTTCGCCGATTCGGCGCTAGCCCCCTGGGGAAAATCCAGAATTTTTGCAGAGTCCATTGTCAGTTCGGAGATCGTTTGGCACCTGGGAATGATGTTGTGCACAAGGTGTGCCCCCCACCGCGACAAGGCGATCACCAAAGGGGAGAACCTAAACTAACCCAACCCAACCCAACCCAACCCAACCCAACCCAAACAAACCCAACCCAACCGAACCTGACCTAACCTAACCTAACCTAACCTAACCTAACCTAACCTAACCTAACCTAACCTAACGTAACGTAACGTAACGTAACGTAACGTACCGTAACGTAACGTAACGTAACGTAACGTAACGTAACCTAACCTAACCTAACCTGACCTAACCTAACATACCCTAACCTAACCTAACCTAACCTAACCTAACCTAACCGAACCTAACCTAACCTGACCTAACCTGACCTAACCTAACCTGACTTTTATATTTTATTTTTCATTTTTTTTATTTTTTTTAAATTTTTATTTTTTAGATGGAGGACGCATTTACGCGCACTGAGATGGCAGCATTAGCACGCACGGTGGCGTCAACTCGCTGTCGTTGTCAGCTCGCGAACCGGCTTTATAGACCGCACATCTCAGTAGTGTGGGACTCACGGATACCGTCATACCCAATAAAATCCATCTTAGCTCTCCCGTCCTCGGAACCGCCGGTCAAGGGATTACTTCAAAGCCGGGAATCTAACCTAACCTAACCTAACCTAACCTTACCTAACGTAACCTAACCTAACCTAACCTAACCTAACCTAACCTAACCTAACCTGACATAACCTGACCTATCCTAACCTAACATAACCTAAAAAAACCTAACTTAACCTAACCCAACCTAACCTAACCTAACCTAACCTAACCTGACAAAACCTAACATAACCTAACCTAACCTAACCTAACCTAACCTGACCTAACTTTTTTTTTTAAATTTAATTTTTTTTTTTTTTCAGATGGAGTACGCATTTACGCGCACTGAGATGGCGGCGTTGCTCGGCGTCAACTCGCTGTCGTTTTCAGCTCGCGAACCGGCTTTATAGACCGCACATCTCAGTAGTGTGGGACTCACGGATACCGTCATACCCACTAAACTCCATCTTTGCTCTCCCGTCCTCGGAACCGCCGGTCAAGGCATTATTTCTAAGACGGGAACCAAACGTATTCTAACCTAACCTAACCTAATCTAACCAAACCCAACCTAACTCAACCTAACCTAACCTAACCTAACCTAACGTAACCTAACCTAACCTAACCTGACCTAACCTAACCTAACATAACCCAACCTAACGTGACCTAACCTAACCTAACCTAACCCAACCTAACCTAACCTAACCCAACCGAACCTTTTTTTTTTCCCTATTTTTTATTTTATTTTTTTAATTATTTTTTTTTTCAGATGGAGGACGCATTCACGCGCATTGATATGGCAGCGTCAACTCGCTGTCGTTGTCAGCTCGCGAACCGACTTCAGCTCGCACATCTCAGTAGTGTGGGACTCACGGATACCGTCATACCCACTGAACTCCAAATTTGCTCTCCCGTCCTCGGTACCGCTGGTGAAGGCATTAGTTCAAAGACGGGAACCTAACCTTACCTAACCTAACCTAACCTTACCTAACCTAACCTTACCTAACCTAACCTAACCTAACCTGACCTAACCTAACCTGACCTCACCTAACCTAACCTAACCTAACCTAACCAAACCTAACCTAACCTATCCTAACCTAACCTAACCTAACCTAACCTAACTAAACCTGAGCTAAACTGACCTGACCTAAACTAACGCAACCCAACCAAACCTTTCTTTCCCCATTTTTTTCTTTTAATTTTTTTTCAATATTTTTTTTTTAGATGGAGGACGCATTCACGCGCACTGAGTTGGCGGCGTAATCACGCATGGCGGCGTTGACTCGCTGTCGTTGTCAGCTTGCGAACCGGCTTCAGCTCGCACATCTCAGTAGTGTGGGACTCACGAATACCGTCATACCCACTGAACTCGATCTTTGCTCTCCCGTCCTCGGAACCGCCGGTCAAGGTATCAGTTCAAAGACGGGATCCCGACCTATTCTAAGAAAACCCAACCTAACCTTACCTAACCTGACCCAACCTAACTCAACCTAACCTAACCTAACCTAACCCAACCTAACCTAACCTGACCTAACCTAACCTAACCAGACCTGACCTAACCTAACCTAACCTAACCTAACCTGACCTGACCCAACCTAACCTAACCCAACCTAACCATACCTAACCCAACCTAACCCAACCTAAACCAACCTAACCGAACCCAACTTTTTTTTTTCCTTATTTTTTCTTTCAATTTTTTCCACTTTTTTTTTGTAATGGAGGACAGCGAGGTGACGCCGCCGTGCCTGCTAACGCTGCCATCTCAGTGCGCGTGAATGCGTTCTCCATCTGAGAAAAAAAAATAAAAAAAAAAATAAAAAAAAAACTTAGAAAAATAAGAAGTTGGTCTCGGTCAGGTTAGGTTAGGTTGGGTTAGGTTGGGTTGGGTTAGGTTACGTTAGGTCAGGTTGGGTTAGGTTGGGTTAGGTTAGGTTGGGTGACGTAAGGATAGGTTAGGTTAGGTTAGGTCAGGTTGGGTTAGGTTGGGTTAGGTTAGGTTAGGTTAGGTCAGGTCAGTTTAGGTAAGGTTAGATTAGGTCAGGTTAGGTCAGGTTGGGTTAGGTTGGGTTAGGTTAGGTTAGGACAGTTTGAGTTAGGTAAGGTTAGGATAGGTTTGGTTAGGTTAGGTTAGGTTAGGTTAGGTTAGGTTAGGTTAGGTTAGGTTGGGTTAGGTTGGGTCAGGTTAGGTTAGGTTAGGTTGGGTTAGAATAGGTCAGGATCCCGTCTTTGAACTGATGCCATGACCGGCGGTTCCGTGGACGGGTGAGCAAAGATAGAGTATAGTGGGTATGACGGTATCCGTGAGTCCCACACTACTGAGATGTGCGAACTGAAGCCGGTTCGCGAGCTGACAACGACAGCGAGTTTACGCCGCCGTGCGTACGAACCTCGCCACCTCAGTGCGCGTAGAAGCGTTCTGCATCTGAAAAAAAAAAAAATTTAAAAAAATTTAAAAAAAAAGAAAAAAAAGAAAAAAAAAGTCAGGTTAGGTTAGGTTAGGTTAGGTTAGGTTGGGTTCCCCCCTGGTGGAGATCGCCTTGTCGCGGTGGGGGGGCACACCTGGTGCACAACATCACCACCAGGTGCCAAACGATCTCCAAACTGAGTATGGACTCTGCGAAAATTCTGGATTTTCCCCAGGGGGGTAGCGCCGAATCGGCGGAATCCCCTCTCCTTAACAGGAGCAGCCCCATCGGATCTGGGGGGGGGGGGGGGGGGCAACAGCGTCTTGTTGGTAACACCGTCAGGAAGTAGAGTGGTCGTCCATCTGACTACTCGAACGGCTTCTAGGAAGCTAGCAGGGAAGTGGGGACCCTTAGGTGACATACAGCCAATACACCCATTCGCGAGAAAATCACTCGTCGAAAGATCCCCGCCACCTTCGGGGGGAATGAAGACTCGAGCCTCGACGAGGTCACTGACAGAGGGGGAGATCGCTGATCTCGACCTTGACAGTTCCCCGGTAGAGGAAAACTGCATGAGGAGGCCGAGAGACATCGAGGGCCCGCGCCTACTTGAGACGACCATCCTAAGGATGCTCGACAAGATAAGGGATCTTGACATCTTGGTGAGGGAAAATGTCAACACCAAGAGGGAGATTAAAGAGACTACGGAGGCTTTGAAGGGTCTTGCGGCGAAGTTGGGGAAAGACAAGGTTTCGTCCTTCTTTGGCGAGTAGGCGGACCTGACGAGGCATGAGGACAAGGTCCCCAAGCAACGGCAGGGTGCAATGAAGACCGCACGGACTCAAACGAGCTGGGAAACCTCGGGCGCGTCCACTCAAACCGAGGCCTGGAACCGTGGCGACAAGGAGGAAAGGCCTGTTAGCTTAGCTGGGGTCAATTCACTGTCTGATTTCCAGGCGGTGGCGGATCAGCGGTGGACCGAGGACCTTTTCCGGAATGTCACGGTGAAGGTGGGGAACCCGCTAACTACGGCACATGATACGGTTAAGTGTGTCATAGTTGAGCCCAAAGATCCAGGGATGTGTGAATCCATCCAAAAACTTTACAAGGAAAGATTCCCGGAGATTGGGGGGATCCATGAGGCCTTCTCGGTCGTCGAGCAGGTCACCCGACGGAAGAACCGTGAGGGTGATACCGTGCAGACGACCCAGAAAATAGTCAAGGCACACTATGATGGGTCGGAAGCCGCGGTCTGGACCAGCCTTCAGGCGCTGAAGGAGGAGGCCCAAGGGGACCCGGCTGTGGCTATCCATCACCTCAACACAATGTCGGAGGTGAGGCTCAGACGCATGACCCAAGCGATCTTCCGGGATTCGGAGTGTAAAGTGGAGATCTACACAACCAAGGAGCGGAGGCAGGCGATGATGGCAGCTGCTCCACCGAAAAGGGTAAGGGATACTTTTGCCTTGACGGTGGAGAGCGGCGGGAGAGCCTTCAAGGATGTGCTGAGGGGGGTGAGAGAGGCCATCCAGGATAAGCCAGGAAGTGAGCAGATTCGCTCTCTGAGGAGCACTAGAGAGGACAAACTCCTCATAGTGCTCAACAGGAGCGACAAGGCCAAGGACCTGGTGGTGAAGGCTCTCGAAGCTCGAAGCCTGAAGGTGAAGGACATGGTGCCCCGGCCAAGGATTGAGGTCATGCACCTGAGAGGCCTGGACGAGCTTGCAACTAAGGAAGAAGTACTGGCAGCCGTCAACCTGGCAGTCGGGGCAGATGTTAATACCAAAGTAGGGGCGCTGCGGCCGCACTACAAGAACACGCAAGCAGTGACGGTGACCCTCGTGAAGGATAAGGCTGAGAAGCTTCTCCTGGAGGGTCAGTTGAGAGTGGGGCTCGTGAGGTGCCTGGTAGAAAAGTGCATCGAGGTGAAGCGCTGCTCCAGGTGCTGGAGCTATGACCACACCGCCGGCAAGTGCAAAGGCCCGGACCGCAGCAAGATGTGCAGGATCTGCTCCAGGGAGGGGCACCTCGCCCGGGACTGCAAGGAGCGACGTGCCTGTGCCCTGTGCAACGGGGAGGAGCACGTGCTGGGTTCCGGAAGCTGCAGGACCTTCATGAAGGCCCTCACCAGGGAGAGACAGGCGCTGCACCGGAGGGCTCCCGCACTTGCCCAGAATGATGCGATAGATCTTGGTTTTGATGCCTTTCCGCCCCTAAGAGAGGGCCCTTCTGAACACCATGGATAGAACACCACCTTTGAGTTTCTTGCAGACAAATGCAAACAGATGTTGGGGAGCTATGAATCTGCTGGCGGCTACGGTTCAACAATGGTGCATTGACGTGGCAATCGTCTGCGAACCCAACATCAGGTTCTGCAAGGACAGGTGGTCTCTTGATACCTCTCAGGTGGTGGCAGTGAGGACTTTCGGCAGCCGGGTCCACCCTACTCGAAATGGGAGAGGCAACGGGTACGTTTGGTTGGAGACGGAGGAATGCATGATTGTTGGTGCTTACTTCTCACCGAACGGGGACGTTGCCGACCTGGGGACTCTTCTACACGACATCGGAATAGTAGCCCAAGGTGCCAACGAGCCAGTCATTTTGGCGGGAGACCTGAACGCTAAGTCTCCCCTGTGGGGCTCTCGGGTGGAGAACGAGAGGGGGACGATGGTTGCCGAATGGGCAATGGGCAGCCAGCTGGCGGTGGCTAATGAGGGAGACAGCCCAACCTTCGAGAGGGGCGGCAGTACCTCGGTCATTGACGTCACGCTGGTTTCGCAGAACGCCGCCGAGAGGCTGAGGGGGTGGAGGGTGCACACTGACGTCGAGAACCTTAGTGATCACCACTACATCACTTTCGGCCTGGAGGCATCTGCGAGAGCCAGGGCGGCCCACGCGGATCACTGGCAGCGGGACAAAGGAAGGAAGACATGGAAGATCGACGAGGAGGCGTTACGAGCGATTGCTGTGGAGATGACTGCGGCGCGATTTGACGAGTCAGCGGATGACCCGGAGGGTTGCGTCAGGGAAATCCAGCAGATCCTCAACCGAACGTGCGTGACAAAGATACCCCAGTGGAGAAGGAAACCAGTACACTGGTGGTCGGAGGAGATTGCCACTTGCCGGAAACACTGTCTGGGCGAAAGGCGGAGGTGGACAAGAGCTAGGGGAAAAAGGGATCCGGATTTGCGGATGGTGCGCCGCGCTGGGAATAAGTACAAGGCAGCCAAGAAGGCACTGAGGAGAGCGATAGACGCGTCTCAGAAGGAAAAGTGGAGGGAGCTCCTGACGACGGTCAACAAGGACCCGTGGGGTAAAGCCTACAAGATCGTCACAGGAAAGGTCCGGGAGAAAACCACCGATCTGGATGCGGCGGAGAGACTGCGCGTTGCACGGTCGCTCTTCCCGACCCACCCGAAGATCTCGTGGCGCCGGGAGGAGGGGGTGCAGGAAGTGGAGCCGTTCACAGAGGCGGAGATTCAGGCTGCGGCCGATAGAATCAAGATGGGAAAGGCCCCTGGGCCGGATGGAATCCCTCCGGTTGTGATCAGGCTGTTCCTGCGGGTTCAGACCAGGGCAGCTACCGCTCTGATGAACGGCCTCTTCAGGAAAGCAGTCTTTCCGCAGGTATGGAAGAGGGCCTCCTTGGTGCTCATCCCGAAGCCCAAGAAAGTGGACACTGACGCTCAGACGTACAGGCCGATCTGCCTCTTGGATGTCCAAGGGAAAGGTCTATGAGAGACTGGTTCTCAATAGGCTTGAACGTGATATCGGGGAGGGGGAGGGTCTGTCAAATGACCAGTTTGTCTTCCGGAGGGGCCGATCCACGGTGGATGCAGTTCGCCGGGTCGTTTACTTGGCCACGGAGGAGGAGAAGAGGAGACAATCCTACCGAGACAAGCCGGTGAGCGCCTTGATCGCCATAGACGTCCAGAACGCGTTCAACTCTGCACCCTGGCCCGGTATCATGACAGCCCTTGTTCGCATGGGGATAAGCTCGCGCATACTCGACATCGTGCGGAGCTACCTTTCGGAAAGGAAGCTGGAGGTGGGCCCGGGGCAGCGGTTGGATGTGACCTGCGGGGTGCCGCAAGGCTCTATTGTGGGGCCCACGCTGTGGAACTGCTTCTACGACGAGATGCTGAGGGCCGATATCCCACATACCAGCTTGGTGGGATATGCGGACGACCTCATAGCAGTCGTTACGGCGGATAGCAGGACGGCCCTGGAGGAGCATGGAAGCCTGGCTCTCGAAAGCATTCTTGAGAAGGCGGCACGCATGGGAATCACGATCGCCGCCCACAAGACCGAGGCCATCATAGCTAGGGGCAGGAGGAAGGTGCGGACGGCCACGTTCCGAGCGCGGGGAACGACGATAACGACGAAGGAGGAGTTGAGGTACCTAGGGGTATTCCTCAATAGAAACCTATCGCTGTCGTCTCACGTGGAACAGACCGTCGCGAAAGCCACCCGGGCCATGAGGAAACTCATGAGTTTGATGCCGAACAAAAGGGGCCCGGAGCAGAGGACGCGCCGAGTTCTGGCGTCAGCTGTGTACTCGGTAGTTCTGTATGCCTGCCCGGCATGGGAAGAAGTGACGAGGCGAGCCTGCCACCGAGCCAAAATAGAGAAGGTGCAGAGGGTGATCAACATCAGGGTCACCCAAGCGTACAGGACTGCATCTTCGAGTGCCCTGTGCGTTATCGCGGGGTATCCTCCAGCGGCACTCATGATAGAGAGTCGTTGTAGGGTGTACCGGGATGGGGTGCGCCATAGGAAGGACATAGAGGAGCAGGTCTTGAGCAGGTGGCAGGACCTATGGGATGCCCTCACGACAGGACAGTGGACGCGAAGGCTCATCCCGAACATTAGGGCATGGCTGGAAAGGGAGGGGGGGGGGGAAACAGAGTATTTTCTGACCCAGTTCCTGACAGGCCATGGCAATTTCAAGACTTACCTGATCCGCATTGGGAAAACGACGGACACCTTGTGCGACCATTGCGGAGAGGAGGATGGTCCCGGCCATGCGGTTTTTGAGTGTTCGCGGTGGGAGGACTTACGACGGACAGCGGAGAGAGCCGTTGACCGGCAACTGTCATCAGACTCGGTGGTTGCCCTGATGACCGAGTCCGAGGCCGGATGGAAGACCATACATGAGTATGTTAGAGCTGTTTTGTCGGAGAGAGAAAAAGACGATTTAATCCAAAATGGCAGAGCGCCCTAGGAAAGACATCGACGAAGACCCTACGAGAAAGAAGAAGAGTCTCAGGAAAGCCCAACGGGATGCAGCACGAGTAGACACGTGGCTGGAGAGAGTGAGACAGAACAAGGAAGAGCAGACGGCCGATCCACCTGAGGAGACGACAACCACATGGACAAGGAAGCTGTGGATCAGAGGATCCACGCTTTTCAGGAAGAAACCGAAGAAGGCCGAGGAAGAGGCCACGTTTCGGGAGGAGGAATCGGCCGCTGCGATAGACCAAACGGCGACCTACAAGGACCTCGAGGAGATGTACAAGCTATCTCGAATCGAGCAGATGGGGAACTTGACGACGGCTTTGCGGCACATCACAAGGCTCCAGCACCCAAGAGGGAATAAGATCTGCTTCCCAGTGCCGGAGGCGGTGGATAGATTACAGCTGAGATGCGCGAACCTGCCCACCGATCCTGAGCAGCTGGAGGCCCTGGTGCTGAGAGCCTATGAGCGGAGAGGTGAATCCCTTGACAGAGAGAACCTCTATAGGGACTTTGTGATGGCGCATGGCCGCCTCGCAATGGATGCAACGGTGCAGTTCCCCAACTGCTATTACCAGACCAGGCAGCCTTGATAGGTCGCCGGAGAAGACCGCTCCGTCTTTGAAGTAATGCCAAACGGCGGTTCCGAAGGCGGGTGGAGCAAGATGGAGTTTAGTGGGTATGATTGGTATCCGATGAGTCCCACACTACTGACATGAGCGAGCGGATGCCGCCTTTCAGTGCGCGTGAATGCGTTCTCCATCTATAGAAAGAAAAAAAAAAAAAAAAAAAAAAAAGGTTAGGTTAGGTTAGGTTGGGTTAGGTTAGGTTCACGTCTAAGAAGTAATGCCTTGACCGGTGGTTCCGAGGACGGGAGAGAAAAGATCGTGTTCAGTGAGTATGACGGTATCTCAGTAGTGTGGTACTCACGGATACCGTCATACCCACTAAACCATATCTTTGCTCCCCGTCCTCGGATCCACCGGTCAAGGCATTACTTAGAAGACGGGAACCAAACCTATCCTAACCTAACCTAACCTAACCTCACCTAACCCAACCTAACTTAACCTAACCTAACCAACCTAGCCTAACCTAACCTAACCTAACCTAACCTAACCTGGCCTAACCTAAACTAAACTAACCCAAACTAACCTAACCTAACCTAACCTAACCTAACCTAACATAACCTAACCTGACCTAACGTGACCTAACCTGACCTAACTTAACCCAACCTGACCTGACCTAACTTAACCCAACCTGATCTTACCTAACCCAACCAAACCTTTTTTTTTTTTTCCTATTTTTTTCTATTAATTTTTTTTTCAATTTTTTTTTTTCAGATGGAGGACGCAGTCACGCGCATTGATACGGCGACGTCAGCACGCATGGCAGCGTCAACTCGCTGTCGTTGTCAGCTCGCGAACCGGCTTCAGCTCGCAAATCTCGGTAGTGTGGGACTCACTGATACCGTCATACCTACTGAACTCGATCTTTGCTCTCCCGTCCTCGGAACCGCCGGTCAAGTCATTACTTATAAGACGGGAACCTAACCTAACCTAACCTAACCTGACCTAACCTAACCTAACCTAACCCAACCTAACCCAACCAAACCTAACCTAAACAAACCTAACCTGACTTTTTTTTTTCCTTTTTCAATTTTTTTTTCAATTTTTTTTCAATTTTCTTTTTTTTTTCCTCATGCAGGACGCTTCTACGCGCACTGAGTTGGCGGCGTAGGCACGCAGGGCGGCGTCGACTCGCTGTCGTTGTCAGCTCGCGAACCGGCTCCAGCTCGCACATCTCAGTAGTGTGGGACTCACGGATACCGTCATACCCACTAAACTCTATCTTTGCTCTCCAGTCCTCGGAACCGCCGGTCAAGGCATCAGTTCAAAGACGGGATCCTGAACTATCCTAAGCCAACCTTACATCTCCACCGGGAAGGGACCAAACGTGACCTAACCCAACATAACCCAACTCAACCTGACCTAACCTAACCCAACCAAACCTTTTTTTTGTTTCCTATTTTTTTCTATTAATTTTTTTCAATTTTTTTTTTTCATTTGGAGGACGCAGTCACGCGCATTGATACGGCGACGTCAGCCCGCACGGCAGCGTCAACTCGCTGTCGTTGTCAGCTCGCGAACCGGCTTCACCTCGCACATCTCAGTAGTGTGGGACTCCCGTATACCGTCATACCTACTGAACTCGATCTTTGCACTCCCGTCCTCGGAACCGACGGTCAAGGCATTACTTCAAAGACGGGAACCTAACCTAACCTAACCTAACCTAACCCAACCTCTCCCAACCTAACCCAACCTAACCCAACCTAACCCAACCTAACCTAACCTAACCCAACCTAACCCAACCTAACCTAACCAAAGCTAACCTGACTTTTTTTTTTCCTTGTTAAATTTTTTTTTCAATTTTTTTTTAATTTTTTTTTTCCTCATGCAGGACGCTTCTACGCGCACTGAGTTGGCGGCGTAAGCACGCATGGCGGCATCGACTCGCTGTCGTTGTCAGCTCGCGAACCGGCTTCAGCTCGCACATCTCAGTAGTGTGGGACTCACTGATACCGTCATACCCACTAAACTCTATCTTTGCTCTCCCGTCCTCGGAACCGCCGGTCAAGACATCAGTTCAAAGACGGAATCCTGAACTATCCTAACCCAATCTTACCTATCCTAACTTAACCTACCCAACCTAACCTAACCTAACCTAACTCAACCTAACCTAACCTAACCTAACCTAACCTAAAATAACCTACCCCAACCTAACCTAACCTAACCTAACCTAACCTGACCTAACCTAACCTAACCTAACCTAACTTAACCTAGCCTGACCTAACCTAACCTAACATAACCCAACCTAACCTAACCTAACCTAACGTAACCTAACATAACCTAACCCAACCTGACCTAACTTAACCTGACTCAACCTAACCATACCTAACCCAACCTAACCCAACCTAACCTAACCTAACCTAACTCAACTTTTTTTTTCCTTTTTTTATTCCTTTCAATTTTTTTCCATTTTATTCTTGTACTGAAGGACAGCGAGTTGTCGCCGCCGTGCCTGCTATCGCTGCCATCTCAGTGTGCATGAATGCGTTCTCCATTTGAGAAAAAAAAAATTGAAGAAAAAATTGAAAAAAAAACTTAAAAAAAAAGAAATTAGGCTCAGTCAGGTTAGGTTGGGTTGGGTTGGGTTAGGTTGGGTTGGGTTAGGTTACGTTGGGTTAGGTTAGGTTGGGTCAGGATAGGTTAGGTTTCCGTCTAAGAAGTAATGCCTTGACCGGCGGTTCCGAGGACGGGAGAGAAAAGATCGAGTTCAGTGAGTATGACGGTATCTCAGTAGTGTGGTACCCACGGATACCGTCATACCCACTGAACCATATCTTTGCTCCCCGTCCTCGGATCCACCGGTCAAGGCATTACTTCGAAGACGGTAACCAAACCTATCCTAACCTAACCTAACCTAACCTCACCTAACTCAACCTAACTTAACCTGACCTAACCCAACCTAAACTAACCTAACCTAACCTAACCTAACCTAGCCTAACCTAACCTAACCTACCCCAACCTAACCTAACCTAACCTGACCTGACCTAACCTGACCTAACGTGACCTAACCTAACCTAACCTAACCCAACCTGACCTTACCTAATCAACCAAACCTTTTTTTTTTTCCTTTTTTTTTCTATTATTTTTTTTCAATTTTTTTTTTTTCAGATGGAGGAAGCAGTCACGCGCATTGATACGGCGACGACAGCACGCACGAAGGCGTCAACTCGCAGTCGTTGTCAGCTCGCGAACCGGCTTTAGCTGGCACATCTCAGTAGTGTGGGACTAACGGATACCGTCATACCCACTGAACTCGATCTTTGCTCTCCCGTCCTCGGAACCGCCGGTCAAGGCATTACTTCGAAGACGGGAACCTAACCTAACCTAACCAAACCTAACCTAACCTGACCTATCCCAACCTAACTTAACCTATCCCAACCTTACCCAACCTAACCTAACCTAACTTTTTTTGTTCTTTTTTTTTTCGTTTAGATGGAGAACTCATTCACGCGCACTGAGATGGCAACGTTGGCACGCACGGTAGCGTCAACTCGCTGTCGTTGTCAGCTCGCGAAACGGCTTCAGCTCGCACATCTCGGTAGTGTGGGACTCACGTATAGCGTCATACCTACTGAACTCGATCTTTGCTCTAACGTCCTCGGAACCGCCGGTCAAGTCATTACTTCAAAGACGGGAACCTAACCTAACCTAACCCAACCTAACCTGACCCAACCTAACCTAACCTAACCTAACCTAACCCAACCTAACCTAACCTAACCTAACCTAACCTAACCAAACCTAACCTGACTTTTTATTTTCTTTTTTAAATTCTTTTTTTAAATTTTATTTCAAATTTTTTTTTCTCATGCAGGACGCTTCTACGCGCACTGAGTTGGCGGCGTAGGCACGCATGGCGGCGTCGACTCGCTATCGTTGTCAGCTTGAGAACCGGCTTCAGCTCACACATCTCAGTAGTGTGGGATTCACGGATACCGTCGTACCCACTAAACTCTATCTTTGCTCTCCCGTCCTCGAAACAGCCGGTCAAGGCATCAGTTCAAAGACGGGATCCTGAACTATCCTAACACATCCTTACCTATCCTAACCCAAACTACCCAACCTAACCTAGCCTAACCTAACCCAACTCCACCTAACCTAACCTAACCTAACCTAACCTAACCTCACCTAACCTAACCTAACCTAACCCAACCTAACTTATTTTTTTTATTTTTTTTTTCGTTCAGAAGGAGAATGCATTCACGCGCACTGAGATGGCAGCGTTAGCACGCACGGTAGCGTCAACTCTCTGTCGTTGTCAGCTTGCGAACCGGCTTCAGCTCGCACATCTTGGTAGGGTGGGACTCACGTATACCGTCATACCTACTGAACTTGATCTTTGCTGTCCCGTCCTCGGAACCGCCGGTCAAGGCATTACTTCAAAGACGGGAACCTAACCTTACCCAACCAAACCTAACCTAACCTGACCTAAGTCAACCTAACCCAACCTTACCTAACCTAACCTAACTTAACCTAACCTAACCTATCCCAACCTAACCTAACCTAACCTAACCTAACCCAACTTTTTTTGTTCTTTTTTTTTCGTTTAGGTGGAGAACATATTCACGCGCACTGAGATGGCAGCGTTGGCACGCACGGTAGCGTCAACTCGCTGTCGTTGTCAGCTCGCGAAACGGCTTCAGCTCGCACATCTCGGTAGTGTGGGACTCACGTATACCGTCATACCTACTGAACTCGAGCTTTGCTCTCCCGTCCTCGGAACCGCCGGTCAAGGCATTACTTCAAAGACGGGAACCTAACCTAACCCAATCAAACCTAACCTAACCTGACCTAACTCAACCCAACCCAACCTAACCTAACCTAACCTAACCTAACCTAACCTAACCCATCCCAACCTAACCTAACCTAACCTAACCTAACCTAACTTTTTTTGTTCTTTTTTTTTCGTTTAGGTGGAGCTCGCATTCACGCGCACTGAGATGGCAGCGTTGGCACGCACGGTAGCGTCAACTCGCTGTCGTTGTCAGCTCGCGAACCGGCTTCACCTCGCACATCTCGGTAGGGTGGGACTCATGTATACCGTCATACCTACTGAACTTGATCTTTGCTGTCCCGTCCTCGGAACCGCTGTTCGAGGCATTACTTCAAAGCCGGTAACCTAACCTAACCTAACCTATCCTAACCTAACCTAACCTAACCTACCCAACCTCACCTAACCTTACCTAACCTAACCTAAACTTACCTAACCTAACCTAACCTAACCTCACTTTTTTTTTCCTTTTAAATTCTTTTTTTAAATTTGATTTCACTTTTTTTTTTTTCTCATGCAGGACGCTTCTACGCGCACTGAGTTGGCGGCGTAAGCACGCATGGCGGCGTCGACTCGCTGTCGTTGTCAGCTTGCGAACCTGTTTCAGCTCGCACATCTCAGTAGTGTGGGATTCACGGATACCGTCGTACCCACTAAACTCTATCTTTGCTCTCCCGTCCTCGAAACCGCCGGTCAAGGCATCAGTTCAAAGACGGGATCCTGAACTATCCTAACACAATCTTACCTATCCTAACTTGAACTACCCGATCTAACCTAGCCTTACCTAACCCAACTCAACCTAACCTGACCTGACCTAACCTAACCTAACCTAACCTAACCTAACCTAACCTAACCTAACCTAACCTAACCTAACTTTTTTTTCTTTTTTTTTCCGTTTAGATGGAGAACGCATTCACGCGCACTGAGATGGCAGCGTTGGCACGCACGGTAGCGTCAACTCGCTGTCGTTGTCAGCTCGCGAAACGGCTTCAGCTCGCACATCTCGGTAGGGTGGGACTCACGGATACCGTCATACCCACTGAACTCGATCTTTGCTGTCCCGTCCTCGGAACCGCTGTTCGAGGCATTACTTCAAAGCCGGTAACCTAACCTAACCTAACCTATCCTAACCTAACCTAACCGAACCTAACATAACCTAAACTAACCTAACCTAACCTAACCTAACCTATCCCAACCTTACCTAACCTAACCTAACCTAACCCAATCTAACCTAACCTAACCTAACCTAACCTAACCTAACCTAACATAACCTAACCTAACCTAACCTAACCTAACCAAACCTAACCCAACTTTTTTTTTCCCTTTTCAATTTTTTTTTTTAATTTTTCTTTCAATTTTTTTTTTTTCTCATGCAGGACGCTTCTACGCGCACTGAGTTGTTGGCGTAAGCACGCATGGCGGCGTCGACTCGCTGTCGTTGTCAGCTCGCGAAACAGCTTCAGCTCGCACATCTCAGTAGTGTGGGACACACGGATACCGTCATACCCACTAAACTCTATCTTAGCTCTCCAGTCCTCGGATCCGCCGGTCAAGGCATCAGTTCAAAGACGGGTTCCTGACCTATCCTAACCCAACCTTACCTATCCTAAACTAACCTACCCGACGTAACCTAGCCTAACCTAACCCAACCTGATCTAACCTAACCTAACCTAACCTAACCAAACCTAAACTGACCTAGCCTAACCTAACCTAACCTAACCTAACCTAACCTAACCAAACCTAACCTGACTCAACCTAACCCATCCTAACCTAACCTGACTCAACCTAACCCAACCTAACCTAACCCGACTTAACCTGACCTAACCTAACCTAACCCAACCTGACCCACCTAACCTAACCTAACCTAACCTAACCCAACCCAACCTAACCCAACCTAACCTGACCTAACCTAACCTAACCTGACCTAACGTGACTTGACCTAACCTGACCTAACCCAACCTGACCCAACCTAACCCAACCAAACCTTTGTTTTACTATTTTTTCCGATTAATTTTTTTTTCAATTTTTTTTTTCTCAGATGGAGGACGCAGTCACGCGCATTGATACGGCGGCGTCAGCACGCACGGTAGCGTCAACGCGCAGTCGTTGTCAGCACGCGAACCGGCTTCAGCTCGCACATCTCAGTAGTGTGGGATTCCCGGATACCGTCGTACCCACTAAACTCTATCTTTGCTCTCCCGTCCTCGAAACCGCCGGTCAAGGCATTAGTTCAAAGACGGGTTCCTGAACTATCCTAACACAATCTTACCTATCCCAACTTAAACTACCCAACCTAACCTAGCCTAACCTAACCCAACTCAAACTGACCTAACCTAACCTAACCTAACCTAACCTAACTATTTTTTTCTTTTTTCTTTTTCGTTTAGATAGAGAACGCATTCACGCGAACTGAGATGGCAGCGTTAGCACGCACGGTAGCGTCAACTCGCTGTCGTTGACAGCTCGCGAACCGGCTTCAGCTCGCACATCTCGGTAGGGTGGGACTCATGTATACCGTCATACCTACTGAACTTGATCTTTGCTGTCCCGTCCTCGGCACCGCTGATCAAGGCATTACTTCAAAGACGGTAACCTAACCTAACCTAACCTAACCTAACCTAACCTAACCTAACCTAACCTGACCTAACCTAACCCAACCTAACCTAACCTAACTTAACCTAACCAAACCTAACCTGACTTTTCTTTTTCCATTTTAAATTTTTAAAAAAAAATTTTTTTTTTTTTTTTCTCATGCAGGACACTTCTAGGCAGACTGAGTTGGCGGCGTAAGCACGCATGGCAGCGTCGACTCGCTGTCGTTGTCTGCTCGCGTACCGGCTTCAGCTCGCACATCTCAGTAGTGTGGGACTCACGGATACCGTCATACCCACTAAACTCTATCTTTGCTCTCCAGTCCTCGGAACCGCCGGTCAAGGTATCAGTTCAAAGACGGGATCCTAAACTATCCTAACCCAACCTTACTTATCCTAAACTAACCTACCCGACGTAACCTAGCCTAACCTAACCCAACCTGACCTAACCTAACCTAACCTACCCTAACCTAACCTAAACTAACCTAACCTAAACTAACCTAACCTAACCTAACCTAAGCTGACCCAACCTAACCTAACCTGACCCAACCTAATTCAACCTAACCTCACCCAAAATAACCTAACCTAACATAACTTCACCCAACCTAACCTAACCTAACCTAACCTAACCTAACCTAACCTAACCTAACCTAACCTAACCCAACCTAACCTCACCTGACCTAACCTAACCTAACTTGACCAAACGTGACCTAACCTAACCCAACCTAACCCAACCTGACCAAACCTAACCCAACCAAACCTTTTTTATCCAATTTTTTTCTATTAATTTTTTTTTCATTTTTTTTTTCTCAGATGGAGGACGCAGTCACGCGCATTGATACGGCGGCGTCAACTCGCTGTCGTTGTCAGCTCGCGAACCGGCTTCAGCTCGCACATCTCAGTAGTGTGGGACTCACGGATACCGTCATACCCACTGAACTCGATCTTTGCTCTCCCGTTCTCGGAACCGCCGGTCAAGGCATTACTTCGAAGACAGGAACCTAACCTAACCTAACCAAACCTATCTTACCTGACCTAACCCAACCTAACCCAACCTAACCTAACCTAACCTAAACAAAACTAACTTCTTTTTTTTTTTTTTCTTTTTTTTTTTTTCGTTCAGATGGAGAACGCAATCACGCGCACTGAGATGGCAGCGTTAGCACGCACGGTAGCGTCATTTCGCTGTCGTTGTCAGCTCGCGAACCGGCTTCAGCTCGCACATCTCGGTAGGGTGGGACTCACGTATACCGTCATACCTACTGAACTTGAGCTTTGCTGTCCCGTCCTCGGCACCGCTGATCAAGGCATTACTTCAAAGACGGTAACCTAACCTAACCTAACCTAACCTAACCTAACCTAACCTGACCTAACCTAACCCAACCTAACCTAACCTAACTTAACCTAACCGAACCTAACCTGACTTTTCTTTTTCCATTTTAAATTTTTTTTAAATTTTTTTTTAATTTTTTTTTTTTTCTCATGCAGGACACTTCTACGCGCACTGAGTTGGCGGCGTAAGCACGCATGGCAGCGTCGACTCGCTGTCGTTGTCTGCTCGCGTACCGGCTTCAGCTCGCACATCTCAGTAGTGTGGGACTCACGGATACCGTCATACCCACTAAACTCTATCTTTGCTCTCCAGACCTCGGAACCGCCGGTCAAGGTATCAGTTCAAAGACGGGATCCTGAACTATCCTAACCCAACCTTACTTATCCTAAACTAACCTACCCGACGTAACCTAGCCTAACCTGACCCAACCTGACCTAACCTAACCTAACCTACCCTAACCTAACCTAAACTAACCTAACCTAAACTAACCTAACCTAACCTAACCTAAGCTGACCCAACCTAACCTAACATGACCCAACCTACCCAAACCTAACCTAACCCAACATAACCTAACCTAACCTAACTTCACCCAACCTAACCTAACCTAACCTAACCTAACCTAACCTAACCTAACCTAACCTAACCCAACCTAACCTTACCTGACCTAACCTAACCTAACTTGACCAAACGTGACCTAACCCAACCTAACCTAACCCAACCTGACCTAACCTAACCCAACCAAACCTTTTTTTTCCAATTTTTTTCTATTAATTTTTTTTTCAATTTTTTTTTTCTCAGATGGAGGACGCAGTCACGCGCATTGATACGGCGGCGTCAACTTGCTGTCGTTGTCAGCTCGCGAACCGGCTTCAGCTCGCACATCTCAGTAGTGTGGGACTCACGGATACCGTCATACCCACTGAACTCTATCTTTGCTCTCCCGTTCTCGGAACCGCCGGTCAAGGCATTACTTCGAAGACGGGAAGCTGACCTAACCTAACCAAACCTATCCTAACCTGACCTAACCCAACCTAACCCAACCTAACCTAACCTAACCTAACCTAAACTAACTTCTTTTTTTTTTCTTTTTTTTTTTCGTTCAGATGGAGAACGCATTCACGCGAACTGAGATGGCAGCGTTAGCACGCACGGTAGCGTCAACTCGCTGTCGTTGTCAGCTCGCGAACCGGCTTCAGCTCGCACATCTCGGTAGGGTGGGACTCAAGTATACCGTCATACCTACTGAACTTGAGCTTTGCTGTCCCGTCCTCGGAACCGCTGGTCAAGGCACAACTTCAAAGACGGTAACCTAACCTAACCTAACCTATCCCAACCTAACCTAACCTAACCTAACCTAACCCAACCTAACCAAACCTAACCTGACTTTTTTTTTTCCTTTTTAAATTTTTTTTCTAATTTTTTTTTCAATTTTTTTGTTTTTTCCTCATGCAGGACGCTTCTACGCGCACTGAGTTGTCGGCGTAACCACGCATGGCGGCGTCGACTCGCTGTCGTTGTCAGCTTGCGAACCGGCTTCAGCTCGCACATCTCAGTAGTGTGGAACTCACGGATACCGTCATACCCACTAAACTCTATCTTTGCTCGCCAGTCCTCGGATCCGCCGGTCAAAGCATCAGTTCAAAGACGGGTTCCTGAACTATCCTGACCCAACCTTACCTATCCTAAACTGACCTACCCGACGTAACCTAGCCTAACCCAACCTAACCTAACCCAACCTAACCTGACCCAACCTAACCTAACCTAACCTAACCTGACCCAACCTAACCCAACCTAACCCAACCCTACATAACCTAACCTAACCTAACCTAACCCAACCTAACCCAACCTAACCTAACCTAACCTAACCTAACCTAACCTAACCTAACCTAACCTAACCCAACCTAACCTAACCTAACCCAACCTGACCTAACCAGACCTAACGTGACATAACCTAACCTAACCTGACCCAAACTGACCTAACCTAACCCAACCAAACCTTTTTTTTCCCTATTTTTTTCTATTAATTTTTTTTCAATTTTTTTTTTCTCAGATGGAGGACGCAGTCACGCGCATTGATACGGCGGCGTCAGCACGCACGGCGGCGTCAACTCGCTGTCGTTGTCAGCTCGCGAACCGGCTTTATAGCTCGCACATCTCAGTAGTGTGGGACTCACGGATACCGTCATACCCACTGAACTCGATCTTTGCTCTCCCGTCCTCGGAACCGCCGGTCAAGGCATTACTTCAAAGACGGGAATCTAACCCAACCTGACCAAACCTAACCTAACCTGACCTAACCCAACCTTTTTTTTTTTTTTTTTTTTCATAGATGGAGAACGCATTTACGCGCACTGAAAGGCGGCATCCGCTCGCTCATGTCAGTAGTGTGGGAGTCATCGGATACCAATCATACCCACTAAACTCCATCTTGCTCCACCCGCCTTCGGAACCGCCGTTTGGCATTACTTCAAAGACGGAGCGGTCTTCTCCGGCGACCTATCAAGGCTGCCTGGTCTGGTAATAGCAGTTGGGGAACTGCACCGTCGCATCCATTGCGAGGCGGCCATGCGCCATCACAAAGTCCCTATAGAGGTTCTCTCTGTCAAGGGATTCACCTCTCCTCTCATAGGCTCTCAGCACCAGGGCCTCCAGCTGCTCAGGATCGGTGGGCAGGTTCGCGCATCTCAGCTGTAATCTATCCACCGCCTCCGGCACTGGGAAGCAGATCTTATTCCCTTTCGGGTGCTGGAGCCTTGTGATGTGCCGCAAAGCCATCGTCAAGTTCCCCACCTCCTCGATTCGAGATAGCTTGTACATCTCCTCGAGGTCCTTGTAGGTCGCCGTTTGGTCTATCGCAGCGGCCGATTCCTCCTCCCGAAACGTGGCCTCTTCCTCAGCCTTCTTCGGTTTCTTCCTGAAAAGCGTGGATCCTCTGATCCACAGCTTCCTTGTCCATGTGGTTGTCGTCTCCTCAGGTGGATCGGCCGTCTGCTCTTCCTTGGTCTGTCTCACTCTCTCCAGCCACGTGTCTACTCGTGCCGCATCCCGTTGGGCTTTCCTGAGACTCTTCTTCTTTCTCGTAGGGTCTTCGTCGATGTCTTTCCTAGGGCGCTCTGCCATTTTGGATTAAATCGTCTTTTTCTCTCTCCGACAAGACAATTCTCACATACTCATGTATGGTCTTCCATCCGGCCTCGGACTCGGTCATCAGGGCAACCACCGAGTCTGGTGACAGTTGCCGGTCAACGGCTCTCTCCGCTGTCCGTCGTAAGTCCTCCCACCGCGAACACTCAAAAACCGCATGGCCGGGACCATCCTCCTCTCCGCAATGGTCGCACAAGGTGTCCGTCGTTTTCCCAATGCGGGTCAGGTAAGTCTTGAAATTGCCATGGCCTGTCAGGAACTGGGTCAGGAAATACTCTGTTTCCCCCCCCTCCCTTTCCAGCCATGCCCTGATGTTCGGGATGAGCCTTCGCGTCCACTGTCCTGTCGTGGAGGCATCCCATAGGTCCTGCCACCTGCTCAAGACCTGCTCCTCTATGTCCTTCCTATGGCGCACCCCTTCCCGGTACACCCTACAACGACTCTCTATCATGAGTGCCGCTGGAGGATACCCCGCGATAACGCACAGGGCACTCGAAGATGCAGTCCTGTAAGCTTGGGTGACCCTGATGTTGATCACCCTCTGCACCTTCTCTATTTTGGCTCGGTGGCAGGCTCGCCTCGTCACTTCTTCCCATGCCGGGCAGGCATACAGAACTACCGAGTACACAGCTGACGCCAGAACTCGGCGCGTCCTCTGCTCCGGGCCCCTTTTGTTCGGCATCAAACTCATGAGTTTCCTCATGGCCCGGGTGGCTTTCGCGACGGTCTGTTCCACGTGAGACGACAGCGATAGGTTTCTATTGAGGAATACCCCTAGGTACCTCAACTCCTCCTTCGTCGTTATCGTCGTTCCCCGCGCTCGGAACGTGGCCGTCCGCACCTTCCTCCTGCCCCTAGCTATGATGGCCTCGGTCTTGTGGGCTTCAGCTCGCACATCTCAGTAGTGTGGGACTCACGGATACCGTCATACCCTTTAAACTCTATCTTCGCTCTCCAGTCCTTGGATCCGCCGGTCAAGGCATCAATTTTAAGACGGGTTCCTGAACTATCCTAACCCAACCTTACCTATCCTAAACTAACCTACCCAACGTAACCTAGCCTAACCTTACCCTACCTGATCTAACCTAACCTAACCTAACCTTACCAAACCTAACCTAACCTAACCTAACCTAACCTAACCTAACCTAACCTAACCTAACCTAACCTAACCTGACTCAACCTGACCCAACCCAACCTAACCTAACCTAACCTATCCCAACCTAACCTAACCCAACCTAACCTAACCTAACCGAACCTAACCTGACCTAACGTGAATCGACCTAACCTGACCCAACCCAACCTGACCTAACGTAACCCAACCAAAACTTTTTTTTTTCCTTCTTTTTTCGATTAATTTTTTTTTCAATTTTTTTTTTCTCAGATGGAGGACGCAGTCACGCGCATTGATACGGCGGCGTCAGCACGCACGGCGCAGTCGTTGTCAACTCGCGAACCGGCTTTAGCTCGCACATCTCCGTAGTTTGGGACTCACGGATACCGTCATACCCACTGGACTCGATCTTTGCTCTCCCGGACTCGGAACCGCCGGTCAAGGCATTACTTCATTGACGGGAACCTAACCTAACCTAACCAAACCTAACCAAACCTAACCTAACCTGACCTTACCCAACCCAACCCAACCTAACCTAACCTAACCTAACCTAACCTAACCAATCCCAACCTTACCAGACCTAACCTAACCTAACCAAACCTAACCTAACCTAACCTAACCTAACCTAACCTAACCTAACCTAACCTAACCTAACCCAACCTAACCTAACCTAACCTTACCTAACCTAACCATACATAACCTGACTTTTTTTCCATTTTGAATTCTTTTTTAAATTTTATTTTAATTTTTCTCTTCTCATGCAGGACGCTTCTACGCGCATTGAGTTGGCGGCGTGAGCACGCATGGCGGAGTCGACTCGCTGTCGTTGTCAGCTTGCGAACCTGTTTCAGCTCGCACATCTCAGTAGTGTGGGATTCACGGATACCGTCGTACCCACTAAACTCTATCTTTACTCTCCGTCCTCGAAACCGCCGGTCAAGGCATTAGTTCAAAGACGGGATCCTGAAGTATCCTAACACAATCTTACCTATCCTAACTTGAACTACCCAACCTAACCTAGCCTAACCCAACCCAAGTCAACGTAACCTATCCTAACCTAACCTAACCTAACCTAACCTAACCTAACCTAACCTAACTTATTTTTTTCTTTTTTCTTTCTCGTTTAGATGGAAAACGCATTCACGCGCACTGAGATGGCAGCATTAGCACGCACTGTAGCGTCAACTCGCTGTCGTTGACAGCTCGCGAACCGGCTTCAGCTCGCACATCTCAGTAGTGTGGGACTCACGGATACCGTCATACCCACTGAACTCGATCTATGCTCTCCCGTCCTCGGAACCGCCGGTCAAGGCATTACTTCAAAGACGGGAACCTAACCTAACCTAACCAAACCTAACCTAACCTGACCTAACCCAACCTAACCCAACCTAACCAAACCTAACCTAACCTAACCTAACCTAACCTATCCCAACCTTACCTAACCTAACCTAACCTAACCTAATCTAACCTAACCTAACCTAACCCAACCTAACCTGACCTAACCTGACTTAACCTAACCTAACCTAACCTAACCTAACCTAACCGAACATAGCCAGACTTGGTTTTTTCCTTTTTCAATTTTTTTTTTCAATTTTTTTTCAATTTTTTTTTTCTCATGCAGGACGCTTCTACGCGCACTGAGTTGGCGGCGTAAGCACGCTTGGCGGCGTCGACTCGCTGTCGTTGTCAGCTCGCGAAACGGCTTCAGCTCGCACATCTCAGTAGTGTGGGACTCACGGATACCGTCATACCCTTTAAACTCTATCTTCGCTCTCCAGTCCTTGGATCCGCCGGTCAAGGCATCAGTTTTAAGACGGGTTCCTGAACTATCCTAACCCAACCTTACCTATCCTAAACTAACCTACCCAACGTAACCTAGCCTAACCTTACCCAACCTGATCTAACCTAACCTAACCTGACCTAACCAAACCTAACCTAACCTAACCTAACCTAACCTAACCTAACCTAACCTAACCTAACCTAACCTAACCTGACTCAACCTGACCCAACCCAACATAACCTAACCTAACCTATCCCAACCTAACCTAACCCAACCTGACCTAACCTAACCGAACCTAACCTGACCTAACGTGAATCGACCTAACATGACCTAACCCAACCTGACCTAACGTAACCCAACCAAAACTTTTTTTTTTCCTTTTTTTTTCGATTAATTTTTTATCAATTTTTTTTTTCTCAGATGGAGGACGCAGTCACGCGTATTGATAAGGCGGCGTCAGCACGCACGGCGGCGTCAACGCGCAGTCGTTGTCAACTCGCGAACCGGCTTTAGCTCGCACATCTCAGTAGTGTGGGACTCACGGATACCGTCATACCCACTGGACTCGATCTTTGCTCTCCCGTACTCGGAACCGCCGGTCAAGGCATTACTTCAATGACGGGAACCTAACCTAACCTAACCAAACCTAACCTAACCTGACCTAACCCAACCTAACCCAACCTAACCTAACCTAACCTAACCTAACCTAACCTAACCTATCCCAACCTTACCTAACCTAACCTAACCTAACCTAATCTAACCTAACCTAACCTAATCTAACCTAACCTGACCTAAACTGACCTAACCTAACCTAACCTAACCTAACCTAACCTAACCTAACCTAACCTAACCTAACCTAACCTAACCTAACCAAACCTAACCCGACTTTTTTTTTTCCTTTTTCAATTTTTTTTTCAATTTTTTTTCAATTTTTTTTTTCTCATTCAGGACGCTTCTACGCGCACTGAGTTGGCGGCGTAAGCACGCATGGCGGCGTCGACTCGCTGTCGTTGTCAGCTCGCGAAACGGCTTCAGCTCGCACATCTCAGTAGTGTGAGACTCACGGATACCGTCATACCCTTTAAACTCTATCTTCGCTCTCCAGTCCTTGGATCCGCCGGTCAAGGCATCAGTTCAAAGACGGGTTCCTGAACTATCCTAACCCAACCTTACCTATCCTAAACTAACCTACCCAACGTAACCTATCCTAATCTTACCCAACCTGATCTAACCTAACCTAACCTAACCTAACCAAACCTAACCTAACCTAACCTAACCTAACCTAACCTAACCTAACCTAACCTAACCTAACCTAACCTGACTCAACCTGACCCAACCCAACCTAACCTAACCTAACCTATCCCAACCTAACCTAACCCAACCTAACCTAACCTAACCGAACCTAACCTGACCTAACGTGAATCGACCTAACCTGACCCAACCCAACCTGACCTAACGTAACCCAACCAAAACTTTTTTTTTCCTTTTTTTTTCGATAATTTTTTTTTCAATTTTTTTTTTCTCAGATGGAGGACGCAGTCACGCGCATTGATACGGCGGCGTCAGCACGCACGGCGGCGTCAACGCGCAGTCGTTGTCAACTCGCGAACCGGCTTTAGCTCGCACATCTCAGGAGTGTGGGACTCACGGATACCGTCATACCCACTGGATTCGATCTTTGCTCTCCCGTACTCGGAACCGCCGGTCAAGGCATTACTTCAATGAAGGGAACCTAACCTAACTTAACCAAACCTAACCTACCCTGACCTAACCCAACCTAACCCAACCTAACCTAACCTAACCTATCCAAACATTACCTAACCTAACCTGACATAACCTTACCTAACCTAACCTAACCTAACCTAACCTAACCCAACCTAACCTAACCTAACCTTACCTAACCTAAACCTTACCTAACCTAAGCATACATAACCTGACTTTTTTTTTCCTTTTTGAATTCTTTTTTTGAATTTTATTTTAATTTTTTTCTTCTCATGCAGGACGCTTCTACGCGCACTGAGTTGGCGGCGTGAGCACGCATGGCGGAGTCGACTCGCTGTCGTTGTCAGCCTGCGAACCTGTTTCAGCTCGCACATCTCAGTAGTGTGGGATTCACGGATACCGTTGTACCCACTAAACTCTATCTTTACTCTCCCGTCCTCGAAACCGCCGGTCAAGGCATTAGTTCGAAGACGGGATCCTGAAGTATCCTAACACAATCTTACCTATCCTAACTAGAACTACCCAACCTAACCTAGCCCAACCTAACCCAACTCAACCTAACCTAACCTAACCTAACCTAACCTAACTCAATCTAACCTAACCTAACCTAACTTATTTTTTTCTTTTTTCTTTCTCGTTTAGATGGAGAACGCATTCACGCGCACTGAGATGGCAGCATTAGCACGCACGGTAGCGTCAACTCGCTGTCGTTGACAGCTCGCGAACCGGCTTCAGCTCGCTCATCACAGTAGTGTGGGACTCGCGGATACCGTCATACCCACTGAACTCGATCTTTGCTCTCCCGTCCTCGGAACCGCCGGTCAAGGCATTACTTCAAAGACGGGAACCTAACCTAACCTAACCAAACCTAACCTAACCTGACCTAACCCAACCTAACCCAACCTAACCTAACCTAACCTAACCTAACCTAACCTAACCTATCCCAACCTTACCTAACCTAACCTAACCTAACCTAATCTAACCTAACCTAACCTAACCTAACCTAACCTGACCTAACCTGACCCAACCTAACCTAACCCAACCTAACCTAACCCAACCTAACCTAACCTAACCAAACCTAACCCGACTTTTTTTTTTCCTTTTTCAATTTTTTTTTCAATTTTTTTTCAATTTTTTTTTTTCTCATGCAGGACGCTTCTACGCGCACTGAGTTGGCGGCGTAAGCACGCAAGGCGGCGTCGACTCGCTGTCGTTGTCAGCTCGCGAAACGGCTTCAGCTCGCACATCTCAGTAGTGTGGGACTCACGGGTACCGTCATACCCTTTAAACTCTATCTTCGCTCTCCAGTCCTCGGATCCGCCGGTCAAGGCATCAGTTCAAACACGGGTTCCTGAACTATCCTAACCCAACCTTACCTATCCTAAACTAACCTACCCAACGTAACCTAGCCTAATCTTACCCAACCTGATCTAACCTAACCTAACCTAACCTAACCAAACCTAACCTAACCTAACCTAACCTAACCTAACCTAACCTAACCTAACCAAACCTAACCTAACCTAAACTGACTCAACCTTACCCAACCCAACCTAACCTAACCTAACCTATCCCAACCTAACCTAACCCAACCTAACCTAACCTAACCGAACCTAACCTGACCCAACGTGAATCGACCTAACCTGACCCAACCCAACCTGACCTAACGTAACCCAACCAAAACTTTTTTTTTCCCTTTTTTTTCGATTAATTTTTTTTTCAATTTTTTTTTTTTCAGATGGAGGACGCAGTCACGCGCATTGATACGGCGGCGTCAGCACGCACGGCGGCGTCAACGCGCAGTCGTTGTCAACTCGCGAACCGGCTTTAGCTCGCACATCTCAGTAGTGTGGGACTCACTGATACCGTCATACCCACTGGACTCGATCTTTGCTCTCCCGTACTCGGAACCGCCGGTCTAGGCATTACTTCAATGACGGGAACCTAACCTAACCTAACCAAACCTAACCTAACCTGACCTAACCCAACCTAACCCACCCTAACCTAACCTAACCTAACCTAACCTAACCAATACCAACCTTACCAGACCTAACCTAACCTAACCAAACCTAACCTAACCTAACCTAACCTGACCCAACCTAACCCAACCTAACCTGACCTAACCTGACCTAACCTAACCCAACCTCACCTCACCTAACCATACCTGACCTGACTATTTTTTTCCTTTTTAAATTCTTTTTTTAAATTTTATTTTGATTTTTTTTTTCTCATGCAGGACGATTCTACGCGCACTGAGTTGGCGGCGTAAGCACACATGGCGGCGTCGACTCGTCGTCGTTGTCAGCTTGCGAACCGGCTTCAGCTTGCACATCTCAGTAGTGTGGGATTCACGGATACCGTCGTACCCACTAAACTCTATCTTTGCTCTCCCGTCCTCGAAACCGGAGGTCAAGGCATTAGTTCAAACACGGGTTCCTGAACTATCCTAACACAATCTTACCTATCCCAACTTGAACTACCCAACCTAACCTAGCCTAACCTAACCCAACTAAAACTAACCTGACCTAACCTAACCTAACCTAACCTAACCCAACCTAACCTAACCTCACTATTTTTGTCTTTTTCCTTTTTCGTTTAGATGGAGAACGCATTCACGCGAACTGAGATGGCAGCGTTAGGACGCACGGTAGCGTCAACTCGCTGTCGTTGTCAGCTCGCGAACCGGCTTCAGCTCGCACATCTCGGTAGGGTGGGACTCACGTATACCGTCATACCTACTGAACATGAGCTTTGCTGTCCCGTCCTCGGAACCGCTGGTCAAGGCACAACTTCAAAGACGGTAACCTAACCTAACCTAACCTAACCTAACCTAACCTAACCTAACCTAACCTAACCTGACCCAACCTAACCTAACCTAACCTAACCTCACCCAACCTAACCCAACCTAACCCAACCCAACATAACCTAACCTAACCTAACCTAACCCAACCTAACCCAACCTAACCTGACCTGACCTAACCTAACCTAACCTAACCTAACCTAACCCAACCTAATCTAACCTAACCTAACCTGACCTATCCTGACCTAACGTGACATAACCTAACCTAACCTAACCCAAACTGACCTAAACTAACCCAACCAAACCATTTTTTTTCCCATTTTTTTCTATTAATTTTTTTTTCATTTTTTTTTTTTTCTCAGATGGAGGACGCAGTCACGCGCATTGATACGGCGGCGACAGCACGCACGGCGGCGTCAACTCGCAGTTCTTTTCAGCTCGCGAACCGGCTTTATAGCTCGCACATCTCAGTAGTGTGGGTCTCACGGATACCGTCATACCCACTGAACTCGATCTTTGCTCTCCCGTCCTCGGAACCGCCGGTCAAGGCATTACTTCAAAGCCGGGAACCTAACCTAACCTGACCAAACCTAACCTAACCTGACCTAACCCAACCTAACCCAACCTAACCTAACCTAACCTAACCTAACCTAACCTATCCAAACCTTACCTAACCTAACCTAACCTAACCCAAACTAACCTAACCTTACCTAACCTAACCATACATAACCTGACTTTTTTTTTCCTTTTTGAATTCTTTTTTAAATTTTTTTTTAAATTTTTTTCTTCTCATGCAGGACGCTTCTACGCGCATTGAGTTGGCGGCGTGAGCACGCATGGCGGAGTCGACTCGCTGTCGTTGTCAGCTTGCGAACCTGTTTCAGCTCGCACATCTCAGTAGTGTGGGATTCACGGATACCGTCGTACCCACTAAACTCTATCTTTACTCTCCCGTCCTCGAAATCGCCGGTCAAGGCATTAGTTCAAAGACGGGATCCTGAAGTATCCTAACACAATCTTACCTATCCTAACTTGAACTACCAAACCTAACCTAGCCTAACCTAACCCACTTCAACCTAACCTAACCTAACCTAACCTAACTCAATCTAACCTAACCTAACCTAACTTATTTTTTTCTTTTTTCTTTCTCGTTTAGATGGAGAACGCATTCACGCGCACTGAGATGGCAGCATTAGCACGCACGGTAGCGTCAACTCGCTGTCGTTGACAGCTCGCGAACCGGCTTCAGCTCGCTCATCACAGTAGTGTGGGACTCGCGGATACCGTCATACCCACTGAACTCGATCTTTGCTCTCCCGTCCTCGGAACCGCCGGTCAAGGCATTACTTCAAAGACGGGAACCTAACCTAACCTAACCAAACCTAACCTAACCTGACCTAACCCAACCTAACCCAACCTAACCTAACCTAACCTAACCTAACCTAACCTAACCTATCCCAACCTTACCTAACCTAACCTAACCTAACCTAATCTAACCTAACCTAACCTAACCTAACCTAACCTGACCTAACCTGACCCAACCTAACCTAACCCAACCTAACCTAACCCAACCTAACCTAACCTAACCAAACCTAACCCGACTTTTTTTTTTCCTTTTTCAATTTTTTTTTCAATTTTTTTTCAATTTTTTTTTTTCTCATGCAGGACGCTTCTACGCGCACTGAGTTGGCGGCGTAAGCACGCAAGGCGGCGTCGACTCGCTGTCGTTGTCAGCTCGCGAAACGGCTTCAGCTCGCACATCTCAGTAGTGTGGGACTCACGGGTACCGTCATACCCTTTAAACTCTATCTTCGCTCTCCAGTCCTCGGATCCGCCGGTCAAGGCATCAGTTCAAACACGGGTTCCTGAACTATCCTAACCCAACCTTACCTATCCTAAACTAACCTACCCAACGTAACCTAGCCTAATCTTACCCAACCTGATCTAACCTAACCTAACCTAACCTAACCAAACCTAACCTAACCTAACCTAACCTAACCTAACCTAACCTAACCTAACCAAACCTAACCTAACCTAACCTGACTCAACCTGACCCAACCCAACCTAACCTAACCTAACCTATCCCAACCTAACCTAACCCAACCTAACCTAACCTAACCGAACCTAACCTGACCCAACGTGAATCGACCTAACCTGACCCAACCCAACCTGACCTAACGTAACCCAACCAAAACTTTTTTTTTCCCTTTTTTTTCGATTAATTTTTTTTTCAATTTTTTTTTTTTCAGATGGAGGACGCAGTCACGCGCATTGATACGGCGGCGTCAGCACGCACGGCGGCGTCAACGCGCAGTCGTTGTCAACTCGCGAACCGGCTTTAGCTCGCACATCTCAGTAGTGTGGGACTCACTGATACCGTCATACCCACTGGACTCGATCTTTGCTCTCCCGTACTCGGAACCGCCGGTCTAGGCATTACTTCAATGACGGGAACCTAACCTAACCTAACCAAACCTAACCTAACCTGACCTAACCCAACCTAACCCACCCTAACCTAACCTAACCTAACCTAACCTAACCAATACCAACCTTACCAGACCTAACCTAACCTAACCAAACCTAACCTAACCTAACCTAACCTGACCCAACCTAACCCAACCTAACCTGACCTAACCTGACCTAACCTAACCCAACCTCACCTAACCTAACCATACCTGACCTGACTATTTTTTTCCTTTTTAAATTCTTTTTTTAAATTTTATTTTGATTTTTTTTTTCTCATGCAGGACGATTCTACGCGCACTGAGTTGGCGGCGTAAGCACACATGGCGGCGTCGACTCGTCGTCGTTGTCAGCTTGCGAACCGGCTTCAGCTTGCACATCTCAGTAGTGTGGGATTCACGGATACCGTCGTACCCACTAAACTCTATCTTTGCTCTCCCGTCCTCGAAACCGCCGGTCAAGGCATTAGTTCAAAGACGGGTTCCTGAACTATCCTAACACAATCTTACCTATCCCAACTTGAACTACCCAACCTAACCTAGCCTAACCTAACCCAACTAAAACTAACCTGACCTAACCTAACCTAACCTAACCTAACCCAACCTAACCTAACCTCACTATTTTTGTCTTTTTCATTTTTCGTTTAGATGGAGAACGCATTCACGCGAACTGAGATGGCAGCGTTAGGACGCACGGTAGCGTCAACTCGCTGTCGTTGTCAGCTCGCGAACCGGCTTCAGCTCGCACATCTCGGTAGGGTGGGACTCACGTATACCGTCATACCTACTGAACATGAGCTTTGCTGTCCCGTCCTCGGAACCGCTGGTCAAGGCACAACTTCAAAGACGGTAACCTAACCTAACCTAACCTAACCTAACCTAACCTAACCTAACCTAACCTAACCTGACCCAACCTAACCTAACCTAACCTAACCTCACCCAACCTAACCCAACCTAACCCAACCCAACATAACCTAACCTAACCTAACCTAACCCAACCTAACCCAACCTAACCTGACCTGACCTAACCTAACCTAACCTAACCTAACCTAACCCAACCTAATCTAACCTAACCTAACCTGACCTATCCTGACCTAACGTGACATAACCTAACCTAACCTAACCCAAACTGACCTAAACTAACCCAACCAAACCATTTTTTTCCCCATTTTTTTCTATTAATTTTTTTTTCAATTTTTTTTTTTCTCAGATGGAGGACGCAGTCACGCGCATTGATACGGCGGCGACAGCACGCACGGCGGCGTCAACTCGCAGTTCTTTTCAGCTCGCGAACCGGCTTTATAGCTCGCACATCTCAGTAGTGTGGGTCTCACGGATACCGTCATACCCACTGAACTCGATCTTTGCTCTCCCGTCCTCGGAACCGCCGGTCAAGGCATTACTTCAAAGCCGGGAACCTAACCTAACCTGACCAAACCTAACCTAACCTGACCTAACCCAACCTAACCCAACCTAACCTAACCTAACCTAACCTAACCTAACCTATCCAAACCTTACCTAACCTAACCTAACCTAACCCAAACTAACCTAACCTTACCTAACCTAACCATACATAACCTGACTTTTTTTTTCCTTTTTGAATTCTTTTTTAAATTTTTTTTTAAATTTTTTTCTTCTCATGCAGGACGCTTCTACGCGCATTGAGTTGGCGGCGTGAGCACGCATGGCGGAGTCGACTCGCTGTCGTTGTCAGCTTGCGAACCTGTTTCAGCTCGCACATCTCAGTAGTGTGGGATTCACGGATACCGTCGTACCCACTAAACTCTATCTTTACTCTCCCGTCCTCGAAATCGCCGGTCAAGGCATTAGTTCAAAGACGGGATCCTGAAGTATCCTAACACAATCTTACCTATCCTAACTTGAACTACCAAACCTAACCTAGCCTAACCTAACCCACTTCAACCTAACCTAACCTAACCTAACCTAACCTAACCTAACCTAACCTAACCTAACTTATTTTTTTCTTTTTTCTTTCTCGTTTAGATGGAGAACTCATTCACGCGCACTGAAATGGCAGCATTAGCACGCACGGTAGCGTCAACTCGCTGTCGTTGACAACTCGCGAACCGGCTTCAGCTCGCACATCTCAGTAGTGTGGGACTCACGGATACCGTCATACCCACTGAACTCGATCTTTGCTCTCCCGTCCTCGGAACCGCCGGTCAAGGCATTACTTCAAAGACGGGAACCTAACCTAACCTAACCAAACCTAACCTAACCTGACCTAACCCAACCTAACCCAACCTAACCTAACCTAACCTAACCTAACCTAACCTAACCTATCCCAACCTTACCTAACCTAACCTAACCTAACCTAACCTAATCTAACCTAACCTAACCTAACCCAACCTAACCTGACCTAACCTGACCAAACCTTACCTAACCTAACCTAACCTAACCCAACCTAAACCTAACCTAACCGAACCTAACCAGACTTTTTTTTTTCCTTTTTCAATTTTTTTTCATTTTTTTTCAATTTTTTTGTTTCTCATGCAGGACGCTTCTACGCGCACTGAGTTGGCGGCGTAAGCACGCATGGCGGCGTCGACTCGCTGTCGTTGTCAGCTCGCGAAACGGCTTCAGCTCGCACATCTCAGTAGTGTGGGACTCACGGATACCGTCATACCCTTTAAACTCTATCTTCGCTCTCCAGTCCTTGGATCCGCCGGTCAAGGCATCAGTTCAAAGACGGGTTCCTGAACTATCCTAACCCAACCTTACCTATCCTAAACTAACCTACCCAACGTAACCTAGCCTAATCTTACCCAACCTGATCTAACCTAACCTAACCTAACCTAACCAAACCTAACCTAACCTAACCTAACCTAACCTAACCTAACCTAACCTAACCAAACCTAACCTAACCTAACCTGACTCAACCTGACCCAACCCAACCTAACCTAACCTAACCTATCCCAACCTAACCTAACCCAACCTAACCTAACCTAACCGAACCTAACCTGACCCAACGTGAATCGACCTAACCTGACCCAACCCAACCTGACCTAACGTAACCCAACCAAAACTTTTTTTTCCCCTTTTTTTTCGATTAATTTTTTTTTCAATTTTTTTTTTTTCAGATGGAGGACGCAGTCACGCGCATTGATACGGCGGCGTCAGCACGCACGGCGGCGTCAACGCGCAGTCGTTGTCAACTCGCGAACCGGCTTTAGCTCGCACATCTCAGTAGTGTGGGACTCACTGATACCGTCATACCCACTGGACTCGATCTTTGCTCTCCCGTACTCGGAACCGCCGGTCTAGGCATTACTTCAATGACGGGAACCTAACCTAACCTAACCAAACCTAACCTAACCTGACCTAACCCAACCTAACCCACCCTAACCTAACCTAACCTAACCTAACCTAAACAATACCAACCTTACCAGACCTAACCTAACCTAACCAAACCTAACCTAACCTAACCTAACCTGACCCAACCTAACCCAACCTAACCTGACCTAACCTGACCTAACCTAACCCAACCTCACATAACCTAACCATACCTGACCTGACTATTTTTTTCCTTTTTAAATTCTTTTTTTAAATTTTATTTTGATTTTTTTTTTCTCATGCAGGACGATTCTACGCGCACTGAGTTGGCGGCGTAAGCACACATGGCGGCGTCGACTCGTCGTCGTTGTCAGCTTGCGAACCGGCTTCAGCTTGCACATCTCAGTAGTGTGGGATTCACGGATACCGTCGTACCCACTAAACTCTATCTTTGCTCTCCCGTCCTCGAAACCGCCGGTCAAGGCATTAGTTCAAAGACGGGTTCCTGAACTATCCTAACACAATCTTACCTATCCCAACTTGAACTACCCAACCTAACCTAGCCTAACCTAACCCAACTAAAACTAACCTGACCTAACCTAACCTAACCTAACCTAACCCAACCTAACCTAACCTCACTATTTTTGTCTTTTTCATTTTTCGTTTAGATGGAGAACGCATTCACGCGAACTGAGATGGCAGCGTTAGGACGCACGGTAGCGTCAACTCGCTGTCGTTGTCAGCTCGCGAACCGGCTTCAGCTCGCACATCTCGGTAGGGTGGGACTCACGTATACCGTCATACCTACTGAACATGAGCTTTGCTGTCCCGTCCTCGGAACCGCTGGTCAAGGCACAACTTCAAAGACGGTAACCTAACCTAACCTAACCTAACCTAACCTAACCTAACCTAACCTAACCTAACCTGACCCAACCTAACCTAACCTAACCTAACCTCACCCAACCTAACCCAACCTAACCCAACCCAACATAACCTAACCTAACCTAACCTAACCCAACCTAACCCAACCTAACCTGACCTGACCTAACCTAACCTAACCTAACCTAACCTAACCCAACCTAATCTAACCTAACCTAACCTGACCTATCCTGACCTAACGTGACATAACCTAACCTAACCTAACCCAAACTGACCTAAACTAACCCAACCAAACCATTTTTTTTCCCATTTTTTTCTATTAATTTTTTTTTCAATTTTTTTTTTTCTCAGATGGAGGACGCAGTCACGCGCATTGATACGGCGGCGACAGCACGCACGGCGGAGTCAACTCGCAGTTCTTTTCAGCTCGCGAACCGGCTTTATAGCTCGCACATCTCAGTAGTGTGGGTCTCACGGATACCGTCATACCCAATGAACTCGATCTTTGCTCTCCCGTCCTCGGAACCGCCGGTCAAGGCATTACTTCAAAGCCGGGAACCTAACCTAACCTGACCAAACCTAACCTAACCTGACCTAACCCAACCTAACCCAACCTAACCTAACCTAACCTAACCTAACCTAACCTATCCAAACCTTACCTAACCTAACCTAACCTAACCCAAACTAACCTAACCTTACCTAACCTAACCATACATAACCTGACTTTTTTTTTCCTTTTTGAATTCTTTTTTAAATTTTTTTTTTAATTTTTTTCTTCTCATGCAGGACGCTTCTACGCGCATTGAGTTGGCGGCGTGAGCACGCATGGCGGAGTCGACTCGCTGTCGTTGTCAGCTTGCGAACCTGTTTCAGCTCGCACATCTCAGTAGTGTGGGATTCACGGATACCGTCGTACCCACTAAACTCTATCTTTACTCTCCCGTCCTCGAAATCGCCGGTCAAGGCATTAGTTCAAAGACGGGATCCTGAAGTATCCTAACACAATCTTACCTATCCTAACTTGAACTACCAAACCTAACCTAGCCTAACCTAACCCACTTCAACCTAACCTAACCTAACCTAACCTAACCTAACCTAACCTAACCTAACCTAACTTATTTTTTTCTTTTTTCTTTCTCGTTTAGATGGAGAACTCATTCACGCGCACTGAGATGGCAGCATTAGCACGCACGGTAGCGTCAACTCGCTGTCGTTGACAACTCGCGAACCGGCTTCAGCTCGCACATCTCAGTAGTGTGGGACTCACGGATAACGTCATACCCACTGAACTCGATCTTTGCTCTCCCGTCCTCGGAACCGCCGGTCAAGGCATTACTTCAAAGACGGGAACCTAACCTAACCTAACCAAACCTAACCTAACCTGACCTAACCCAACCTAACCCAACCTAACCTAACCTAACCTAACCTAACCTAACCTAACCTATCCCAACCTTACCTAACCTAACCTAACCTAACCTAACCTAATCTAACCTAACCTAACCTAACCCAACCTAACCTGACCTAACCTGACCAAACCTTACCTAACCTAACCTAACCTAACCCAACCTAAACCTAACCTAACCGAACCTAACCAGACTTTTTTTTTTCCTTTTTCAATTTTTTTTCAATTTTTTTCAATTTTTTTGTTTCTCATGCAGGACGCTTCTACGCGCACTGAGTTGGCGGCGTAAGCACGCATGGCGGCGTCGACTCGCTGTCGTTGTCAGCTCGCGAAACGGCTTCAGCTCGCACATCTCAGTAGTGTGGGACTCACGGATACCGTCATACCCTTTAAACTCTATCTTCGCTCTCCAGTCCTTGGATCCGCCGGTCAAGGCATCAGTTCAAAGACGGGTTCCTGAACTATCCTAACCCAACCTTACCTATCCTAAACTAACCTACCCAACGTAACCTAGCCTAATCTTACCCAACCTGATCTAACCTAACCTAACCTAACCTAACCAAACCTAACCTAACCTAACCTAACCTAACCTAACCTAACCTAACCTAACCTAACCTACCCTAACCTGACTCAACCTGACCCAACCCAACCTAACCTAACCTAACCTATCCCAACCTAACCTAACCCAACCTAACCTAACCTAACCGAACCTAACCTGACCTAACGTGAATCGACCTAACCTGACCCAACCCAACCCGACCTAACGTAACCCAACCAAAACTTTTTTTTTCCCTTTTTTTTCGATTAATTTTTTTTTCAATTTTTTTTTTTTCAGATGGAGGACGCAGTCACGCGCATTGATACGGCGGCGTCAGCACGCACGGCGGCGTCAACGCGCAGTCGTTGTCAACTCGCGAACCGGCTTTAGCTCGCACATCTCAGTAGTGTGGGACTCACTGATACCGTCATACCCACTGGACTCGATCTTTGCTCTCCCGTACTCGGAACCGCCGGTCTAGGCATTACTTCAATGACGGGAACCTAACCTAACCTAACCAAACCTAACCTAACCTGACCTAACCCAACCTAACCCACCCTAACCTAACCTAACCTAACCTAACCTAAACAATACCAACCTTACCAGACCTAACCTAACCTAACCAAACCTAACCTAACCTAACCTAACCTGACCCAACCTAACCCAACCTAACCTGACCTAACCTGACCTAACCTAACCCAACCTCACCTAACCTAACCATACCTGACCTGACTATTTTTTTCCTTTTTAAATTCTTTTTTTAAATTTTATTTTGATTTTTTTTTTCTCATGCAGGACGATTCTACGCGCACTGAGTTGGCGGCGTAAGCACACATGGCGGCGTCGACTCGTCGTCGTTGTCAGCTTGCGAACCGGCTTCAGCTTGCACATCTCAGTAGTGTGGGATTCACGGATACCGTCGTACCCACTAAACTCTATCTTTGCTCTCCCGTCCTCGAAACCGCCGGTCAAGGCATTAGTTCAAAGACGGGTTCCTGAACTATCCTAACACAATCTTACCTATCCCAACTTGAACTACCCAACCTAACCTAGCCTAACCTAACCCAACTAAAACTAACCTGACCTAACCTAACCTAACCTAACCTAACCCAACCTAACCTAACCTCACTATTTTTGTCTTTTTCATTTTTCGTTTAGATGGAGAACGCATTCACGCGAACTGAGATGGCAGCGTTAGGACGCACGGTAGCGTCAACTCGCTGTCGTTGTCAGCTCGCGAACCGGCTTCAGCTCGCACATCTCGGTAGGGTGGGACTCACGTATACCGTCATACCTACTGAACATGAGCTTTGCTGTCCCGTCCTCGGAACCGCTGGTCAAGGCACAACTTCAAAGACGGTAACCTAACCTAACCTAACCTAACCTAACCTAACCTAACCTAACCTAACCTAACCTGACCCAACCTAACCTAACCTAACCTAACCTCACCCAACCTAACCCAACCTAACCCAACCCAACATAACCTAACCTAACCTAACCTAACCCAACCTAACCCAACCTAACCTGACCTGACCTAACCTAACCTAACCTAACCTAACCTAACCCAACCTAATCTAACCTAACCTAACCTGACCTATCCTGACCTAACGTGACATAACCTAACCTAACCTAACCCAAACTGACCTAAACTAACCCAACCAAACCATTTTTTTTCCCATTTTTTTCTATTAATTTTTTTTTCAATTTTTTTTTTTCTCAGATGGAGGACGCAGTCACGCGCATTGATACGGCGGCGACAGCACGCACGGCGGCGTCAACTCGCAGTTCTTTTCAGCTCGCGAACCGGCTTTATAGCTCGCACATCTCAGTAGTGTGGGTCTCACGGATACCGTCATACCCACTGAACTCGATCTTTGCTCTCCCGTCCTCGGAACCGCCGGTCAAGGCATTACTTCAAAGCCGGGAACCTAACCTAACCTGACCAAACCTAACCTAACCTGACCTAACCCAACCTAACCCAACCTAACCTAACCTAACCTAACCTAACCTAACCTATCCAAACCTTACCTAACCTAACCTAACCTAACCCAAACTAACCTAACCTTACCTAACCTAACCATACATAACCTGACTTTTTTTTTCCTTTTTGAATTCTTTTTTAAATTTTTTTTTAAAATTTTTTCTTCTCATGCAGGACGCTTCTACGCGCATTGAGTTGGCGGCGTGAGCACGCATGGCGGAGTCGACTCGCTGTCGTTGTCAGCTTGCGAACCTGTTTCAGCTCGCACATCTCAGTAGTGTGGGATTCACGGATACCGTCGTACCCACTAAACTCTATCTTTACTCTCCCGTCCTCGAAATCGCCGGTCAAGGCATTAGTTCAAAGACGGGATCCTGAAGTATCCTAACACAATCTTACCTATCCTAACTTGAACTACCAAACCTAACCTAGCCTAACCTAACCCACTTCAACCTAACCTAACCTAACCTAACCTAACCTAACCTAACCTAACCTAACCTAACTTATTTTTTTCTTTTTTCTTTCTCGTTTAGATGGAGAACTCATTCACGCGCACTGAAATGGCAGCATTAGCACGCACGGTAGCGTCAACTCGCTGTCGTTGACAACTCGCGAACCGGCTTCAGCTCGCACATCTCAGTAGTGTGGGACTCACGGATACCGTCATACCCACTGAACTCGATCTTTGCTCTCCCGTCCTCGGAACCGCCGGTCAAGGCATTACTTCAAAGACGGGAACCTAACCTAACCTAACCAAACCTAACCTAACCTGACCTAACCCAACCTAACACAACCTAACCTAACCTAACCTAACCTAACCTAACCTAACCTATCCCAACCTTACCTAACCTAACCTAACCTAACCTAACCTAATCTAACCTAACCTAACCTAACCCAACCTAACCTGACCTAACCTGACCAAACCTTACCTAACCTAACCTAACCTAACCCAACCTAAACCTAACCTAACCGAACCTAACCAGACTTTTTTTTTTCCTTTTTCAATTTTTTTTCAATTTTTTTCAATTTTTTTGTTTCTCATGCAGGACGCTTCTACGCGCACTGAGTTGGCGGCGTAAGCACGCATGGCGGCGTCGACTCGCTGTCGTTGTCAGCTCGCGAAACGGCTTCAGCTCGCACATCTCAGTAGTGTGGGACTCACGGATACCGTCATACCCTTTAAACTCTATCTTCGCTCTCCAGTCCTTGGATCCGCCGGTCAAGGCATCAGTTCAAAGACGGGTTCCTGAACTATCCTAACCCAACCTTACCTATCCTAAACTAACCTACCCAACCTAACCTAGCCTAATCTTACCCAACCTGATCTAACCTAACCTAACCTAACCTAACCAAACCTAACCTAACCTAACCTAACCTAACCTAACCTAACCTAACCTAACCAAACCTAACCTAACCTAACCTGACTCAACCTGACCCAACCCAACCTAACCTAACCTAACCTATCCCAACCTAACCTAACCCAACCTAACCTAACCTAACCGAACCTAACCTGACCCAACGTGAATCGACCTAACCTGACCCAACCCAACCTGACCTAACGTAACCCAACCAAAACTTTTTTTTTCCCTTTTTTTTCGATTAATTTTTTTTTCAATTTTTTTTTTTTCAGATGGAGGACGCAGTCACGCGCATTGATACGGCGGCGTCAGCACGCACGGCGGCGTCAACGCGCAGTCGTTGTCAACTCGCGAACCGGCTTTAGCTCGCACATCTCAGTAGTGTGGGACTCACTGATACCGTCATACCCACTGGACTCGATCTTTGCTCTCCCGTACTCGGAACCGCCGGTCTAGGCATTACTTCAATGACGGGAACCTAACCTAACCTAACCAAACCTAACCTAACCTGACCTAACCCAACCTAACCCACCCTAACCTAACCTAACCTAACCTAACCTAACCAATACCAACCTTACCAGACCTAACCTAACCTAACCAAACCTAACCTAACCTAACCTAACCTGACCCAACCTAACCCAACCTAACCTGACCTAACCTGACCTAACCTAACCCAACCTCACCTAACCTAACCATACCTGACCTGACTATTTTTTTCCTTTTTAAATTCTTTTTTTAAATTTTATTTTGATTTTTTTTTTCTCATGCAGGACGATTCTACGCGCACTGAGTTGGCGGCGTAAGCACACATGGCGGCGTCGACTCGTCGTCGTTGTCAGCTTGCGAACCGGCTTCAGCTTGCACATCTCAGTAGTGTGGGATTCACGGATACCGTCGTACCCACTAAACTCTATCTTTGCTCTCCCGTCCTCGAAACCGCCGGTCAAGGCATTAGTTCAAAGACGGGTTCCTGAACTATCCTAACACAATCTTACCTATCCCAACTTGAACTACCCAACCTAACCTAGCCTAACCTAACCCAACTAAAACTAACCTGACCTAACCTAACCTAACCTAACCTAACCCAACCTAACCTAACCTCACTATTTTTGTCTTTTTCATTTTTCGTTTAGATGGAGAACGCATTCACGCGAACTGAGATGGCAGCGTTAGGACGCACGGTAGCGTCAACTCGCTGTCGTTGTCAGCTCGCGAACCGGCTTCAGCTCGCACATCTCGGTAGGGTGGGACTCACGTATACCGTCATACCTACTGAACATGAGCTTTGCTGTCCCGTCCTCGGAACCGCTGGTCAAGGCACAACTTCAAAGACGGTAACCTAACCTAACCTAACCTAACCTAACCTAACCTAACCTAACCTAACCTAACCTGACCCAACCTAACCTAACCTAACCTAACCTCACCCAACCTAACCCAACCTAACCCAACCCAACATAACCTAACCTAACCTAACCTAACCCAACCTAACCCAACCTAACCTGACCTGACCTAACCTAACCTAACCTAACCTAACCTAACCCAACCTAATCTAACCTAACCTAACCTGACCTATCCTGACCTAACGTGACATAACCTAACCTAACCTAACCCAAACTGACCTAAACTAACCCAACCAAACCATTTTTTTTCCCATTTTTTTCTATTAATTTTTTTTTCAATTTTTTTTTTTCTCAGATGGAGGACGCAGTCACGCGCATTGATACGGCGGCGACAGCACGCACGGCGGAGTCAACTCGCAGTTCTTTTCAGCTCGCGAACCGGCTTTATAGCTCGCACATCTCAGTAGTGTGGGTCTCACGGATACCGTCATACCCACTGAACTCGATCTTTGCTCTCCCGTCCTCGGAACCGCCGGTCAAGGCATTACTTCAAAGCCGGGAACCTAACCTAACCTGACCAAACCTAACCTAACCTGACCTAACCCAACCTAACCCAACCTAACCTAACCTAACCTAACCTAACCTAACCTATCCAAACCTTACCTAACCTAACCTAACCTAACCCAAACTAACCTAACCTTACCTAACCTAACCATACATAACCTGACTTTTTTTTTCCTTTTTGAATTCTTTTTTAAATTTTTTTTTAAATTTTTTTCTTCTCATGCAGGACGCTTCTACGCGCATTGAGTTGGCGGCGTGAGCACGCATGGCGGAGTCGACTCGCTGTCGTTGTCAGCTTGCGAACCTGTTTCAGCTCGCACATCTCAGTAGTGTGGGATTCACGGATACCGTCGTACCCACTAAACTCTATCTTTACTCTCCCGTCCTCGAAATCGCCGGTCAAGGCATTAGTTCAAAGACGGGATCCTGAAGTATCCTAACACAATCTTACCTATCCTAACTTGAACTACCAAACCTAACCTAGCCTAACCTAACCCACTTCAACCTAACCTAACCTAACCTAACCTAACCTAACCTAACCTAACCTAACCTAACTTATTTTTTTCTTTTTTCTTTCTCGTTTAGATGGAGAACTCATTCACGCGCACTGAGATGGCAGCATTAGCACGCACGGTAGCGTCAACTCGCTGTCGTTGACAACTCGCGAACCGGCTTCAGCTCGCACATCTCAGTAGTGTGGGACTCACGGATACCGTCATACCCACTGAACTCGATCTTTGCTCTCCCGTCCTCGGAACCGCCGGTCAAGGCATTACTTCAAAGACGGGAACCTAACCTAACCTAACCAAACCTAACCTAACCTGACCTAACCCAACCTAACCCAACCTAACCTAACCTAACCTAACCTAACCTAACCTAACCTATCCCAACCTTACCTAACCTAACCTAACCTAACCTAACCTAATCTAACCTAACCTAACCTAACCCAACCTAACCTGACCTAACCTGACCAAACCTTACCTAACCTAACCTAACCTAACCCAACCTAAACCTAACCTAACCGAACCTAACCAGACTTTTTTTTTTCCTTTTTCAATTTTTTTTCAATTTTTTTCAATTTTTTTGTTTCTCATGCAGGACGCTTCTACGCGCACTGAGTTGGCGGCGTAAGCACGCATGGCGGCGTCGACTCGCTGTCGTTGTCAGCTCGCGAAACGGCTTCAGCTCGCACATCTCAGTAGTGTGGGACTCACGGATACCGTCATACCCTTTAAACTCTATCTTCGCTCTCCAGTCCTTGGATCCGCCGGTCAAGGCATCAGTTCAAAGACGGGTTCCTGAACTATCCTAACCCAACCTTACCTATCCTAAACTAACCTACCCAACGTAACCTAGCCTAATCTTACCCAACCTGATCTAACCTAACCTAACCTAACCTAACCAAACCTAACCTAACCTAACCTAACCTAACCTAACCTAACCTAACCTAACCTAACCTACCCTAACCTGACTCAACCTGACCCAACCCAACCTAACCTAACCTAACCTATCCCAACCTAACCTAACCCAACCTAACCTAACCTAACCGAACCTAACCTGACCTAACGTGAATCGACCTAACCTGACCCAACCCAACCCGACCTAACGTAACCCAACCAAAACTTTTTTTTTCCTTTTTTTTTCGATTAATTTTTTTTTCAATTTTTTTTCTCAGATGGAGGACGCAGTCACGCGCATTGATACGGCGGCGTCAGCACGCACGGCGGCGTCAACGCGCAGTCGTTGTCAACTCGCGAACCGGCTTTAGCTCGCACATCTCAGTAGTGTGGGACTCACGGATACCGTCATACCCACTGGACTCGATCTTTGCTCTCCCGTACTCGGAACCGCCGGTCAAGGCATTACTTCAATGACGGGAACCTAACCTATCCTAACCAAACCTAACCTGACCTGACCTAACCCAACCTAACCCAACCTAACCTAACCTAACCTATCCAAACCTTAACTAACCTAACCTAACCTAACCTGACCCAACCTAACCTAACCTGACCTAACCTAACCTAACCTAACCTAACCTTACCTAACCTAACCATACCTAACCTGACTATTTTTTTCCTTTTTAAATTCTTTTTTTACATTTTATTTTCATTTTTTTTTTTCTCATGCAGGACGCTTCTACGCGCACTGAGTTGTCGGCGTAAGCACGCATGGCGGCGTCGACTCGTCGTCGTTGTCAGCTTGCGAACCGGCTTCAGCTCGCACATCTCAGTAGTGTGGGATTCACGGATACCGTCGTACCCACTAAACTCTATCTTTGCTCTTCCGTCCTCGAAACCGCCGGTCAAGGCATTAGTTCAAAGACGGGTTCCTGAACTATCCTAACACAATCTTACCTATCCCAACTTGAACTACCCAACCTAACCTAGCCTAACCTAACCCAACTAAAACTAACCTGACCTAACCTAACCTAACCTGACCTAACCCAACCTAACCTAACCCAACCTAACCTAACGTCACTATTTTTGTCTTTTTTCTTTTTCGTTTAGATGGAGAACGCATTCACGCGAACTGAGATGGCAGCGTTAGCACGCACGGTAGCGTCAACTCGCTGTCGTTGTCAGCTCGCGAACCGGCTTCAGCTCGCACATCTCAGTAGTGTGGGACTCACGTATACCGTTATACCTACTGAACTTGAGCTTTGCTGTCCCGTCCTCGGAACCGCTGGTCAAGGCACAACTTCAAAGACGGTAACCTAACCTAACCTAACCTAACCTAACCTAACCTAACCTAACCTAACCTAACCTGACCCAACCTAACCTAACCTAACCTAACCTGACCCAACCTAACCCAACCTAACCCAACCCAACATAACCTAACCTAACCTAACCTAACCCAACCTAACCCAAACTAACCTGACCTGACCTAACCTAACCTAACCTAACCCAACCTAATCTAACCTAACCTAACCTGACCTATCCTGACCTAACGTGACATAACCTAACCTAACCTAACCCAAACTGACCTAACCTAACCCAACCAAACCTTTTTTTTCCTATTTTTTTCTATTAATTTTTTTTTCAATTTTTTTTTTTCTCAGATGGAGGACGCAGTCACGCGCATTGATACGGCGGCGTCAGCACGCACGGCGGCGTCAACTCGCTGTCGTTGTCAGCTCGCGAAATGGCTTTATAGCTCGCACATCTCAGTAGTGTGGGACTCACGGATACCGTCATACCCACTGAACTCGATCTTTGCTCTCCCGTCCTCGGAACCGCTGGTCAAGGCATTACTTCAAAGACGGGAACCTAACCTAACCTGACCAAACCTAACCTAACCTGACCTAACCCAACCTAACCCAACCTAACCTAACCTAACCTAACCTAACATAACCTATCCAAACCTTACCTAATCTAACCTAACCTAACCTAACCTAACCTAACCTAACCTAACCTAACCTAACCTAACCCAACCTAACCTAACCTAACCTTACCTAACCTAACCATACATAACCTGACTTTTTTTTTCCTTTTTGAATTCTTTTTTTAAACTTTTTTTTTCTTTTTTTATCATTTTTTTTTTTAATATTCTTTTTTTTTCAGATTGGGAACGCATCCACGCGCACTGAGGTGGCGGCGTTAGCACGCTTGGCAGCGTCAACTTGCTGTCGTTTTCAGCTCGCGAACCGGCTTTAGCACGCAAATCTCAGTAGTGTGGGACCGTCATACTCACTAAAACCTATATTTGCTCCCCGTCCTCGAATCCGCCTGTCAAGGCATTACTTCGAAGACGGGAACCAAACCTATCCTAACCTAACCTAACCTAACCTGACCTAACCTAACCTAACCCAACCTGACCTAACAAAACCTAACCCAACCTAACCTAACCTATCCCATCCAAACCTTTTTTTTCCTATTTTTTTCTTTTAATTTTTTTTTCAATTTTTTTTTTTCATTGAGGACGCATTCACGCTCAATGGGATGGCAGCGTTAGCACGCACGGCGGCGTCAACTCGCTGTCGTTGTCAGCTCGCGAACCGGCTTTATAGCTCGCACATCTCAGTAGTGTGGGACTCACGGATACCGTCATACCCACTGAACTCGATCTTCGCTCTGCCGTCCTCGGAACTGTCGGTCAAGGCATTACTTCAAAGACGGAAACCTTACCCGACCCAACCTAACCTAACCTGACCTAACCTGACCTAATCCAACGTAACCTAACTTTTATTTTCAATTTTTTTTTTCAATTTTTCCTTTGAATTTTTTTTTTTTTAGATGGTGAACTCTTTTACGCGCACTGAGGTGGCGGCATCAGCACGCACGGCGGCGTCAACTCGCTGTCATTGTCAGCTCGCGAACCGGCTTCAGCTCGCACATCTCAGAAGTGTGGGACTCACGGTTACCGTCATACACACTGAACTCCATCTTTGCTCTCCCGTCCTCGGAACCGCCAGTCAAGGCATTATTCCGAAGACGGGAACTTAACCTCACCTAACCTAACCTAATCCAACCCAACCTATCCTAACCTAACCTAACCAAACGTTACCTAACCCAACCTAACCTAACCTTACCTCACCTAACCTAACCTAACCTAACCTAACTTTTTTTTTCTTTTTTTTATCATTTTTTTGAAAAAAATTTTTTTTTTTTTTTTTTTTTTTCAAAGATTGGGATTGCATTCACGCGCACTGAGGTGGTGGCGTTAGCACGCACGGCGGCGTCAACTCGCTGTCGTTGTCAGTTCGCGAACCGGCCTTAGCTCGCACATCTCAGTAGTGTGGGACTCACGGACACCGTCATACCCACTGAACTCCATCTTTGCTCTCCCGTCCTCGGAACCGCCGGTCAAGGCATTACTTCAAAGACGGGAACCTAACCTAACCTAACCAAACCTAACCTAACCTGACCTAACCCAACCTAACCTAACCTATCCCACCCTAACCTTACCTGACCTAACCTAACCTAACTTCTTTTGTTCTTTTTTTTCTCGTTTAGATGGAGAACGCATTCACGCGCACTGAGATGGCAGCGTCAGCACGCACGGTAGCGTCAACTCGCTGTCGTTGTCAGCTCGCGAAACGGCTTCAGCTCGCACATCTCGGTAGTGTGGGACTCACGTATAGCGTCATACCTACTGAACTTGATCTTTGCTCTCCCGTCCTCGGAACCGCCGGTCAAGGCATTACTTCAAAGACGGGAACCTAACCCAACCTAACCCAACCCAACCTAACCTAACCCAACCTGAACTAACCTAACCTAACCCAACCTAACCTAACCAAACCTAACCTGACTTTTTCTTTTCTTTTTTAAATTCCTTTTTTAAATTTTTTTTTTTTTTTTTCTCATGCAGGACGCTCTTACGCGCACTGAGTTGGCGGCGTAAGCACGCATGGCAGCGTCGACTCGCTGTCGTTGTCAGCTCGCGAAACGGCTTCAGCTCGCACATCTCAGTAGTGTGGGACTCACGGATACCGTCATACCCACTAAACTCTATCTTCGCTCTCCCGTCCTCGGAACCGCCGGTCAAAGCATTACTTCGAAGACGGGTTCCTGAACTATCCTAACCCAACCTTACCTATCCTAAACTAACCTACCCGACGTAACCTAGCCTACCCTAACCCAACCTGATCTAACCTAACCTAACCTAACCTAACCAAACCTAACCTAACCTAGCCTAACCTAACCTAACCTAACCTAACGTAACCTAACCTAACCTAACCTAACCTAACTCAACCTAACCTATCCTAACCTAACCTGACCCAACCTAACCCAACCTAACCTAACCCGACATAACCTAACCTAACCTAACCTAACCCAACCTGACCCAACCTAAGCTAACCTAACCTAACCTTACACAACCTAACCTAACCCAACCTAACCTAACGCAACCTAACCTAACCTAACCTAACCTAACCTAACCTGACCTAACGTGACTTGACCTAACCTGACCTAACCCAACCTGACCCAACCTAACCCAACCAAACCTTTTTTTTTCCTATTTTTTTCGATTAATTTTTTTTTCAATTTTTTTTGTTCTCAGATGGAGGACGCAGTCACGCGCATTGATACGGCGGCGTCAGCACGCACGGTAGCGTCAACGCGCAGTCGTTGTCAGCACGCGAACCGGATTCAGCTCGCACATCTCAGTAGTGTGGGATTCACGGATACCGTCGTACCCACTAAACTCTATCTTTGCTCTCCCGTCCTCGAAACCGCCGGTCAAGGCATTAGTTCAAAGACGGGTTCCTGAAATATCCTAACACAATCTTACCTATCCCAACTTAAACTACCCAACCTAACCTAGCCTAACCTAACCCAAATCAAACTAACCTAACCTAACCTAACCTAACCACACCTAACTATTTTTTTCTTTTTTCTTTTTCGTTTAGATGGAGAACGCATTCACGCGAACTGAGATGGCAGCGTTAGCACGCACGGTAGCGTCAACTCGCTGTCGTTGACAGCTCGCGAACCGGCTTCAGCTCGCACATCTCGGTAAGGTGGGACTCATGTATACCGTCATACCTACTGAAATTGATCTTTGCTGGTCCGTCCTCGGCACCGCTGGTCAAGGCATTACTTCAAAGACGGTAACCTAACCTAACCTAACCTAACCTAACCTAACCTAACCTGACCTAACCTAACCTAACCTAACCTAACCTAACCTAACCTAACCTAACCAAACCTAACCTGACTTTTCTTTTTCCATTTTAAATTTTATTTTTAAATTAAAAAAAAAAAAAAAAAATTCTCATGCAGGACACTTCTACGCGCACTGAGATGGCGGCGTAAGCACTCATGGCGGCGTCGACTCGCTGTCGTTGTCAGCTCGCGTACCGGCTTCAGCTCGTACATCTCAGTATTGTGGGACTCACGGATACCGTCATACCCACTAAACTCTATCTTTGCTCTCCAGTCCTCGGAACCGCCGGTCATGGTATCAGTTCAAAGACGGGTTCCTGAACTATCCTAACCCAACCTTACTTATCCTAAACTAACCTACCCGACGTAACCTAGCCTAACCTAACCCAACCTGACCTAACCTAACCTAACCTACCCTAACCTAACCTAAACTAACCTAACCTAAACTAACCTAACCTAACCTAACCTAAGCTGACCCAACCTAACCTAACCTGACCCAACCTAACCCAACCTAACCTAACCCAACATAACCTAACCTAACCTAACTTCACCCAACCTAACCTAACCTAACCTAACCTAACCTAAACTAACTTCTTTTTTTTTTCTATTTTTTTTTTTCGTTCAGATGGAGAACGCATTCACGCGCACTGAGATGGCAGCGTTAGCACGCACGGTAGCGTCAACTCGCTGTCGTTGTCAGCTCGCAAACCGGCTTCAGCTCGCACATCTCGGTAGGGTGGGACTCAAGTATACCGTCATACCTACTGAACTTGAGCTTTGCTGTCCCGTCCTCGGAACCGCTGGTCAAGGCACAACTTCAAAGACGGTAACCTAACCTAACCTAACCTAACCTAACCTAACCTAACCTAACCTAACCTAACCAAACCTAACCTGACTTTTTTTTTTCCTTTTTAAATTTTTTTTCTAATTTTTTTTTCAATTTTTTTGTTTTTTCCTCATGCAGGACGCTTCTACGCGCACTGAGTTGTCGGCGTAAGCACGCATGGCGGCGTCGACTCGCTGTCGTTGTCAGCTCGCGAACCGGCTTCAGCTCGCACATCTCAGTAGTGTGGAACTCACGGATACCGTCATACCCACTAAACTCTATCTTTGCTCTCCAGTCCTCGGATCCGCCGGTCAAGGCATCAGTTCAAAGACGGGTTCCTGAACTATCTCAACCCAACCTTACCTATCCTAAACTAACCTACCCGACGTAAACTAGCCTAACCCAACCTAACCTAACCTAACCTAACCTAACATGACCCAACATAACCTAACCTAACCTAACCTGACCCAACCTAACCCAACCTAACCCAACCCAACATAACCTAACCTAACCTAACCTAACCCAACCTAACTCAACCTAACCTAACCTAACCTAACCTAACCTAACCTAACCTAACCTAACCCAACCTAACCTAACCTAACCTAACCTGACCTAACCTGACCTAACGTGACATAACCTAACCTAACCTAACCCAAACTGACCTAACCTAACCCAACCAAACCTTTTTTTTCCTATTTTTTTCTATTAATTTTTTTTTCAATTTTTTTTTTCTCAGATGGAGGACGCAGTCACGCGCATTGATACGGCGGCGTCAACTTGCTGTCGTTGTCAGCTCGCGAACCGGCTTCAGCTCGCACATCTCGGTAATGTGGGACTCACGGATACCGTCATACCCACTGAACTCGATCTTTGCTCTCCCGTTCTCGGAACCTCCGGTCAAGGCATTACTTCAAAGACGGGAACCTAACCTAACCTAACCAAACCTATCCTAACCTGACCTAACCCAACCTAACCCAACCTAACCTAACCTAACCTAACCTAACCTGACCCAACCTAACCCAACCTAACCCAACCCAACATAACCTAACCTAACCTAACCTAACCTAACCTAACCCAACCTAACCTAACCTGACCTAACAAAACCTAACCTAACCTAACCTAACCTAACCCAACCTAACCTAACCTAACCTAACCTGACCTAACCTGACCTAACGTGACATAACCTAACCTAACCTAACCCAAACTGACCTAACATAACCCAACCAAACCTTTTTTTTCCCTATTTTTTTCTATTAATTTTTTTTTCAATTTTTTTTTCTCAGATGGAGGACGCAGTCACGCGCATTGATACGGCGGCGTCAGCACGCACGGCGGCGTCAACTCGCGAGCCGGCTTTATAGCTCGCACATCTCAGTAGTGTGGGACTCACGGATACCGTCATACCCACTAAACTCGATCCTTGCTCGCCAGTCCTCGGAACCGCCGGTCAAGGCATTACTTCAAAGACGGGAACCTAACCTAACCTGACCAAACCTAACCTAACCTGACCTAACCCAACCTAACCCAACCTAACCTAACTTAACCTAACCTAACCTGACCTATCCACACCTTACCTAACCTAACCTAACCTAACCTAACCTAACCTAACCTAACCTAACCTAACCTAACCTAACCCAACCTAACCTAACCCAACCTTACCTAACCTAACTATACATAACCTGACTTTTTTTTCCTTTTTGAATTCTTTTTTTAAATTTTATTTTAATTTTTTTCTTCTCATGCAGGACGCTTCTACGCGCACTGAGTTGGCGGCGTGAGCACGCATGGCGGAGTCGACTCGCTGTCGTTGTCAGCTTGCGAACCTGTTTCAGCTCGCACATCTCAGTAGTGTGGGATTCACGGATACCGTCGTACCCACTAAACTCTATCTTTACTCTCCCGTCCTCGAAACCGCCGGTCAAGGCATTAGTTCAAAGACGGGATCCTGAAGTTTCCTAACACAATCTTACCTATCCTAACTTGTACTACCCAACCTAACCTAGCCTAACCTAACCCAACTCAACCTAACCTAACCTAACCTAACCTAACCTAAACTAACCTAACCTAACTTATTTTTTTCTTTTTGCTTTCTCGTTTAGATAGAGAACGCATTCACGCGCACTGAGATGGCAGCATTAGCACGCACGGTAGCGTCAACTCGCTGTCGTTGACAGCTCGCGAACCGGCTTCAGCTCGCACATCTCAGTAGTGTGGGACTCACGGATACCGTCATACCCACTGAACTCGATCTTTGCTCTCCCGTCCTCGGAACCGCCGGTCAAGGCATTATTTCAAAGACGGGAACCTAACCTAACCTAACCAAACCTAACCTAACCTGACCTAACCCAACCTAACCCAACTTAACCCAACCTAACCTAACCTAACCTAACCTATCCCAACCTTACCTAACCTAACCTAACCTAACCTAATCTGACCTAACCTAACCTAACCTAACCTAGCCTGACCTAACCTGACCTAACCTAACCTAACCTAACCTAACCTAACCTAACCTAACCTAACCTAACCAAACCTAACCCGACTTTTTTTTTCTCCTTTTTCAATTTTTTTTTTCAATTTTTTTTTCAATTTTTTTTTTCCTCATGCAGGACGCTTCTACGCGCACTGAGTTGGCGGCGTGAGCACGCATGGCGGCGTCGACTCGCTGTCGTTGTCAGCTCGCGAAACGGCTTCAGCTCGCACATCTCAGTAGTGTGGGACTCACGGATACCGTCATACCCTTTAAACTCTATCTTCGCTCTCCAGTCCTTGGATCCGCCGGTCAAGGCATCAGTTCAAAGACGGGTTCCTGAACTATCCTAACCCAACCTTAGCTATCCTAAACTAACCTACCCAACGTAACCTAGCCTAACCTTACCCAACCTGATCTAACCTAACCTAACCTAACCAAACCTAACCTGACCTAACCTAACCTGACCTAACCTAACCTAACCTAACCTAACCTAACCTGACTCAACCTGACCCAACCCAACCTAACCTAACCTAACCTATCACAACCTAACATAACCCAACCTAACCTAACCTGACCGAACCTAACCTGACCTAACGTGAATCGACCTAACCTGACCTAACCCAACCTGACCTAACGTAACCCAACCAAACCTTTTTTTTTTCCTTTTTTTTCGATTAATTTGTTTTTCAATTTTTTTTTTCTCAGATGGAGAACGCAGTCACGCGCATTGATACGGCGGCGTCAGCACGCACGGCGGCGTCAACGCGCAGTCGTTGTCAACTCGCGAACCGGCTTTAGCTCGCACATCTCAGTAGTGTGGGACTCACGGATACCGTCATACCCACTGGACTCGATCTTTGCTCTCCCGTACTCGGAACCGCCGGTCAAGGCATTACTTCAATGACGGGAACCTAACCTAACCTAACCAAACCTAACCTAACCTGACCTAACCCAACTCAACCCAACCTAACCTAACCTAACCTAACCTAACCTAACCAATCCCAACCTTACCAGACCTAACCTAACCTAACCAAACCTAACCTAACCTAACCTAACCTGACCCAACCTAACCTAACCTAACCTGACCTAACCTAACCTAACCTAACCTAACCTTACCTAACCTAACCATACCTAACCTGACTATTTTTTTCCTTTTTAAATTCTTTTTTTAAATTTTATTCTGATTTTTTTTTTCTCATGCAGGACGCTTCTACGCGCACTGAGTTGGCGACGTAAGCACGCATGGCGGCGTCGACTCGTCGTCGTTGTCAGCTTGCGAACCGGTTTCAGCTCGCACATCTCAGTAGTGTGGGATTCACGGATACCGTCGTACCCACTAAACTCTATCTTTGCTCTCCCGTCCTCGAAACCGCCGGTCAAGGCATTAGTTCAAAGACGGGTTCCTGAACTATCCTAACACAATCTTACCTATCCCAACTTGAACTACCCAACCTAACCTAGCCTAACCTAACCCAACTAAAACTAACATGACCCAACCTAACCTAACCTAACCTAACCCAACCTAACCTAACCTCACTATTTTTGTCTTTTTTCTCTTTCGTTTAGATGGAGAACGCATTCACGCGAACTGAGATGGCAGCGTTAGCACGCACGGTAGCGTCAACTCGCTGTCGTTGTCAGCTCGCGAACCGGCTTCAGCTCGCTCATCTCGGTAGGGTGGGACTCACGTATACCGTCATACCTACTGAACTTGAGCTTTGCTGTCCCGTCCTCGGAACCGCTGGTCAAGGCACAACTTCAAAGACGGTAACCTAACCTAACCTAACCTAACCTAACCTAACCTAACCTAACCTAACCTAACCTGACCCAACCTAACCTAACCTAACCTGACCTGACTCAACCTAACCCAACCTAACCCAACTCAACATAACCTAACCTAACCTAACCTGACCCAACCTAACCCAACCTAACCTGACCTGACCTAACCTAACCTAACCTAATCTAACCTAACCCAACCTAATCTAACCTAACCTAACCTGACCTATCCTGACCTAACGTGACATAACCTAACCTAACCTTACCCAAACTGACCTAACCTAACCCAACCAAACCTTTTTTTTCCTATTTTTTTCTATTAATTTTTTTTTCAATTTTTTTTCTCAGATGGAGGACGCAGTCACGCGCATTGATACGGCGGCGTCAGCACGCACGGCGGCGTCAACTCGCAGTCGTTGTCAGCTCGCGAACCGGCTTTATAGCTCGCACATCTCAGTAGTGTGGGACTCACGGATACCGTCATACCCACTGAACTCGATCTTTGCTCTCCCGTCCTCGGAACCGCCGGTCAAGGCATTACTTCAAAGACGGGAACCTAACCTAACCTGACCAAACCTAACCTAACCTGACCTAACCCAACCTAACCCAACCTAACCTAACCTAACCTAACCTAACCTAACCGAACCTATCCCAACCTTACCTAACCTAACCTAACCTAACCTAATCTAACCTAACCTAACCTAACCCAACCTAACCTGACCTAACCTGACCTAACCCAACCTAACCCAACCTAACCTAACCTAACCTAACCTAACCGAAACAAACCAGACTTTTTTTTCTCCTTTTTCAATTTTTTTTTTCAATTTTTTTTCAATTTTTTTTTTTTCTCATGCAGGACGCTTCTACGCGCACTGATACGGCGGCGTAAGCACGCACGGCGGCGTCGACTCGCTGTCGTTGTCAGCTCGCGAAACGGCTTCAGCTCGCACATCTCAGTAGTGTGGGACTTACGGATACCGTCATACCCACTGGACTCGATCTTTGCTCTCCCGGACTCGGAACCGCCGGTCAAGGCATTACTTCATTGACGGGAACCTAACCTAACCTAACCAAACCTAACCAAACCTAACCTAACCTGACCTAACCCAACCCAACCCAACCTAACCTAACCTAACCTAACCTAACCTAACCAATCCCAACCTTACCAGACCTAACCTAACCTAACCAAACCTAACCTAACCTAACCTAACCTAACCTAACCTAACCTAACCTAACCTAACCTATCCCAACCTTACCTAACCTAACCTAACCTAACCTAATCTAACCTAACCTAACCTAACCTAACCTAACCTGACCTAACCTGACCTAACCTAACCTAACCTAACCTAACCTAACCTAACCTAACCTAACCTAACCTAACCTAACCTAACCTAACCAAACCTAACCCGACTTTTTTTTTTCCTTTTTCAATTTTTTTTTCAATTTTTTTTCAATTTTTTTTTTCTCATGCAGGACGCTTCTACGCGCACTGAGTTGGCGGCGTAAGCACGCATGGCGGCGTCGACTCGCTGTCGTTGTCAGCTCGCGAAACGGCTTCAGCTCGCACATCTCAGTAGTGTGAGACTCACGGATACCGTCATACCCTTTAAACTCTATCTTCGATCTCCAGTCCTTGGATCCGCCGGTCAAGGCATCAGTTCAAAGACGGGTTCCTGAACTATCCTAACCCAACCTTACCTATCCTAAACTAACCTACCCAACGTAACCTATCCTAATCTTACCCAACCTGATCTAACCTAACCTAACCTAACCTAACCAAACCCAACCTAACCTAACCTAACCTAACCTAACCTAACCTAACCTAAGCTGACCCAACCTAACCTAACCTGACCCAACCTAACCCAACCTAACCTAACCCAAAATAACCTAACCTAACCTAACTTCACCCAACCTAACCTAACCTAACCTAACCTAACCTAAACTAACTTCTTTTTTTTTTCTATTTTTTTTTTTCGTTCAGATGGAGAACGCATTCACGCGCACTGAGATGGCAGCGTTAGCACGCACGGTAGCGTCAACTCGCTGTCGTTGTCAGCTCGCAAACCGGCTTCAGCTCGCACATCTCGGTAGGGTGGGACTCAAGTATACCGTCATACCTACTGAACTTGAGCTTTGCTGTCCCGTCCTCGGAACCGCTGGTCAAGGCACAACTTCAAAGACGGTAACCTAACCTAACCTAACCTAACCTAACCTAACCTAACCTAACCTAACCTAACCAAACCTAACCTGACTTTTTTTTTTCCTTTTTAAATTTTTTTTCTAATTTTTTTTTCAATTTTTTTGTTTTTTCCTCATGCAGGACGCTTCTACGCGCAATGAGTTGTCGGCGTAAGCACGCATGGCGGCGTCGACTCGCTGTCGTTGTCAGCTCGCGAACCGGCTTCAGCTCGCACATCTCAGTAGTGTGGAACTCACGGATACCGTCATACCCACTAAACTCTATCTTTGCTCTCCAGTCCTCGGATCCGCCGGTCAAGGCATCAGTTCAAAGACGGGTTCCTGAACTATCTCAACCCAACCTTACCTATCCTAAACTAACCTACCCGACGTAAACTAGCCTAACCCAACCTAACCTAACCTAACCTAACCTAACATGACCCAACATAACCTAACCTAACCTAACCTGACCCAACCTAACCCAACCTAACCCAACCCAACATAACCTAACCTAACCTAACCTAACCCAACCTAACTCAACCTAACCTAACCTAACCTAACCTAACCTAACCTAACCTAACCTAACCCAACCTAACCTAACCTAACCTAACCTGACCTAACCTGACCTAACGTGACATAACCTAACCTAACCTAACCCAAACTGACCTAACCTAACCCAACCAAACCTTTTTTTTCCTATTTTTTTCTATTAATTTTTTTTTCAATTTTTTTTTTCTCAGATGGAGGACGCAGTCACGCGCATTGATACGGCGGCGTCAACTTGCTGTCGTTGTCAGCTCGCGAACCGGCTTCAGCTCGCACATCTCGGTAATGTGGGACTCACGGATACCGTCATACCCACTGAACTCGATCTTTGCTCTCCCGTTCTCGGAACCTCCGGTCAAGGCATTACTTCAAAGACGGGAACCTAACCTAACCTAACCAAACCTATCCTAACCTGACCTAACCCAACCTAACCCAACCTAACCTAACCTAACCTAACCTAACCTGACCCAACCTAACCCAACCTAACCCAACCCAACATAACCTAACCTAACCTAACCTAACCTAACCTAACCCAACCTAACCTAACCTGACCTAACAAAACCTAACCTAACCTAACCTAACCTAACCCAACCTAACCTAACCTAACCTAACCTGACCTAACCTGACCTAACGTGACATAACCTAACCTAACCTAACCCAAACTGACCTAACATAACCCAACCAAACCTTTTTTTTCCCTATTTTTTTCTATTAATTTTTTTTTCAATTTTTTTTTCTCAGATGGAGGACGCAGTCACGCGCATTGATACGGCGGCGTCAGCACGCACGGCGGCGTCAACTCGCGAGCCGGCTTTATAGCTCGCACATCTCAGTAGTGTGGGACTCACGGATACCGTCATACCCACTAAACTCGATCCTTGCTCGCCAGTCCTCGGAACCGCCGGTCAAGGCATTACTTCAAAGACGGGAACCTAACCTAACCTGACCAAACCTAACCTAACCTGACCTAACCCAACCTAACCCAACCTAACCTAACTTAACCTAACCTAACCTGACCTATCCACACCTTACCTAACCTAACCTAACCTAACCTAACCTAACCTAACCTAACCTAACCTAACCTAACCTAACCCAACCTAACCTAACCCAACCTTACCTAACCTAACTATACATAACCTGACTTTTTTTTCCTTTTTGAATTCTTTTTTTAAATTTTATTTTAATTTTTTTCTTCTCATGCAGGACGCTTCTACGCGCACTGAGTTGGCGGCGTGAGCACGCATGGCGGAGTCGACTCGCTGTCGTTGTCAGCTTGCGAACCTGTTTCAGCTCGCACATCTCAGTAGTGTGGGATTCACGGATACCGTCGTACCCACTAAACTCTATCTTTACTCTCCCGTCCTCGAAACCGCCGGTCAAGGCATTAGTTCAAAGACGGGATCCTGAAGTTTCCTAACACAATCTTACCTATCCTAACTTGTACTACCCAACCTAACCTAGCCTAACCTAACCCAACTCAACCTAACCTAACCTAACCTAACCTAACCTAAACTAACCTAACCTAACTTATTTTTTTCTTTTTGCTTTCTCGTTTAGATAGAGAACGCATTCACGCGCACTGAGATGGCAGCATTAGCACGCACGGTAGCGTCAACTCGCTGTCGTTGACAGCTCGCGAACCGGCTTCAGCTCGCACATCTCAGTAGTGTGGGACTCACGGATACCGTCATACCCACTGAACTCGATCTTTGCTCTCCCGTCCTCGGAACCGCCGGTCAAGGCATTATTTCAAAGACGGGAACCTAACCTAACCTAACCAAACCTAACCTAACCTGACCTAACCCAACCTAACCCAACTTAACCCAACCTAACCTAACCTAACCTAACCTATCCCAACCTTACCTAACCTAACCTAACCTAACCTAATCTGACCTAACCTAACCTAACCTAACCTAGCCTGACCTAACCTGACCTAACCTAACCTAACCTAACCTAACCTAACCTAACCTAACCTAACCTAACCAAACCTAACCCGACTTTTTTTTTCTCCTTTTTCAATTTTTTTTTTCAATTTTTTTTTCAATTTTTTTTTTCCTCATGCAGGACGCTTCTACGCGCACTGAGTTGGCGGCGTGAGCACGCATGGCGGCGTCGACTCGCTGTCGTTGTCAGCTCGCGAAACGGCTTCAGCTCGCACATCTCAGTAGTGTGGGACTCACGGATACCGTCATACCCTTTAAACTCTATCTTCGCTCTCCAGTCCTTGGATCCGCCGGTCAAGGCATCAGTTCAAAGACGGGTTCCTGAACTATCCTAACCCAACCTTAGCTATCCTAAACTAACCTACCCAACGTAACCTAGCCTAACCTTACCCAACCTGATCTAACCTAACATAACCCAACCTAACCTAACCTGACCGAACCTAACCTGACCTAACGTGAATCGACCTAACCTGACCTAACCCAACCTGACCTAACGTAACCCAACCAAACCTTTTTTTTTTTCCTTTTTTTTCGATTAATTTGTTTTTCAATTTTTTTTTTCTCAGATGGAGAACGCAGTCACGCGCATTGATACGGCGGCGTCAGCACGCACGGCGGCGTCAACGCGCAGTCGTTGTCAACTCGCGAACCGGCTTTAGCTCGCACATCTCAGTAGTGTGGGACTCACGGATACCGTCATACCCACTGGACTCGATCTTTGCTCTCCCGTACTCGGAACCGCCGGTCAAGGCATTACTTCAATGACGGGAACCTAACCTAACCAAACCTAACCTAACCTGACCTAACCCAACTCAACCCAACCTAACCTAACCTAACCTAACCTAACCTAACCAATCCCAACCTTACCAGACCTAACCTAACCTAACCAAACCTAACCTAACCTAACCTAACCTGACCCAACCTAACCTAACCTAACCTGACCTAACCTAACCTAACCTAACCTAACCTTACCTAACCTAACCATACCTAACCTGACTATTTTTTTCCTTTTTAAATTCTTTTTTTAAATTTTATTCTGATTTTTTTTTTCTCATGCAGGACGCTTCTACGCGCACTGAGTTGGCGACGTAAGCACGCATGGCGGCGTCGACTCGTCGTCGTTGTCAGCTTGCGAACCGGTTTCAGCTCGCACATCTCAGTAGTGTGGGATTCACGGATACCGTCGTACCCACTAAACTCTATCTTTGCTCTCCCGTCCTCGAAACCGCCGGTCAAGGCATTAGTTCAAAGACGGGTTCCTGAACTATCCTAACACAATCTTACCTATCCCAACTTGAACTACCCAACCTAACCTAGCCTAACCTAACCCAACTAAAACTAACATGACCCAACCTAACCTAACCTAACCTAACCCAACCTAACCTAACCTCACTATTTTTGTCTTTTTTCTCTTTCGTTTAGATGGAGAACGCATTCACGCGAACTGAGATGGCAGCGTTAGCACGCACGGTAGCGTCAACTCGCTGTCGTTGTCAGCTCGCGAACCGGCTTCAGCTCGCTCATCTCGGTAGGGTGGGACTCACGTATACCGTCATACCTACTGAACTTGAGCTTTGCTGTCCCGTCCTCGGAACCGCTGGTCAAGGCACAACTTCAAAGACGGTAACCTAACCTAACCTAACCTAACCTAACCTAACCTAACCTAACCTAACCTAACCTGACCCAACCTAACCTAACCTAACCTGACCTGACTCAACCTAACCCAACCTAACCCAACTCAACATAACCTAACCTAACCTAACCTGACCCAACCTAACCCAACCTAACCTGACCTGACCTAACCTAACCTAACCTAATCTAACCTAACCCAACCTAATCTAACCTAACCTAACCTGACCTATCCTGACCTAACGTGACATAACCTAACCTAACCTTACCCAAACTGACCTAACCTAACCCAACCAAACCTTTTTTTTCCTATTTTTTTCTATTAATTTTTTTTTCAATTTTTTTTCTCAGATGGAGGACGCAGTCACGCGCATTGATACGGCGGCGTCAGCACGCACGGCGGCGTCAACTCGCAGTCGTTGTCAGCTCGCGAACCGGCTTTATAGCTCGCACATCTCAGTAGTGTGGGACTCACGGATACCGTCATACCCACTGAACTCGATCTTTGCTCTCCCGTCCTCGGAACCGCCGGTCAAGGCATTACTTCAAAGACGGGAACCTAACCTAACCTGACCAAACCTAACCTAACCTGACCTAACCCAACCTAACCCAACCTAACCTAACCTAACCTAACCTAACCTAACCGAACCTATCCCAACCTTACCTAACCTAACCTAACCTAACCTAATCTAACCTAACCTAACCTAACCCAACCTAACCTGACCTAACCTGACCTAACCCAACCTAACCCAACCTAACCTAACCTAACCTAACCTAACCGAAACAAACCAGACTTTTTTTTTTCCTTTTTCAATTTTTTTTTTCAATTTTTTTTCAATTTTTTTTTTTCTCATGCAGGACGCTTCTACGCGCACTGATACGGCGGCGTAAGCACGCACGGCGGCGTCGACTCGCTGTCGTTGTCAGCTCGCGAAACGGCTTCAGCTCGCACATCTCAGTAGTGTGGGACTTACGGATACCGTCATACCCACTGGACTCGATCTTTGCTCTCCCGGACTCGGAACCGCCGGTCAAGGCATTACTTCATTGACGGGAACCTAACCTAACCTAACCAAACCTAACCAAACCTAACCTAACCTGACCTAACCCAACCCAACCCAACCTAACCTAATCTAACCTAACCTAACCTAACCAATCCCAACCTTACCAGACCTAACCTAACCTAACCAAACCTAACCTAACCTAACCTAACCTAACCTAACCTAACCTAACCTAACCTAACCTATCCCAACCTTACCTAACCTAACCTAACCTAACCTAATCTAACCTAACCTAACCTAACCTAACCTAACCTGACCTAACCTGACCTAACCTAACCTAACCTAACCTAACCTAACCTAACCTAACCTAACCTAACCTAACCTAACCTAACCTAACCAAACCTAACCCGACTTTTTTTTTTCCTTTTTCAATTTTTTTTTCAATTTTTTTTCAATTTTTTTTTTCTCATGCAGGACGCTTCTACGCGCACTGAGTTGGCGGCGTAAGCACGCATGGCGGCGTCGACTCGCTGTCGTTGTCAGCTCGCGAAACGGCTTCAGCTCGCACATCTCAGTAGTGTGAGACTCACGGATACCGTCATACCCTTTAAACTCTATCTTCGATCTCCAGTCCTTGGATCCGCCGGTCAAGGCATCAGTTCAAAGACGGGTTCCTGAACTATCCTAACCCAACCTTACCTATCCTAAACTAACCTACCCAACGTAACCTATCCTAATCTTACCCAACCTGATCTAACCTAACCTAACCTAACCTAACCAAACCCAACCTAACCTAACCTAACCTAACCTAACCTAACCTAACCTAACCTAACCTAACCTAACCTGACTCAACCTGACCCAACCCAACCTAACCTAACCTAACCTATCCCAACCTAACCTAACCCAACCTAACCTAACCTAACCGAACCTAACCTGACCTAACGTGAATCGACCTAACCTGACCCAACCCAACCTGACCTAACGTAACCCAACAAAAACTTTTTTTTTCCTTTTTTTTTCGATAATTTTTTTTTCAATTTTTTTTTTCTCAGATGGAGGACGCAGTCACGCGCATTGATACGGCGGCGTCAGCACGCACGGCGGCGTCAACGCGCAGTCGTTGTCAACTCGCGAACCGGCTTTAGCTCGCACATCTCAGTAGTGTGGGACTCACGGATACCGTCATACCCACTGGATTCGATCTTTGCTCTCCCGTACTCGGAACCGCCGGTCAAGGCATTACTTCAATGACGGGAACCTAACCTAACCTAACCAAACCTAACCTACCCTGACCTAACCCAACCTAACCCAACCTAACCTAACCTAACCTATCCAAACATTACCTAACCTAACCTGACATAACCTTACCTAACCTAACCATACATAACCTGACTTTTTTTTTCCTTTTTGAATTCTTTTTTTGAATTTTATTTTAATTTTTTTCTTCTCATGCAGGACGCTTCTACGCGCACTGAGTTGGCGGCGTGAGCACGCATGGCGGAGTCGACTCGCTGTCGTTGTCAGCCTGCGAACCTGTTTCAGCTCGCACATCTCAGTAGTGTGGGATTCACGGATACCGTCGTACCCACTAAACTCTATCTTTACTCTCCCGTCCTCGAAACCGCCGGTCAAGGCATTAGTTCGAAGACGGGATCCTGAAGTATCCTAACACAATCTTACCTATCCTAACTAGAACTACCCAACCTAACCTAGCCCAACCTAACCCAACTCAACTTAACCTAACCTAACCTAACCTAACCTAACCTAATCTAACCTAACCTAACCTAACTTATTTTTTTCTTTTTTCTTTCTCGTTTAGATGGAGAACGCATTCACGCGCACTGAGATGGCAGCATTAGCACGCACGGTAGCGTCAACTCGCTGTCGTTGACAGCTCGCGAACCGGCTTCAGCTCGCTCATCACAGTAGTGTGAGACTCGCGGATACCGTCATACCCACTGAACTCGATCTTTGCTCTCCCGTCCTCGGAACCGCCGGTCAAGGCATTACTTCAAAGACGGGAACCTAACCTAACCTAACCAAACCTAACCTAACCTGACCTAACCCAACCTAACCCAACCTAACCTAACCTAACCTAACCTAACCTAACCTAACCTAACCCAACCTTACCTAACCTAACCTAACCTAACCTAATCTAACCTAACCTAACCTAACCTAACCTAACCTGACCTAACCTGACCCAACCTAACCTAACCCAACCTAACCTAACTCAACCTAACCTAACCTAACCAAACCTAACCCGACTTTTTTTTTTCCTTTTTCAATTTTTTTTTCAATTTTTTTTCAATTTTTTTTTTTCTCATGCAGGACGCTTTTACGCGCACTGAGTTGGCGGCGTAAGCACGCAAGGCGGCGTCGACTCGCTGTCGTTGTCAGCTCGCGAAACGGCTTCAGCTCGCACATCTCAGTAGTGTGGGACTCACGGATACCGTCATACCCACTGAACTCGATCTTTGCTCTCCCGTCCTCGGAACCGCCGGTCAAGGCATTACTTCAAAGACGGGAACCTAACCTCACCTAACCTAACCTAATCCAACCCAACCTAACCTACCCAACGTAACCTAGCCTAATCTTACCCAACCTGATCTAACCTAACCTAACCTAACCTAACCAAACCTAACCTAACCTAACCTAACCTAACCTAACCTAACCTAACCTAACCTAACCAAACCTAACCTAACCTAACCTGACTCAACCTGACCCAACCCAACCTAACCTAACCTAACCTATCCCAACCTAACCTAACCCAACCTAACCTTACCTAACCGAACCTAACCTGACCCAACGTGAATCGACCTAACCTGACCCAACCCAACCTGACCTAACGTAACCCAACCAAAACTTTTTTTTTTCCTTTTTTTTCGATTAATTTTTTTTTCAATTTTTTTTTTTTCAGATGGAGGACGCAGTCACGCGCATTGATACGGCGGCGTCAGCACGCACGGCGGCGTCAACGCGCAGTCGTTGTCAACTCGCGAACCGGCTTTAGCTCGCACATCTCAGTAGTGTGGGACTCACTGATACCGTCATACCCACTGGACTCGATCTTTGCTCTCCCGTACTCGGAACCGCCGGTCTAGGCATTACTTCAATGACGGGAACCTAACCTAACCTAACCAAACCTAACCTAACCTGACCTTACCCAACCTAACCCACCCTAACCTAACCTAACCTAACCTAACCTAACCAATACCAACCTTACCAGACCTAACCTAACCTAACCAAACCTAACCTAACCTAACCTAACCTGACCCAACCTAACCCAACCTAACCTGACCTAGACCTGACCTAACCTAACCTAACCTCACCTAACCTAACCATACCTAACCTGACCATTTTTTTCCTTTTTAAATTCTTTTTTTAAATTTTATTTTGATTTTTTTTTTTCTCATGCAGGACGATTCTACGCGCACTGAGTTGGCGGCGTAAGCACACATGGCGGCGTCGACTCGTCGTCGTTGTCAGCTTGCGAACCGGCTTCAGCTTGCACATCTCAGTAGTGTGGGATTCACGGATACCGTCGTACCCACTAAACTCTATCTTTGCTCTCCCGTCCTCGAAACCGCCGGTCAAGGCATTAGTTCAAAGACGGGTTCCTGAACTATCCTAACACAATCTTACCTATCCCAACTTGAACTACCCAACCTAACCTAGCCTAACCTAACCCAACTAAAACTAACCTGACCTAACCTAACCTAACCTAACCTAACCCAACCTAACCTAACCTCACTATTTTTTTCTTTTTTCTTTTTCGTTTAGATGGAGAACGCATTCACGCGAACTGAGATGGCAGCGTTAGGACGCACGGTAGCGTCAACTCGCTGTCGTTGTCAGCTCGCGAACCGGCTTCAGCTCGCACATCTCGGTAGGGTGGGACTCACGTACACCGTCATACCTACTGAACATGAGCTTTGCTGTCCCGTCCTCGGAACCGCTGGTCAAGGCACAACTTCGAAGACGGTAACCTAACCTAACCTAACCTAACCTAACCTAACCTAACCTAACCTAACCTAACCTGAAACAACCTAACCTAACCTAACCTAACCTGACCCAACCTAACCCAACCTAACCCAACCCAACTTAACCTAACGTAACCTAACCTAACCCAACCTAACCCAACCTAACCTGACCTGACCTAACCTAACCTAACCTAACCTAACCTAACCCAACCTAATCTAACCTAACCTAACCTGACCTATCCTGACCTAACGTGACATAACCTAACCTAACCTAACCCAAACTGACCTAAACTAACCCAACCAAACCTTTTTTTTTCCTATTTTTTTCTATTAATTTTTTTTTCAATTTTTTTTTTTCTCAGATGGAGGACGCAGTCACGCGCATTGATACGGCGGCGTCAGCACGCACGGCGGCGTCAACTCGCAGTTCTTTTCAGCTCGCGAACCGGCTTTATAGCTCGCACATCTCAGTAGTGTGGGTCTCACGGATACCGTCATACCCACTGAACTCGATCTTTGCTCTCCCGTCCTCGGAACCGCCGGTCAAGGCATTACTTCAGAGACGGGAACCTAACCTAACCTGACCAAACCTAACCTAACCTGACCTAACCCAACCTAACCCAACCTAACCTAACCTAACCTAACCTAACCTAACCTATCCAAACCTTACCTAACCTAACCTAACCTAACCCAACCTAACCTAACCTTACCTAACCTAACCATACATAACCTGACTTTTTTTTTCCTTTTTGAATTCTTTTTTAAAAAATTTTTTAAATTTTTTTCTTCTCATGCAGGACGCTTCTACGCGCATTGAGTTGGCGGCGTGAGCACGCATGGCGGAGTCGACTCGCTGTCGTTGTCAGCTTGCGAACCTGTTTCAGCTCGCACATCTCAGTAGTGTGGGATTCACGGATACCGTCGTACCCACTAAACTCTATCTTTACTCTCCCGTCCTCGAAATCGCCGGTCAAGGCATTAGTTCAAAGACGGGATCCTGAAGTATCCTAACACAATCTTACCTATCCTAACTTGAACTACCCAACCTAACCTAGCCTAACCTAACCCACTTCAACCTAACCTAACCTAACCTAACCTAACCTAACCTAACCTAACCTAACCTAACTTATTTTTTTCTTTTTTCTTTCTCGTTTAGATGGAGAACGCATTCACGCGCACTGAGATGGCAGCATTAGCACGCACGGTAGCGTCAACTCGCTGTCGTTGACAACTCGCGAACCGGCTTCAGCTCGCACATCTCAGTAGTGTGGTACTCACGGATACCGTCATACCCACTGAACTCGATCTTTGCTCTCCCGTCCTCGGAACCGCCGGTCAAGGCATTACTTCAAAGACGGGAACCTAACCTAACCTAACCAAACCTAACCTAACCTGACCTAACCCAACCTAACCCAACCTAACCTAACCTAACCTAACCTAACCTAACCTAACCTAACCTATCCCAACCTTACCTAACCTAACCTAACCTAACCTAACCTAATCTAACCTAACCTAACCTAACCCAACCTAACCTGACCTAACCTGACCAAACCTTACCTAACCTAACCTAACCTAACCCAACCTAAACCTAACCTAACCGAACCTAACCAGACTTTTTTTTTTCCTTTTTCAATTTTTTTTTTCAATTTTTTTCAATTTTTTTGTTTCTCATGCAGGACGCTTCTACGCGCACTGAGTTGGCGGCGTAAGCACGCATGGCGGCGTCGACTCGCTGTCGTTGTCAGCTCGCGAAACGGCTTCAGCTCGCACATCTCAGTAGTGTGGGACTCACGGATACCGTCATACCCTTTAAACTCTATCTTCGCTCTCCAGTCCTTGGATCCGCCGGTCAAGGCATCAGTTCAAAGACGGGTTCCTGAACTATCCTAACCCAACCTTACCTATCCTAAACTAACCTACCCAACGTAACCTAGCCTAATCTTACCCAACCTGATCTAACCTAACCTAACCTAACCTAACCAAACCTAACCTAACCTAACCTAACCTAACCTAACCTAACCTAACCTAACCTAACCTACCCTAACCTGACTCAACCTGACCCAACCCAACCTAACCTAACCTAACCTATCCCAACCTAACCTAACCCAACCTAACCTAACCTAATCGAACCTAACCTGACCTAACGTGAATCGACCTAACCTGACCCAATCCAACCCGACCTAACGTAACCCAACCAAAACTTTTTTTTTCCTTTTTTTTTCGATTAATTTTTTTTTCAATTTTTTTTCTCAGATGGAGGACGCAGTCACGCGCATTGATACGGCGGCGTCAGCACGCACGGCGGCGTCAACGCGCAGTCGTTGTCAACTCGCGAACCGGCTTTAGCTCGCACATCTCAGTAGTGTGGAACTCAGGGATACCGTCATACCCACTGGACTCGATCTTTGCTCTCCCGTACTCGGAACCGCCGGTCAAGGCATTACTTCAATGACGGGAACCTAACCTATCCTAACCAAACCTAACCTGACCTGACCTAACCCAACCTAACCCAACCTAACCTAACCTAACCTATCCAAACCTTAACTAACCTAACCTAACCTAACCTGACCCAACCTAACCTAATCTAACCTGACCTAACCTAACCTAACCTAACCTAACCTTACCTAACCTAACCATACCTAACCTGACTATTTTTTTCCTTTTCAAATTCTTTTTTTACATTTTATTTTCATTTTTTTTTTTCTCATGCAGGACGCTTCTACGCGCACTGAGTTGTCGGCGTAAGCACGCATGGCGGCGTCGACTCGTCGTCGTTGTCAGCTTGCGAACCGGCTTCAGCTCGCACATCTCAGTAGTGTGGGATTCACGGATACCGTCGTACCCACTAAACTCTATCTTTGCTCTTCCGTCCTCGAAACCGCCGGTCAAGGCATTAGTTCAAAGACGGGTTCCTGAACTATCCTAACACAATCTTACCTATCCCAACTTGAACTACCCAACCTAACCTAGCCTAACCTAACCCAACTAAAACTAACCTGACCTAACCTAACCTAACCTAACCTAACCCAACCTAACCTAACCTCACTATTTTTGTCTTTTTTCTTTTTCGTTTAGATGGAGAACGCATTCACGCGAACTGAGATGGCAGCGTTAGCACGCACGGTAGCGTCAACTCGCTGTCGTTGTCAGCTCGCGAACCGGCTTCAGCTCGCACATCTCGGTAGGGTGGGACTCACGTATACCGTCATACCCACTGAACTCGATCTTTGCTCTCCCGTCCTCGGAACCGCTGGTCAAGGCACAACTTCAAAGACGGTAACCTAACCTAACCTAACCTAACCTAACCTAACCTAACCTAACCTAACCTAACCTGACCCAACCTAACCTAACCTAACCTAACCTGACCCAACCTAACCCAACCTAACCCAACCCAACATAACCTAACCTAACCTAACCTAACCCAACCTAACCCAACCTAACCTGACCTGACCTAACCTAACCTAACCTAACCTAACCCAACCTAATCTAACCTAACCTAACCTGACCTATCCTGACCTAACGTGACATAACCTAACCTAACCTAACCCAAACTGACCTAACCTAACCCAACCAAACCTTTTTTTTCCTCTTTTTTTCTATTAATTTTTTTTTCAATTTTTTTTTTTCTCAGATGGAGGACGCAGTCACGCGCATTGATACGGCGGCGTCAGCACGCACGGCGGCGTCAACTCGCTGTCGTTGTCAGCTCGCGAAATGGCTTTATAGCTCGCACATCTCAGTAGTGTGGGACTCACGGATACCGTCATACCCACTGAACTCGATCTTTGCTCTCCCGTCCTCGGAACCGCTGGTCAAGGCATTACTTCAAAGACGGGAACCTAACCTAACCTGACCAAACCTAACCTAACCTGACCTAACCCAACCTAACCCAACCTAACCTAACCTAACCTAACCTAACATAACCTATCCAAACCTTACCTAATCTAACCTAACCTAACCTAACCTAACCTAACCTAACCTAACCTAACCCAACCTAACCTAACCTTACCTTACCTAACCTAACCATACATAACCTGACTTTTTTTTTCCTTTTTGAATTCTTTTTTTAAATTTTATTTTAATTTTTTTCTTCTCATGCAGGACGCTTCTACGCGCACTGAGTTGGCGGCGTGAGCACGCATGGCGGAGTCGACTCGCTGTCGTTGTCAGCTTGCGAACCTGTTTCAGCTCGCACATCTCGGTAGGGTGGGACTCACGTACACCGTCATACCTACTGAACATGAGCTTTGCTGTCCCGTCCTCGGAACCGCTGGTCAAGGCACAACTTCGAAGACGGTAACCTAACCTAACCTAACCTAACCTAACCTAACCTAACCTAACCTAACCTAACCTGAAACAACCTAACCTAACCTAACCTAACCTGACCCAACCTAACCCAACCTAACCCAACCCAACTTAACCTAACGTAACCTAACCTAACCCAACCTAACCCAACCTAACCTGACCTGACCTAACCTAACCTAACCTAACCTAACCTAACCCAACCTAATCTAACCTAACCTAACCTGACCTATCCTGACCTAACGTGACATAACCTAACCTAACCTAACCCAAACTGACCTAAACTAACCCAACCAAACCTTTTTTTTTCCTATTTTTTTCTATTAATTTTTTTTTCAATTTTTTTTTTTCTCAGATGGAGGACGCAGTCACGCGCATTGATACGGCGGCGTCAGCACGCACGGCGGCGTCAACTCGCAGTTCTTTTCAGCTCGCGAACCGGCTTTATAGCTCGCACATCTCAGTAGTGTGGGTCTCACGGATACCGTCATACCCACTGAACTCGATCTTTGCTCTCCCGTCCTCGGAACCGCCGGTCAAGGCATTACTTCAGAGACGGGAACCTAACCTAACCTGACCAAACCTAACCTAACCTGACCTAACCCAACCTAACCCAACCTAACCTAACCTAACCTAACCTAACCTAACCTATCCAAACCTTACCTAACCTAACCTAACCTAACCCAACCTAACCTAACCTTACCTAACCTAACCATACATAACCTGACTTTTTTTTTCCTTTTTGAATTCTTTTTTAAAAAATTTTTTAAATTTTTTTCTTCTCATGCAGGACGCTTCTACGCGCATTGAGTTGGCGGCGTGAGCACGCATGGCGGAGTCGACTCGCTGTCGTTGTCAGCTTGCGAACCTGTTTCAGCTCGCACATCTCAGTAGTGTGGGATTCACGGATACCGTCGTACCCACTAAACTCTATCTTTACTCTCCCGTCCTCGAAATCGCCGGTCAAGGCATTAGTTCAAAGACGGGATCCTGAAGTATCCTAACACAATCTTACCTATCCTAACTTGAACTACCCAACCTAACCTAGCCTAACCTAACCCACTTCAACCTAACCTAACCTAACCTAACCTAACCTAACCTAACCTAACCTAACCTAACTTATTTTTTTCTTTTTTCTTTCTCGTTTAGATGGAGAACGCATTCACGCGCACTGAGATGGCAGCATTAGCACGCACGGTAGCGTCAACTCGCTGTCGTTGACAACTCGCGAACCGGCTTCAGCTCGCACATCTCAGTAGTGTGGGACTCACGGATACCGTCATACCCACTGAACTCGATCTTTGCTCTCCCGTCCTCGGAACCGCCGGTCAAGGCATTACTTCAAAGACGGGAACCTAACCTAACCTAACCAAACCTAACCTAACCTGACCTAACCCAACCTAACCCAACCTAACCTAACCAAACCTAACCTAACCTAACCTAACCTAACCTATCCCAACCTTACCTAACCTAACCTAACCTAACCTAACCTAATCTAACCTAACCTAACCTAACCCAACCTAACCTGACCTAACCTGACCAAACCTTACCTAACCTAACCTAACCTAACCCAACCTAAACCTAACCTAACCGAACCTAACCAGACTTTTTTTTTTCCTTTTTCAATTTTTTTTTTCAATTTTTTTCAATTTTTTTGTTTCTCATGCAGGACGCTTCTACGCGCACTGAGTTGGCGGCGTAAGCACGCATGGCGGCGTCGACTCGCTGTCGTTGTCAGCTCGCGAAACGGCTTCAGCTCGCACATCTCAGTAGTGTGGGACTCACGGATACCGTCATACCCTTTAAACTCTATCTTCGCTCTCCAGTCCTTGGATCCGCCGGTCAAGGCATCAGTTCAAAGACGGGTTCCTGAACTATCCTAACCCAACCTTACCTATCCTAAACTAACCTACCCAACGTAACCTAGCCTAATCTTACCCAACCTGATCTAACCTAACCTAACCTAACCTAACCAAACCTAACCTAACCTAACCTAACCTAACCTAACCTAACCTAACCTAACCTAACCTACCCTAACCTGACTCAACCTGACCCAACCCAACCTAACCTAACCTAACCTATCCCAACCTAACCTAACCCAACCTAACCTAACCTAATCGAACCTAACCTGACCTAACGTGAATCGACCTAACCTGACCCAATCCAACCCGACCTAACGTAACCCAACCAAAACTTTTTTTTTCCTTTTTTTTTCGATTAATTTTTTTTTCAATTTTTTTTCTCAGATGGAGGACGCAGTCACGCGCATTGATACGGCGGCGTCAGCACGCACGGCGGCGTCAACGCGCAGTCGTTGTCAACTCGCGAACCGGCTTTAGCTCGCACATCTCAGTAGTGTGGAACTCAGGGATACCGTCATACCCACTGGACTCGATCTTTGCTCTCCCGTACTCGGAACCGCCGGTCAAGGCATTACTTCAATGACGGGAACCTAACCTATCCTAACCAAACCTAACCTGACCTGACCTAACCCAACCTAACCCAACCTAACCTAACCTAACCTATCCAAACCTTAACTAACCTAACCTAACCTAACCTGACCCAACCTAACCTAATCTAACCTGACCTAACCTAACCTAACCTAACCTAACCTTACCTAACCTAACCATACCTAACCTGACTATTTTTTTCCTTTTCAAATTCTTTTTTTACATTTTATTTTCATTTTTTTTTTTCTCATGCAGGACGCTTCTACGCGCACTGAGTTGTCGGCGTAAGCACGCATGGCGGCGTCGACTCGTCGTCGTTGTCAGCTTGCGAACCGGCTTCAGCTCGCACATCTCAGTAGTGTGGGATTCACGGATACCGTCGTACCCACTAAACTCTATCTTTGCTCTTCCGTCCTCGAAACCGCCGGTCAAGGCATTAGTTCAAAGACGGGTTCCTGAACTATCCTAACACAATCTTACCTATCCCAACTTGAACTACCCAACCTAACCTAGCCTAACCTAACCCAACTAAAACTAACCTGACCTAACCTAACCTAACCTAACCTAACCCAACCTAACCTAACCTCACTATTTTTGTCTTTTTTCTTTTTCGTTTAGATGGAGAACGCATTCACGCGAACTGAGATGGCAGCGTTAGCACGCACGGTAGCGTCAACTCGCTGTCGTTGTCAGCTCGCGAACCGGCTTCAGCTCGCACATCTCGGTAGGGTGGGACTCACGTATACCGTCATACCCACTGAACTCGATCTTTGCTCTCCCGTCCTCGGAACCGCTGGTCAAGGCACAACTTCAAAGACGGTAACCTAACCTAACCTAACCTAACCTAACCTAACCTAACCTAACCTAACCTAACCTGACCCAACCTAACCTAACCTAACCTAACCTGACCCAACCTAACCCAACCTAACCCAACCCAACATAACCTAACCTAACCTAACCTAACCCAACCTAACCCAACCTAACCTGACCTGACCTAACCTAACCTAACCTAACCTAACCCAACCTAATCTAACCTAACCTAACCTGACCTATCCTGACCTAACGTGACATAACCTATCCTAACCTAACCCAAACTGACCTAACCTAACCCAACCAAACCTTTTTTTTCCTCTTTTTTTCTATTAATTTTTTTTTCAATTTTTTTTTTCTCAGATGGAGGACGCAGTCACGCGCATTGATACGGCGGCGTCAGCACGCACGGCGGCGTCAACTCGCTGTCGTTGTCAGCTCGCGAAATGGCTTTATAGCTCGCACATCTCATTAGTGTGGGACTCACGGATACCGTCATACCCACTGAACTCGATCTTTGCTCTCCCGTCCTCGGAACCGCTGGTCAAGGCATTACTTCAAAGACGGGAACCTAACCTAACCTGACCAAACCTAACCTAACCTGACCTAACCCAACCTAACCCAACCTAACCTAACCTAACCTAACCTAACATAACCTATCCAAACCTTACCTAATCTAACCTAACCTAACCTAACCTAACCTAACCTAACCTAACCTAACCCAACCTAACCTAACCTAACCTTACCTAACCTAACCATACATAACCTGACTTTTTTTTTCCTTTTTGAATTCTTTTTTTAAATTTTATTTTAATTTTTTTCTTCTCATGCAGGACGCTTCTACGCGCACTGAGTTGGCGGCGTGAGCACGCATGGCGGAGTCGACTCGCTGTCGTTGTCAGCTTGCGAACCTGTTTCAGCTCGCACATCTCAGTAGTGTGGGATTCACGGATACCGTCGTACCCACTAAACTCTATCTTTACTCTCCCGTCCTCGAAACCGCCGGTCAAGGCATTAGTTCGAAGACGGGATCCTGAAGTATCCTAACACAATCTTACCTATCCTAACTTGAACTACCCAACCTAACCTAGCCTAACCTAACCCAACTCAACCTAACCTAACCTAACCTAACCTAACCTAACCTAATCTAACCTAACCTAACCTAACTTATTTTTTTCTCTTTCCTTTCTCGTTTAGATGGAGAACGCATTCACGCGCACTGAGATGGCAGCATTAGCACGCACGGTAGCGTCAACTGGCTGTCGTTGCCAACTCGCGAACCGGCTTCAGCTCGCACATCTCAGTAGTGTGGGACTCACGAATACCATCAAACCCACTGAACTCGATCTTTGCTCTCCCGTCCTCGGAACCGCCGGTCAAGGCATTACTTCAAAGACGGGAACCTAACCTAACCTAACCAAACCTAACCTAACCTGACCTAACCCAACCTAACCCAACCTAACCAAACCTAACCTAACCTAACCTAACCTAACCTATCCCAACCTTACCTAACCTAACCTAACCTAACCTAATCTAACCTAACCTAACCTAACCTAACCTAACCTAACCTAACCTAACCTAACCTAACCTATCCCAACCTTACCTAACCTAACCTAACCTAACCTAATCTAACCTAACCTAACCTAACCTAACCTAACCTGACCTGAGCTGACCTAACCTAACCTAACCTAACCTAACCTAACCTAACCTAACCAAACCTAAACCGACTTTTTTTTTTCCTTTTTCAATTTTTTTTTCAATTTTTTTTCAATTTTTTTTTTCTCATGCAAGACGCTTCTACGCGCACTGAGTTGGCGGCGTAAGCACGCATGGCGGCGTCGACTCGCTGTCGTTGAAAGCTCGCGAAACGGCTTCAGCTCGCACATCTCAGTAGTGTGGGACTCACGGATACCGTCATACCCTTTAAACTCTATCTTCGCTCTCCAGTCCTTGGATCCGCCGGTCAAGGCATCAGTTCAAAGACGGGTTCCTGAACTATCCTAACCCAACCTTACCTATCCTAAACTAACCTACCCAACGTAACCTAGCCTAATCTTACCCAACCTGATCTAACCTAACCTAACCTATCCTAACCAAACCTAACCTAACCTAACCTAACCTAACCTAACCTAACCTAACCTAACCTAACCTGACCTAACCTGACTCAACCTGACCCAACCCAACCTAACCTAACCTAACCTATCCCAACCTAACCTAACCCAACCTAACCTAACCTAACCGAACCTAACCTGACCTAACGTGAATCGACCTAACCTGACCCAACCCAACCTGACCTAACGTAACCCAACCAAAACTTTTTTTTTTCCTTTTTTTTTCGATTAATTTTTTTTTCAATTTTTTTTTTCTCAGATGGAGGACGCAGTCACGCGCATTGATACGGCGGCGTCAGCACGCACATTGATACGGCGGCGTCAACGCGCAGTCGTTGTCAACTCGCGAACCGGCTTTAGCTCGCACATCTCAGTAGTGTGGGACTCACGGATACCGTCATACCCACTGGACTCGATCTTTGCTCTCCCGTACTCGGAACCGCCGGTCAAGGCATTACTTCAATGACGGGAACCTAACCTAACCTAACCAAACCTAACCTGACCTGACCTAACCCAACCTAACCCAACCTAACCTAACCTAACCTATCCAAACCTTAACTAACCTAACCTAACCTAACCTGACCCAACCTAACCTAACCTAACCTGACCTAACCTAACCTAACCTAACCTAACCTTACCTAACCTAACCATACCTAACCTGACTATTTTTTTCCTTTTTAAATTCTTTTTTTACATTTTATTTTGATTTTTTTTTTTCTCATGCAGGACGCTTCTACGCGCACTGAGTTGGCGGCGTAAGCACGCATGGCGGCGTCGACTCGTCGTCGTTGTCAGCTTGCGAACCGGCTTCAGCTCGCACATCTCAGTAGTGTGGGATTCACGGATACCGTCGTACCCACTAAACTCTATCTTTGCTCTTCCGTCCTCGAAACCGCCGGTCAAGGCATTAGTTCAAAGACGGGTTCCTGAACTATCCTAACACAATCTTACCTATCCCAACTTGAACTACCCAACCTTACCTAGCCTAACCTAACCCAACTAAAACTAACCTGACCTAACCTAACCTAACCTAACCTAACCCAACCTAACCTAACCTCACTATTTTTGTCTTTTTTCTTTTTCGTTTACATGGAGAACGCATTCACGCGAACTGAGATGGCAGCGTTAGCACGCACAGTAGCGTCAACTCGCTGTCGTTGTCAGCTCGCGAACCGGCTTCAGCTCGCACATCTCGGTAGGGTGGGACTCACGTATACCGTCATACCTACTGAACTTGAGCTTTGCTGTCCCGTCCTCGGAACCGCTGGTCAAGGCACAACTTCAAAGACGGTAACCTAACCTAACCTAACCTAACCTAACCTAACCTAACCTAACCTAACCTAACCTGACCCAACCTAACCTAACCTAACCTAACCTGACCCAACCTAACCCAACCTAACCCAACCCAACATAACCTAACCTAACCTAACCTAACCCAACCTAACCCAACCTAACCTGACCTGACCTAACCTAACCTAACCTAACCTAACCTAACCCAACCTAATCTAACCTAACCTAACCTGACCGATCCTGACCTAACGTGACATAACCTAACCTAACCTAACCCAAACTGACCTAACCTAACCCAACCAAACCTTTTTTTTTCCTATTTTTTTCTATTAATTTTTTTTTCAATTTTTTTTTTCTCAGATGGAGGACGCAGTCACGCGCATTGATACGGCGGCGTCAGCACGCACGGCGGCGTCAACTCGCAGTCGTTGTCAGCTCGCGAACCGGCTTTATAGCTCGCACATCTCAGTAGTGTGGGACTCACGGATACCGTCATACCCACTGAACTCGATCTTTGCTCTCCCGTCCTCGGAACCGCCGGTCAAGGCATTACTTCAAAGACGGGAACCTAACCTGACCTGACCAAACCTAACCTAACCTGACCTAACCCAACCTAACCCAACATAACCTAACCTAACCTAACCTAACCTAACCTATCCAAACCTTACCTAACCTAACCTAACCTAACCTAACCTAACCTAACCTAACCTAACCTAACCTAACCTAACCTAACCCGAACTTACCTAACCTAACCTTACCTAACCTAAACATACATAACCTGACTTTTTTTTTCCTTTTTGAATTCTTTTTTTGAATTTTATTTTAATTTTTTTCTTCTCATGCAGGACGCTTCTACGCGCACTGAGTTGGCGGCGTGAGCACGCATGGCGGAGTCGACTCGCTGTCGTTGTCAGCTTGCGAACCTGTTTCAGCTCGCACATCTCAGTAGTGTGGGATTCACGGATACCGTCGTACCCACTAAACTCTATCTTTACTCTCCCGACCTCGAAACCGCCGGTCAAGGCATTAGTTCGAAGACGGGATCCTGAAGTATCCTAACACAATCTTACCTATCCTAACTTGAACTACCCAACCTAACCTAGCCTAACCTAACCCAACTCAACCTAACCTAACCCAACCTAACCTAACCTAACCTAATCTAACCTAACCTAACCTAACTTATTTTTTTCTCTCTTCTTTCTCGTTTAGATGGAGAACGCATTCACGCGCACTGAGATGGCAGCATTAGCACGCACGGTAGCGTCAACTCGCTGTCGTTGTCAACTCGCGAACCGGCTTCAGCTCGCACATCTCAGTAGTGTGGGACTCACGGATACCATCATACCCACTAAACTCGATCTTTGCTCTCCCGTCCTCGGAACCGCCGGTCAAGGCATTACTTCAAGGACGGGAACCTAACCTAACCTAACCAAACCTAACCCAACCTGACCTAACCCAACCTAACCCAACCTAACCTAACCTAACCTAACCTAACCTAACCTAACCTATCCCAACCTTACCTAACCTAACCTAACCTAACCTAATCTAACCTAACCTAACCTAACCTAACCTAACCTGACCTAAGCTGACCTAACCTAACCTAAACTAACCTAACCTAACCTAACCTAACCAAACCTAACCCGACTTTTTTTTTTCCTTTTTCAATTTTTTTTTCAATTTTTTTTCAATTTTTTTTTTTTCTCATGCAGGACGCTTCTACGCGCACTGAGTTGGCGGCGTAAGCACGCATGGCGGCGTCGACTCGCTGTCGTTGAAAGCTCGCGAAACGGCTTCAGCTCGCACATCTCAGTAGTGTGGGACTCACGGATACCGTCATACCCTTTAAACTCTATCTTCGCTCTCCAGTCCTTGGATCCGCCGGTCAAGGCATCAGTTCAAAGACGGGTTCCTGAACTATCCTAATCCAACTTTACCTATCCTAAACTAACCTACACAACGTAACCTAGCCTAATCTTACCCAACCTGATCTAACCTAACCTAACCTAACCTAACCAAACCTAACCTAACCTAACCTAACCTAACCTAACCTAACCTAACCTAACCTAACCTAACCTGACCTAACCTGACTCAACCTGACCCAACCCAACCTAACCTAACCTAACCTATCCCAACCTAACCTAACCCAACCTAACCTGACCTAACCGAACCTAACCTGACCTAACGTGTATCGACCTAACCTGACCCAACCCAACCTGACCTAACGTAACCCAACCAAAACTTTTTTTTTTCCTTTTTTTTTCGATTAATTTTTTTTCAATTTTTTTTTTCTCAGATGGAGGACGCAGTCACGCGCATTGATACGGCGGCGTCAGCACGCACATTGATACGGCGGCGTCAACGCGCAGTCGTTGTCAACTCGCGAACCGGCTTTAGCTCGCACATCTCAGTACTGTGGGACTCACGGATACCGTCATACCCACTGGACTCGATCTTTGCTCTCCCGTACTCGGAACCGCCGGTCAAGGCATTACTTCAATGACGGGAACCTAACCTAACCTAACCAAACCTAACCTGACCTGACCTAACCCAACCTAACCCAACCTAACCTAACCTAACCTATCCAAACCTTAACTAACCTAACCTAACCTAACCTGACCCAACCTAACCTAACCTAACCTGACCTAACCTAACCTAACCTAACCTAACCTTACCTAACCTAACCATACCTAACCTGACTATTTTTTTCCTTTTTAAATTCTTTTTTTACATTTTATTTTGATTTTTTTTTTTCTCATGCAGGACGCTTCTACGCGCACTGAGTTGGCGGCGTAAGCACGCATGGCGGCGTCGACTCGTCGTCGTTGTCAGCTTGCGAACCGGCTTCAGCTCGCACATCTCAGTAGTGTGGGATTCACGGATACCGTCGTACCCACTAAACTCTATCTTTGCTCTTCCGTCCTCGAAACCGCCGGTCAAGGCATTAGTTCAAAGACGGGTTCCTGAACTATCCTAACACAATCTTACCTATCCCAACTTGAACTACCCAACCTTACCTAGCCTAACCTAACCCAACTAAAACTAACCTGACCTAACCTAACCTAACCTAACCTAACCCAACCTAACCTAACCTCACTATTTTTGTCTTTTTTCTTTTTCGTTTAGATGGAGAACGCATTCACGCGAACTGAGATGGCAGCGTTAGCACGCACGGTAGCGTCAACTCGCTGTCGTTGTCAGCTCGCGAACCGGCTTCAGCTCGCACATCTCGGTAGGGTGGGACTCACGTATACCGTCATACCTACTGAACTTGAGCTTTGCTGTCCCGTCCTCGGAACCGCTGGTCAAGGCACAACTTCAAAGACGGTAACCTAACCTAACCTAACCTAACCTAACCTAACCTAACCTAACCTAACCTAACCTGACCCAACCTAACCTAACCTAACCTAACCTGACCCAACCTAACCCAACCTAACCCAACCCAACATAACCTAACCTAACCTAACCTAACCCAACCTAACCCAACCTAACCTGACCTGACCTAACCTAACCTAACCTAACCTAACCTAACCCAACCTAATCTAACCTAACCTAACCTGACCTATCCTGACCTAACGTGACATAACCTAACCTAACCTAACCCAAACTGACCTAACCTAACCCAACCAAACCTTTTTTTTTCCTATTTTTTTCTATTAATTTTTTTTTCAATTTTTTTTTTCTCAGATGGAGGACGCAGTCACGCGCATTGATACGGCGGCGTCAGCACGCACGGCGGCGTCAACTCGCAGTCGTTGTCAGCTCGCGAACCGGCTTTATAGCTCGCACATCTCAGTAGTGTGGGACTCACGGATACCGTCATACCCACTGAACTCGATCTTTGCTCTCCCGTCCTCGGAACCGCCGGTCAAGGCATTACTTCAAAGACGGGAACCTAACCTGACCTGACAAAACCTAACCTAACCTGACCTAACCCAACCTAACCCAACCTAACCTAACCTAACCTAACCTAACCTAACCTATCCAAACCTTACCTAACCTAACCTAACCTAACCTAACCTAACCTAACCTAACCTAACCTAACCTAACCTAACCTAACCCAACCTAACCTAACCTAACCTTACCTAACCTAAACATACATAACCTGACTTTTTTTTTCCTTTTTGAATTCTTTTTTTGAATTTTATTTTAATTTTTTTCTTCTCATGCAGGACGCTTCTACGCGCACTGAGTTGGCGGCGTGAGCACGCATGGCGGAGTCGACTCGCTGTCGTTGTCAGCTTGCGAACCTGTTTCAGCTCGCACATCTTAGTAGTGTGGGATTCACGGATACCGTCGTACCCACTAAACTCTATCTTTACTCTCCCGACCTCGAAACCGCCGGTCAAGGCATTAGTTCGAAGACGGGATCCTGAAGTATCCTAACACAATCTTACCTATCCTAACTTGAACTACCCAACCTAACCTAGCCTAACCTAACCCAACTCAACCTAACCTAACCCAACCTAACCTAACCTAACCTAATCTAACCTAACCTAACCTAACTTATTTTTTTCTCTCTTCTTTCTCGTTTAGATGGAGAACGCATTCACGCGCACTGAGATGGCAGCATTAGCACGCACGGTAGCGTCAACTCGCTGTCGTTGTCAACTCGCGAACCGGCTTCAGCTCGCACATCTCAGTAGTGTGGGACTCACGGATACCATCATACCCACTAAACTCGATCTTTGCTCTCCCGTCCTCGGAACCGCCGGTCAAGGCATTACTTCAAGGACGGGAACCTAACCTAACCTAACCAAACCTAACCCAACCTGACCTAACCCAACCTAACCCAACCTAACCTAACCTAACCTAGACTAACCTAACCTAACCAATCCCGACCTTACCTAACCTAACCTAACCTAACCTAATCTAACCTAACCTAACCTAACCTAACCTAACCTGACCTAAGCTGACCTAACCTAACCTAAACTAACCTAACCTATCCTAACCTAACCAAACCTAACCCGACTTTTTTTTTTCCTTTTTCAATTTTTTTTTCAATTTTTTTTCAATTTTTTTTTTTTCTCATGCAGGACGCTTCTACGCGCACTGAGTTGGCGGCGTAAGCACGCATGGCGGCGTCGACTCGCTGTCGTTGAAAGCTCGCGAAACGGCTTCAGCTCGCACATCTCAGTAGTGTGGGACTCACGGATACCGTCATACCCTTTAAACTCTATCTTCGCTCTCCAGTCCTTGGATCCGCCGGTCAAGGCATCAGTTCAAAGACGGGTTCCTGAACTATCCTAATCCAACTTTACCTATCCTAAACTAACCTACCCAACGTAACCTAGCCTAATCTTACCCAACCTGATCTAACCTAACCTAACCTAACCTAACCAAACCTAACCTAACCTAACCTAACCTAACCTAACCTAACCTAACCTAACCTAACCTAACCTGAACTAACCTGACTCAACCTGACCCAACCCAACCTAACCTAACCTAACCTATCCCAACCTAACCTAACCCAACCTAACCTGACCTAACCGAACCTAACCTGACCTAACGTGTATCGACCTAACCTGACCCAACCCAACCTGACCTAACGTAACCCAACCAAAACTTTTTTTTTTCCTTTTTTTTTCGATTAATTTTTTTTCAATTTTTTTTTTCTCAGATGGAGGACGCAGTCACGCGCATTGATACGGCGGCGTCAGCACGCACATTGATACGGCGGCGTCAACGCGCAGTCGTTGTCAACTCGCGAACCGGCTTTAGCTCGCACATCTCAGTAGTGTGGGACTCACGGATACCGTCATACCCACTGGACTCGATCTTTGCTCTCCCGTACTCGGAACCGCCGGTCAAGGCATTACTTCAATGACGGGAACCTAACCTAACCTAACCAAACCTAACCTGACCTGACCTAACCCAACCTAACCCAACCTAACCTAACCTAACCTATCCAAACCTTAACTAACCTAACCTAACCTAACCTGACCCAACCTAACCTAACCTAACCTGACCTAACCTAACCTAACCTAACCTAACCTTACCTAACCTAACCATACCTAACCTGACTATTTTTTTCCTTTTTAAATTATTTTTTTACATTTTATTTTGATTTTTTTTTTTCTCATGCAGGACGCTTCTACGCGCACTGAGTTGGCGGCGTAAGCACGCATGGCGGCGTCGACTCGTCGTCGTTGTCAGCTTGCGAACCGGCTTCAGCTCGCACATCTCAGTAGTGTGGGATTCACGGATACCGTCGTACCCACTAAACTCTATCTTTGCTCTTCCGTCCTCGAAACCGCCGGTCAAGGCATTAGTTCAAAGACGGGTTCCTGAACTATCCTAACACAATCTTACCTATCCCAACTTGAACTACCCAACCTTACCTAGCCTAACCTAACCCAACTAAAACTAACCTGACCTAACCTAACCTAACCTAACCTAACCCAACCTAACCTAACCTCACTATTTTTGTCTTTTTTCTTTTTCGTTTAGATGGAGAACGCATTCACGCGAACTGAGATGGCAGCGTTAGCACGCACGGTAGCGTCAACTCGCTGTCGTTGTCAGCTCGCGAACCGGCTTCAGCTCGCTCATCTCGGTAGGGTGGGACTCACGTATACCGTCATACCTACTGAACTTGAGCTTTGCTGTCCCGTCCTCGGAACCGCTGGTCAAGGCACAACTTCAAAGACGGTAACCTAACCTAACCTAACCTCACCTAACCTAACCTAACCTAACCTAACCTAACCTGACCCAACCTAACCTAACCTAACCTAACCTGACCCAACCTAACCCAACCTAACCCAACCCAACATAACCTAACCTAACCTAACCTAACCCAACCTAACCCAACCTAACCTGACCTGACCTAACCTAACCTAACCTAACCTAACCTAACCCAACCTAATCTAACCTAACCTAACCTGACCTATCCTGACCTAACGTGACATAACCTAACCTAACCTAACCCAAACTGACCTAACCTAACCCAACCAAACCTTTTTTTTTCCTATTTTTTTCTATTAATTTTTTTTTCAATTTTTTTTTTCTCAGATGGAGGACGCAGTCACGCGCATTGATACGGCGGCGTCAGCACGCACGGCGGCGTCAACTCGCTGTCGTTGTCAGCTCGCGAACCGGCTTTATAGCTCGCACATCTCAGTAGTGTGGGACTCACGGATACCGTCATACCCACTGAACTCGATCTTTGCTCTCCCCGCCTTGGAACCGCTGGTCAAGGCATTACTTCAAAGACGGGAACCTAACCTGACCTGACCAAACCTAACCTAACCTGACCTAACCCAACCTAACCCAACCTAACCTAACCTAACCTAACCTAACCTAACCTATCCAAACCTTACCTAACCTAACCTAACCTAACCTAACCTAACCTAACCTAACCTAACCTAACCTAACCTAACCTAACCTAACCCAACCTAACCTAACCTAACCTTACCTAACCCAAACATACATAACCTGACTTTTTTTTTCCTTTTTGAATTCTTTTTTTGAATTTTATTTTAATTTTTTTCTTCTCATGCAGGACGCTTCTACGCGCACTGAGTTGGCGGCGTAAGCACGCATGGTGGCGTCAACTCGCTGTCGTTGTCAGCTCGCGAAACGGCTTCAGCTCGCACATCTCAGTAGTGTGGGATTCACGGATACCGTCGTACCCACTAAACTCTATCTTTACTCTCCCGTCCTCGAAACCGCCGGTCAAGGCATTAGTTCGAAGACGGGATCCTGAAGTATCCTAATACAATCTTACCTATCCTAACTTGAACTACCCAACCTAACCTAGCCTAACCTAACCCAACTCAACCTAACCTAACCCAACCTAACCTAACCTAACCTAATCTAACCTAACCTAACCTAACTTATTTTTTTCTCTCTTCTTTCTCGTTTAGATAGAGAACGCATTCACGCGCACTGAGATGGCAGCATTAGCACGCACGGTAGCGTCAACTCGCTGTCGTTGTCAACTCGCGAACCGGCTTCAGCTCGCACATCTCAGTAGTGTGGGACTCACGGATACCATCATACCCACTGAACTCGATCTTTGCTCTCCCGTCCTCGGAACCGCCGGTCAAGGCATTACTTCAAGGACGGGAACCTAACCTAACCTAACCAAACCTAACCCAACCTGACCTAACCCAACCTAACCCAACCTAACCTAACCTAACCTAACCTAACCTAACCTAACCTATCCCAACCTTACCTAACCTAACCTAACCTAACCTAATCTAACCTTACCTAACCTAACCTAACCTAACCTGACCTAAGCTGACCTAACCTAACCTAACCTGACCTAACCTAACCTAACCAAACCTAACCCGACTTTTTTTTTCCTTTTTCAATTTTTTTTTCAATTTTTTTTCAATTTTTTTTTTTCTCATGCAGGACGCTTCTACGCGCACTGAGTTGGCGGCGTAAGCACGCATGGCGGCGTCGACTCGCTGTCGTTGAAAGCTCGCGAAACGGCTTCAGCTCGCACATCTCAGTAGTGTGGGACTCACGGATACCGTCATACCCTTTAAACTCTATCTTCGCTCTCCAGTCCTTGGATCCGCCGGTCAAGGCATCAGTTCAAAGACGGGTTCCTGAACTATCCTAATCCAACTTTACCTATCCTAAACTAACCTACCCAACGTAACCTAGCCTAATCTTACCCAACCTGATCTAACCTAACCTAACCTAACCTAACCAAACCTAACCTAACCTAACCTAACCTAACCTAACCTAACCTAACCTAACCTAACCTAACCTGACCTAACCTGACTCAACCTGACCCAACCCAACCTAACCTAACCTTACCTATCCCAACCTAACCTAACCCAACCTAACCTGACCTAACCGAACCTAACCTGACCTAACGTGAATCGACCTAACCTGACCCAACCCAACCTGACCTAACGTAACCCAACCAAAACTTTTTTTTTTCCTTTTTTTTTCGATTAATTTTTTTTCAATTTTTTTTTTCTCAGATGGAGGACGCAGTCACGCGCATTGATACGGCGGCGTCAGCACGCACATTGATACGGCGGCGTCAACGCGCAGTCGTTGTCAACTCGCGAACCGGCTTTAGCTCGCACATCTCAGTAGTGTGGGACTCACGGATACCGTCATACCCACTGGACTCGATCTTTGCTCTCCCGTACTCGGAACCGCCGGTCAAGGCATTACTTCAATGACGGGAACCTAACCTAACCTAACCAAACCTAACCTGACCTGACCTAACCCAACCTAACCCAACCTAACCTAACCTAACCTATCCAAACCTTAACTAACCTAACCTAACCTAACCTGACCCAACCTAACCTAACCTAACCTGACCTAACCTAACCTAACCTAACCTAACCTTACCTAACCTAACCATACCTAACCTGACTATTTTTTTCCTTTTTAAATTCTTTTTTTTCATTTTATTTTGATTTTTTTTTTTCTCATGCAGGACGCTTCTACGCGCACTGAGTTGGCGGCGTAAGCACGCATGGCGGCGTCGACTCGTCGTCGTTGTCAGCTTGCGAACCGGCTTCAGCTCGCACATCTCAGTAGTGTGGGATTCACGGATACCGTCGTACCCACTAAACTCTATCTTTGCTCTCCCGTCCTCGAAACCGCCGGTCAAGGCATTAGTTCAAAGACGGGTTTCTGAACTATCCTAACACAATCTTACCTATCCCAACTTGAACTACCCAATCTAACCTAGCCTAACCCAACCCAACTAAAACTAACCCGACCTAACCTAACCTAACCTAACCTAACCTAACCTCACTATTTTTGTCTCTTTTCTCTTTCGTTTAGATGGAGAACGCATTCACGCGAACTGAGATGGCAGCGTTAGGACGCACGGTAGCGTCAACTCGCTGTCGTTGACAGCTCGCGAACCGGCTTCAGCTCGCACATCTCGGTAGGGTGGGACTCACGTATACCGTCATACCCACTGAACTTGATCTTTGCTGTCCCGTCCTCGGCACCGCTGGTCAAGGCATTACTTCAAAGACGGTAACCTAACCTAACCTAACCTGAACTAACCTAACCTAACCTAACCTAACCTAACCTAACCTAACCTAACCTTACCTAACCTAACCTAACCTAACCTAACCTGACCTAACCAAACCTAACCTGACTTTTCTTTTTCAATTTTCAATTTTTTTTTTTAATTTTTTTTAATTTTTTTTTTTCTCATGCAGGACACTTCTACGCGCACTGAGTTGGCGGCGTAAGCACGCATGGCGGCGTCGACTCGCTGTAGTTGTCAGTTCGCGAACCGGCTTCAGCTCGCACATCTCAGTAGTGTGGGACTCACGGATACCGTCATACCCACTAAACTCTATCTTTGCTCTCCAGTCCTCGGAACCGCCGGTCAAGGCATCAGTTCAAAGACGGGTTCCTGAACTATCCTAACCCAACCTTACTTATCCCAAACTAACCTACCCGACTTAACCTAGCCTAACCTAACCCAACCTGACCTAACCTAACCTAACCTACCCTAACCTAACCTAAACTAACCTAACCTAACCTAACCCAACCTAACCTGACCCAAGCTGACCCAACCTAACCTAACCTGACCCAACCTAACCCGACCTGACCTAACCCAACATAACCTAACCTAACCTAACTTCACCCAACCTAACCTAACCTAACCTAACCTAACCTAACCTAACCTAACCTAACCTAACCTAACCTAACCCAACCTAACCTAACCTGACCTAACCTAACCTAACTTGACCTAACGTGACCTCACCTAACCTAACCCAACCTTACCTAACCTAACCCAACCAAACCTTTTTTTTCCAATTTTTTTCTATTAATTTTTTTTTCAATTTTTTTTTTCTCAGATGGAGGACGCAGTCACGCGCATTGATACGGCGGCGTCAACTCGCTGTCGTTGTCAGCTCGCGAACCGGCTTCAGCTCGCACATCTCGGTAATGTGGGACACACGTATACCGTCATACTTAATGAACTCGATCTTTGCTCTCCCGTCCTTGGAACCGCCGTTCAAGGCATTACTTCAAAGACGGGAACCTAACCTAACCTACCCTAACCTAACCTGACCTAACCTAACCTACCTTACCTAACCTAACCTAACCTAACCAAACCCAACCTGACTTTTTTTTCCTTTTTAAATTTTTTTTTAAATTTTTTTTCCGATTTTTTTTTTTTTCTCATGCAGGTAGCTTCTACGCGCACTGAAATGACGGCGTAAGCACGCATGGCGGCGTCGACTCGCTGTCGTTGTCAGCTCGCGAACCGGCTTCAGCTCGCACATCTCAGTAGTGTGGGACTCACGGATACCGTCATACCCACTAAACTCTATCTTTGCTCTCCAGTCCTCGGAACCGCCGGTCAAGGCATCAGTTCAAAGACGGGATCCTGAACTATCCTAACACAACCTTACCTATCATGACCTAACCTACCCAACCTAACCTAGCCTAACCTAACCCAACCTAACCTAACCGAACCCAACCTAACCTGACGTAACCCAACCTAACCTAACCTAACCTGACCTAACCTAACCTAACCTAACCTAACCCAACCTAACCTGACCTAACCTAACCTAACCCAACCTCACCCGACCTAACCTAACCCAACATGACCTAACCTAACCTAACCCAACCCAACCTAACCTAACCTAACCTAACCTAACCTAACCTAACCTAATCTAACCTAACCTAACCTAACCTAACCTAACCTAACCTAACCTAACCTAACCTAACTCGACCTAACCCAACCTAACCTACCTAACCTAACCTAACCTAACCTAACCCAACCTAACCCAACCTAACCTAACATGACCTAACATAACCTAACCTAACCTGACCTTACTTAACATAACCCAACCTAATCATACCTAATCCAACATAACCCAACCTAAAATAACCTAACTTAACCCAACTTTTTTTTTCACATTTTTTTTTCAATTTTTTTACATTTTTTTTTCTGTCATGGAGGACAGCGAGTTGACGTCACCGTGCCTGCTCACGCTGCCATCTCAGTGCGCGTGAATGCGTTCTCCATCTGAGAAAAAAAAATTAAAGAGAAAATTGAAAAAAAAACTAAAAAAAAAAAAGAAGTTAGGCTCAGTCAGGTTAGGTTAGGTTTGATTAGGTTGGGTTGGGTTAGGCTACGTAAGGTCAGGTTAGGTTAGGTTGGGTTAGGTTAGGTTAGGTTAGGTTGGGTTAGGTTAGGTTAGGTTCCCGTCTAAGAAGTAATGCCTTGACCGGTGGTTCCGAGGACGGGAAAGAAAAGATCGAGTTCAGTGAGTATGACGGTATATCAGTAGTGTGGTACTCACGGATACCGTCATACCCACTAAACCATATCTTTGCTCCCCGTCCTCGGATCCACCGGTCAAGGCATTACTTCGAAGACGGGAACCAAACCTATCCTAACCTAACCTCACCTAACCTCACCTAACCCAACCTAACCTAACCTAACCCAACCTAACCTAACCCAACCAAACCTATCCTAACCTTACCTAACCTAACCTAGCCTAACCTAACCTAACCTACCTCAACCTAACCTAACCTAACCTAACCTAACCTAACCTGACCTAACGTGACCTAACCTAACCTAACCTAACTCAACCTGACCTTACCTAACCCATCCAAACATTTTTTTTCCCCCTTTTTTTTCTATTATTTTTTTTTCAATTATTTTTTTTTTTAGATGGTGAAGCAGTCACTCGCATTGATACGGCGGCGTCAACTCACTGTCGTTGTCAGCTCGCGAACCGGCTCCAGCTCGCACATCTCAGTAGTGTGGGACTCACGGTTACCGTCATACACACTGAACTCCATCTTTGCTCTCCCGTCCTCGGAACCGCCAGTCAAGGCATTATTCCGAAGACGGGAACCTAACCTCACCTAACCTAACCTAATCCAACCCAACCTATCCTAACCTAACCTAACCAAACGTTACCTAATCCAACCTAACCAAACCTAACCAAACCTATCCTAACCTGACCCAACCTAACCTAACCTTACCTCACCTAACCTAACCTAACCTAACCCAACTTTTTTTTTTCTTTTTTTATCATTTTTTTGAAAAAAAAAAATTTAATTTTTTTTTTTTTTCAAAGATTGGGATTGCATTCACGCGCACTGAGGTGGTGGCGTTAGCACGCACGGCAGCGTCAACTCGCTGTCGTTGTCAGTTCGCGAACCGGCCTTAGCTCGCACATCTCAGTAGTGTGGGACTCACGGACACCGTCATACCCACTGAACTCCATCTTTGCTCTCCCGTCCTCGGTACCGCCGGTCAAGGCATTAGTTCAAAGACGGGATCCTGACCTATCCCAACCCAACCTAACCCAACCCAACCTGACCTGACCCAACCTTACCTAACCTAACCTAACCTAACCCAACCTAACCTCACCTGACCTAACCTAACCCAACCCAATTTAACCTAACCCAACCTAACCCAACCAAATCTAACCTAACCTTACCTAACCTAACCTGACCTAACCTAACCCAACCTAACCCAACCTAACCTAACCCAACCACCTAAACCAACCTAACCTAACCTAACCTGACCCAACCTTTTTTTTCCAATTTTTTCCTCTTCATTTTTTTTTTTCATTTTTTTTTTTTTTGTTTTGGAGGGCGCATTCACGCGCATTGAGATGGCGGCGTAAAATCGCTGTCGTTGTCAGCTCGCGAAACGGCCTCAGCTCGCACATCTCAGTAGTGGGGGACTCACGGATACCGTCATACCCACTGAACTCCATCTTTGCTCTCCAGTCCTCGGAACCGCCTTTCAAGGCATTACTCCGAAGACAGGAACCTCACCTTATTCAACCTAACCTGACCTTACCTAACCTAACCTAACCTAACCTAACCCAACCTAACCTAACCTAATCCAACCTAACCATACCTAACCCATCTTAACCCAACCTAACCTAACTTAACCTAACCCAAACTTTTTTTTTCCCTATCTTTTCTTTTAATTTTGTTTTCCAATTTTTTGTTTTTTGTAATTGAGGACGCATTCACGCGCATTGAGATGGCGGCCTTAGCACGCACGGCAGCGTCAACACGCTGTCGTTGTCAGCTAGCGAACCGGCTTCAGCTCGCACATCTCAGTATTGTGGGATTCACGGATACCCTCATACACACTGAACTCCATCTTCTCTCTCCCGTCCTCGGAACCGCCGGCCAAGCATTACTTCGAAGACGGGAATTCAACCTTACCCAACCTAACCTAACCCAACCTATCCTAACCTAACCTAACCTCACCTAACCCAACCTAACCAAACCTGACCTAACTTAACCTAACCTAACCTAACCTAAGCTAACCTAACCTAACCCGACCCAACCTAATCTCACCTAACCTAACCTGACCCAACCTAACCTAACCTAACCTAACCCAACCTAACCTAACCGAACCAACCTAACCTAACCTAACCTAACCTAACCTAACCTATCCTAACCCAACCTAACCTAACCCAACACAACCCAACCTAACCTAACCTAACCTAACCTAACCTAACCTAACCTAACCTAACCTCACCTGACCTAACCTAACCTAACTTAACCCAACCTAACCCAACCTAACCCAGCCTAAAATTACCCAACCCAACCCAACCCAACCCAACCCAACCTAACCCAACCCAACCAGACCTTTTTTTTTCCCCATCTTTTTCTTTTGATTTTTTTTTCGATTTTTTTTTTTGGTATGGAGGACGCATTCACGCGCATTGAGATGGCGGCGTAAGCACGCACGGCAGCGTCAACTCGCTGTCGTTGTCAGCTCGCAAACCGGCTTTAGCTCGCACATCTCAGTAGTGTGGGACTCACGTATACCGTCATACCCACTGAACTCGATCTTTGCTCTCACGTCCTCGGAACCGCCGGTCAAGGCATCAGCTCAAAGATGGGAACCTAACCTAACCTAACCTAACCTATCCTAACCCAACCTAACCTAACTCTTTTTTTCCTTTCTTTAATTTTTTTTCAATTTTTTTTTTAATTTTTTTTTTTTTTCAGATTGAGAACGCTTTAACGCGCACTGAGGTGGCGGCGTCAACTTGCTGTCATTGTCAGCTCGCGAACCCAAAGATATTACTATAGTTAGTTAAGATGTTTCACTCCTATATGAACTTCTTGGGAACTGTTTTGATGTACACTAGCGCTGCAGTGAACTCGCGGCCAACCAAAAATTTATTCGGCGGGAAACTCGCTACTGTTACTGCTTCATTACTATTTTATTTTATTTATTCTATCTATTTTACCACTTTACATTCAATCATGATTGAAAAAAATGACATATTCAGCAGGCCTATAAATCAATTAATTCTAATAATATTTCTTATAGTAACTTTTCCCATTGAAATGACAAATTGGTAGCTTGAAACTTTGGGAAAAAGGATGCTGGAAACAATGAATAATAATCTGATTAAATAAAGATGACACAAGCTCAAAATATTATGTCAATTTTATTATAGTGACATGGTAAGTCCACTGAGACTACAGGTACAGGTAATACATATACAGTAAGTAACAAACTTTTTTTCATCCAGTAACTAAAAGTTATAAGTAACAATAAAAAAATTAATAATAATAGGGCAATATGGTTTAGACTAATATTGTTTTGCAGATACAAATAACCAACATAATATAGAAAAGATACAAACAATAAATAAGCATCAATATAACAATGCAGTGGGAATGCCAGGTAACTTTTTAGTCAAGGAGATTAGATAACTATGAATCAAGTGCAGTTCTGGTATAAAATTTCAGTGAGGTATAGACTGTATCGAATATACTATCATAGTTTGTCAACACCAAATAAAAATAGTATGTCTCAAGAGGTATAAAATTTACAATAATATAGACCTAATGTATAATTATTTCAAGAAAAATGATCAGCATGTTTATAAATGGGAGGTCACGTCAAATAAAATTAGTGGTAACAGTGACGCAATGAAAGTACCGGTACATATAAGTATGCCATACAGTGCATTATACAATACGTATGGAGCCAAACTAAGGCCAAACTCTTCCTCTTTCAGAGCTGAATAATCAATAGTAGGCAACTATGCCTAAATATTTGCATATATCTGATACCTAATACCTATAATATAACCCACATCAGCCTACATACATATCATTCACAAATAATAAACATTATCTAGGTGATTATTTAGGTTCTACGACTTAATTGATATGCATGCGGAATGTTATACCCGTACTTGAATGGTAACAATCTTGAAAATGAATATTCAACTCCAATCAATACAATAAGCTAACAATCTATAAGATTTGAAGTAGGATGATAAACACATCTAAGAAAATTGCACATACAATACATTAATACTGGTGACTATGTTTAGTCTAATGAAAACAAAGGCTTTCCTGAAAACTACAGTAGGCATAAACTTCCTTACAATTACTTTTTCACACAGCATGTCACAAAACTTGATTATTGTATGAATGAGGAACTCAAGTACCGGTAGTAATAGTACAATAGTACCGGTAGTATAATAAAAAAGTTTGCCTAGTAGTCTACAGTAGGCATAGGCCTACAACTAACTCTTTTTTCCCTTGCTGATAAAATTGAGTCATTATAGTATTCAGTTCACTCTCTGATCAGAAGCAATACTAGTATATTTGGTAATATATACAAAATTGAAACAATAGATGTGGAAAACTCACTTTAATATTCTTCACATGTAAATGTTCATATTTTTCATTTCTTTTGATGATTGCTTGAACACGATGAGTAAGCAGTAAACTTGTTTCGAGAACACAGGGTGTTGAGAATTGCATGAGTACCTCCTGAAATTAAAGAAATAATAAGCAAGTTAATAAATTGTATTATACACGATGGGTTAACATTTATTACTCAAGTAGATTGGCAGCATCGTACAAAACATCAAGCCTGGCCCCTGTAATAAAATACATTGTCATCTATTCTGTAATTTATTGCACAAATACCGATACCTTCTGAAATTGAAAAATGCACATGGTTAATATACTATATCATATGCATTATTGTTCATTGATAAAGAATGTATATATTGCATCATAATACACTAAACTAGGTACTGTACCACTATAATAAAATACATGGTTATCCATTCTTCAAGTCATTAACTACCAGTATTGCAGAATCATGCCCCATACTGAATTCATACCTGAATAATTCAATACCATAAGTCTAGAAAACACTTTGTAGGCCAAAATACAGAACTGTAATCATAATGGCAAGTGAAAATATACCAAAATGAAGATTGAATGCAAGCCCTACTTTTTTCAAATTCAAAAATAATTATACTAGGGCTACAGGTTCTGATCACGATGATTCTTATTAAAAGTTGGTGAAGTTTAAGCAAATTTACTAAAGGTTGCTCTACATACCTGGGTCTTTATAGAGCTAAATAGTAGGCCTAGATGAGGTATTTAGTTTTCCTCTGTCTTCTTTAATTTTTACTAGTAGACTACTTATGCAATACTTTTTTCATACGTTTTTGCCCTGCCGTAGGTTTGGCACGTTTTGAACCTTGATTTGACGTGATAATTCTGTCTTTCATACTTCGTGTTTTGATCCGACAGTCGTGGTGAATCATAACACGACGTAACAGTCGAGTGATACGATCAATCAACTCACTTCCATGTTCGACACAAGTGTACCAACTGAAGTCAACACTCTCCTTGATACGCTGTGTAATTCTCTGCCTGACGTTACGTTCATGACCAGATGAACCAAGCATATCGGACGCAACCATGGACGCTAATCCAACAGCTGTTACAAAACGTTCTGTAGGATAGACAAGGCACCTCCATTTATCGCTTCGTTCTCGAAAATCAATCAAAATGTGATCACTTGTAAGTACATCTGTTGACAGCTGAGAATTACAATAGTCACACTTCCTGTCAACAAGTTTACGTACAATGTAGCCAGTAACATAAGCAACCGTTACTCTTTCATTAGCAGCTAAGGTAGTATCAGATTCAACGTTCGGTTCCAAGTTCAGAAGTTCCTCGAATACTTCAGTAAAATCCAGATTCTCTAAAGAAAAATCAGAGTCTGCATTTTCGTAGGTTGTATCATCGTCTTTCCCAAAAGGTTCTTGCTCTTCATCAATTACACTAGGAACTGAATATGATGCACAGTCTGTATCTACACCTTCACCAAAGACAAGTGGAACTGGGTTATCAGTCTCATTATCGTTGGCAGGATCGAGGAACGACTTGAGGCCAGACAGAAGATTGTCAGTATCGGGTGAGCAATTTGACCCTTTTGAGGGTGCCTTCATCAGGTTATTTATGATGCACGTCTTCAATGCCGGCTCAAACTGCAAAGGAATTGGATTTGTATTGTCCTGACCGTGTTGTCGAACAGTGCAGAAGAGATTCTCTAGGCAGTCTTGATTGAGCCGACGCGTTTGTAATATATTTGTGTCATACTTCTCGCGTAGAATCTTGCCTACAAGTGTGGCTCCATGTATAGAGGTAATCCAACCATTTTGGAAAGGTGAACGCTGTATCTTTTCCACATCATCTTTATCAGTGCGCATAAATTTCCAACTATCGATTTTCCTTACCATGTCAGGCCAAAAAGTTTTATGAATAGAATTTTCTCGCAGACATACGCGGTGAAATTTCATAGATTCGGGACGGACCGAAGTGCCATTGAATGAATCGAAGAGTTTGTCGACATCAGATAGAAATTCAGAAGTGTAGATGTCACTAGCTGGCATGTAGTGTTGGCTAGATTCTGTTGGACCGAACAAGGAAGGATCAGCTATCATGCTGTTAATGCCACTAGCGACCTGTTGACTAAACACTTGGGATGCCAGCTTGACTCGCATCTTCTGCATATTGGTTGGCTCAATATGAGCTCGAGTCAACTTTGGTGCCCTACGAAAGATAGTTTCTTGGTCTTTCTGAAAAAAGAGTTTGACATGGTCCCAACTAGCTCTTGCCTGAATGTGAATGTTATTGTCGTGGGATGGTGTTCCGTCTGGAGTCCAAACAACATCGTATTTCATCAAGGCATTCCGAAGACTTTTTAACAAATGTGGTGGATCGTACATTACAGCTATATCATCTTCGTTAATCTTGAAACATTTACCATGTTCTGGAAGTACAATGTCGGATGGGTAGGTCTGGACTAGATAATCAACAGCAGCCCTGTTGGTGGGGCCTTGATCGCAGATAGTGCAAAGAATATGAAGGCCTACCTCCTGTAAAGCCACAATTACTTCGAGTATTAGCTTATGTAAAACGTCGGTCTTTGTTACGTCTTTACAGAAATAGTACGACACTGGTTGCTTCCATTTTTCTCGTAAGCCCCTTATCATGAATACGAGAGCATGGTTTGCGAACAAACTTGTTCTTCCTTGGCTGCCGTAGTCTTCGTATCCTATTATCATATCAAGCTTCTCAGAGTAATTCAGGGAAGCACTAAGTGCAACCTCGTCAAAAATGAGAGAACACACTCTGTCAGATTCAGTCATTTTAGAAATCTTTTCTTTCAGATGTTTGAAAGTTTGCTCATTTATACCAGGCAAGAAAGGAATCCTATTCAACACTTTTATGAGAGTACGTGGAGCCAAGAAATGTCAAGAAATGTCTGCATTAATTTATACGTCTTCGGGCTTCGCTTATAAAGCGATATAGCTAGGATTTTTTCATCGATTGTATAGCGGCGTCCTCGAGCTGCCTTCTTGCCATGTCGAATCTGATTTTCAAACAGCCGTGCTGCTGTAATTGACACGTCATTCTCAATGTGATCAATGAAAGTGGATGTAAGGCTGCTTCGCATGTCTTTGATAGTTAGTTTCATATCTGTACACCTCTGTTCTAGCTGTCCCAGTCGCTTATGCGCCTTAATAATGATGGAATGCATTCTACGTTTGCGTGGAGTGAGATGAGAAACTCTAGTAGTACCAACAGCCTGCAGAATAGACCGTTTAATTTTGGATTTCAATTGTGTGGAACGCATCTTGCATCGTAATGTCTTCTTGGCAGAAGCAGATTGAATTGGTGTTGTTATTAACTCAATGGCAGATGCTGAATCATGTTCGAGATACGTTTCAAAGTTGTGAGCTGAGGCTCTTTCGGTGTACTAGTTGAGGGTGATGTGAAAATGACAGACTCTGCAAACGAGGCTGGAGTAGAGTCAGGTCTTGAAGCATCTGGTACTGGTATATCCAATGATGTATTGATGTCAGGTGTGGCAGATGGCTCAGGTGTTTCATGTTCAAACAATGATGGTGTTGCATTTCTATTCAGGCGAATCCTCAATTTATTCGTAAACTGGTCACTAGTAAAATGTTTAGAACATAATCGTGCAAATTTATTCAACTTGCTTGAATCTTGGTCAAATAATTGCTGGTTTCCAGCTTGCTGAACCCACAAATCGCAGCGCACAGGGTCTTTTGGAAAGGGAAAGAAAGATAGCGGCCTCGATGTGACCTGGTCCACCTGGCCAGCACAACTTTCACACCCAATTGCCTTACAACGTCCATCATGCCTAGGCCTACTTGACAAGCTCATTTTGTATATTTCAGTTCACTGAGGCTAAGTCATGCTGGCACTGACACTAAAAGTAACACTTCACACTTGAGAAAACTATATGTTGATTTGCACTGGACAATAAATGACAGTAAATAGCGAGTAGGTCCTGCACACACAGTACTCTTGAGTTAAACTGTTAACTGGCAACTGAATCATGAGTTGCCTTCCTTGTCCTTATATACTAGCACTGAATAATGGGGAAGTCCTGAAAGGATTCCCCCACAGGATTTCCCTAAGCAACTACTACAGGAATACATGTGTCCAGGATTTTTGGGTGGGATTCCTGTAGGCAAAACCTATGCAGGGAAATACTTTCAGGTCTTCCCCATTATCCAGTGGTAGTATATAAGGACCAGGAAGGTAACCTATCATTCAGTCGACAGTTTCACTCCAGAGTATTCAGCATGATCTGGCATATTGAGCCTAGAGAGGATCTATACAATAATTTGGCTCTATTAGTACTTACCCCAGAAATAGATAGGCATTTTCTTAGTTTTGACCAAAAGACTTAATTGTGGTAAAACAGTAGACCTAGCGTAGTGGCATTCCAATCCAAACGTACCTTATTATGGGAGTTCCATTCCATCTTCTGCACGTAACTATAGGAATGCATGTGTCTGGTTAATGTTCATGAACATGTTTCATGTCATATGCATATTCTGGGTGGGATAGCCTAGCAGGCCTGCCTTGATCCTTACACCGAATGCACTAAAACCGAAAAAACAACGTTACCAATGATGATTTACGATCATGTCATGATTTAAGTGAAATGTGATCAAAAATATACTTCCTTGGTTATTTTCTGCGGCCTCAGAGACTCTTCATTTCGTAATAATTCAACTTATTAATATACATTCACAAAAAAACATCGAAAATAGACGCCATGACGGAAACAACATATCAAAGCAAGCTCACGCCTGATTGGTCACGGTAGTAACTAGCGCCATCTGAGAACTCGCGGCCAACATACAACTGTTGCCGTGGTTTGCAACCAAGAGTGGCAGAGGTTTGCGCGAACCGGCTTCAGCTCGCATATCTCAGTAGTGTGGGACTCACGGATACCGTCATATCCACTGAACTCCAAATTTGCTCTCCCGTCCTCGAAACCGCTGGTGAAGGCATTACTTTAAAGACGGGAACCTAACCTAACATAACCTAACGTAACCTAACCTTACCTAACCTAACCTAGCCTAACCCAACCTAACCTAACCTGACCCAACCTAACCTAACCTGACCCAACCTAACCTGACCTAACCTAACCTAACCTTACCTAACCTAACCTAACTTTTTTTTTCTTTTTTTTTTCTTTTCTTTTTTTTTCGTATGGATGAATAACGCAATCACGCGCACTGAGATGGCGGCGTTATCACAAACGGTGACGTCAACTCGCTGTCGTTGTCAGCTAGCGAACCGGCTTCAGCTCGCACATCTCAGTAGTGTGGGACTCACGGAGACCGTCATACCCACTAAAATCTATCTTTGCTCTCCCGTCCTCGGAACCGCCGGTCAAGGCATTGGTTCAGAGACGGGATCCTGACCTATCCTAACCCAACCTAACTAACCTAACCTAACCTAACCTAACCTAACCTAACCTGACCTAACCCAACCTAACCTAACCTAACCTAACCTGACATAACCTAACCTAACCTAACCCAACCTAACCTAACCCAACCCAACCTAACCAACCTAACCTAACCTAACCTAACCCAACCTTTTTTTTCCCATTTATTTCTTTTAATTTTTTCTCCCATTTTTTTTTTCGTAATGAAGGACGCATTCACGCTTATTGAGATGGCGGCGTTAGCACGCACGGCGGCGTCAACTCGCTAACGTTGTCAGCTCGCGAACCGGCTTTAGCTCGCACATCTCAGTAGTGTGGGACTCACGGATACCGTTTTACCCACTGAACTCCATCTTTGCTCTCCCGTCATCAGAACCGCCGGTCAAGGCATTACTCCGAAGACGGAAACCTAACCTAACTCAACCTAACCTAACCTAACCTAACCTAACCACACTTTTTTTTCTTTTTTTTCTTTTTTTTTAATTTTTTTTTAAATTTTTTTTTTTTTCAGATGGAGAACGCATTCACGCGCACTGAGGTGGCGGCGTTAGCACGCACGGCGTTGTCAACTCGCAGTCGTTGTCAGCTCGCGAACCGGCTTTAGCACGCACATCTCAGTAGTATGGGACTCACGGATACCGTCATACCCACTAAACCCTATCTTTGCTCCCCGTCTTCGGATTCGCCGGTCAAGGCATTACTTCGAAGACGGGAACCTAACCTAATCCAACCTAACCTAACCTAACCCAACCTAACCTAACCTAACCTCACCGAACCTAACCTAACCTAACCTAACCTAACCTAACCTAACATAACCTAACCTAACCTAACCTAACCCAACCTAACCTAACTCAACCTAACCTTACCTAACCCAACCTAAACCAACGTAACCTAACCTAACCTCACCCAAACTTTTTTTTTTTTCTTATTTTTTTCTTTTAATTTTTTTTTCCTTTCTTTTTTTTGTAATGGAGGACGCATTCACGCGCATTGAGATGGCGGTGTAAGCACGCATGGCGGCGTCAACTCGCTGTCGTTGTCAGCTCGCGAACCGGCTTCAGCTCGCACATCTCAGTAGTGTGGGACTCACGGATACCGTCATACACACTGCACTCCATCTTTGCTCTCCAGTCCTCGGATCCGCCGGTCAAGGCATTACTTCGAAGACGGGAACCAAACCTATCCTAACCTAACCCAACCTAATCTAACCCAACCTAACCCAACCTAACCTAACCTAACCTAACCTAACCTAACCTAACCTAACCTAACCTAACCTAACCTAACCTAACCTAACCTAACCTAACCCAAACTAACCTAACCTAACGTAACCTAACCTAACCTAACCTAACCCAACCTAACCTAATCTAACCCAACCAGACCTTTTTTCCCATCTTTTTCTTTTAATTTTTTTTTTCATATGGAGGACGCATCTACGCGCATTGAGATGGCAGCGTTAGCACGCACGGCGGCGTCAACTCGCTGTCGTTGTCAGCTCGCGAACCGGCTTTAGCTCGCACATCTCAGAAGTGTGGGACTCACGTATAGCGTCATACCCACTGAACTCGATCTTCGCTCTCCCGTTCTCGGAACCGCCGGTCAAGGCATTATTTTAAAGACGGGAACCTAACCTAACCTAACCTAATAAATATTATTGATATTTGAAAATATTATACAAATTTGGAAAATAATCATAACTATTTTTTCTTGTTGGGTTCGATAATGATTGAATAATAGATTTGGTTGCTGGGATTAATAGTGGCGGAGAGGCGTGTGCCTATATACGTATCAGTGGAGGAAATAGAATGAGAATATAAAAAGATGAAGAATAATCTTTGTCCCTTTTCAAAATGGTATGAAAACAGTTCAATTAAAAGTGAATTAATCTGTCGTTATGCCAAGGTTATATGCTTTTGTGTTCCTAACTTCACAATGACTCTGCATTACTTTCTTTCTTTCATAGACCCTACA
>OZ023329.1:21768878-21783878 GCA_964007535.1 Brachyptera risi | reverse complement strand
AATACTAATACAAAAAACGTAATGACGGATGAGTGATGGCTGTTCGGTTGGGAAAGGAGTGGTAATAATTCTCAACCTTTCATTCCTCGATTATTAATGACTTGAAAATGGCGGAAGATGTCGGTGAGCGATGCGCGGTCAATGCTCCAATGGTCCAAACGCGAGTAAAGCTGTCCTTCCATGAACGTTCGGCGGTTTCGCTATGCGGAACGCGAAAAAAATGGGCCCAGCTCAACATTGGGATACCGCGCCGCTCTCGTCGCTGATTGGTCGTTTTTCCAATATGGTGGCTAAAGCGAATTCGCTGAGCGAAATTCGGCGAATTCCGCGTTCATGGAAAGCCAGCTTAAGGGCATCGAGATCGCCATTTGTTCGAAGTGACCACTCTTTTTTATATTGGGTTTTAACGACGCACTATACTGATGGCTACGATCTATTGGCGTCGGTGGATGATGAATGAGATGATGGGATGGGATGATGAGATGAAGGGTTCTGGATGGTGGGAAGGAGTTGGTCGTGGCCTGTTGTTAAGGAACCATCCCAAGTATCAACCTGAACGACAGAGGGAAACCACGAAAAAGCCCTGTCAGGATGGTCGACCATGGCGGGAATCGAACCCCGGTCTACCGAATGACGATTCAGTGTGTTACCCCTGTCTTCTCTGTGTGCAGCGGAACAGCTGCCCATGTGTTACCAGTGTCGACCGAGTTAGGTCATGAAAGGTTTTCCCTGAAATTGTATGGTCCTGATTTGTATTGAGTCTGTTTCCTGCAGTTTATTCGTGTGTTACCACTCGGTCACGCGTCTCGGTAGTGACCATCCGTTCTAGATTGGTTTTAGTTCGATTCAGTTTATATGTTTGTTCGGTTAGTCAGTGGCGGCCCGAAGTGGCCCGAGACCGCGGGGCCGACCAGATAAATGAGACACCCCCAGTGGCCATCTACCCACTGAGCCTGGGCTGATAACTGTGGTCATGGTTTTATATACCGTAAATTTGTCTCTGTTGTATTTAATTGACAATGCATCATGAGTATTCTATATAAAAAAAACAGGGATGTCGTTAGCATTTCCTTATAGGAGTGCGCACGTGAGAAATCCAAATGGAGAAATAGAGAAATTAAATACAATAATTGCAGAAAACACGATTAAGGGGGTGAGAGACACACCAGCCCTTCAGGGAGATTTTCCAGAAAATACGATATTTCAAGCGCTTTTAATATCTATTGGAGAAGGATTGTTTCACATATCTATATGGGATATACTGCAGCTTTACCTATTCTTTATCTATTGTGAACTAGAGCCCCACAGAGATTGTTTTTCTATATGGTACGGTATTTCACGTGATTGTGGTCTCTGAAGTGAAAATACATTTTTTAGTTTGTTACATATTTCGAACCCTTACCTGAAAACTACCCACTCTGAGTAGGAGCCCCGCATGGAAGTTTTTCATGATTTGAAGTGTTCTTTGAAGTCACTTTGAAAATTAAATTTTCTGTGTGTAAAATATTTCGATCCTTTCACCTGATAACTACTCACTTCAAATGTAAGGAGCTTCGCAAGGAAATTGTCAATGAATATTATATTTGAAGTGTTATTTGAAGTTATTAAAAAACATGTGATATTTTGTTTGTTGTAAGTTTCGAACCTTCACCTGATAACCACACATTCCAGATAGAAGGAGGCGCAGGGACGTTTCACATGAATATTGTATTTGAAGTGTTATCTCAAATCATTTTAAACTTTTGATATTTTATTTCAAATGCCCTTTCAAATGCCGAGAACATACAACGTACATCAAGGGTAGTTTTACCGACAGCAACACTATCATCAGCGTAAGCTATCAGAGCTTCGGTCCATTTGCAGAAAGACCTGGTTGAATAATTTTCTTTCTTTTCATCTTTTGCATTTAATAATTGTCAGTTGACAAAATGTATGAATTAATATATGTTATATTATTGATATAATAGTATATATTGTAATTATTTATTGTTCACCACTAGTCGTTTGTGTTTGCTTAATTCGGTATATTATTTTATTATTCTACAGACAAGCCTTTAAAGGCTTTGTAGATCTTTTTGAGAGTGTTTATGTATTGTTATTATTCTCTTGTGACAATAAAAAAAAAGTAATAACTTGATGGGTAACTTGGTGGGGAGAAGGGGGGGAGCTTTGACGTTAAACTCATCTCTTCTTGTCATGGACATTAGATTCGGGTGTAGAAGTTTTAACCAATGGGAGAACAGATACGCCACGATGCGAAAGTGCGTAAGATGCGATGTGGAAGTGGTTTTGAATATGTTCAATACGCGATCTTCTTTCCCATTGGACAGAGAGTTCGAATGAAACTCTTCGTATTCTAGAAAAATACCGTAGTCGTTTGTTTTGATTGTTTGTGTTAATTGTAGGGTGCAGTGATGTGGTTTTTTAGCGGAAAATGCAACAGTGAAGCGAGACTGGATGGAAAAACAGCTGTGATTACTGGATGTAATACTGGTATCGGGAAGATTACTGTCAAAGATTTTTATTTGAGAGGTGAGCAGTTTTTGTAAATTCAATTACTTAGAAAGAAGGTCATGTAGCAATGAATAAACATAATCATCTTCATTTGTATTACAGGTATATACAGGTATATACAGGTAATGTGGTATTTTTTTTCTCTTGGTGTTATGATTTTTGTCATATCAACATTTGCAAACACAAGTAGAAATTCCAAGAACGTTCAAATTTGAAAAATCTGAATTTGAATTTGAAAAACATAAATTGAAAATAATTCCAAACACAAATCAGCAATATATACAAAGATTGATTTAAAAATGAAAAATTTATCGTGCTGGTCTTAAAAAACTAATTAGGATGCTCAAAAATGAATACGATGTAAACAAACTATATTTTTGTGAAAACAACCCGAAAAAAGTCTGGGAAAATATTAATGAACACACATCTATAAATGAACTTACGAGATGAATGGAAAAAAGCATTCAAACGAAATGAATCAGCATGCAAGAAACAGTGGACGCACTGGTGAACTATTCTCGGATGTAGATGAAAATCCAGCATGATAATATAAAAATATCCGATAGATATAAGTGTGATAATAATTCAACTCATATACTCAGAAATAATCGTTCCATTTCTCTCACACCTATAACAGAATCTGATATAATGGGAATGATACAAACTCTTGGATATTTCAGCCTGCGGGCATGATGACTTGCAATAATATGTAATTGGATGAGCGATAGCGGAGACTCTCATCCCACACTAATGGAGCTTTGTATGTGAGTGTTTTTTACTCGCTGCACAGGTCGCAGGAATTTACTCAACTGGCATGAAACTTTTTCTGTACACGCAAAATCATCCAACTGAAAACTTTATAGATTTTGGGTTGAAATTGTCGAACCATTTTTGAGGGGCATCATCTCAGTTTCTAAAAACCTCAGGAGATTATATAAACTAAAGCTGGCCTTCCATGAACGCGGTATTCACTTAATTCGGTACCCGGTTTTTTAAGCCACCATGTTGGTAAAACGACCAATCAGTGACTAAAGTTATGTGATTTCTGATTGTTGAGCTCGCCTCAATTCCACCGCCTTGCGAAAAAAAAACGCAAATCGCGTTCATGAAAGGCCAGCTTGACTCAGCTGAGCAAAAAAATTTTAGAAATAAAATCTCTCAAAACAAGTCAAAGTATCCTTGAATGTGAACACAAAAATGATACACACTATAACAAATTGGTATGCAATTCTGATCAGCTGTTTTGAAGAAAATAATTTAATAAAAGTTTGTTACTCATCAAATAGATAGAAATGATGACAGATTCAGATAGGCTTCTGGCAAGTGACGTCAAATCAACGTGACGTGGCAATCAATTGTTGAAGGAGAGAGACAACAATGTGAACCAGTTGGAATTGATCAATCAGAATATTTGGTAGTCCAACAGTTCGCTGTATTGCTATAGTAACGATTGTTTGTCGTTTGTTACGTGCCAACACCCTATTGGCGAGATTCACGGCTTTCTAGATCCGATATTTACCGAATGAAGTATATTTTCTCGATGTTCTCGATTATACCTGAGTCTACAGAAGGTAGACTCAATCGTACTTTATCGACTCTGACTATCTATATAGATGTCTCGCTCATCTTACAACGCATATTCTGCGTTCGCCTAGCTATAAGACGTGCAATATCTTTAATTTATGTTTCCAACGAGGAAAATTCCCCCCAAATTTTAAAATTGCTATTATTATACCGATTTATAAAAGCTGTGAAAAGACATACCGGAAATCTATAGAGCGATATCACTCTTATTCAATGTGGCTAAACTTTCAGAAGAATCTATCAGAATTAGATTGACATCTTTTTTGGATAAATATAATATAATCTCTCCAAATCAATTTAATTTAATATAGAGCATTAGTATACCAATGATACAATTCATAGAATGAGTAGTCACATTTATGAATCATCGGACAAAAACAAGAGAGTACTTGCTATATCTTTAGATCTACAGCCAAAGCGTTCGATACTTGGATCGTAATATACTATTGTTGTAGATTAGAATATATATAGGCCTATATATATATATATATATATATATATATATATATATATATATATATATATATATATATATATATATATATATTGGGTTTTAACGATGCACTATAAGTAATGATGACTAAGATCTATAGGCGTCGGATGAATGATTAATGAGATGATGGGATGATGAGATGAAGGTTTTATGGGCAATGGAAAGGATAGTGGGAAGGAAGCGGTCGTACCCTATATTGTGGGAACCATCCCGGCATTAGCCTAGTCTACAGAGGGTAACCACTAAAAAAACCTGTAAAGATGAACGGTAGCGGGGATCGAACCAGGTCCGATGTGCCCACTGCCTCCCGGGTCACATGAAGCAAGTGCGTTAACCACTCAGCTCCATCTGCCGGTGTAAATTCAAAAGAATTCGTGCAAGAGGATTAGCACCTGTTTTATTCAAATGTTATCATTCAGATCAAGAACAAGCTGTGAGAATAAATTCGAATATAATTTCAATAAGAAGTATCAAATATGGGAAACCACAGCGAACGGTTTCACGAACAATTCTGTTCTATATTTATATCAACGACTTATGTCGTTGACTTTAACTTATGTCTTGTATAGTGTGACGTACGCTGATGACTCAGCATTAGTTTTCAAAGATTTTAACTGGTTAACGTTTATATAGGAAGTCTAATCAATCTCTTTGACTCATTAACGACTGGCTCAACAATAGTCTAAAGCTAAATAAAACAAGAACGGTGTACCGGTATCTACCTTTCACAATTACATCTAAAACTAACTTACCTTTTAGAACATGAATTGAAATTGTGTGATATGATTCTCTTTCACTGTTTTCTTTTTCTTCAACTAAGAAACCTTCATCTCATCATCTCATCATCTCATTAATCATTCATCCGAGGTCAATAGTTCTTAGTTATCATTATAGTGCGTCTTTAAACCCAATATGAAAACAATAACAACCGTCAACTGTTGAACCACTATAAATTACGCTATAACCTACTATTCTTAACTGAGAGATTCACATATAGAACTACCGGTTTCGTTGTATAATACTTATAGTCACGAAAAATGAAATGCGTCCATCAAAATATAAATAATTGTAAAACTTCTGTGGCTAAGGAGAAAACAACAGTTTGAAACATACATGAGTTTTGAAAGATGTAGTTCTATTTTTAGTTTAGATTCCAGTCCTGGAAAGTAATCGACAATATTCCACAGTTATTCAAGCTCAAAGGGAGTATTTTTGTTTGTTTCGTTGGTACTTGGTGGATGACCTTCTTCCGTGGATACAAGTAGCTAGGGTCTATATTTCATCCAATTAGCTCTCATAACTACAAACGCAAACTACGAATTAAAACAGACTAATGTAAAGTCCAAATATCTCATCATTCTTCACAAAGGAATGATTATTGTATGTCGTATGTTTTAGGATGTCGTGTAATCATGGCTTGTCGAGACGAGGCGAAGACAGAAGAAGCCAGGAAGGATATTCTCAAAGAAACAGAGGGCGCCGAGGGCGTCGGGACGCTGGTCATTGTGAGTCTGGATCTGGTGTCTTTCGCGTCGATAAGGAAATGTGCGAAAAATTTGATGAATACGGAGACAGCAATTCATCTTCTAGTGAATAATGCAGGTGGGAACTCGACAGGTCTTCTTTCACCTTCTTTTCTGCAGATGATCTTTGTTGATGATGTTTATTGTTTCCTTGACGATCCCACCAACAGTTGGGTTATTTGAGGGTACGAATGAGCAGATGATAATGAAATATTGAGTGATGATGAGTGAAATAACGCTCACAAAGACCCATGTCTTATTTGGTACTAACCTACGTTCAAAGAGGGCTTTTGTCTCTTTTGTCTCAGTTGACTAATAATGGTTGAGAAATATCTCCAAGTTTCATGAGATTCAGGTGAATTACTGTTTCAAACGTGAATTCCATGTAATTTTTATTATAAATCACCAATCTCACAACGCATGTGTTACTTTTTTCTAGTTGAATACTATTTAGAACTATAAATAAGTATAATGTTATCGAATAGGGAGAAGGAAATGCAATATTGCATTTTATTTATACGAAAAAAAGGAACTATAAATTATGTACTATTCAACTTTAGTCATCAACACAAAGTTGGAGCTGAGAATCATATGGGTGAATTCGTATATTTGAATACATATTTGACGTCGAGAAGTTTATGTATACAGATAGAGAAGTAAGTCAATGAGACAATTTGTCTGCTTGAAAAACACAATTATTGAATTCTGATACTAGAAGATATATTTCAGTTTCAGCTTGTATTGATGATATAATTTGCAATCGATCATTTTGTGCATCAAGAAATGTAGTTATTTAGTGATGCCAAGAAATTGCGCATGACAGCAGCATATGCGTACGTTGTAAGTATAGTAATGAGCAATATCCACATGGAAAATGATAGAAATATACACACCTTGATAACCACGCTTATCTGATGCATTAGAAATACAGATATTTCTAGGCATCAATAAGGAAACATATTTTGTTGTTGAATTGAATATTGGGGTTTTGAGGCGCATCGACAGCGAGGTCATTTAGCGCCTGTCAAAATAAGTTGCTGAACAAAAAAGGTTTTTGTTGTTGTATATGCCTGTTAAAATGTTTGGATTCAAGAAATATATTTTTTTAAACTTATTTTGAAGGTATTGAAGACATCCATGTTTTTCTTCTGTTTTAATTTCGATATCTTGTACTGGTCATAATGTTTTCACTAAAAACTAGGACTATAGCTGGAAAACTAGCTAAAAAACTGATATTTCTCTCCATCGACCAAGCCGCGCGCTCTTGAGCAAGTTTCTAGGAGCATATCACTAAGAAAAGGAAACAGCTCTTTATGATTTTAATGATTGTATTCAGAATTCCACCTAATTTCTGATGTGAAATACCGTACTGTTAACAAATGCACGCAATAGTTTTTTCCCCTCAATTGTTACGTATACATGTGACAGATAAGCTGAAAAGTATAAACCACTTGATTGGTTTCTGGTACTAAAGAATTTATGTATGAACACAATTAAAATATGACATAAAAAATTGAAGAAAAGCGAAAAAATTTGACAAGCAAAGCGAAGACTCAATTTCATTGTAACCGAATTTATTTTTCAGCGTTCGACAAGTTGAACGGAAGAAAAAATGCAGTGTATGCACTTGGCATACATAAGTGTCATCATCTAATTCGATACTGTGACGTTTTGAGGCGTGGTTGGTTGCATTACTTCTGAGAAAACTCATTTCGAAGTTATTAAAGAAAAAACATGTCACACCCAGAGAGAAAAATTCGAAAAACGTTTTCTTTCGAACGAATTCAAATTTTCACGGAATTTTAATATAATGATGTTACACATTATTCGAATTGAATTAGTCGTTTTGATAGTAAAAATAATGTAATTTCTTTACATCATTCAATTAACTATCAAGAAACTTCAGAAAAACTTTCAGAAAATTAAGCCGAAAGTTCAAACCAATCAAATTGTACAACATTTCAAATGAAAAATGAATAAAACAGTGATGCAGCGACACAATCTTTTCGAACTCGAGGTACATATAATACACAATATAGCTCAATTATCAGTTCTAATTACATTTCATATAAATATGCTTATATCGCTCATTCAATAACGTATATATTGCGTTTCAATTAACAATTGAAATTAATATTCAAAACATTATGTTTTATTGATACGGTGAATACAGCAATCCAAATATTTTATATTGTTCATATTTCAACTACAAAGTTATATCCAGGCATTTAAAAGATCAAATTGACAATTTTCTCTGTTGAATATTATTTTTCAAAAATGACGATTCAGGCATTAGCCTAGACTGCAGAGAGAACACGAAAAACCACTGTAAAGATGAACGGTATAGCGGGCAACGAACCTAGGTTAGATATTCCCCGCACCTCCCGGATCACATGAGTGAAAATATTACTGTATGTAGCAACTGAGCTACATGTGCAGGTCTTTGGAAGTTGCTATGGTAGCCTACTAGCCTGTCACACATGCTATATTCCTGTAAAAAGCTTTCACTACTTATAATAATTATAATTTAGTTTCAATGTTTTCCAGGAGTGATGATGTGCCCGAAAGGTCTTACTGAAGACGGATTTGAAACTCAGTTTGGTGTGAATCATTTGGGTCACTTTTTGTTCACACTCTTGTTGTTACCAAGGATCATCAAGTCAGCACCGGCAAGAATTGTCACCGTTTCATCTTTGGCACATTTGAGTGAGTATAAAAACGTTCAAAAACGTATAATAAAAGTTTTAAATAATCAAAATAGGGTGGTAAGATCGCCCTTGTGGTGCCCCGTCCAAACGATCCTATCTTTCATCCTTAGCCTTAATTGGGGAACATGATTTTGTATCAAGTTTCGATGTTATTACAAAAAAAAAGGATGAAAACGCACATTGATGTGTGGTATTAAAAGCATACAGGAGACTTACCCACAGTGTGATAATTTTAAGGTCAACGTGACATATAAACTATCGTAGTGACTTTCCATTTGAACATATTGTCTTGAAATTGCGTCATATTATCATCTGAAATACTGTCGATCCCTGGCATGTTCGCATCAGGTTACGTATTACTTGTATGGATTGGTCTATGGTGAGGAGGTACAAATAGATGGCAAAAATGTCAGGTGTACTGTTACACACAATTGATTCAAAATAGGCGTGACTTGACCAGTACGCCAGTTGGATCACATCATTTGTAGTCATTTCAAGATGCCCCGATTGAATATTGGAATTTTACTACAGTTCTAATAGCCCTGTTGATTGGACGGTATGATTTCTGACGTCATGGGGGCGGAGAATGCGAGTCGTCAATTGATCTTTCCACATTTTGTCATTATAAAATTTGACTCACAAACATTTTGACAAATAAACTTATTGTCTGCTTCTTATGATGTATTTGCTAATTTCGTATTTGGCACTGTTCAAACTCTTTGATAAAATGTTAGCCTATCAGTGAATATGGCCGATTTTTTCTGTCCTCTGGGTGCGTCTTAATTTCCTAATTCCGTTTTCGACCCCTGTTGTTTCAATTCATCGATAATTTTGAACTTTAGATCATCTGAATTAAAATAAGTTTGACAATAAGTGATAAGTAATTAATAATAAGATATGTGTGATGAGAGAGTGCATTGTTCTTTGTATTCAATTATTAATTGTTGTGAATGCATGAAGTTCCATACTATATAATTGATAAAATGCAAGGCTGTACGCATCAGTTTGACATTGTGATTATACACGAGTGAAGCCTCGGGGAATTATTCATCACCAATTTAATCAACCATTGAACTTATACTGTATATGTAGATCATATTCATTATTTTCTTATGACCGGTATTTTAAAGCCAAACCAAATAGATAATTTTCACGATCAATTTTCACCGGACTTTTTATTGGTGCTAGACGGACTATACCAAAATTTTTCGAAGAATGTTTGATAAAATTTGGTATATCACTCATCATTAAGGATATAGTAGTGAGCTGAGCGTACTACGCGATTTAATTATTATTCTTAGAAATCATTCATACAGTCGAAATTAGCTTCAATATTTAAGTCTTCAATAATTAGCTTCATCGTCAAAATTGTATCTTTATATTCTTATCCATTCTGAATTTGAATGTATTTTTCATTCTGTGTCGATTTAGGCAACCCAATGTACATGGGCAGAGATCTAAATAAAGATTTATATATTTCACAAGGACCAATTGGAATTGACCATTGTGATTTTCGTTATTTAAATTTCTCACTTGTACTTCATAATAACATCTCTTGGAAAACAAAATTCATACAAAAACTGTCTCAACATTCAACATTCGATATTGTGATCAACATTGTGGGGTGAAATCAATTATTATGATGTCATTCTTGATTTCTAAACATGGCTACATTTTTGTTTCACTAGCCATCATAATGAAATGATTGTAATAATTCATAATATAGACATTTCCAACTACCGAGTGTGAATGAGACAAACTGTTGATTCTCAAAAATCTGAAGAAGATCATTCATACCAACCAATTTTTGAATATCTCCAATACATCGTAGTTTTAGCAATTTGTGATGTCAAATACGGCGTTTTATTTTTTAAATTATCTCATACTTATAGTATTATGTAGGAGCCTCCACACCCAAATTCTGAATTCTTAGTTTCTCTCTCTCTCTCTCTCTCTCTTTCTCCAGGCCTACATTATAAAAATAATAAGATAATTCTATCGATTCTGATATAGTTTTTTCTGTTCTGTCAACAGCTGGATGCATAAACTTTGAAGACATTAATTCTGAGAAATCGTACAACTCGTTGACTGCTTACTCCCAAAGCAAACTGGCAAACGTGCTTTTTTCCAAAGAACTTTCAAACAGACTCGCAGGTAACGAACTAGCGCTTTAATAAATGTGATAGTCTTCGGGTGACATTTGCGATAGAATCATGTTCACGAAACTGCATATAAGAATAAATTTGATGAAAATGAGATTGATGCTTTATGAGTGGAATATGCCAATTATGCTGTCACGTGTTTGAACATTATTTCATTGTTTAATTAATATTACATATTTGATATTTTTCATTATTATTTCATCAATGTTATCAATAGCAGAAATAATGTCAACGTTCCTGCCTGATTTCCGTCGCGGAAAATATCAGGCTGTCAGTTTATCTATCTATCTACCTTACACCAATCATTAGCCGTTTATTATTTCTAATAACATCTGATAATTTGATAGGTACCGGTGTAACGACGTACTCCCTTCACCCCGGCGTCGTTAATACCGATCTCAGTCGTCACTTGGACACAGCTGTTGCACGAGGCAGTAGTTGGTTAGCCAAGAACGTATTTGGCTGGATGATCAAGACACCTTTACAAGGAGCACAGACGTCGATCTACTGCGCCGTGGACGATAAGACAGCCGAAGAGACCGGCTTGTATTATAGGTATAAGGAATACACTTTTTTGGGAACTGCCCACTGTTCTTTTATCACGACTGCCACTTGAAATAAGGTCCTGGGCCTAGCTAGCTCAAAGATACTATGACTTAATTTACTATCTTAGTGTTTTGTTGTTTATTATTATTATTACTATTTTTACCACAACTCTATTTACCAGTAGAGCTAAGTAAAATGACAACATGTTCAGTTCTTGTATATATTTATATTGTTGTTGGCACAGCTTACCAGCTCTACTCTTGAGGTAGCTGCTACAAAATACGTCACATATTTGCGATCTTAGAGACTATGACTGTTATTATCTCGTATTGTAATGGTATTTAATTACCTCTCCTAAAGAACATTATCCAATCGGAGTCCTTAGTCTTTGGAGCTAGACTAAAACGCTATTTTAATTGGCAGTTGCGGTAAGGATTCTAAAACTAATGAGGATACTGCTATAAATATAATATAGCCTCCAGATGTATATATTTTGTTTCTAAAATAGTAAAAAAGTAATATTCTACTGCTGAGTGCATGTGTAAGTTACTTATAGGCCCCTACACTCTGTTATTTATCATACTATATTCATATATATATATATATATATATATATATATATATATATATATATATATATATATATATATATATATATATATATATATATATATATATAATATATATATATATATATAAGTTTTCAAAATACAATTTGATGTTCGTTCCATTTTGTAATTGAATGAATATAGAGATACCTATACTACAGAATCACATACATCTACATTTCAATTCAATCTATGCAGAATATCCGTGCAGTCAACTATAAGACTTGAACCCAGAACCTCTGGGTTTCGTATCCGACGCTTTACCATGAGTAAAACTGAAACCCAGATTGAAATTCAATAATCGACGTATGTATATAATGAAGTGTTTTTTGTTTTCAGTGATTGTAAGGAAGCTACGCCATGTGCAAACGCACGTGACCCAGCTCTTGCATCATGCTTGTGGGACGAAAGCTTAAAGATGACAGATCTTCTAGACTACGACGCATTCACTAAAGCTTAAATCAATTTCGTGGCTGGATACAACGAACTACCTCAGTTTCAATTTATATCAATTATATCAGTTTCAGGTGGAAGATTCGACATCAATATCCTACCGTGAGATGAAACAGCCTTATAATGTGAAGCAATTGAAAGGATCATAATTGTATATAAATATATAAGTAAGTCCCGGTTTTACAAATGGTTAGTTAGTGGATTAACTTGATTTAATTAATGGTTTAGGACTGTTATAAAAGTCTTCACATCGACATTCAGTACTTAATAAACAACCAATATGACTACATAATACATTATTACGATTGAGATGTAATGGATTTGTGGCGACCCATCTACAGACCCTGGAGAGAGAGAGTTAGAAGAGATCGCTACAAATTCAATACAATCTTTGACTATCAATAACATAGTCAAAGATAGAATAGAATCTCTTCAGCTATTGATTATCAGTTAATTGGTGACAACTTTCGATTGGTACTATAAAGAATGATAAGGTCGCCCTTATCGTGGCCCATCCAAAAGATACAAATTGAGAGGCCGCAGGCGCTTTACACGGGCTCATTGTTCGTTCGCTTCAGACTCGAGTTTAACATACATCGTGTGCTAGGCGCAACCCGTAGACTAGCCCGCCGAACTCATATTCACGTGAACGCCGTTAATTCCCTTGCTCACACTTTTGATATATTCAACATTCTATATTTTTGTCGGTATTCAAAAATATGTATTTAGGTTCTCGCATTTTCGAAATTTTCCATCTGAAGAAATTGAAAAATTAAAAATTTTCTGTTCAAAATTTTGTGAATGCGATAGCCTCTGTTTTTCAATTAATAACAGAATGCAAAAACAATCATATTGATATCTCAAGAATTACGGCCGTGAGAGTTTGCGGCGTGAAATACGAGCGCCTGTGGCCTCTTAAGCCTTGATTGAGGAACGATGATTTTGTACCAAGTTTCGATAAGAGAATAAATAATAATATAAATATACAAATTGTAATACTTCACAGATTTGTAAATGTATATTCTATTACAGATCTCAAAGATTTATTAGTGTGCGAATATCATTTACACACGATAGTAAAACTACATAATTTATTAGCAAATGTAAAAGGGAAACTGTTCTGGTCCAATTCCAAATTTATCATTTTTTATGGATGTAATTGAAGATATATAGAAAATATATGTAATAATCTAGTTTGGGATTTCGAATATTTCAGACTATTCGAAAGTTTTCACCAAAAAAACTAAATTTTTGTCCAAATCTAAAACTTTTCGAGCTGAATTGGAATTGAAATGTGTCTGGTTACAAATTTCTGCTCATCTGTCATTCATAATTCAATCATATGCATATCTGAAGATCTAGTCGTATTATATCCCATTTATATGTATTCCACTCCTTACCAATCCAATAGTTACCAATCCAAGAGCTATCCCTATATGCAGCTACATACTTGATGCCTATAATATGATATTCTTCACAGTATTAGCTCGTACACCTTATCACTGAGAGTACGGAGCCTGAAAATGAAATCAGAAAACAAAGGAGGAAAATGACATGAGGTGGCATTTGATATGTTCACATACATACGAAATTATTCTCACTTTTCATTGATTGATTTGTATAAAGATAACAAGAAAATGTGTGTATTGCAATTGATTTCATATTCATAATAGAAAAGTAATATTAACTTTGACTAAAACGAGTGACCGAGTGGTCAGCACACTATACCACCATTCAGGAGACCGGGGATCGATTCGCTCCATGGTCGACCATCCTGACAGGGTTTTTTCTTGGTTTCCCAGTGTCCTTCAGGTCAAAACTGATATTGTTACTTAACAACAGACTGACTATATCCCAGAATCCAAAAACACGTAGTAAATATCCTTTCATATCATCTTTTTTTTTATATTGGGTTTTAACGACGCACTATACTGATGGCTACGATCTATTGACGTCGGTGGATGATGAATGAGATGATGGGATGATGAGATGAAAGGTTATTTCATCAGGTGTTTTGGATGGTGGGAAGGAGTCGGTCGTGGCCTGTTGTTAAGGAACCATCCCAGCATTGACCTGAACGACAGAGGGAAACCACGAAAAACCCCTGTCAGGATGGTCGACCATGGCGGGAATCGAACCCCGGTCTCCCGAATGACGGTTCAGTGTGATTACCACTCGGCCACGCGTCTCAGTTTCATATCATCATCCCATTATCTAATATATCATTCACCGACGCCAATATAGATCGCAGTCATCAGTGGAGTGCGTCGTTAAACCCAATAAGAAGAAATAATCGACTATTTATAAGAATGTCCCCAAGTTGTGTAGGGCCTAATATGAAAAAATAATATTTTTATACAAATTCTGAGCACTTGTATGTTGTATTGAATTTTGATGTGCTAGCTATAA
>OZ023329.1:21663878-21766378 GCA_964007535.1 Brachyptera risi | reverse complement strand
GCAATAACATGATAGTTTCAAGTTGTTGATGAGCTTTCCATCACATTTCATATAAATATGCCTAAATCGTTCATCTTACAACACGTATTTTGCGTTTTCCTATTGTTTAATTAATTAAATCTGAAGTTAATTTTTTTTCTCACCTGTAATACAGTCCGGTCTCGTCGGCGGTCTCCTCATCGACGGCGCAATATATGGTCGTTTGGGCGCCTTGTAACGGCGTCTTCAAAAACCAACCCACCGTGTACTTCATCAACCACGCACTGCCCGGTATCACATAATGGTCAACATGCCGGGTGAGTTCGGTATTAATGACACCTGGGTGGAGGGAGTACGTTCTTACGCCAGTACCTTACAATAGAGGACGTAATTGATTATTGTTTGCTTATAACGATAAAAACGATGAATAACGATGCATAAGCTCGGTATTAGCAGCACCGGGGTGGAGGGAGCATACGTTCCTACACGTCAGCAGTCAGCACCATACAATAGAGTACTTGATTGATTATTGTTTGCTCAACGACCCCACCAACAGCTGGGTTATTTGGGTGTACAAATGAGCTGATGATAGATGAGTTAAAATAAGCCAGCCTATCTTGAATTGTGAAACCAAATTGTATGAAGTATGTAAAAATAATATGGATTGAATTACTATTATTGGGGGGCCGATATACCTCTTTGTCATTGTCACCCAGTTTGTATTGTCTATTGTTACAAGGAAAACAATACAACTCCATGCATAGACCTAGTTTTCAAGTTACCATTATTATGACTTTATAATATTTTCATAAATCACAGCTCATAAGACTGTACTGTGGTGTATGAAGTATAACTATGATATATTATTTATATTGCGTTATGATACATTTTGAGACTTGTATGCAATAAATGCACACATATATAATTTCGTGTTATTGTTAGGCTGTTACTACACGTATATTAATTACAACTGTTGAAATATTGTATTATGTGAAGAACTAATAGATGAACGAAATGAAATTATGTTGACAAAAAATGTTTGCCTTGTACGGGATTCGAACCCATCAACTGATTTGGATTCAGATTTTAGAGCAGTGACTTGGCTGTCTGCTCCGAATGGGCGTCTGTTTGCATATATTACTGGTTTTAAAGTAAATAGTAGTTGTGACGTGTTACAACAACCCACCTGCGAGTCTGTCGGAGAGTTCTTTAGAGAAGAGAATATTTGCCAGTTTGCTTTGCATGTAAGCCGATATTGGTTTGTACGACTTCTCCGAATTGATATCATCAAAATTGATGTCTCCATCTGGAAAATAACAATAATTGCATTTTATGTGTGTCACTCACTTGATACTGAAAACATTCATTTTTATTCTTCTAAATATGTATAGTAGGCCTATATATATATATATATATATATATATATATATATATATATATATATATATATATATATATATATATATTTATATATATATATATATATATATATATATATATATATATATATATATATATATGTATATATATGTATATATATATATATATATATATATATATATATATATATATATATATATATATATATATGTATATATATATGTATATATATAATATATATATATATATATATATATATATATATATATATATATATATACATATATTGAGCAACATTTCTTTATGGATTGGATACTATCCAATCCATCACCAATACCAATATATACACAAACATTTTTGTCAAATCATAAAGATGTGACAATGCTAATATTATATGAATTCATTGTAAATTTCTCCTATTGGATCTCCAAAACGATGATGGATACAATCTCAATCACATATTTTATTCATTTCCATACTGTCTGTACTTCAAACAACATAAAATTATCAGTTATGTAAAATGCATCAGTTGTCCATTATAAAATTATGCATACTAAATAATAAAGTAAATTGAATCACGAAGTGATGAGTTTTCTTAGAATACCACCTTATTGATTGATAACCACTTGGAATAACATAACATGCCTCAACCCCAAGGTGTTGATTGGTCAATGTTTACTAAAAGATCTGGTTACTATCACAACACAACATTATGGTGAGTAGGTGTTAGCAGTAAGGTTCTAATATTTGATTCCTTATGGATACATATCCTTCATAGTGACGCATATAATACATACACTCACCCTTATGTGAACAAAGATGTTTTGTTAAGTGTATGAGAAATTCATCCAGTGTTCAGATAGGAATAAAATAAATTTAAACTTGTAGAATACTGTATATATGCGAGAGTAATTGAAATAAGTAATTGATAGAAGGAACATTGATCTACAATACTTTGCATCTCAGAATCAGTCAATAGTATAAAAAGCACGTATAATTGAAAAGTCTTCGATTGTATTTTAGAACATTTGTCGTGAGTTGGTCGAATTTTCAAATGTCTTAGGACCCTTACCCAATAAATTTGTATACAGTCCTTGTCAGGGAAAGTTGAGGCTGACGTCAGAGCATGTTTCCCCTCATCGTTACCACCTCTACCACTCCTTTGGGGTGAGAGGATCGAAGCTCTCGACGGGACCGTGGCCGAAAAGGTCTATTACCTGCGCCGGAAAGAACAATAGAAATTGAATGACCATTATAGAAATAAATTAGAATCGTTGTCGAAGAATTAAGATTGTTATATAGGCCTACCAAAGATATGCATTGGAAATAAAAATATAAGCAATTCACTTTTTTTATTTGAAAAAACTCACTCATGTGCGGCCGAGATACGTCGATATGTTTGAGGGAGTGATTTTTATTTCCTCACAAACATATCGTCGTATCTCGGCCGCATATGAGTGCATTTTTTCAAATAAAAAAGTGAATTGCTTATATTTTCATTTCCAATGCATATCTTTGGTACAGAACAATCCTAATTCTCCGACAACGATTCTAATTCATTTCAATAATGGTCATTCAATTTCTATTGTTCCTTCCGTCGCTGGTAATATACTTTTTCGGCCACGGTCCCGGCGAGAGCTTCGATCCTCTCACCCCAACGGAGTGGTAGAGGTGGTAACTATGAGGGGAAAAATGCTCTGACGTCAGCCTCAACTCTACCTGACAAGGACTTTAGGGCTAGCTAGCTCCAAGAGGCTAGGACTTTGATTGGTTAGTGTTTACCAGGAGAGCTACCCGTCATGGTAACATGTCTGGACCCTTACCTAATAAACCACTCGAAATTTTGTGCTAGTGCTAGCTAGCTCCAAGAGGCTATGACTTTGATTGGTTAATGTTCACTAAAAAAGCTACCAACAATGACAAAATATTGGAAAAACAAATCCACGGTCTCTTGGACTGAATAAGTTCATCACATTTCGAAGCCCACCTCATAAGCAGGGCTAGGATTTTGTGCTAACAACATTGGAAATACACAGAGACCAGACAGTTGCCATGGCAAGTAGCTCTCCTAGTGAACATTGACCAATCAAAGTCATAGCCTCTTGGAGCTAGCTAGCACTAGCACCGAATTTATTAGGTATAAGGGTCCTGGTCTCTGTGTATTTCCATTGTTATTAGCACGAAATCCTAGCCCTGCTTATGAGGTGGACTTCAAAATGTGATGGAATTATTCATTCCAAGAGACCGTGGATTAGTATTTATAATATATTGTCATTGTTGGTAGCTTTTTTAGTGAACATTAACCGATCAAATTCCTAGCCTCTTAGAGCTAGCTATAGCACTAGCACGGAATTTCAAGTGTTTTTTTAGGTACGGACAGGTTGTTGAAAAGATTGATCCCAACATGCGTTAGGTCACGGTCAGATATTAAAAGCTGACTGCACCTTAGGAGATCGTTGCCTAGCCTTGTCTTATGGTCATGGTTTGTAGTATTTGCTTTAAGCGGGTGCAAGCACGGTGCTTATAAAAATAGAGAAATTCATCTTAGATAATTTTGTGCTAAAACTCCAAGATGATGTTATGCTATTCAATCAATTTGACATTCTATTTTTTAGAAATCAATCAGTCTCATTATGCTACATCAATGAATACCAAGAATGTGATGAAATTTATTGACATATCGTCTTAAAACTGATTGAGTTCAGAAAAATGGAATGTGATATTAATAATTGACGACTAGTGATTGACCCGCCCATAAACGTCACAAAACAGAACACACAATCAAATGGGCTTTGTTATGTGGGAAATTTCACATTTACCTATCAGAGTATCTCTAAATTCCCACATGAAGTATAGATCCAGGTGGCCTGGCGAATTAGCCACGCCTATCACTAGTGGTCAATTAAAGCGCATAAAATTTGATTGGAGTTGATATACTTTTGGGTTCGTGAACATGAATACAAATGGTGGAGATGAATTTCTCGATTGTTATAAGCACCGTGCATCTGCACTCCCTTGGATAATCTAGGATTGTCCTTTACAAATCCTTCACTTTCTTGTTATATACTTACGTATATGTGCAAGGGCCGAAACGGTGACAATCCTTGCCGGTGCTGACTTGATGATCCTTGGTAACAATAGAAGAGTCAACAAGAAGTGACCCAAATGATTTACTCCAAACTGTGTCTCAAAACCGTCTTCTGTCAGGCCTTTCGGGCAAATCATCACACCTGTAATAAATATTTTTGAAGTTGTATGTATGTTCTTGTGGTTCAATATTAGAAAATTGAGTACTATTATGTTTAAACTACTCATACCCAGTGTAGCTAGGCCTATACCGATTGCAGCAACTTTGAATTCACCCATGCTATTTCTGATGCAAACTCTCTCCAGTTTTATTGATTATGATGTCATTTTTGCATGGTGATCAAAGGTCTAATTATATTTTCAATTATTAGATTTTTGTGATACTCGACTTTTACTCGGTTGACTGGGATACTGTCCTTAAGATATTAAAATATTAATATTAAAATCCACAAAGGCACCTACATTTTTCCATTAATTTTCAGTTTATTCCGCTTTCTCAATTTGATGAATAATAATGAGAAAGAAGGGAATAATTAGGCATTATTTCAGTTTCACCACATTCATTTTTGAGACTGTTTTTTTACAGAATTTGTTGATAAACCTTTCTCTTCGAAGTAGAATCAAAACAATGTACCTGCGTTGTTGATCAACAAGTGAATTGCAGGATTTTCAGCAATCAATTGTTCTGCACATTGACGTATCGACGCGAAGGAGTTCAGGTCCAGGCGTATCACTGACAGCTTGCCCACATCCTTGGCACTCTCAGTGGCTTTGAGAACTACATCCCTTGCCTCGTTTGCCTTAGTCAAATCACGGCACGCCATTATAACATGGCCACCTAGAGTCAACAATGCCACAATGCAGGTTTAGTTTAAGGGGTGGACGTAAAATGGTCGAAACACGATGTAGTGATACCAACCTATTTTATCATAATATAAAGACGGTGCTCCAACTCACATACTGATAACGTGGTCGGTATTTGTGGTTTCTTGCGGTCATTTCAGAACCAATCGTCCCGATTGCCTGTCGCGATTCAGCGGATCCCCTTGTGAACTAGATGTAGGTAAGAGTGGCTACGGTACCGGTGGCATATTGTTGAACTAACAAAATCTATAATTCTCGTAATCTACTGGGCCGTGTATAGCATTGTTGAGTATTGTTGTTTTAAATAGTTCGATATAAAAGCAATAGTTGCGCTACAGGCAATCGGGATCGCTGTACTCAGATTCTGACCACGGAAATATTTCTCTTTCAAGACCCGAGTTGGGTAGCAGCCTTCTTTATATTATGATGAAATAGGTCGGTATCACTACATCGTGGTCGAAATGCCAATTGTTCGAAAGAACTTTTCCTCTTTTCCCACACACAGGCTTCGGCGGTTTTGTTTTTCAATAATACAATCCTTCAAGCAATATAACAAAATTAATGAAATTACAAATCTATATGAATGTGTTCATGAATTGATTTATATTATGTTGCCTATTGAGAATGAAGAAGAAATAAAGGGAAAAAAGTTGGATTATGATTTCACCAGTGGAATAAGAATAAAATGGAAGTAAATAAAGATTAATGAAAATGAGAATATGAGTTGTGTCAATGAATTAGAGAAAGTGGAAATATATATGATTTGTGTCTTCATTATACATCATTATTGAAACAAATTATGATATTTTCGAACTATTAGACGGCTCAGTACAGTAGCTGAGTGGTTAGCGCACTTGCTTCGTGTGACCGGGAGGTGAAGGGACATATCGGACCCGGTTCGATCCCCGCCACCGTCCATCTTTACAGGGGTTTTTCGTGGTTTCCCTCTGTAGTCTAGGCTAATGCCGGGATGGTTCCCACAATATAGGCCACGACCGCTTCCTTCCCACTATCCTCCCCATTACCCACACAACCTTCATCTCATCATCCCATCATCTCATTAATCATTCATCCGACGCCAATAGATCTCAGTCATCATTACAGTGCGTCGTTAAAACCCAATATAAAAAAAGAGAATCATGTTATAGCAGTGGTATTTTTATTGCACGAAAATGATAGATTAGGTTCAACAATGCCACCGGCACCGTATCCACTAGTATCTACATCTAGTTCTCAAGGTAGACGCTATATCGCCACCAGCAGTCGGTACCTCTGGCTCTGATTTGTCCACAAGAAACCTCATATACAGCCATGTTATTAGTATGGGGAGTCGGTACACCTTCGTTATATAATGATAGAGTCTGATAGAGTATCATTACATCGTGACCTTGCTGTAACAACAATTGTATTGCTTACAAATTGTAGTGCTTGAACTAATCTTCGTCTGTTTACAAGATTAGTTTCTTCCACGACTGAATACACGAAGTACTAGCTTGTAATCAAACGTCAACTGAGAATAAACTGGTTTTACGTCTGTTTTGAAAACTAAAATAACTTTTTAACAATTTCTCATCTCCCTTAGAAATTTGTGTTGTTATCGTAATGTTGAACAAGAATTGAAAACTTTCCTCACAAATAATATAAATCGTATGTAAAACTATTTTCAGGGGCGGAACTGATATTTCTTCTCTCTTTTCCTAATTATTTTCCAAATTCTTTTATTTTCATACTAACTCGATTGTTGTAATTTAAATAAAGTAAGAAGTGAATATATTATTTCACATACTAACTAAAACTATTCAGCACTTACTTTTATATTCTTAATAGTCACAATGTATCAACCTTTATTTCGGTACATCCACAGTTAAGCCACCTTTGGTGGTTTTGTGGGAACTGTGAAGACTTTATTTTGTTGTGTATTATTTTGTATACATTTGTATTATGTTATTTTGTAATTTTGTTTTATAATACCAATAAAATGAACTTGAACTTGATACATAACAATATAGAAGCTACGTTTGAGTCGGAAATATAACTGTATTAAAAATAAAATGAAGGCACTTTGGTAGTAGAATAATGCACATAACCTGCAGCTTTATGTGTAAAAGAGAATATTATATATATTTAAATGAACAAAATTCGCATGTAAGAGTTTGATAGATTGAGGGGATTACTTATGATTCATCTCTTAGGAGATAGAGGATTTGTTATGTATCATTCCACTATCAATGATTAGATAATATGTACTATTCATTTTTGTGTATCGAGTACTTCATGTGGCTGGGTATACTCATGAATGTACACCTGTCATTCATATTTCTATTACGTTGTGCAAGAAACATATGAAATTGTTCGAAATATTGATATGCTTACCTCTCATGTATAGGTCCTTTGCAGTTTCTATACCAATTCCTGTGAAAGAAATCAATATCAAGATATTAATATCGGCTTATATACAATAATGTATGAAAACCTATAAACTTAGTTTCGCTCAGGCCCGGATTTACGCGCCTAGGGGCGCAAGATCCCAGGGGGGCGCTTGGGCTCTTCAGGGTGTCCTTATTTTTGTTTAGAATGAAATAAAATGGTATCAAAAATTGCAACACGAAGTTATATCATGTATTTAAGTATAAATCCAAAAGTATCACGAACTTATTTTCATTATTATTCCCATTAATATTTGCATTCGCACTACAACAACATTGGCCAGTATCTACAGCTTACAGAATATAATCTAAAAAAATGATATTTCAAAAAATTCCCTGTGGGGCTATTGGATTAACTCAAATATTGCTGAAATATGCCCTGGTATTTCTTTCAAGGATTTCACCCCGGGTAAGTCACACCCTGTCGTATAAATATTCCGTTACTTAGTAAGTCATCATTGGTAATGTCGAGTAACGAGCGGAAATACGTTGACGTGCCACGTGGTTTTCACATTGACCGAAATATTTGTTTATATTTATTCATTTATTTCCTATTTTCACATTCATCTTACACACATTTTGAAAATAGGTTTGGGGACGCTAAACTAGGTTCAGCCTAGGGGCGCTGGATTCTCAACTCCGGGCCTGGTTTCGCTCCAACTGGGAACAAGGACTTTGTGTCAAGTATTCGATGTTGATAAGAATTGTATAATAGTTTGAAAATGTAACTTTGGAATTACACTCAGATATAATGATATATTTTCAGAAATGTGAAATGATAAAATCATTTCATATATTGTTTCTTCAGTAACGAAAATCGAACAGAGTACACATACTGTAATTTGGATATACGTCCAATTTTTGACATTTTAAAATATAGATAATCTATTTCTGTTGAACGTATCATATATATATATATATATATATATATATATATATATATATATATATATATATATATATATATATATATATATATACATAATTACATCAATACATTTTTCTTAGCGTTTTATTTTCTTATCTTCTATGATTTACGACATTTATCACCTATAATAGCTTCTTGTGCATTTCTCACGCCCACGATTGTGATTGTTCAATTCCCTATCTCGCTTCAATTTTTATCGATTCTATAAAATGATGAATATCTTTTAATTCCTTAATGTTTCTCAGATTATTTCCAATGAATTATCATGATATAGCATATGGTGAACACATACGAGCCCACAAAGTCCTATACTTCAAAACAGTATTCAACATCACCGAGATATCTGTGATTGGTCCAAGTCTATCTATAGGCACTATAGAGACCATGACGAGTTTTTTTTGTAGAATTTTGAAAAAAGCTTATTCAAACTGCGACTTTAGGAATTTAATGGTCATGTTAGCATTGAAAGTGTCCATTGACATTTAAGAAATCATTCATATACACACTTACAGGTGTTGTATTGAATTCAACATTTTCTCATTATTATTCATATCATTATGTATTTATGATTATTAATTAATATCAATTGACCAATGTAGATGGGCGTGACTTATACGAAGGAGGGGAAATTTTAGAACCTTGATTGGTTATTTCCCTATTTTCCCTGGTTCACTGTCCACTTGATTGGACGATCTACATCGGCCAATTGAATCAGTATCAATAATATATTAAATCATTTATATATATATATATATATATATATATATATATATATATATATATATATATATATTGTATCAATTAAATTGATAATTCTTTGATCATAATTATTATATATTATTTATATCATATTTTCATATATACGTGGTAGGTCTACATGTCTTATCATACACCATAATTTTTATTGCACTTTCAATAACGATCATTCTATTATATCTTGACGTGAGATATAATCCGAGATTATTATGATCCAACCTATGACAACTGCAACTATAACTATTGTTGATAGTAATAGTAAATTGAAACTGTTTTTTAAAAATTTACATTGTTTTCATCTAATTGGTTGATTTTTTTTATTACACTTGTTTATTCATTATGTGTCTGAGGCAAACGTACTATGAAAAATTATAGCACATATTCACACTTCCAACAATATATTTTGTATGACCACATAACATGAACATTTAATATATATATATATATATATATATATATATATATATATATATATATATATATATATATACATATATATATATATATATATATATATATATATATATATATATATATGTATATATATATATATATATATATATATATATATATATATATATATATATATGTATATATATATATATATATATTTATATATATATATATATATATATATACATATGTAAATATATATATATATATATATATGTATATATATAAATATATAAATATATATATACATATATATATATATATATATATATATATATATATATATATATATATATATATATTTATATACATATATATATATATATATATATATATATATATATATATATATATATGTATATATATATATATATATATATATATATATATATATATATATATATATATGTATGTATATAAATATATATATATATATATATATATATATATATTTATATATATATATATATATATATATATATATATATATATATATTTATATATGTATATATATATATATATATAAATATATATATATATATATATATATATATATATATATATATATATATACATATATATATATATATATATATATATATATATATATATATATATATATATATATATATATATATATATATATATATATATTCTTTTTTTTTTTTTTTGATAACATCGAAACTTGATACAAAATCATTGTTCCCCTATTAAGGCTGAGGATGAAAAGTAGGATCGTTTGGACGGGGCACCACAAGGGCGATCTTAGCACCCCATTTTAATTATTTAAAACCAATGAACTTTAACACCAGGACTGCGCTGTTGGTGACCATAACTTTCCGCCGCAGATAACAGTCTTTCAGTTTCCGAAAGTCCGGAACACATTATAAGTAAAAACCGTTTCTGTGATATATATCCGGACATTATCAGCATTGGTATTAAGAGTAAACAAAACACATGAATGTTGATATCTTCCACTTTGAACTAAGTCTCTTGAGCAATGATCACTTCTTTCCATTAACAGCAGATGTAAAGTTTGTCATTATACAAAATGGAAAAGAAAAAAAAAAAATGAGTGATAGGCCTATAATGTTATAATTCGGCCTATCACTCTACTAATTAAAGGTCGTGGCCAATTAGTACTTCATCCAAGCATTTGCTTCGTGGACTGTGGGAAACCACGAGAAACCAAGTCAGGATGGATACACAAATGTTTGTTGGTCTTCTTTTTCTCTCAACTTCTTCTCTTCTCTTCTTCTTTTCTTGGGATATTTAATTTTCTTGAAATTATTATTAATCGTAAATTAGACAAGTCCAATGTTCAAAACAAATGTATATGATAACAATGATGTATATATATATATATACATATATACATATATACATATATATGAAATATATATATATATATATATATATATATATATATATATATATTTATATATATATATATATATATATATATATATATATATATATATATATATATATATATATATTTCATATATATGTATATATGTATATATGTATATATATATATATATATATATATATATATATATATATATATATATATATATATATATATATATGTATATATATATATATTCATATATATACATAATATATATATATATATATATATATATATACATATATAAATATATATATATATATATATATATATATATATATATATATATATATATATATGTATATAAATATATATGAATATATATATATATATATATATATATATATATATATATATATATTCATATATATATATATATATATATATATATATATATATATATATATATATATATATATATATATTTATATATGTATATATATATATATATATATATATATATATATATATATGTATATATATAAATATATATATATACATATATATATATATATATATGTATATATATATATATATATATATATATATATATATATATATATACATATATACATATATACATATATATGAAATATATATATATATATATATATATATACATATATATATATATATATATAAATATACGTATATATATATATATATATATATATATATATATATATATATATATATATATATATATATATATATATATATATATATATATATGTATATATATGATAGGATAATACTAAGCTTCTGTATTGCAATTTGGAACCATTACATAACAACTTTGATGACTGCATTTAGCTCTTCCTACCTGTGTTGCATCCTGTCACGACTGCTGTTTTCCCATCGAGTCTCGCCTTGCTTGTACATTTACCACTAAAGAACGGCATTGTTGTACAAATTAGTTTTTTCTACTGGTTCAATTCCACTCGATATATTTAATTATTAAGTTTTTATGATCGATTCGTTGTCCGATATCTCAACAACTCACTCGTGACAATTTTGTGATCATACAAACAAATCCAAGTAACCTGACTGTTATAAAAACAGTTGATACAAAAACAAATTAGACTGAATTGTCTGTAATAATGAATGACATACCAATTTTTCAACTCAATATGAGAAATAAATGTGAATATATTTGTTGTCGTTAGCTGATCACCGTTAGATGATTAAGACGAATTTGACAAACAAACCGACTATAGTCTATTGCATGCTGGAAGTTACGTAATGTAACCTTGGACCTCGTTGTTGTACCCCCTCCACCCCCCCCCCCTCAAAGATCTCAACCATCACTCCTCCACTCCAACTCTCATTCTGTCGTTCTCTCTCTGAACCACACCATACGAAGTATAATATATGAAGATCTTTGATACACACAGTACATTTTCCAGTTTGCAGTGTTGGACTCTAATAACGAAAATATCACTAATTTTTTTTTTGTCAATGTTTCACTAAAAGCGTTACTTTTATCTATTTAATTTTTTTTTTTTGGGGGGGGGGGGTTTAATAACATCGAAACTTGTTACAAAATCATTGTTCCCCAATCAAGGCTATGGATGAAAGGTCGGATCGTTTGGACGATAACGTCAAATAATTGTTTTGGGTTATTTTCTAACGAATTTTCATGTCAAATGAGTGGGTTGATTGACTGCATTAATTTTCAATTAATGAATTTTTAATTGTTCTCAATGCATTGATCAATGCATATAATCAAATAACCAAATGCATTTTAATTTTTAATGCATAAATGTGTTCATTCTAATGTATTATAGCATTAATTGAGAGTATCATTGTCTTACAAAACTACAATTTATTGCAAAAGCAAATCAGGACTTTTACGTCTTACAATTTGTCATACAAAATGTCATAAAATATTATAGAGACTCATTTGAGCTAACAGTCCGAATTATGACAGTTCGTCCGTGTAGAAACGGGTTGTTAGCTAATGTCGGATTTAGCAAACATGGGCCTCAGTATAATAAGCTCCATGATTTGAAGGTATATATATTTATATATGTATATATTTATGGCATTTGATTCGATTACACTTAATTATGTATTTATTTCCAAGTGTTACATAGCGTCTTGCTTCAATGGGTCGTAGTCTTGAAGTTTAACCATCTTTAGACTCTCGTCCCACAGTCGTAACGCTAGTTTAGCGTCACGTGCTTTGGAAGATGGCTTACTTTTCTTGCAATCACTGAAACAGTACAAGATGGCGTTTTCTTATAGCAGCCATACAAATCAGTTTCTTTGGTAATTTACAAATTGGCAGGGTGATTGCCGACTATCTATGAATAGGCAAACCCAGTTGTAAGATCAACTGATCAACTATCGATAGTTCAATGAAATGCAATTGAAATCACAATTGGTTTGGAAACTTATCATCCGATTTTCATGAATTAAACTTGTCAAAAAATTCCGTCATGTTGTTGTCCTTCCAACATCTCGATTGTTTTATAAACCTATAGTCTTTAGTGGGTTTGTTGAAGAAACATTCACCACTATTTTCGTCATATTTTTCTACTGAGTACTTCCAAGCTTTTCAACAACAATTTCTAAAACCCTAATTATAACCGATTGTTACACAAAACTATACACTTATACGCCAGAAAACGAGTTGCATGGAAAATGATTTTTTTCCGCGTGGATCAGTTTGCCCCGATTTTGAAAGACCAGATTTGGCCCGATGAATTTATTTTTAAATCTTAAAAAATGAGTAGGGCCTACCTATAGTAAAATCCAGTCTCCCCGGCAGTTTTTTCATCGATTGCACAATAGATGGTAGTCTGCGCCCCTTGAACGGGAGTCTTTATCGCTACGCTGATTACGTTCTTGAGTATCCAATGACTGCCACGGAAATATGCCGAGTCATAATGGCGTCCGGCGTCTGTGTCTACAGCACCGGGATGAAGGGAATACGTCATGACGCCAGTCCCTTCAGAAATAAGTCATCCTTATGATAATTCCAATCATTAGTTCAAATAACATGATGAAAAATTAATAAATTATTTGTTCAGTCAATCAAGTAATAAATTTCAACGCAATGTTGATTATTTTCCATTTGTATGTTGATTTCACTCATTGGATATGTGCATGTATATATATATATATATATATATATATATATATATATATATATATATATATATATATATATATATATATATATATATATATATATTATACAATATATCAAATATACATATAAATAATATTCAATAATGAATGTATATATATATATCCAAATTCACTTTGTATTCCTAAAAGAAATAAACAAATTGAGCAGAAACACATTGACTACTTGGGTCCCAAAATATTTAATGAAATTCCACCTAATATTCGTTCAAATACTAATTTAACCACTTTCAAGAAAGACATTCATGAATTCATCAGAACTACTCATTTGTAATCTATTTTGGCATGCACGTTGTCTCTACTACTCATTCATTACGTATGACTACATGTGTCTTGATCTACGAATTATTCTATTTCATTCAACTAATATTATGTATGTTTTGTTATATTTTCTCGAGTTGGTTTCTATGTATTTATAATTGTATATGTTTGTATTTTTTTCATTATATACACTCGGAAAATCAAGGACAATGAAATAGGATCGAATCATTATTTATTATAGTTTCGCCAACATGAATATTAACTTTTGCTAATAATGCCCGCACACAAGATTCAGTTCTTACGCGGGCTTCTTCTTCTTTTCTCTTTTTTTTGATTTTACAATGTTAACCCACATGTATATATTTGGTTCACTTATTACTGTTTGTATTGTTTTCCTGTTATCCTGTTGAAGAAATTTTGAAGAAAGTTGAAGAATAAAAAGATTTATAAATTGAATTGATATATAATATATAGGCCTATATATATATATATATATATATATATATATATATATATATATATATATATATATATATATATATATATATATATATATATATACATATATACATATATGTAAGTGACAACAAGATTTCTTATTTATCTTCTACATTCAGCTTGCTATTCGAGACATTACATGCTACTCAATGTATAAGTTATCTCAATCTCGAAATTATTATTTCCAACCACCAGCAGCTTACCTTGAAGCCTCAATGACAATTCTTTGGAAAACAGAACGTTAGCCAGTTTACTGTTACCATAACCTCGCATCGGGCTGTAGGATTTATCCATGTTGATATCATCAAACTTGATTTTACCAGCTAAACAAATCAGGAGGTTAATTCATAACTTTACAAAAGCATTAAACCAATTTGCACGATCACATTTTCAACGGACCGATTCATGGTGAATTATATATGTGATTATATACTGACAGTTTTCAAAATGAATGGAGACAAATTTGAGTTTCGGAATATGAGAATCGCTATTCAAATATGTTGAGAATGAAAATTATTATAAATCATTCAATAATTCAATTATTGAATTCTAATTCAAGATCCATTTTTATATTGGTTCGTCAATTTTTCATCAGTGTCATTTTGTATTGATTGATAATCAGTAGATCTTTTGAAGGCGTCAAACAGACAATTAAAAACTCGACCTGAGAAACGCATTATTATTATAATGTGATTAAAATAAAAGTATTGAATAATTGAAAAATTGGGATAAGAGAAAGGATAAAAGAAGAATATGTGATGATAACTTATAAATATATAATGAAGAAGTGTAAGGTTTGTTTAACTGAAGACCATTTCTTTGTGGCAATTAATTTCAAAGCATCAGTTCATCAGTTTTGTGGGTCATATTAGTGGTTACTTTGAGTCTCCCTCCCCCCCCCCCCCCTCCCCGCTCGAACTCTTTTACAATCTGAAGACGTCGGGCAAGGGTTCGAGTCCTGTACAACCTACAACGCATGCATTTTAGTGAACATTGTAATAGTTTTATTTATAGTATAATCCTCCTAGCCTTAAGAGGTTCAATTTCAATTCTTAGAAACCATTTATTTGATTTTAATGAATCGTGTGTGTAGGCCTGAATTTATCGCTTTTATATCATATGCATTTTATTTTTATTTTTTAAATAATTTTTTCGAATATTTTTTTCCTCTCTTTTTTTAATATTTCATTCTTTTCTCTTCTTATTCTGAATGAGTAATTAATTATAATATTCAATTTTCTAGAATATGGCCCAATATTATTATTAATTTTTTCATCAAACACTTTTGTATTGTCATTTTGCTCTATTTATTAATATGTTATTTCCATTTTTATATTATTATGTGTCTAATGGGCAACCTTTTGTAATGCAGAGACTTTATTTTTCATTAATAAAGTATTCACATATCTATCATCCGTTCTCTCGTACCCCAAAAACTCAGCTGACAAACGGATCTTCAAGTCAACAATAATCATGATGTACAGTTATAATTCAATCATCAATCAACCTGAATATCACACTAAGATTTTTCTTAAGAGGCCTCTTTACATCTTGCCTACCGGCTTGATTGCAGACGTTCGGGGCCCAAGTTGGCAACGGAAAACCAATCATCGTATTAACTTACAGTTCAATACGTATTCAACGTATTCAATACGTGCTCGTACGAAGAGCTTTAGTTCGTGGGATGTTTTCAACCCTTTCAAAATAATTGTCAACAATCAACATGTTTTTACCTGTTTTTCATTGTTTTTACGATTTTTCAGAGTAATTTAATAGAAAAATAGGATTTTTAGTGAACGTAGAGGCACAGATATACTCATTTTTGTTTTATTTCAAAAATATTTAGACTGATTGGTCCTAGCGTTTACCCACCATGTGTTGGGAGCCAAAGGCCTGTATTGACGCTTTTTGTTCTGTTTTGTTCGTTTCCTGTAGGTTTTACTCATGGGTTGTGAGATGTAAAGTAGCCTCTTAAGGGGTGTATCTTACCGGAATGTAGCAACGAAGACACGGTGACAATCCTTGCCGGTGCTGACTTGATGATTCTTGGTAACAATAGAAGAGTCAACAAGAAGTGACCCAAATGGTTCACACCAAAGTGAGTCTCAAAACCGTCTTCTGTCAGAGATTTCGGACAAAACGCTACACCTGCATGAATTAAAAATAACCATCTTTCCTTCTTAATACAATCATGACCATTCAACTTGGTACCAGTTTACAATTTTGTGATTATACGTGTTGATTATACATGATTATACAATTAATTACACAATAATTAGTACAGTTAAACAATTGCTAAACTTAACTGCATTGTTGATTAGTAAATGTATGGCCGGTTCTGTCGCCAGTAAATGTTCAGCACATTGTCTGACAGACGCGAAAGACGCTAGTTCTAGACGCACTGTGACAAGCGTCCCGACGCCTTCGACGCTCTCCGTCTCTTTGATCATATCTTTCCTGGCTTCTTCCATCTTCTTATCGTCTCGACAAGCCATTATTACACGACATCCTAGACACAAATTATTATCAAACATAGCTTTGTGGTGAGCAAGATGCATTGAGGGTTGCGTTTGTTTGCGGCCGGGAGATGGTGCCTTTTTCACTTGTCTTGAAAACACGTACCATACCGTGAGCACTTTTCTGTGTAATATGGATCGCTGCTCTATCTGGTGGTGTTTTGTGGAAACGGCTGATAGGCTGGCAAACTTGATGCCAGCGAGCCGGCCTTGAACATTACGTTAGTTCCTCTTATCACCACTTATCTACGCAGGGTCAATAGTACTTTAAACGTGGACCGTGAATCGGAAAATATTTTTAACATGGGAGGGATATGAAGTGAGGACATCATCTCCAACGGGCAAACGCAACCCTCAATGCATCTTGGTGGTGATGCTATCTACTAACAGACCCTGTATCTCTTCTTGAACATCAGAGTCTATAGATGAGTCGCCACAGCTTAATCATAATGTAGTGATACCAACCTATTTCATCATAATATAAAGAAGGTGCTCTAACTCACATACTGATAACATGGACGGTATTTGTGGTTTCTTGCGGTCATTTCAGAGCCAATCGTCCTGATTGCTTTTCGCGATTTAGCGGATCCTCTTGTGAACTAGATGTGAATAAGAGTGGCTATTTACGGTACCGGTGGCATTGTTGAACTAACAAAATATATCATTCTCGTAATCTACTATAGGCATTGTTGTCTCAAATAGTTCGATATAAAAGCTATAGTTGCGCTACACGCAATCGGGACGCTGCATGACTCAGATTCTGACCCCGGAAATATTTCACTTTCAGGACTCGAGTTGGGTCACCTTCTTTATATTATGATGAAATAGGTTGGTATCGCTACATCGTGGCTTAATCGTTCGTTGATGAATGATATTTGAATGAGCTCTCCTTTTGGATGAAATCCTCCACGAGACTCTTATTACACTTTCGCATTTTTTTGTGTTAATTAGTTTTAATTGGTCATAACGAAACTTTTTGAGGGCTCTGTAACTCATTCAAGCTGGATAAAAAATGCTCAAGAATTGAAGATGTGTACATTTCTATTTCATTTCATGCGAATATCTATTATAACTTACAACGCATATGCTGCGTTCGCCAATTTATTTTCCATTTTTCAATTCATTTTGTGCTTATAACGACGCTCTGCACTGATGATAAGATCTATTGGCGTAGATGCATGATGAATGAGGAAGATAAGTTGAGTGATTAGGTTAAATGTTTCGGACAGGTATCTTGTCTAGAAACCATGACAGAGTAATGACTGATAGAAATAATGATGAGCCCCTATCAGGAAGGTCGAACATGGCGGGAATCGAAACCCGGTCTCGTCAGCGTGCCAGACGCTGACTAATTTTCTATTCTGTTTGTTTTTCAATTACGCTCATTCTATTAACATCCTAACTAACTTTGTTAGAGTAGTAATTTATGTATTTAAACAACCACGTACCACGTTTAAAGAACTCGATTGCGGTCTCCTTTCCAATACCACCCGAGCATCCTGTGATAACTGCAGTCTTTCCATCAAGCCTCACTTTACTCTTACACTTACCACTACGAAGAGGCATTTCTGATTCAAAATGTCACAGTAAATAATATTTATTCGAATAACTTGCAAATACTAATAGTTATCGTATGATATTAAGTGCCAGCTTACACGAACTCTCAGATAGGTATTAATTAGCGAATTACTAATTAAGTTCCACAAATAACATACATAACCAAGGGTGATACAAATTAAATCCACTAATTATCGACTAATCCACTAACTATCAGTTCGTACAACTTAACCTAAATAAAATTATTTTATTGTCTGAATGAAATAACACAACTGATTACCTTATCTTCATTATTTTCATTTTTATCGGAACAATCTGACAATGACATTGGTTATTGTGAAAACGCTCTATCAATTCGATATAGGTCACAACTATATCAATTTACATGATTTTAATTTACTTTTTATCGATATGAAATAATAGGCTTTATAATTTGATGGTTCCATTCTACCACAATTTGTTTGACATTAAAGATAGGCCTATAAAGACATACCATAATTTGGAAACGCGTATGTCTAGATCAATTCTAGAATAGGCCTCCTATGGTTTCCCCTACATGGTTTCCCTAAAACCAATCATAAGTAAAAAGGCTTCTTTCAAATTTCACTTATGTTGTAATAAGTGGACAACAATGTCCATCAAAATGTATTGACTAATCACAACTTCAGTGGTTAATTCATTAGTTAATTTAATAGTTAACCTGACAAATATGCCATCTCTCTATATGCAAGTTCAATACTAAATTGTTATCACTAATATATAACTTTATTATTTTTTAATTAAACAGTGTTGTAATAATTGACAATCAAGTTTCATCTTTTGTTTGTATCTTAGCAACATCATCTGGCGTTTTTCCTGATATCTGGTTTGCATTCAGTTGGTCGTAGTCTTGTTCTTGTTTGAACGGGTCGTAGTCTTCAAGTCCCACCATCTTCAGGCTCTCCTCCCACAAGCGTAATGCTAGAGCTGGGTCACGTGCCTTGGAGGAAGGACTGGTTTTCTTGCAATCACTGAAAAATATTTGAAAATGATTGATATGCATGACCGCAGCACAAATGATCTACCAATCTCAACAGATGTGCATTGCCATTGGTATCAATATCATCAAATTCAGTGAGTACGCTTATAATTTATATTTGTGTAAGACTTGGACCAGAATTGAGAGTCCGTTTTATGTTCGCCTGATAGCTCTTGCACCATACGCAAAAATAAAAAAAAATATCACAAAAATATCACAAGGGCTATAGCCTAAAAGAAGACAAAATATTGGCCGGGTTTATGTGCAGCTAGACCTGGGTATGTCGTAACCCATGGCGGGCGTTGTTATTGTAGTTGCGAATAATCTAATTGACGACAGATTACCTGATCCAACTAACCTAACCAACCTAATCAAACACAACTTTATCAACCTAACCTGACCCAATTTATTATCTGTATTTGTATTTATTCGCATTTCATGAAAACGCCAATTAATAATCCTCTCATATGCCAATATACAAAAAAATTTAAAAATATATCATCTATAACAGTAATCTGATTTCCAAATTAATGGTTATACTACATAACATATGTTTGTAAATAGCCACTTCGACAAATATTCACCTATAGTAAAGTCCAGTTTCATTGCCAGCTTTCTCGTCAACGGCACAGTAGATAGTAGTTTGGGCACCCTGTAACGACGTCTTAATCACGTGACTCAAGACGTTCTTGATGAGCCACCGACTACCCTTGAAATAGGCAGTATCTCCATGACGACCCAAATCTGTGTCGACCACACCGGGGTGGAGGGCATAAGTCGTTACACCTGTATCTATAGGCACATATCAACACAAAGATCGTAATTAGATTATTGTAGTTATTTGTTTGACGACCCCATCCACAGTTGGGTTATTTGAGGCGGGACATAATTAGAATCTGAGGTGAAGTCTGAAGTGGGGTGGGATTGTGATATTCGATGGTCACTAAGTTATATATAGAGAGCAAGTCGTCGAGAGCATTTCTGTACTCCCAGAAAGTAGGTTTAGTGAACTGTGGGGAATTGGGGATAGGAGAAGATACAATTATTATCATTGTTTGCTTAACAATTCCATCAAAAGCTAATTTGGAGGTGCGAATGTGCGGATGATAGATGACTGTGTTTGCAAAAAGTCAAAAGTCTATGCCATGTGTGGAACTCGGACCAAAGCCCACCTCTAATTCGGTTTCCTCATGGTACTGTCCAGACTGATCCAGCGTTGCGTGCGAAGATGCAGCCATGTATCTTTTGTCACCCTCTAATTCGTACCCCCAAATATTAAATATGTTGGTACGGTTGTTTAGCCCACATCGACCATAATTATCTGAGGTGAAGTGTATATTATCTTATGTGTTTGGGTATATTCATACAGAGTTTGTAGGTATACTTTTGTATGCCATTTTGTTCAGACAGGGTCGATAAACCACTACCAATACCAGCTTCCCTTCCTATACTTCTTTATCGACTGTGGTTCAGACAATGAATAATAAATATAACAATACATGCATATTAGTTGACGAGAATTTTTTAATTAACAGTGAATTTGTATACAATTAAACATCAATATGATCAATAATCAATTTTCATTCTTTACTAATTGTATCTTAGCAACGTCATCTTGCGTTTTTCGTGATATTTGCTTTTGGTTCAGTTGGTCGTAGTCTTGTTCTTGTTTGAACGGGTCGTAGTCTTCAAGTCCTACCATCTTCAGGCTCTCCTCCCACAAGCGTAATGCTAGAGCTGAGTCACGTGCCTTGGAGGAAGGACTGGTTTTCTTGCAATCACTGGAAAATAAGATGTTTTCATAGATGTGGTGAGTAAACGATTTTGATCAATTCTATTTCAACGCATTATATTATTAGCACTTCTTGAATGTATTGAAAATACATTCTATGATTTGGAATGTGATTTATAAGAATCTAAATTTTGAGTATTTCAATGACTACAGAGAATCTTATCATATACAAATAACCTTCTGTGAAGTTGATTATACTTATTTGTATATAATCAGAAGACGTAATTTTTGAAACGTTCGTAGTGAGCCATGAAAATGTCCAAAGTTTGAATAAAAGTTCTAATCATTTCTAATTAAATGTTTACTAAAATTTAAAATAAATTCGCAATCATTCATAAATAGTTTCTATATATATGAAAAAATGTCCACCAAAATCAATCACCATTTTTGAAACCACTATTGTATTCACGTTTTCAGTTTGAGGTAAAAATTATTCCGATCCACAATAGCTTCTTGGATAAGATTCATGAAACTTGGAATATTCACAAGTGAAACTCAAATATATCACCATATCCTATATTATTATATTCCATTTGAATATTCACCTATAATAAAGCCCAGTTTCCTTGCCCGCTTTCTCATCAACAGCGCAGTATATAGTAGTTTGGGCACCCTGTAACGGCGTCTTAATTGCATGACTAAAGATGTTTTTGACCATCCACTGGGTACCCTTGAAATAAGCCGAATCCCAATGACGTATTACGTCAGTATTAACAACCCCTGGATGGAGTGCATACGTCGTCACTCCAGAATCTAGAACAGAAAACAAGGACAGAAAAACACTGATCAAGGGACAGGGATCAAACAAAAAGAGAAAAAAATATATGTCCATGTTAATTTTTAATATTCAAATTTTGAAATATTTCAGAAGAAGTGATTGTGATAGCGTTCTACGGAGACTGAAAATATATAAACAAAATCACCATTGATAACAATAGTAATATATCAATCTAATTTGCCGATTATCTCTCAATCAACCGATTTATTATTCGTACAACCGGACGTACGTAAAGAAATGTTATAAATTAAAAATATATATATTCAGGAATTATTAGATTGAGCAAGAGTGATTTGGGATTTAGGAATTAGGGCATTGATAAGTGTGGTACGTGACGAGAGGTTATGTAACTGATATATGGAAAATATCTGAAAGTGCAATAATACCCGCAGATGGTAGTGAATCATTAGATCGTAATTTCGGTGAATATAGTGAAAATCACTCAACAACCAATAGCCAACTTTTATTCAGTGCCAACCAAAAACAAGCTTTCGAAATTAGATAACTGCAGAATCGAATTGATGAGTGCTGAAACGATAAAGTAGTGAAAAATAAATCATTGTCAATTATTTTCTTACCTGATTAGCTAATATCGCTATTCCCACATTCATACAATCCTAGAAATGATTCATGAAACAAATCACTTATATTTCGTGGTTTGAATCAAGTAATATCACTTCGCACTTCATTTTCACTTCTCAATATTATAATATTTCTGGTTCAAATGTGCCGTTTTTTGAGAAATAAATAGAGAGTTGTTGGCCATTCCAAAAATAAATTGATGTTGTTTATGTCCATTTTGATTGATTCGCATTCATCAATCAACGTGAATAATATTAGTGTGCTCTTCGTTATGTAGTGGCCGCTTTACCTGAAAAACTCATTTTCACTTCTTGAAAGACTGCCCAGAAAAATTAATTTTGTTGAAAATATGTCAATACTTCGTTTGTTTTCTTTTGAAATGGCCGAAAGTACGATATCAATTTCTGTCAAGGGGACGTCCATAATAATAATAATAATAATAATAATAATAATAATAATAATAATAATAATGTTTTATTAATACTGTTTGATCAAGTACATGATATTGTCATCGTCAAAATAAAACTAAATACAGAGAAAATAAAATATATACAATGGTCAATAATATTTTAAAAACTTACAATACTGGTATATATAGAACTGACTAGTGTCGATGATTAAAATAAAATATAGTCAGTATAAATTACGTCACAGCTTAGTGGGGGAGGGGGGTTGACAAGATTTGTGACAAGGTGTTACAAGGGGGGGGAGGGGGGGAGGCAACTGTGTGACGTACCATTTTTTTGTTCTATGTATTTGGCGCCATTCTTATAGATCTTTATATTTATACTCACCCTAGAAACAGCAGATGCATTTCAAATAATTATCAAGTTTGACTACTCAAAAAGCAAACATGAAGGAATGAATATTCTGATTTGATTACTTTATTGTACCTTTGCCGCCTGTTAATTTCATTTTTTTTTTTGTTAGAGGGGGCGGGGGATTGAGAATTTGTGACGTATTTAAAGGGGGGAGGGTAATAGGTTTTGTGACCAACTGTGACAAAGGAGGGAGGGGGGGTTCAAAGTGGCCTAAAAAAGTGTGACATAATTTATGGACGTCCCCCAAGGTGTGTTTCGATTAGTCTTTATACCTATTGCTATATACGCATGATCGATCAACTAATGCAAATTAAATCATACCGTACAGTGAGGTTTTGAATCTTATTTCATATTAAAATAGAATGTAGAGATGAAGTAAAAATTATTATCAAACTTATGTATTGGATGTGAGACTTGGCAATAATTGTGAGAAATTTTCTAATTGGAAAACTGAAGCGCGCATAAGGATAATTTAAAGCTTCGTGTGTCCAAATGATCTTCAAGAAGTACAGAATTGAAGTATTTGAGGATATCAAAAATCAAAAATATCAATAACGTTTTTTTGAATGAAGCTGATTTCATTTAAAAATTGAATATATATATATATATATATATATATATATATATATATATATATATATATATATATATATATATATATATATATATATATATATATATATATATATATATATATATATATATATAAATATATATATATATATATATATATATATATATATATATATATATATGTATATATATATATATATATATATATATATATATATATATATATATATATATGAATTTAAATCAATATTTAAAGATAATTCTGATAATTTAGTCAAGAGATTGCGAGGATCTATCAAGGATTGAGACGCGTGGCCGAGTGGTAACACACTGAACCGTCATTCTGGAGACCGGGATTCGATTCCCGTCATGGTCGACCATCCTGACGAGAGTTTTCGTGGTTTACCACGTTCAGGTTTATACTGGGATGGTTCCTTAACAACAGACCACGACCGACTTCTTCCCACCATCCAAAACACCTTATAAAATAACCTTTCATCTCACCATCCCATCATCTCATTCATCATCCGCCGACACCAATAGATCGTAGTCAACTGTATAGTGCGTCGTTAAAACCCAATATGTATATATAAATATATATATATATATATATATATATATATATATATATATATATATATATATATATATATATATATATATATATATATATATATATATATAAAATAAAATAATTATATTAATAATCTATCAAGGATTTGAGCCGAGGAGTTTAGGCACCCGAACCGAGAATCATAGCCCGTAGACCAACAGAAAAACTCTATTTTGAGTGAACAAATGATTCGTTAAACTCTCTAATGTAATGTCATACCTTTATCATAACTCACCATCTTATAAAATTTGATTAAAAAGTTCATGGGCCTGTCCGGGATTTGAACCCGGGACCTCTCGCACCCGAAGCGAGAATCATACCCCTAGACCAACAGGCCGATGTTGAGGCAGGTAACTGCTGGTAATACCAACATGGTAATAGTGAGCTAGCAGTTGGGTCTCGTTATCACCTTGTTACCAATGAATGTTATTTGTGAAGGTGAATACCCGAGACAAATTCAAGTTAACGAAAAATGAAAATACGTCAACAAAGCCAATTTAAAATTAAGACTCAGAAATATGATTGGTAAACTAAGCCACGGTATTACCAAGTCCAGTTAGTCTTTATCTGACAGTTCAAACTTGTTATCACCATGGTTACCTATGCTCTTTGTTTTCACCAACTCTCAGATAAATACTAACTAGCCTTGGTAATACTGGGCCTAAGGGTAATAGCAAGTTAATTCATTAATCGCCTAATAAACAAATTCATTGTTCATAAAGTTGATCCTATGGCAACTAAATAGAAGACTCTTCAACTTTCTGCATTGACAACAATATCCCATCTAATCTGATTGAACATTGTATGGCCGTGGGACTTACTGGGATTTAATTCCGGGCCTCTCGCTGACGATGCAAGAAACAATATCATTTTTGGCAATTTATGATTAACAAACGATAACTACTAATTACCTTTAAGTCTCAGTGCCAGTTCCTTGGCGAATAAAATGTTCGCCAACTTGCTTTGGCCATACACTTTAGTGGGATTGTAAGACTTGTCCGAATTGATATCGTCGAAGTTGATATCTGCAACTAGAAAAAAATACATTTTTGAATCGTATTTTCAATTCAGAAAAAACATATTTTTATCAAATGAGTTTAGGAATTGATATGTTCACAAAATATCGACGAGTTTTAGAGACGCTCCACCAAGAGAAACAAGTTGTTGAAATTATCTTGAAAACATTCTTAAAGAATATAATTCATTTTTAAGCATTCTTCTCACGATCAACATCTTACTTCTTCACAAAAAAACAAATATATAGTTTTCAGATGCACGTGGGAAATATAGCTCCGTTGAATGATATATGTCGACTTGAGTCAGATTTATATCAAAACCTTGGAAAAATGACATTTTCTTTCAAATTTATCCTACAAGTGATGATATTAATTGTGTCAGAAATTGTGTTGCGTGAAATGTTAAATTCATTGTAAATTTCAATTCAAGTAAGAAAAAAGCGTGAGTTTTATAATAGCAATCATGCTAACATAAGAATGACATTTGTTGAAGTTTGACAGTTCACATCGCGGAAATTATTTCAGCAACAAAAAAAAATCTTCCGGTGTTATTATGTAGACGAACGTCTATTATCCGAAATGGAGCAGTTTAATGTCAGGACGAGTTATAATCTTATGATAGTGTCCTTGAAATAAAGTCTCTATTAGTGTCCGATTTGAATCAGCTGGATACATTGCGGATTGAGCGAAATCGAAGACTTCCATTTGGTCAAAATCAAGTCGTCATTTTTCGTTTGTATTTTATTATTCTCCAGAGGCTAGAAGACAAGCCTGATTCATGTAATAAATTTTTTTTAGGAATCACCCATTTTCTAACTTGAAACTGTATAGATTTGGGTAACAATCGGTTGACTGAGACGTGTGGCCGAGTGGATAATACAGTGAACCGTCATTCAGAAGATCGGGGTTCAATTCCCGCCATGGTCGACAATCCTGACAGGAGTTTATTACGGTTCTCCTCTGCCGTTCAGATCAATACTAGCATGGTTTCTTAACAACAGGCCACGACCGACTCCTTCATATTATCCAAAAACACCTAATAAAATAACCTTTCATCTCATCATCTCATATATCATTCACCGTGCGTCGTTTAGCCCAATATGAATAATAAATAACAAATGGTTGTATAGATTCTGAGAAATTTCATATAGATATCTGTCACATCTCATAACGTATATGCTGCATTTTCTTAGAGATATTAATCAAGTCTTAACTTGATAGACTTGATGATAGACTTCTGTCAAGTGACGTCACCCATTGTTGAAAGAGACATACAACATTGTCCACCAGTTGAAATTGACCAATCAGAATATTTAGTATGGTCCATCAGTTTACTGTATTGCTATGGTAACTATTGTTTTTCATTTGTCACTTGACAGAAACCTATAGGCGTCTGTCAAGTGACGTCACCTATAATTGAAAGAGATAGACAACAATGTCCACCAGTTGGAATTGACCAGTCAGAATGTTTGGTAGTCCACCAGTTTGCTGTATTGCAATGGTAACTATTTTTTGTCATTTGTTACTTGACAGAAGTCTATACTGGTAAGTGTTTTTCATTCATCAAAAAGATAGAAGTGAAAGCAGAACCACGTTGCCAAGATTCACAGCTTCCTAGATTCGATATTTGACAAGTGAAGTGTATTTTCTATGAGTCGAGGTGTGTATAGAGTTTTCGATTATACTTTACATCAATATCGCATTCATTATACAACGTATATGCTGCATGCGTTTGCCTAGGAATTGAAACAATATTTTCACTAAAATTGGTATATTTACTGATATGGCCCAACGAGGATACGTTGACAATCCTTGCCGGTGCTGACTTGATGATCCTTGGTAACAACAGAAGAGTCAACAAGAAGTGACCCAAATGATTCACTCCAAACTGTGTCTCAAAACCGTCTTCTGTCAGACCTTTCGGGCAGAGCGCGACGCCTTTAAAGAAAATTCAATTCAATTGTCTTCATTTTGATAAAGAACACCAAAAATGATGAAATTCAGGTTCACATTAATTAGTTACTATTTCTGACCCTCAATTTTGATCAAGTTTCAAAAATGAAATATAATAATATGTAAATAAACAATATTAAAGAATCCAAAGAAAATACTGAAACTAATGAAATGAAATATATTTTTGACCCACTGAAATGCAACGCAGGATGAAATACAATATCATTCTCATCTATTTTGTTCATATAATTAATTGAATAATTATTATTCACCGTCAAAAAAGCGTTCAAATGAATAAGAGAGCTTTATACATTCAAATGTCTTTCATTTTAAGTTTAATTGTTAAATTTGTATAAGTAATTCATCATAGTTATTCATAATTATTTTGAAATAAGCAATTATGTTGAATGAATAAACAACAACAACAACAACAACAACAATAAGCCTATATACTCAACACCAAATTGTTTATTGAAATTCAAATATGTGGTTTAAATTGGTAAGGTTATTAATTTGAGTTCGTTTAGTCCCATATTTTTGTAGGTTCAAAAATTATGATGAATAAGCCTATGAGCGAATATTTGGTTACAATATGAATATTATTTGGGGCCCACATGCTAGTCATGTGATATGAATTATTCTAATTAATCATTATTAAGGGTTGTTGAGCCAAACTCAGAGCTCGTATGGAGAGGCCAGCATTCGTGGTGATAATTGCTATACCCACAATCATAGAATAATAGTTTTTTTTAATAACATCGAAACTTGATACAAAATCATTGTTCCCCAATTAAGGCAATTGAGGAATTTAGTGACGCATTTTTTATTGATTTTTATTAAAACAATGATTTTATATCAAGATTCGATGTTGGTGAAAAAAAAAACATTTTCAGCGTTAATATAACAAATAAACTATTGTTGTTTAGTGACTTAAAACAAATTATAGAATAATTTGGTGAATTTTCAACTGTAACCGGTACTTCAAGTTGTCGACATTCAGAGAAGTTTATTCTAGAATACTATAGATACAGAAATACATGATGAACATGTCTCGTACATTTACATAATGTTATTTGATACGATCGCGGTGAGACAAAAATAGTTTGTATATCATTCTTTAAAGTTTTCACATATTTTGTTCATCAACACAATATTACTCATTAGGATTTAAGACACATTATCTGTGCCATATTACGTATTTTTAATCTTGTATTTTGCTTTGTTGACGTGTTATTATCAATGATATCTTTAAAAAAAAACTGACCGTAACTTCCTCCCTCGAAGTATAAGAGGCAAGTATGTGCAATACAGTAATTCGTAAGGGCCATGCCATACAGATCACTTTCCATTCTTTCATGATATTTCAATCATGCAAATTACCTGCATTGTTGATAAGTAAGTGTATGGTCGGTTCTGTTTCCAGTAAATGTTTGGCACATTCTCTGATGGATGCAAAGGACGCTAGTTCCAGACGCACTGTGATAAGCGTACCGACGCCTTCGACGCCCTCCGTCTCTTTGATTATATCCTTCCTGGCTTCTTCCATTTTCTTCTCGTCTCGACAAGCCATTATTACACGACATCCTATAAGAGATTCATGGTTTATTTAACATTTATTATCAGTAACGGCAATATTTCATTTCCCATAGAACAAATCTCTATTTTGAAATTAAAAGCTAACCTAAAATTTCATTAGAAAATTGTACCTGTTTTGAAATAACGAAAACTTCGTCTACAAATGAAAGTGTACGATTTAGTTCAGTAATACGTATAATATACAACATATACTTTATATACATATACATAAACTTATACATATACAATAATACAACATATACAATAATATACATATTCATAATATCATAAAAACACAATATAAGTATAAACCATGGGAAAATTTTTAAAAACTTTTGAACCTATATTTACGAAACATGGATAGCGATAATGAAGAAAAGACAGTGGACTGTAACTATGTGTCTCTGTATAGAAGACAGAACAAGGAAGGAATAATTTCTAACCTTGTTCTTTTTGTTTTTTCACATAATTTGTTATATACTTTTTTCGGAAAAATCAAATAATTCAATTAATCAATTATTGGTTCAATCATTCAAATCAGTAATTGGTATATCAATCAAATAATTGATCAAATAATTGGTTCAATATAACAAATAAGGAAATATGATCTTCCTATACATGATTACCAACCTCTCACGATGAAATCTTGAGCTGTGACTTTTCCAATACCACTGGAACAGCCTGTGATTACAGCTGTTTTACAATCTAACCTAGCTTTACTCTTACATTTCCCACTAAAAAGAGGCATTATAATTGTTTATAATTGTTCGCGTTATTTATGGCCCTTTCCATTTAATTACTTGATTATTGATTACTGAGAATAAATCGTATAATCAAACTTATTGATGCAGCTATGTGTATCAGACTGTTCCTGTAATAGCAGATATTGAAACGAGATAATGATTTTGGAACTATACAGAGAGATAAAAGAGATTGATAATGAGATTCGGTAAAAGTGTATCGGTTGTGACGTAGTGGAGATATCACGGTATCGCGTATTCAAACGATAATAAAGAACGAGATCGCTGTGGTAGTTTTATGGAACATCAAATGAAATGTCATATCATCTTTACTATATTTCTATACTATATTTTGTCGTGTTTATACGACATTTCCGATATCACGTAATATGATCAAGATTGAAGGAATGAACAATTTATTATCATTATCATTATTATCATTATCATTATCATTATACTTTACAATTTTGACTTTATTTGAAACATATTCAAAAACGTATGTCTCAATTGACGAAAAATAATTAATATCATTATGACTAATATACAGGCAATTTTTTTACAAAACCATCTGATTATTATTTTGTATGATTTATTTACATTGTTAATTTTACAATTTGATCGTGCTGATTATGGCGGGCTGGTTACAATGTATAATCAGAATAAACTACGGACGGCCGGGTTGGTGGTGCCCGCTGGCCGTAGTTTGGAGACCTCTGAAGTTTTTAATAATCCCGAAAGAACAACCCGGAAGAGAGAATTCGTAAAAAATATTTTTTTCGAAAGAAATTAAATTTTTACGTAACTTGAATATAATAATGATACAGATTATTCCAAACTTTCACTCAAATCGGATTCAAGAAAAAAGAGAATGAAGATTGCGTTGCGAGATCACAAGATGGCTGTCGTAAGGGTGATACATGAGCGTTTAGTATGGACTACAGGGCTAGCAATAGTAGGCCTAATATAGCCTCAGACTAATCCTGTTTTCCCATTGTATTTCATGAACTATAATGTAAAAATGCATAGTCATATTGAATGCGATGTTGGGTAAAATTGGTTGTCCATTAAACGTTGATTGAGACGAGTATAAGACTGATTTTATTAAGGTTGAAGCAGGTCAAGATTCAGCCACTCATAGGCCTACTGTCTGACTGGAAGGCTTTAATGTTATACATAACCACATGTTTCGTGTATATTTTTCAGAGTGTTGATTAATTACAATAATATAGACCAAGTTATCAATAAAATGATCAACTAATAATGCTGGGTTCAGGTAGGGATGAGGTTTTATGAAGGGCTACTATGCCTGGCCATTGAGTTTGGATTTACTGTAGGCCTAGGGCTTACAAGCTAAATGGCCTCCACCAATAACTTATGAGTTCAAATGCAATGCCTCTACCTAGCAACCCTCCCCAGTCTATTATTTTATAATTATAGTAATATATCATCCAAGATAGATCCATTGCCACATTAAAGAGATGACTTTTTAATTATATTCACCCGTTGGTATGTGCAATTGCATTTGGCTAGGCCAAGTCAGGACACTGGCAACTCAATTCGATAATAATGGGCGACACGATGTTACACACTCTACGAGACTATGGATGGAATGGATAGTCTAGGTCTATGACTAGGTCCAGGCCTACATATTCTGAAATGGCTTCTGACCAAATCCAAATAAGCCGAAAAAATCAAGTCAATAATATGAGATAAGACTACGCCTAGTCCAAATATGGTGACCGTCTTAGCTGCTAGGTTAGAACTAGGCCCTGCCGAGTATGCCTAGTGATAAATGCAGACTACTTGAGCTGAAGACATGATATAATAGTAATATTAAATATATAACTGTATAACTGTGTTTTTCGTGGTTTCCCTCTGTATAGCCCATGGCTAATGCCGGGTTGGTTCCAACAATATAGGCCACGACTGCTTCCTCTCCACTATCCTATCCCACCTCTTCACGATAAGAGTCATTAAAACACTTGTGAAACCCATGACGTACAAAAAAAAAACATAACAGGTGAGAAATAATCGTTGATTCGTTGTGGTCAACATCTATAAACGCCAAAACTGTGGGCGGGAATGAACTTCTGACACAACTTCTCAGATGCATAAAACTAGTTATCTTCTTCTCCTAATCGGTTTTAATCTGAATTTCATGAGAGGAACAATCTCAGTACATTTACTTCAACATTGAGGAACAGTACAGTACTTATTACTATTGAAAATCCTGGTTTAAGCATCTCCACTTGAACTTCGTTTCCTTAGCCTAGCCATTGTAATACGAGCATATAACTATATAAGTGGCGTGCCAGAATTAAGCACTTTGCTAGCGCTAAGTTGGCCCAGCATACGTCACTGCTAGCTCAGCTAGCTTGCAATTTTGGAACGACAACGAGCATTTTTTGCAACAAGCTGTATAAGTTATGGCGGAAGATCAAATCGTATTGGGAACTGCAGCAGTTGCATTAAATGCAGGCATTTCTTCTAATTCCTCCTCCAGTGGAGCAGAAGAGGATGACGAAGTTTTCACTCTTATTGCCAATGGAATTGAATAGCCTCCAATCTAAGCCTAGGCCTTTACAAACTTTTTGGCAATCTCCAATAACCTCAAAGTCGATTTTTTTTGCTGCAATTATTTACTCATTACATTCAAATATTGAAACTCATCATTATTTAATTGTTCTACTCTGCTTTCGTCCACAGTTATTGACATTATTTCATTCTCATACTCAATCTGCAGGTCGACCATACCAAGCAATGTCTTGATCTTTGAATTGGCGCTCAAAATTATGGCTGAACTAGCAAGTTAGCAACCTTTTTTACCGCTAGATGAGCTATGTCAGCGGACTGAGCAGGCTAGATTCTGGAACGATTTGCTAGGTTCTAGCGGAATTAGCCGCTAGAATTTGGAACGCCATTTCGACAATGCTAATCTAGCGCTAGCTAAGCGCTGAATTCTGGAACACGACTAATAATTCTATACCCGCCAGACGGGTTCTCAAAAGCTCCACCAGGTGGCTATAGCGTTCCGTGTTTCCTCGAACCAGCCGTTTTGATGTAACAAAATATATAATGTAATGGTTGTACATCACTCAGAGCTATTAAGATTGCGGTACCAATTACATCCGAGCAACAAGTGTCACCAATTCATTCACAACGATCGGAACAAATTTGTCTTCATCATTTAAGTGATGAATTGGAATGAGTAATGAATAAAACAGGAGGGCAGTGACGTAATTGTTTGAAAATCAAGGTGTATATAATTAAATAACAAACCAAACTATGTTGATGTAGCTCATCCATTAGCACATAATGCGTTTTCCTAGTTTAATATATTCGATACACAGACCTATGTATTTATATATTTCTAATTTCTACAATTGTTCAGGAAAATAATGTGTACTACATTTTGAAAACAACAAAAGTTTTTAATTTTAGAACTTGATTACAGCATCTTGGATTATAGCTAGGCACACACCAAAATTCAATTCAACATACAGATTTACAGAATTTGTATAAAAATATTCTTTCATCATAATAGTACAAATCATACGAACAATCTTATTCATATAGTCATTATTACTTGTTTTTTATTAATATGAAATCAATTGCATTACACACATTTTAAGCCCTAGCTATGTATAGTATTGTACTGTGTACAATTAATCGATGGAAAGTGAGAATAATTTCGCATGTATGTGAACATATCAAATACCACTTCATTGCATTTTCCTCATTTGTTTTCCGGTTTCATTTTCAGGCTCCATTGTTTCAGTGATAAGGTGTACGAGCCAATTTCGTAAAGAATATCATATTATAGGCATCGAGTATATAGCTGAATAGGGATAGCTCTTGCATTGGTAACTATATACTCAATGCTCAAGGTAGGTAAGAAATAGAATACATATAAATTGCATATACGATTGGATGTTTAGATATACATAATATGGATGAGTTATGAGTTACAGATGAGCAAAAACTTGTAAGCAAACACATTTCACGTTCAATTCAGCTTGTAAAGTTCACACCAAGAATGTGTTTATTCAATTTAGCGAAAATTTAGTTTTTAGGTGTTATCTTTTGAGCGGTGTAAAATATTCAGAATCTAAAGCTATAGAAACTCATGAATGAATGAATGTTAGGGTTTTAAGGCGCGTAAACAACGAGGTCATTTTGCGCTAGAAACTCATATCCTTTCTATATAAGTTATTTAAAATTATATTCATTGGAGTTGATGAATTTGGAGTTGGATCCTAACATAATATCATTCACATTAGGTGCTGATAAATTATGTATTGTTCTGTTTATTGTGAAAATGATGTGATATTGAAATATAAATTTCCACACGTTTATATCTCAAGGACCTGTTTCAGAATCTGTAAAAATATTTAAAATATAGTCATGTTGATATATTTTATATTCATTTTTCTATCAACAACGAAACTGAAAACAAAATCACTGTTCCCCAATTAAGACTAGGGATGAATGTGGGATCGTTTGGACGGTGCTTCACGAGGTGATCTTATCACCCCTTATAGTATCAATCGAAAGTTAACAGTCAAAATAATTTTATTCCGTAGGCTTCTATCAAGTGACGTCACTCATTGTTGAAATTGACAGAAAACAGTGTCCATAAATTGGAATTGACCGATCAGAATATTTGGTAGTCCACCAGTTCACTGTATTGCTATGGTAACGATTGTTAGTCATTGTTACTTTACATTTAAGCCTATATTGAATTTGCGATGACCCATCTACGGCCCCTGAATCTATTCTCTAACTCTCTTCAGGTTCTGTATAGCTGAGTCGCCACAAATCCATCACATCTTAATCATAATAATTTATAAGGTAGGCATATTGGTTGTTTGGTGAGTATACTGTACGTTTATATGAAGACATTTATAACCATATATATTTTTTTTTTCATATATATATATATATATATATATATATATATATATATATATATATATATATATTATATATATATATATATATATATATATATTTATATATATATATATATATATATTTGGGATTTTATAGTTATGTCGAAAAAGATACGCCTCGACCGGGATCTTTTTCGACATAACTATAAAATCCCAAATATCTCGATATTGGATCGTATCCAAGAAGTTTAATCATATATATATATATACAACTCTGATACTTTCAATTGCTTCACATGAAGGCTGTTTTATCTCAAAATATGATATCAATATCCACTTTCAACGATAACTGATATAATTATTGTCCATCGTATCCAGCTATGACATTGATTTAAGCTTTAGTGAAGGAGTCGTAATCTAGAAGTTCCGCCATCTTTATGCTTTCGTCCCACAAGCGTGATGCAAGAGCTGGGTTACGTGCTTTTGCACACGGTGTAGCTTTCTTACAATCACTGAAAACAAGAACAAAACAAAATTTCATCAAATACATACGTCGATAATTGGATTTCAATCTGGGTTTCAGTTCAACTCTGGTAGAGTGTCAGGTACGAGACCCATATAGGTCCTGAGCAAGATGCATTGACGGTTGCGTTGGTTGCGACCTATGCCCAGCTAGCTCCAAAGGCTACAAGGACTTGGATTGCATAATGTTCTTTCGAAGAGGTAAATTTACTACGACAATACGAGATAATAACAGTCACGGTCTCTTGAATAGTGAAAATGTGACCTATTTTGTAGCCCCCCTGATTTTGTGCCACAACAATGGAAATATAAGAAAACTGTACATGTTGCCATACTGAGCTCTACTATAGTTGATAGAAATCGATCAAAGTCCTAGCGCCGAATTCACAAAAGGTCAGAACTTTGATCCGGATCAAAGTTACGACAATTTCTACTATTATTTTTGATTTTTTAATTCCAATTTTCAATTGAATCCATAGATATCATCAATATATCATTATTATCTTCAAGACTTTTACCGATCAAAGTTGATCGGTAATATCTTTGAAGCAACTTGAAATCAGAGTTGATCCCGGTCAAATAAGCTATGACCTTTTTTGAATTCGGCCCCTTGTCTCATGGAGCTAGCTGGGTCAAGAACCTTATTTCAAGTGGCAGTCGTGGTAAAAGAACAGTGGGCAGTTTGGGCAGTTCCTACAAAAGTGTATTCCTCACCTATAATACAAGCCGGTCTCTTCGGCTGTCTTATCGTCCACGGCGCAATAGATCGACGTCTGTGCTCCTTGTAAAGGCGTCTTGAGCATCCAGCCAAATGCGTTTTTAAATAACCAACTACTGCCTCGTACAACAGCTGTGTCCAAGTGACGACCGAGCTCGGTATTAACGACGCCGGGGTGAAGGGAGTACGTCGTTACACCAGTACCTATGAAATCATCAGATGTTATTAATAATCTTTATATTAAATCTTTATATCATCATAAAATAGGTAGGTTAAAAATGTACATCGTACATATTTCATATACCGGTATACGATTTTCCAGTGCCAAATCACTTCTCACGTCGTGTAATCATTTTGGCGAAAATTGGTATTATATTATGGTATACACAATTATATTATTATATTATATATATTATATCATGGTCTACATATTTTCACAATGTTTGAACAATTTCAGGCCGAATTGTTCTGGCTAAGCGCTTCCCTTGCCCAGCTCTGTTATGGAAGTAGTAGGCCTACCATTGAGTAATGAAGTTTAAAAAAACTAATTAAGCCATACTCTATGGTATGGCTACCCTCTTTGGGTACCCTATATGGCATACTAAATAATCACTAATTCTCATTTTATTGCAAAAATTGACCATATTGATGAAATTGAATTTTGAAAATAACAGTAATGGTCTAGCATCCTAATGATGAAGTATATACATTTTGGTTTCAATTGGATGAGCAAAGAGAAGACTCAATTTCACCAAGGGGGCTACTCGAAAAAAAGGTCATGTTTTTTTACGCGCTCTACAGGTCAAACGAAAATGCGAATTAATTTAAAACTTGGCATGCACAATTTTCCTTATCCAATTCGATACTGTATAGTTTTGAGGCGCAATCGATTGCACCACTTCTGAGAAAACTTATTTCAAAGTTTTTGAAAACCCTCATAAGAATAACCCAAAAGAGAAAATTCGTAAAAAGTATTTCCTTCGGAAGAATTAAATTTTTCACGGAATTCCAAAATCATGATGATACACATTATTCCGAACTTTCACTCAAATATTAAATTAGCCGTTTTGATATACCGGTAACATGTTTTATAATGTAATGTCTTGACATCACTCAAAGCTATTGAGATATCAATTGAATCCAAGCAACAAGTGTCATAAATTAATTCAGAACGATTAAAATAAGGTCTTCCTTAATTATGAGGGAATTGATTAGAATGGGTAATGAATAAAACAGGCGGGTAGTGATGTATTGTTCGGATCTCAAGGTGGATGTGTATAACCAACCAAAGATATGTTGATATATGTTTTATATGTCTAGCTCATCCATCAACACGGAAATACATGACGCGTTTTCCTAGTTTGAATGCATTTTTCTCGAAATTTAATTCAATTATAAATGCTTCCGCTAATAGAATGAGTTTTGCTTTTATCGCAAATGTCACCCAAACACTATCACATTTATTAAAACGCTAGTTCGTTACCTGCGAGTCTGTTTGAAAGTTCTTTGGAAAAAAGCACGTTTGCCAGTTTGCTTTGGGCGTAAGCAGTCAACGAGTTGTACGATTTTTCTGAATTAATGTCTTCAAAGTTGATGTTCCCACCTGTCAACAAAAAAAAGAACAAATTATATCAGAATCTATAAGATTCTCTTATTGACTCTAGGATGTGGGTCATCTAGAGAGAGAGAGAGAAAGAGAGAGAGAGAGAGAGAGAGAGAGAGAGAGAGAGAGAGAGAGAGAGAGAGAGAGAGAGAGAGAGAGAGAGAGAGAGAGAGAGAGAGAGAGAGAGAGAGAGAGAGAGAGAGAGAGAGAGAGAGAGAGAGAGAGAGAAAGAGAAAGAGAAAGAGAAAGAGAAAGAGAAAGAGAAAGAGAAAGAGAAAGAGAAAGAGAGAGAGAGAGAGAGAGAGAATAACTAAGAATAAAGTATTTGCGTATGGATGCTCATACAAAATACTAGGTATATAATTTGAAAAATAGAGAGCAGTATGTGTCCTTACAAGTTGCCAAAAACAAAGTACGGTATCGGTATTGAAGATTTTTAAAAATCGATTGATACATGATGATATTCTCTAGATTTTTAAGAACCAACCGTTTGTCTCATTTACTTTTTGCAGTTGGATAATTTTATATTAAGAATTATTCCAAATATTACATGATGGCTATAGCGAAACAAAAATCTAGCCATGTTTAGAAATCAACTAGAAATAATAATATGGAATTTTGACCGTTTTTTTGTGAATTTCATTTTCCAAGAGACGGTATTATTAAATAATTAAATAATAAATAATTAAATAATAAATCATAAAAATCACTATGGTCATTGCCAATTGGTTCTTGTTGAAATAAGGTAATTGAGAAATAAATATTCGTTTGGCTTTATAATACCGATCATAAAAAAAATGGTATACATATACAGCATATAAGTTTATCAATCAATTTAATTGGTGATGAATAATTCTCCGACGCTTCACTCGTGTATTATTCCAATGTCAAACTGTTGTGAAAGATGCGTACAGCCTTGCATTCTATCGATTATATATGGCATGCAACTTCATGCATTCACAACAATAATTGAATTCAACGTGCAATGCACGCTCTTCTCACACAGATCTTATTATTAAAAAGACTGAATAACTTATTTTAATTTGAAATCATATAAATCACTTATCAAAAAATTCAAAAGACAAAATTCAATGAAACGGTAGGCCTAATTGGATAATTAAGTCGCTTCCAGGGCCCTCACCGCCACTGCCACTTGAAATAACGTCCTGGGCCTAGCTAGCTTCTAGAGACTAAGGATTTTGATTGGATCATGTTCTCTAGTAGAGTTGAATACCATGACAATACGAGATAATAACAGAGTCACGGTCTCTTAGAACGCAAAAATGTGACCTATTTTTAGTCCACCTCAAGAGCAGTGCTAGGATTTTGTGCTAACAACAATGGAAATATAAAAACACTGCGCATGTTGCTATGACACTTAGCTCTACTGGTGAATAGAAACCAATCAAAGTCCTGGCCTCTTGGAGCCAGGATAAGCCTAGGACGTTATTTCAAGTGGCTGTTGCGGTAAGGGTCCAGACAGCAAGAAAATGCCGGTCATTCGCAGTGAAATAATCATATAACTTGAAGAGTGCAAGATACGAAATAAGCAAATAGATCATGAGGAACAACTATATTTGTCAAATATGCTCATGTAAGATTTCCCCTCTTAAAAAAAAATATATACGTTGGTCAGTCAAATTTTATGATGGCAAATTGTGGAAATTGAACAATTGTATGTAACAGTAATACCTGACATTTTTGACATCTATTTATATCTCACCATGGACTATATTCCATACAAATGACACATAACCTAATGCGAGTATTCATGATGGATCGACAGTATTTCAGATGATGGTATGACGCAATTTCAAGACAATATATTCAAACTTCAAAGTTCAAACCATAAGTTCAAACCTTAACAATAAGTCACAACCATGTTTAAATTTCAAGACGACACTGAAAATATTACACATGTGGGCAAGGTCTCTGTATACTTTCAAAACCACATATCAATTTGCGTTTTTATACTTACGCAAATGAGCCATAGACGACACGTTGACAATCCTTGCCGGTGCTGACTTGATGATCCTTGGTAACAACAAGAGTGTGAACAAGAAGTGACCCAAATGATTCACACCAAACTGAGTTTCAAATCCGTCTTCTGTCAGACCTTTCGGGCACATCATTACTCCTGCAAAACATTGAAACTGAATTATAATTTTTATACGTACGGTATACTGAAAATTTTACTATAGGAGGATAGCATGAGACAGGCTAGTAGGCTACCATAGCAACCACAAAATACCGGCACATGTAGCTCAGTTGCTACATGCAGTAATACGTTCGCCCATGTGATCCGGCAGGTGCGGGGCATATCGAACCTCGGTTCATTCCCGCTACCGTCCATCTTTACAGTGGTTTTTCGTATTTCCTTCTGTAATCTATGCTAATGCCTGGATGGTAATTTTTTTAAATCAGATTTGACAAAGAAAATTTCTCAATTTGATATTTTGAATTCTTGAATATAATTGTATAAATGAATATGAATAATATAAAATATTTGATTGCTATATTTAGCGTATCAGTCGAACATAATATTTTGTATATCAATTTTAACTATTGATTATACTAGGAAAACGCAATATATACGTTGTTGATTGCGCGATATAGGCATATTTATATGAATTGTATGGAGAACTATATTTAGTATCGACATATATGGTATATCGACACCTCGAGCTCGAAAAACGAAATAATTGTGTTGCTGCTTTACTGTTTCATTCATTTTTTTTTTCATTTTAAACGTTTCACAATTTAACTGGTTGAAATTTGTAGCTTGATTTCCTCATCGATGTAAATAAATTACATTATAATTTTTTATCAAAACGGTTGATTCTATTTATGTTAAACAACTTCGGGATAATCGTGTATCATTATTATACTGAAAGTCCGTGTGAATTTGAATTTATATATATATATATATATATATATATATATATATATATATATATATATATATATATATATATATATATATATATATATAATTGAGTTTTCGCTTCGCTCATCAAATTTTTTCGTTTTTCTTCAATTTTTCATGTCATATTTTGTATTCATTTGATATCATCCACAAATTCTCCAGTACGCACGCAAGATGGTTCCTACTTTCTGGCTTACCTGTCGCACAAATTAGCTCTGTCACATGGATGTCACAATTTGGAAATGAAACTATTGCGGGCATTTGTTAACAATACGGTATTTCACATCAGAAATTAGGTGAAATTCTGAATATAGTCATTAGAATCATAATGAGCTGTTTCCTTTTCTCAGTGATATGCTTCTAGAATCTTGCTCAAGAGCGCGTGGTTTAATCGATGTAGAGGAATATCAGTTTTTTAGTGATAACTTTAAACAGTACATAGATTTCGAAATCATAACAGAAGAAAAACAAAAATATCAATATATGAAACAATTTTATGTTTTTTGAATTCTTACATTTTAACAGGTGTATACAACTACAAAATATGTTTTTTACTGTACCCTATATGCATGTGAAAATTATTCGATTTGAATTTATCAATGTTTACTCTACATCTTGAAGCCTTGAAGGAATCATAAATAACTATTTTTTCCTGCACTCTAATTTTGATATCTCATGTCGTTCAAAAGTCATCACCAAAAAAACGATACTTCGCTAAATCAACTATCATAATGCTAGAGCACGGTCATAATGTGTCATATGATCACTATTCATTACACGATAACTGAATGTATAGTGGTTAATTATCACTTCACGCAACTCTAAATTCTGATCTGCAGGCTATAATTATGTCTGATATAAACCTGTTCGAATCTTTACGCTATGTGACACAGACAAAATCAACAGTGCTTAAAAACTTCATCCTAATTCGATCCTAACCCACTTTCTTCACCCGTGCTTTCTTTCGCGTCTCTTCCGAAATTCTATGCTTCAAGCAATTTCGCGTATAGTAGTGAAATGTGCTAATTCAATATTACATGCATACTTTCAAATAAAGTAGGAAAACGCATTATATGCGTTGTGAATTGAGCTTACGAAGTATGGAAATCTAGCATGAAAAATATTCTGTCGCTCAATCAACATCTATATTTACGGACTTAAAAGGCTACTTCAAACGTTTGAAATGTCACTACCTTCCTGTTTCATTCATCTTTCATTTTAATCGTTCTGAATTAATTGGTGACATTTGTTGCTTAGATTTAATTGGTTTCTTGATAACTTTGATTGATTTTTTCTTGTTTTAAATATATAAATACGTCTTTGTTATTTCCCATTCGTTATTCCCCCAAATATGTGTGACAAGTTTGTACATATATCCATTGAACATTTCGAAACCTCTGAAGAATTTTCATTTTTCGTATTCTACCGGGTTATTCTTAAGGGGATTTACCAAACTTTCCGATTTTTTTTTTCGCGAAAACCATACGACCAATTTTTTGTATTCAACAATCCCAATTAACCTATCCTGCTGTGACATCAATACGCAGAAAAAGTTCAAATCGATTGGTCTTTCTTCCTGACTTTCTTCCCGAATAACAAAACAAAAATAAAAAACATAAAAACAAAGTCTATTTTTTCCGGTATATGGAATAGAAATCTTCGTCACGCTCATCTGATTATATTCCTAGCTCCCAATTCCAATTTGATGAGCGACAGAAAAGATTTCCATTCGGTTCAAAGCGGGTATTATCGCTTTGTTTGTATGTTCTACTCAGGTAGCAAGGCAAATCAGATCCACGAGAAACTATTTCTACACACTGCTCATCTTCTAACTGAAAACTTGAATACTTGAATATAGCACTGCCTACTTGAATAACAGTTCAAGTAGATTTCAAAAAATTGATCATTAAAATTTTTAAAATATCCATACGAATAACATTGCCAAAAAAAGTGAAATATATCTTCATCCAGAGAAATTTCAAATTTGAGATGTTGGTAATACAACGATGACGATCATTCTTGACAATAAGTTTCACGAAAATCGGATGAGCTTGGCTACAAAATTTGTAGATTTATATTATTTTGCATGTTAATGTCACTCTCACTATACTTACAAACCTACTTATATATGCTGCAATTTCCTAGTACCACTAAATATATAACTACTTTTTTTAGTTCACAAAATGATAGATTACAAATAATGTTATCATTACAAGCTAAAAATCAAATATATATTATTAAAATTTAATAATCGTTTTTTTTCAAACAGGCTCATACAATTTATTCTCATTGACTCACTTTCTATTTGTACATAAACGTCTCGAAGTCAAACATGTAATTAAATATTCGTATTTGACCAAATGATTCTCAGCTTCACCTTCGTGTTGGTGGCGTCATTTGAATAGTACATCATTCATAATCCTTTCCTATAACTAATATAAGTGTCGACGCACCTCCAAACCCAACATTCATTCATTCATTATAACTAATATTTGATATTGTATTTCCTCCTCCTAATTCGATAACATCATACCTATTTCGAATAGTTTCAAATAGTTTAATCAACTAGGAAGATCAACATAGGTAGGCTATGCGTTGTGAGATTGGGAATTTATAAAAAAGATGACATAGTTTGAAACAGTTTACCTGAATCTCATGAAACTTGTGACCATTTCTCGACTATTATTAGTCAACTCAGACATTGCTCAAGAGACTAAAGAAACTAAGTCAAGAGAAAAAAGAGACCAAGTCTCAAGAGACTCTTTGAAAGTGGGTTCGAGTACCAAATAAGACGTGGGTCTTTGTAAACGTTATTTCACTTATCATCACTCCATATTTCATTATCATCTGCTCATTCGTACCCTCAAATAACCCAACTGTTGGTGGGATCGTCAAGGAAACAATAAACATCATCAACAAAGATTATCCACAGAAAAGAAGGTGAAAGAAGACCTGTCGAGTTCACACCTGCATTATTCACTAGAAGATGAATTGCTGTCTCCGTATTCATCAAATTTTTCGCACATTTCCTTATCGACGCGAAAGACGCCAGATCCAGACTCACAATGACCAGCGTCCCGACGCCCTCGGCGCCCTCTGTTTCTTTGAGAATATCCTTCCTGGCTTCTTCTGTCTTCGCCTCGTCTCGACAAGCCATGATTACACGACATCCTAAAACATACGACATACAATAATCATTCCTTTGTGAAGAATGATGAGATATTTAGACTTTACATTTAGTCTGTTTTAATTCGTAGTTTCCGTTTGTAGTTATGAGAGCTAATTGGATGAAATATAGACCCTAGCTACTTGTATCAACGGAAGAAGGTCATCTACCAAGTACCAACAAAACAAACACAAATACTCCCAATAAACTTGTATAACTGTGAAATTATTATATAGTCAATTACTTTTCAGGGTTGGAATCAAAGAACAACTAAAAATACAATTATATCTTTCGAAACTTATGAATGTTTTCTGAGGAAACAGTTGGTTCCATTTGGAAATTTTGTAATAAAATGGCATGAGTACGATGTATTAAAAGTGCATTCGAGTCGATTTAGTGAAATATCGGTGTGTTGGTGATAGCTATTGGACGGTATACTTACATGAGATGTGAACATCTCAGTATGTTCAACTGCAAAGAGTTTTCTTCACAGTTACACAAGTTTTACAATTATTTATTTGGTAATTTACTTTCTTCTTTGTATACACAAGTTTCCATCGTTACTAGTTCGATTTTGTCTATAATATGCACTTCATTAACAATTGTAAATAGCGTAATTCATGGTGGTGTTACTTGTGTAACTGTTATTGGTTGTTGGTATATACTCCATGAAGACACTGTGCCAAAGTCATTTAGACGTTCTAGTGAAATAATAAATCACAATTGAACAATATGCATCCAGAACAAATGGAATGGAATTTATCGCCGAGAAGCTCCGGATTGTCTATGGCAAGTATACGAGCGTTATACGATTGGAATATGCAGAAAACCCATTCTGACATCTAATTAAAAAGCTTATGTTTAGGCGATACAGTCTTGAAGTTGGCTATTGGCTATTGGTGGTCACCTTATAAATCTTATTTTCAACCAAACTGTGTGCGTTCAATGCTGTAAGTTGGTTTTATCTACGAAAGAAGAGGGTTCTGACCGACCGTCCCCCCTATTCCAAACAACTAGCGTACGGGTGACTCGCGTTTTCTTCTACGTCATATAGATATACAGACCTGTACATCTACATATTTTTGGCACTTTCTTACAGATACGACTTCGACTTGAATTTTTTCTAACCAAAAAGCCTATGTGAAAAACAATCCACGGTTTTTTAATGAATTCACGCCGAGGTACGTCAAGAAATTAAAATTTCTTAGGTTTGAATATATTTAACGATATTTCGGAGGTATAATTCTATCGATGAAAGAAGAAGATCGTCTGTTAAATGAATAATAATTGTGAAAAATTCAGTAATTTCATCATCTCGCAGCATCTTGGAATATTTCATGCATTTTTAATTATGCAGTTGCGTTCCCTAAATAGTCATAAAAAGTTATGAAATCCCAGGAATATCACAACAATACAAATATATATGTGTGATATTTGTGTTTGACATACTACTCTTTTCATACGTAGATACGAGTGTATTTACTTTGACACCTGACAGATTTGAGCAACTCTTTATTTTACTAACTCGAAGAAAAATGTATAAGTAATTCTAATTCTTTTCTTTACGATCGCCTGTGTAACTGTGTTCAACAAGTTTGTTTTATTTAGGGGAACTCACCCACAGAGTAACATTTTCAGTGTCAACATAACATATCAATGATCGCGGTGAATTTTCCGATGAATATTGTGTGGGGAAACTACTCCATACCGTGCAGAGATGTCTTCTAAAATTGTTGTGAAAAATGATACTTGATTAATTTTTCTTGAAATTCACTATATTATAGGCTATGATATAGTAGTGAATTTTGATTAAATGTTTGTACTTTCTGAAACAATATAGGGAACTATATATAGGCCTATGTCCTCCTTCAATCCATTTAATATTTTCAAACTTTTCAAAAACGTTTCAATTCAATTTGATTATTGTTCGCAGACACATATTTTCCATCCCACACTCATAATAAAAAAGAAAAATGACATTTCTTTGGGCCTGAATTAAAATTTCAGAATCCGTAAGTTTCAAACCAAGATTATTGTAAATGTTCCAACATACTTGTTGAGCTTATAATGCAAGATTATTATCTTAAATAATGCTCCTCTACTAGCTGCAATGGTTACGCTCTGATAGCAATGCACCGGTATGAACTAAACACTTCCCTACACTCTCCTCCGAACAGATATCTGTGGGGAACGTGGGAAAAACAGTTCCAACGAATTGCACGCGTTACATAGTTCATGTTGTCCAACTGCTGCACGGGTTATTTATTTCAGATACCGGGGTTACCAGCAAATGCATATTTCTTCTTTATCACTTTATGACCGGGAAATAAGACTTGTGTGAAGTTAATAGATAAACGAGCTAGTATTCTATTAATAGCCGGTTCTAAACGAAAATGTATATCTGTATATTTCCATATTGTTCCAACACGTCAAAATATTGAAATATTGACATCGTTCAATTTTTGTCACCTTCTTAAAATATAGTCGATAATTACTACCGGTTTATCGATTTTTGTATTTATTGAATTACATTGAATTATTTCTTGAGCCACTAAGAATTATTATAAGAGTTTTAAAAAAATTAAAAGTGACGAAAATAAACTTGAATATATTTCAAGTGTCCTGTTTTTTTTAATATTAGTATTTTTTTAATTTTCTCCTTAAATTTTTGCCGACCCATCATTCTTCATTGTTTCTGGTAGTTTATTCTGAGAAATTATCCACGGTAGACCTACTTCTTATATATTTTTTCAAGTTTTTGTGCTATTGATGCTGTCGATAATTGGTATATTGTTGTGGTCATTAAATATTAATTTCTTCAGATTTTAAAGTTGTTGGCCCATTTATTTTTTGTCAACACCATCAGTGTGGGAACTTTATCTCAATTTGTAATATTTTTTTTCAATACATACTTTAACAATATTAACTACTGTAATTGTATCAATAAATCAAATAAGCTCAGTCAGCTTATAGGCACCGCTTCAGAAAATGAGGTCACCGTTGGGCATGGGTTCGAATCCCGCATGAGGCATGGGTTTTTGTAAACGTCCTTTCACTTATAATCACTTCATAGTTGCATAATCACCTGCTCATTTTTACCCCCGTATTATCTAGCTGTTGATGGGGTCGTTAAGCAAATATTAGAAAAAAAATCCATAATAATTTGAAGTCATCTTTATTTATTCAAATTAAGAATAATTTATACTTTGTCTATAAATTATTACTCATGATTCATCAATGCATCAATCATCATCCAAAGTAACACAAAAATAATAGTGAAAATAATATCTTATATTTTGTAATTGAACCTCATCATCACCTTATCATTTAATTATCACCCGCTCATTCGTACCCCCATTCAACTCGCCAACTGAGGGGGTCTACCATTTGATTGAAACAAGAAAGAAGCTGTCACTGACCCTCATTAAGGTCATTTAGGAAACATCAGTCTGGTCATAGAAATGCTATCGATTTAAAAAGTCGGTACATACACGCCATTAGCATGTTTATTTAGAAGTAGGTCTGTATCAGTACATTTCTCTTACGTCAGTTGGCGGGTTCGATCGACCGTCTCCCCATCCATTAGCACTAACACTATGACGTTTTGACCTGTCAATCGTACAACGGAAGTATCACCTGGCGTGCTATAGTGGTTCAGTCTATGACACATCAACCTTGGCTTATAGTTTATTTAGATGTTTTGATTTATAAGTAAATTACCGTGAAATAGGGAAAATAGGTCAATATTATATAAAATATTTATGAATGTAGATTTACACGGAAATATACACTTACTCTCATAAACTCTGATTTTGTATTAATATTTGAGAGCTGGCAGGCGTTCGAAACAAACTCAATAATTCGCGAAAACAATCAAACGCCGAGTTCAGTACATTTATTTGATCAAAATTATGTAAAGTACAAATCTGGTTGGTGTTTTTGAAACTCTATTGATGAGATTTGAAAGTCGTATTTCCATTGTTATTTTCTTATATTTATATACTTTGAACAGATACAGCAGTTTCTAAATAAATTGTTCATCAATGTCCTTATAATGCAGGTATTTTTCTTGTATGAATTAATATTCAAATATAATACTGTGTACAGAATAATATCAATAATCAATTGTTATGAAGTAGCAAATATATTAATAGTCAAACAGTGAATACGAGAATGGGAGGCCCCTAATGAGTGAAAAGTGGGTTTAGTTCAAATGTACAACTTCCACAATATTATATTTACAATATGATATCAATACGTATATAACAGGTACCGTATCGGTTTCTCTTTGATGCACAATTAAAATTGTGAGAAGGCTAAGACTGTAAACGTAAATAACAAATAAATTCAACACAATTTGGCAACAATACACTTGTATAAACGGAAAAAGGAAGTCGTCTACAAACTCAACAATTGTAAAATCTTCGGTAATAGAAGGACAATTGGATAACTCAATGCATCTGAACATCGCTTTTGAAATGTGTAGTTGTGCTTCTAATCACTAGTCAAACGCGAAATATGTGTTGTAAGATGAGCGAGATATCTCAATAAGGTATAAAAGTCCTTAAAGTAGTTCTACCCTTGCTACTTTATCGACTCTGGTATTCTACACACCTTGATATCTGAATAAGCTATTAAAGTCGTTAAAGTAGTTTTACTCTTGCCACTTCATTGACTCTGGTGTTCTACACACCTTGACGCATATAAAAAATACTTCATTGTTGGTCAACTCTTGAATCTAGAAAGCAGTGAATCTCGACAACTTAATTCTGTCACAATTTTTATGATATATTTTATGAATATTATCAGACATTTTATTTTTTTTCTTCAAAACGACTGATCAGAATTGCTTAAAAGATCGTAATAATGTGTAAAATCCATGTATACACATTTAGAGAGAATTTCATTCCATTTGGAGAGATTTTATTTTTCAACATTTTCTGCCCAGCCAAATCTTATGGGGTTTTTAGAAACTTTGAGATGATGATTCTCAAAATCGGTCCGACCGATTCATCCCAAAAACTATACAGTTCTAAGTTGGATGAGTTTGCGTGTACAAAAAAAGTTTCATGTTGATCAGTCAACCCTTGCGACCTGTGGAGTGCTTACAAACAAACAAAAAAAAAAAAAAAAAAAAAACACACAGACAAAGCCCTATAAGAGTGGGATGGAGACTTCGCTACGCTCATCAATAATTCTCGTTTTGAGAAATGATATACCGGTACTCTAGTCCACCAAACAGTCTACCAACGCTTAAAACAAACATGACCCAACAATTTCTCTTTGTCATGATGGTAGACAACTATCCTCTTTAGTTACTACTAAAAATTGGGATTGTAAATAATTTATAGTTTTTGTATCTATCGATTTTTTCCCATGAACATAAAAATAATGCATTCAAGCTCAACTTAACAATTGACTATCAATCAAAACCATAACAATTGAGAGACTCATTGTTGTCCTTCGTTTACAACAATGAGTGACGTCACTTGACAGACGCCTATAATAGATTCAAAGTGAAAACAACAAAAGTGATAAACCCAACTCTGAATCCTCCCGCATACTATAAATAGGGTGAAAGAACTTTATGTGAATAGTATTACTTTTTACAGCACTTTTTACTGTCCTGCATGGGTCTCGGATGAAAAACAAGTTTATCTGTAAATCTTCGATAATAGCTCTAACGGTCGTGAGTTCCGACCTGCCAACACTATAACGAAATGGTGTTTATTTTCAGAATAGTTCTACGTGGATCTTTGTACGTACACACATTTATTTCGATGTCAAACTTTGTTTTGAATACACTTTATATACTTATAGACTTATTGAAGGTGGGAAAAATTGAACTATCAAAATCAAATCTATTATAAAACTATTAGGTAAAAGTTTTACATTTTTTTCGACCAACTCTCATACAGACGGCCAGGAGGAGTAGATTCAAATGCAGGTCATAGTTTTTCTAGTCAACATATATGACATATATAGCCTATGACATATGACAAATGACATACCGTAACAATTAAAACAAAACGCTTTATATTCTATCATTAACATTGAAACTGTATATATATTTATGAGAAAAAACTATCGTTTGCCCATTAAACAAATGTGAACATCTCGGTGATTATATAATTTCTCTGCAACTTGGAAGATTCAGATTTTTTAAATTTTAACGCTTTTGGAATTTTTATAACCGTTTTTCATGTTGACCTAGCAAAATCATTGTACCCTAAAAGAAAAATACCCCATTGCCTCTGATACAAACTGAGATAATTATGTTTATAGTTTATTCATTGCTACACGACCTTTTTTCGTAGATATAAGTGAATTTACAATAATTATAGGCCTACTCACCTCTCAAATAGAAATCTTTGACGGTAATCTTCCCGATACCAGTATTACAGCCAGTAATCACAGCTGTTTTTCCATCCAGTCTCGCTTTACTGTTGCATTTCCCGCTAAACAACCACATCACTGCACCCTACAATTAACACAAACAATCAAAACAAACGACTACTTTTCTAGAATACGAAGAGTTTCGTTCCAACTCTCTGGCCAGTGTGATAGAAGATCGCGTACTGATTCGAACTCATTCAGAAACACGTTCCGTAGCACATCAGCTATTTAAACGTATCTGTTCTCCCATTGGTTGAAACTTCTACACTCGAGTCTAGGTTACACATTTTACAACTTGATGCTGTGCTATCTACAATCCAAGCCTACTATAATATATACTTGTATCCACGAAAGATGTAAGTCGTCTAGCAATTTAAAACGTAAAAACTTCGGAAATATTTAAACGACCTTCTTTCGTAGATATAATTATATATATATATATATATATATATATATATATATATATATATATATATATATATATATATATATATATATATATTGTTACCATATGCATATATAGAATTACACATCATTCATTTACATATGAGATATATATATATATATATATATATATATATATATATATATATATATATATATATATATATATATATATATATAAAATGTCAAACTACATACGTCCAGTATCATTCTCGTTCGAATTTTAAACTTTCTCTGAATTAGTGAAGGTACGAGAAGATTGAAGAAAATGGTTGTGTGGCTTCTTCACCTTTTTTGGTGAGGGTGACTGGTGAGGCTCGATCGTGAGTCTCGGCGTATTAATAATGATCGACGATAACACGTTTCGATTCTTCTTGTTGTAAGATACCGTCTGTGACGTCATTACTCAGGTGTTTGTGGTCGATGAACGAGTGAATGACCTTGCTTAACGTCTTAACGTGATTATTGTTGAGAAGAAGCGAACCATCCGCTCGCAATGTGGCATGGGGGAGAGACGGTCGAACATAACCTTATTTAGTGGATGGACATGGATCGTGCTGACTCGAAACTCTTGATGGTTAGAGGTAATGGATGGGGGAGACGTTTGAGAAAGACCTCCATCAAGAGTAGAATTAAGGAATTTTCAAATCATAATTGTCACTTGGATCATTAATTTTTTTTTCAAGAGGAAGTTTATAAAAAATATGAAAACAAAAATATGGATTGGGTTGACATGATTTGCCCTCATGTTTTCTTGAATATTATCACATAAAGTTATTATGAAAAAAAAAGCTGAAAAACAATTGTCTATTATTATTTATTGATTCGATTATTGATTTCCGATGAAGGTAGTCAAATGACCCACCGAAATGATACGCGTTTTTATTGTAATTTCTCATGAATATGTTGACGAAATACTGGTCCAAATGTCAATGGTTATTGTTTGCATCACGACCCCACCTACAGCTTGCATATGTGATTATTTGATAAATTGAGTGTAGCTCAAAGCTAGCTGTTGGTTGGGTCGTTAAGCACTATTCAAATATAAGGAGAACGAAGCGTTGATTCTTGTTACTTAACTCATATTAATGAAGACAAGAAACATAAATTGAGACTTATCTTATAACACACAGAAGAGAGGAAGATTTGAATGAAAAATACAAAGAAAAATTGTACAGAAAAAAGATATAGAGTAATAAGATGGAAGATAATTTTTAGCCCGACACGATCGCCCGTGTGGTGCCCCGGCCGAACGATACTACCCATCTTATCATCCCTGATGTAGCCTTAATTGAATTACAATAATTACTTTGTATCATATGATACACTTATGACACTTGAGTGATATTTTTCGATGCTACAATACAAAACAATCTACATATTACCTCGGAATAAAAAATCACCTTTGTAAAGCGTCTATTGCGAATCTTGTATCACCCTTTCTCTGAACGGTCTACTCTGTATATATAGTTTGTTGTTCTACACCACACTAATTCTTATTGAATTTTTTTAAATGGCGAAATGTTAGCTTGTCATTATATCATACGAATAAAATTGCACAGCAACCCAACAGTACAAGCAGTCTTTGTTGAAATATTTGAAGACGAATAATTTTCTCAAAACATAAATTGTAAATTTTTTTGCTGATAATGGTATATTGTTGGCAATTTCACTGTTGGGAAAGCAGTCAAGTCACAGTATATTAAATAGCATAGCTACGCTATGCTTCAGTAGGGTCACTTAGTTAGCCGTTCTTGCAGTAAAAACATAACCGCGCATGTAATATATTAGTATATATATTATATATATTACTATAGTTGAGTGCTACAAACGTATAAACATATTCATCACACTGACGCGATTACGTATTATGATAACATAGTTTGAAATAAGATATGGAATGACTATATATGTAGGCCTATACACCCCTATCAGATGTACTTTATCACGAGCCATAACTGTTGGCGTTTGATTACATTAGATTTGGGCTAGATTACATTATTTTGTGACCGGTAGCTTAGGTTTGGTCAGCTTAGGTTGGTTGAGTTAGGTCAGTTTAGGTGTATTTAGGTTAATTTAGATTACGCTCAACATTGTGTCTAAAATGCCATGGATCAAATAGTCATTGCCAATGAAATAGTTTGATAAAAGTTATGTAAAACGTGATCACACCATGATAGTATTTACTATTTACCCTCCTTGGTCTACTCAGGTCGTGCCATTCACGTCGCGTTATGGTTATCTGGAGGGCTCTGGACTATAATATTTGAAATATGTCAGGTGAAAGGTTTTATGCTAACTGGATTTGTAATATATTTTTTTTAAATACACCAAACTGTGCCGCAAAAAGGTGTACCAAGTCTAGCATGTGTAGCACTTGAAGCAAATCAACAACCAATAAGACAGAGATATATACATACAAATCATAATGGCGAAGAAAGGTAAGAGTGATAAATCTTCGAAAAAAGGTAAAAATAATAAAGATTCGGCTAAGAAAGCCGCATCTATTGCTGGCATTGATCCACAGATTGCTATGTTATGGGAAGAAAATCTCATCAAGGAGGTTATCAACGATGGCAAATGGAAATGCAATGTGGCTCTCCTTGCTGAAAAAGAAGTGGCGTGGACGAAATACATAAATTGGTTCAAGGAGTACGCTGAGTTAGGTAAGCGTCACGAAATTAAGAGTATCGGACAAGTCGATGTGTTTAATCAACTGAAACAAGCTGTAGGGGTAAAAATAGTACATCCACTCCAAGGAGTATGCAATGTAGCTGCCAAAGAAATGATTGATGGTAATCTTACCACGGAAATGTTGGCTAAATATATCAAATATAAAATCGTACGTTGGAAAGAAGCTGACATACAACGGCGAAAACTAGCTTATATACGTGAACTGAAAACAAAAGAGGAGATGATAAAGTATGGATTAGATTCAAAACCAATGAAAGGTGATTTAACGGGTGCAGGTAGTAAAGGAAAAGGCAAAGGCAAAGGCAAAGGTAGTGAAGGTGGTAAAGAGAAAAAAAGCAAAGATGGTAAAAAGAGCGATAAAAAGAGTGATAAAAAAGACGATAAGAAAAGTAAAGGTGCAGAAAAGAAAAGTAAAGATGGTAAAGATAAGAAAGGAAAAGATGGAAAAGAAAAGAAAGGTAAGAAGGAGAAGAAACCTAAAGCACCACCCGCAGAAAATGTTGATAAAATGTTGACAAAGCTGAGAAAAAGAGGTGAGGAATATCTGGATGTTGAACACATAGATGACGCTCCTCCAACCGGAGCAGAACTTTATGTAATTCTCAGCGAATTTTTCAATCCACTCCTATTGATGGAACTTGTCAAGATTGGTGTACCGGTTAATGCTATCATAAAAGTGGACAAAACCGTAATTGAGAACAAAATCACGAATGCAACTCTAGATTATGCCTCGCTACCGTTATTGGAACAACTGAAAATCAATATTCCTGACACTATCAACCTGAGGAGAGACAGTATGCTCGAGAGTCCATGTGGTAAAGAAAGACGGAGGTCGATACCGAAAGAAGTAAAACCACAGTACAACATGACAGAGGAACAAATTGAGGCGAGACAAAAAGAAATTGATTCGTTTTGGTCCGAATACGACGAATGTTTGTATAATAGGGAAATTGCTTTACTTTTAAAAAATGTATCTATGTTTACCTATCACCCTCCCACACATCTTAGTGATCCAACAAATGCCCAAGAATCCTTACTAATGCAAATGCATATGTACGATGAATTTTCTAAACTTGTTTACAATATTGAAGAAAATGAAAAACTTCAAGTTAGATATATTAGAAGCATGAAACTGGTTAATCCCGAAGTAGAAATTGCCCAGAATACTTTGGAAGGAATGGATATTTATAATGTTATGGTTCAAATGCTACCACCTGAATGCGAAACTATAGCATTCGTTTTAAACTGTATGGTCGAACAAGTAGAATTTTTATCCAGAGAACGTGAAATAGAAGAATTAATGGCAGCGACAAGTTTAGTTTTAAAGACAGACCCATCTGTCGAGATAAATTTAGAAGAAAACTTGGTAGAATCACCCGAAATTCAATCACCAACAGAGAACACTGTGGCGTTGTATAGTTCCCCGCCTGAAATAAGCCCAACCCAAGAAGAACCAGTGTTGAAACTTGAATCTCTTCTGCCAGAGGATATCGAGACGATTGAGAAAGTGGGTGGCAGGCTGAACACTCGTTTCAATGAACTAAACGAAGAATACGGCTTGTTCGAAGTACCTTCTATTCGAGTTGCTAGAAAAGAGCCACTAGTGTTACTTCACAGAGACGAGATACTGTTCAACACATTCCATGTTTCAATGTCAGACATAGATTTACCAACAATTACTATGGATATTTTAGATAAAAGTTATTTGGCGCGCTTATGGGAAAAATATACTCCACAGCGAAATGCAGAAAAATTCAAATTTGACTATCACGTTCATAAGCTATGGGATTGTATGGAAAAACACAATCTAACGCTAAATATGTTGAAATGTTATTTACATCTATTATTATTTGAGACGATGGAATGTTCATCTATTAGCAACTGTTTCAGTAAAACATGTTCTAGAGCTAGTAAACAGGGTGCTCCAGGATACGGAATAGCTTCGGCCATGCTTATTGGTAATGAACAGACGCCACTCGCTGAACCCGAAGAAGCTGAACTGAAACAGGATCCAATTAACTTATTTATAAACAATCTGGAAAGCATGAAGGAAATGTTCGAATGTCCTGATATCATCTGCTTAACAGATCCTATGGGAACAGATTCAAGTAGTAATAGATCATCCGGTCAACAATCATCCACTTTATCTTTATACAAGTTTACAGCGGTAGAAAATTTCAATAAGTACGTTATGTTACAAACATTGGCAAATGTCTACGAAATGTACAATTGTATGGATTACCAGTATTATCCACCTACGGACGTTATATTACTGAATTTTCATGATTCTAAAGACCAAAATGGATTTTCAATAGATACTTGGATGGCAAAGTTGTCAACTCCAGTTGCGTTTCGAGACTTCAAAGCATACGTTTATGATGAAGAAATTGATTGGATGAAAAAGCAAGACTCCGATAGTCCATTAGGTGGAAGTGATAATGATCAGAAGAGTCTTGGCAGCAAAACGACCAGCCGAGAATTGGTAATTCCAGATGAGGATTTCATTCTGAAAGGATCAATTAAATATGACGATGCGCTATTAGAGAAGCAAAAAAAAGAATCAGAGAAAGAAAAGCCCGCAGTGGAAGCAAAAGGAAAGGGTAAAGGGAAGGGTAAGGGTAAGGGAAAAAAAGAGCAGGGACCGAAAGAAAAAAAAGAGAAGAAAGGCAAAAAAGAGAAGAAAGAAAAGGCAGGCAAATCGAATAAAGGGAAAAAAGAGAAAAAAGGGAAAAGTGTAAAATCTGAAGTAAAAGACGAGCTGAATATCGAGTTGCCAATAGTAAAACGATTGTCATTTCGATGTGCAAAGGAGGGTGAACCTTATGTCTTCACTGGATACGACTTGGGGCCTCTACGACTACAATATGATGCAACGCACTCTCGTTTCTATTCGAAAGATGGTACTTCTGTAAACGTCCTACGCGTTGCGAAGCTTTACTCAAATAATTGGTTAAAAACTAGAATAGTTAAAATGGGTCATGAGTTGACATTTCACAGTATGGCGAGCAGAAAATTTCAGTCAGTTATAGAACCCATGGTGTTTCACATTACTTCCGCTTTCGGAATCATTCTTGCGTTTGGGAAACGAATAAAAAAGCCACCACAAGTAGTTGCCGAAGTAGAAGTGATCGAAGAAATGCCTACAACTCCATCAGGGAAATCTGTAAAGGGTAAAGATAGAAAAAGTATAGGAAAGTCAGCTGCAGAGAAAATAAGTAAAGATAAAGGTAAAAAGGGAAGTGCAAAGGTAAAAGGAAAAGAAAAAAAGAGTGTTCATAGTTTGGCTGAAACGGTTCCTGATATAGTGGAACCGCCTGTCGTTATTCCGGAAATACCACCGGAACCGGAAGTGATTTGGGAATATGATTTCCGTGCTTCATGGCCTACTGGTTTGTGTATCGAATCTGTTGTTGGTACTTCAGTTTTTGATCCTTTCAATATCAAGCAAGTGTACCTTCAAAAAGGACCGCATTGCGAAGCAATCCGAGACGAAGATTACAGAATATTCTTGAAAAGCGGTACAGTCTTGAAATTCATGTTGAACGGTTCTGTCGAAGTACTCAATTCCGAAAGCACCCTTGTTGTGTGCAAGAGTTTCCGGCAACTGATCGTGAAACGAGAATCGTTTGATGCACTCTCATCGCCAACACGATTTGATAAACCTCCAAGTTTCGACGACCAAAACATGTCCGACGCAGAAAAGAAAGCTTGTTTTGATAATCCTAATGAGAGGCGTCCACCTACGCCACCAATTATTCCACCTATTCCCAAACTTCTAGAGATTGACAAATACCATGTGACAGAACCATCAGGAAAACAATACAGCGTTTGCGAAAACATCGTCGACGACTCGTACGAAAAGTTTCTGTTAAGGATAGCTACAGATTACTTCTTGGGTGAAGTCTTCACTCGCCGTGGTGATGGAACAAACACCTTATTACGGCCCGATGGAAGTTTGATTATTGTTTACCCTGACGGTACAAGAATAACGTCGGGTTATTCGATAGGGAGCGACTTGATCGATGTGGAGTGGACTGAAGAAGAAAAGATAGAAATAACCGCACAGGTTGAACTGGCAAGAGAAAGAAGGAGGCAAGAAGAAGAAATTTTTCCAATATCAAGTAATGAACGAGTTCTTTCAGATACAGCAAATAATACATTATTTAATGAAAATATAGAATTGTCTGTTACAAGCGGCTTGACAGGCAGTGGAACGAGAAAATCGCAACATGGTACTGTGCACGACATTGGGCGTAGGAGCACACAGTTGAGTTCAATTAGACGCATAGACGAGAATAAAAGTAACCATGTTGAACTTGAAAAGTCGAAAAAAACTATAAGTAGAAAATCGTTACATTCACAAAGCAGAGGCGACATTGCGAGAGATAGTAAAGGCTCGTTGTACACGCCACCGTCGCAAACGGAAGACATCGAGTTAACTAAATTGCAAGCTATCCTCATTGATGAGACAATATTCGATGACGATGGTTTCGTTGCTGTCAATTTCGAGTGTTGTATGGAGCATCCTAATTACGCTACCGTGTCTTACTTTCAAGAAGACGGAAGCGCACTTCTCGAGATGCCGGATCAACTGAAGGTCAAAATAACGTCTCGTGGTCTTTATTCAGCGAACCTGGACGACAAAACAGTGCTTGAGGTTTGGTATTTAATTATTCACTAATAATATATAACGTTTTAATGATCTTCGTATTTAATTACATATTATGATAATACTGCGTGGGCTTTCTGCAAAAACTCGCTGACTCTTTTTCTCACTATTTGAGATGGCAGAACCAATCATTTGGTTTTCCTCAATTATATTGAGAAAAAAGACGTTAGTGAGTTCTTGCGGAGTCCCACGACATGATATTTCTGCAAAAACTCATCAACTCCTTTTTTCACTATTTGAGATGGCACAACCAATAATTTGGTTTTTCTCAATTCTATTGAGAAATAAGGAGTTGGTGAGTTTTGCAGAAAGGCCACGCTGTATTGAAGTCTTGGAATAACCGAGAGGTGCCGCTTTCAATTAGTCTTTTCATCTCATACTTGACCTTTAATTGAGAACTGATGATCATCAAGAGTATAGGCATGCGCACTGTTTCTAATGCATCACAAGGTACACTCAATATTTTATACTAAATTATCTCCAACAATTACCACGAAATAATATTTCTTGCACCAACGTAATTCTTACAAACCTATGAAAGTAATTTTAATTCCTATAAACTCCAAAACATATCCTGCGAGGCGAGATGGAAGCCTCTCCTTCTCCCATTATCAGCAGCAGTGATCGTTGGCGTGTTTGGCTTCATTTCCATTAGGTTTTTAGTCATGAATATAATGCAAAGCAATTATTTGTATCAGCCCTGTTTTAAGAGCAAATTTTGGCATCATTTCAGCGTGATTATAGGCATATATATATATATATATATATATATATATATATATATATATATATATATATATATATATATATATATATATATATATATATATATATATATATATATATAACATATGTTTTCAGCTCTCATTTTTGTTTGTATTTCCACTGATAAAATGAGCGAATTGGGTTGACACCGAACTACGTATATTTCACATAAATGCGCTAGAAATGTATTTTTCGTTTTTCGTCAAGTTTTTCGATTTTTTTGTGCGTACCCATTAAAGTGTCAGCTGCGCACACCTATGCAAGATTTCGATATTGATGAAAATAAATAAATGGAATGATTAAAAAGTTGGTACGAAAACTCCGAGTAATAAGTGAAGAATGCGTACAAAAGTTATTTATTTTTATTTTTTTAGTAACATCCAAAACTTGATGCAATGCCATTGTTTCCCTATAAAGATAGAAGAACGATAGTAGAATCGATTGAACAACAAGTAAATATGAAATATTTTCAGACTAAAAATTGAAATTATTATTATTAAATAATTTCTTGAATCAAGTAGGCTATAGTAATCAGTAGATGAGCGTAGCGAAGATTCCATTTCACATACTGAAAAAAATGAGCTTGGTTTTTATGTTGTTTTTTTGTTGTTTTTTTTTTTTTTTTTTGTAATTTTGTGCGCGGCATACAGGTCAGTAAGAAAAACCAATCGAATTGAAACTTTTTCTACATATTTCTGTCATACGAGAATAGGCTGGAATTTTTATTCAGAAAAATCGATCGATAGGTTTTTCCGGAAAAAATCGTGAAGTTTGAAAAATCCTCGTAAGAATAACCCGGAGGAAAAATAGTTGAAAAACAAGAATTCTTCAAAAGCTCTCAAATTTTCACCAAATATGAAAAATACTATTATACATCTTTTCAGAGATTTTTGCAACAATTGGATGAGAAATAACAAAGAAAACGCAATAAAAGTGTACATTTTATTGAATATTTGAATCAATTAGTTTTACAAAGTGTATATGCGACATGTTGTAGCACTATAAATATCAACAAGTTGCAGGTGAGGTTTTTGAACGTTTGAAGTAATCCAAGGTCCGTAGATGTAAATTGAGCTCACAGAATATTTTTCATTCTACATTTCCATACTTCTAAGCTCATCTCACAACGCAAATCCCGCGTTTTCCTAGTGTATTGAAAATTATAGTAACTTGTAACCACGAACGAAGAAGGTCGTCGACCAACATAACAAGCACAAACATCATGGCTATATTTGTATGTCTGTGGTATGGCAGAAAATTATGGTTTTCCAGAACGAGGTTGATGATAAGAAACGCAACTACATCTTTCAAAAGTATTAAATATATTGAATTGCAGCGAGATGATGTTATAACTACGATGTAGTGATACCAACATACTTTATCATAATACAAAGAAGTTGTAAATACCGACTGCCATGCTAATAACATGGTCGGTATTTGTGGTTTCTTGCGGTCAGTTCAGAGCCAATGGTCCCGATTGCCTGTCGCGATTTAGCGGAATTCTTTGTGAACTAGATCTAGATAAGAGTAGCTACAGTACCAGTGGCTTTGTATAGCATTATAGTTCCATGTATTAGAGATAGTTGCGCTATACAGGCCAACGGGACCCTAGACTCAGACTCTGACACCGGAAATATTTCACTTTGAAGACGCGAGTCGGTACACCTTCTTTATATTATGATTGATTGATTGGTGGTGTTTAAGGGCGCTCAACGGCGTGGTTATCAGCGCCCGTATATTATGATAAAGTATGTTGGTATCAACATATCATCATCATTATCATCGTGTTATAGACGAAGTTGTTTCAATTATTCAATTGGTAGATCTACAATTATTACGTGGATATAAATATGGTATAGTACTGTTCCTCAGGTTCAACCAGACAATCTTGAATACTTCTGCCACCTCTGTCCCGATTGTGATGCAACGTCAAAGTCCAACATCAATCTGACTGGTTTCAAGACCACGGAAGAGACCGACGCCTTCATGTGCACGACTGTCGACTCTTGGGGTAAAACGTTCGTCATCGATTACCAAGGTAACACTGAACTCAAGGAACCACCTCTAGATGGCGAAGAAGATAGTTACGGTTTCAAAGAGATGCACCGCGCGTGTTTACCATGCGTGCCGTCGAATCAACGACGCAGTTTCGTTCTTCATCGGAATCTTACTGGCGAAGAGTTGATCCACAGTGCCGATCTCAAACAACATCTTGACGAGATTGAAAACATGAAAAAGTCTGCATTGGTCACCGATCGTGTACCGAATAAATCGTTCTTAAAATACCACACCACTTTAGCACCAGTTTTAGGAACCATATCGGAGAAATGGTTGATGGAATACAAATCGAAATATATACTACCACATTATATGAGGAAAAAGGATTTAAGATCTACGTACGGTGATCCACCGTCTTGGTACCACCCGTTTCCCTTGAAGGTCACGACGCTGAGTGAGCCGTCGACGCCAGTGGTGCACAAGTCTGGAGGAGGAGGAGATCAACAGGAGCAGGACGTCTATGTGATGAGGATCATCCAAGAGATGGCTCCACATTTACCGAAAGGGCAGAACGCAATTGCGATGATACAGCAGGGTCTGATGAAGTGAGTATATAGATTGCTTGGAGCAGTATAATCGCTAGCGTACAAAACCTATCGTCCTCCGTAACTCAGTCAACTAAGGCACCGCTGTAGAAACTGAATTCACTGCTGGGCGTGGGTTCGAGTCCCGCATAAGGCATGGCGTTTTTGAATCCAGAAGACTTGAACCAAGGTGGAGGTGCCGGGTTGTAAGTCCAGAGTCCAAACAAACAAACTACAGAACATGGAATAAAATCAAGAAAATAGGGTAATCATGTATTTGGTGATTTGAGCATGAAAATTACAGACTTTCATGACCTTAGAATACTCGATTTTTCTATTTGGACGTTGTCTGGGTTCCGCCCCTGAGAGGCGGAATAAAAAAGTGACAATTGGGAGCAAGCTGCTCCCAATTGTCACTTTTTATATATATATATATATATATATATATATATATATATATATATATATATATATATATATATATATATAACTCACGTACCGGTATGCACACATTGTGGGTATACAGTGATTATATTGGTAGGAAAAAAACTGAATACCGAATTGTGATTGGAAAACATAATTATACAAACATTGTTATCCATCTCATTGAAACAATGTGTGACATCCCTTGAAAGAAACCTATTACGGTCATTAACAATGTGTTATTACATTATTACGATAGTTGATTAATTTTATGAAAATAATTCGGTACGATCAACTCTTCAGTTAACAATAATCGCTTCTAGTCTACTTACACAATCATTCTCTCAATAGGTACTGGTCAGCAGCAACGGAAATATTCGAAGCGTTCAGCTACCATCCACTAGAAAACCCTCAAACGGAAGAGGAAAAGGAGATGGAGGAGAACCTACTGAATCTGGCAATGGGAGTGACAAACGTCTCCGTTCCCGAGATGTTCCGCAGGAGTCAGAAGGGTCTCGGACGCATGTTCGGCGGCATGAATCGTGGTAAACACCAGGCCAAATCACATCCCGACTTCATGGAGCAATTCAGCATCAAGTCAAGACACGACGAAATCGACAAAAAAACATATCAGGAGCTGTTGCGAACCAAAAGTGTGCTGCCGTACTTCAAATCTGTTCCCGGAGAATCGTTCCTGATGGTCGTCAACGCGATGAACGAAGCCATCGAAGAGGGTGAGAAAAATGTGCAGGAAAAACAGCGACAGGAAGAAATGTTGGAAATAGAATCGAAACTGAAAGAAATGAGACATGCGACATTCCAGGGGGAATATAATGCGGTATCGGAAGAATTCCTGGTGGATGAAGAGGATGATTTTTCATGCCACTGCAAATCCAAGAAAATTATCTATATTGATTCAAAGGAAACGCAGACATCAAGTTCTCTCTTGGATATGCCTCGTGACAACAATGGGGAAACACTTAAGAATGGGGGCGAGTTGAACAATGGGAAATACCAGTCTAATACAACAATGTAATATGTAATAGAGGTGAGAACTTATTTGGTGCATGGGGATGGAACTGAAACTATTATACTGAATCTAGATTTTTTTAATTCAGTTTAAAAATCTACTGGAGTAAAAATAAAAATTGATTTCAACTCGAGATTAATACAATTTTTGTTATCTCTTCATAGTCTATATCCACTCCAAAAATAACTTGCCGCTGGATATCAGTGGTATAATTTTAATATATGTTCATATTAATTATATTCATTAATCATTTTAATCAAGATATTTATCATTGTTCTCACTCTTTTAACGAGTATATGGTCCATCATATTTCAAGGTTACACCAATTAGATAGAGTTATTGAGAAAACTATTTAGTAGATCCTAGATCAGGAAGAAGATGAAATGAAATTGAGATGCCCATAAACATGATCTTATTAATTTCTTTTAAAATTTTGAAGATCAAAAAAAAAAAAATTTTCAAAAAAAATCAATGCTCCATCATGAACATAATTTGGTTATTAGTTTATTCCATTACATCATAATATCTGGACAGAAAATATACAAAACAAAACGTAGGGCCTAGATCAGTATTGCATATACAATCGGCCAACAAACTCTAGCAAATTTGCCATAATTTATGGTCACGATAATGCAGTCCTGGTGTTGAAGTTGATTATTTTTTAATTAGAATAATCTGAATTGGGTGGTATAAGCTCGCTCTTGTGGTGCCCCGTCCAACGATCCTTGTTTTTTCCATTGCCGTATAATTAGGGAACAGAGGTATACGACGTTATATAATGTTACAAATATATTTCTTACAATAAAATAATAATTCAATTGACGACTCGCAGTTTCCACCCCAATGACGTCACAAATCGTACCGTCCAATCAACAGGGCTGTTAGAACTGTACCGGTAGTGAAATTGAAATATCCAATCGCAGTATCTTCAAATGACTACAAATGATATAGATCCAACTGGCCCACTGGTGAAGCCACGCCCATTTCGAGTCGTCAATTATGATAATATATTAATATGATTTTATGTACACAGAAAGCAAGTTGACAACTTGAAAAACAAATGATCATCAATCATTAGTGGTCTTCATTAGTGGTTTCATTCGAACTTCGAATAATTATTATTTAATTATTCTATCTGACTTGAGTAAGTGTCCAATTCTAGTATTCACCAAGACTTCGGTGTGGAGCTACAGGGGCACTATAACCAGATTCTTTATAGATTTTTGTAAAATGTTCAGGTTACTTGGGATTGAACTGCAGTATTATGTAGACCTGCTTTATCGACTCTATTGTAGCGTAACTATTTGTACTCCATATGATGTGATGAAAGAATCTAGTACCGACAGTTCGGACGTAGCGCAGTGTAGCAGAGAAATGTGAAACTAAAGAGTTGGGAGGTACTAGAGAGTACTTCACCATGATTGGTGAGGGGAGAATAATAATATCAGTCCAAACTCAATGCGCATTAAATCATTCGATGACAATAAAAGAAATGAGTTCTTGATATCGAGAAAACTATCCCCTTTTAATCGATGGTTAAATTGCTAAATCGTTTCAGAGATCGGTCCTGTACCCGCATGTGGAGCGCGGAGTTGTGGAATGTATATGTACAGCCAGTCAGCCAATTAATGTCGAGAGGGTCCGCGCCCTTGGAGTCAAACACCAAGATACGATTACCACGTATGGATGGAAATAAACATTGATTTCAGTGGCCAAATATTAGCCTTCGGACACAAAACCCTTCAACTCTCAAAGCCACCTTGACCCTCTTTTGAACCTAAAAACTAACTGGGGTTTTTGGTGCACTGAAACCTTCCAAACCAACTGTACTAAAAATAAACTGTACCAAGAATAGACTGTACAAAAAAACCAACTGTACTAAAAACCAACTGACCTTAACTGATTCTCGAGGCTGAGAAGTAACAATTCATGAAGGGGAGGAGTCACATATCCCACTTTACCTTCTGGAGAGGCTGTACAAGAGATAGAAGTTTAGATCAGTTGGTTTTTAGTAGAGCTAATTTTTAGTACAGCCTTTTTTAAGGTCAGTTGATTTTTAGTACAGTTTATTTTTAGTACAGTTTACCAATCCCCAGTTGTACTAGTTTGCACGAGAGTCTATTTGGCTAAATATCTGTTTTGGTGATGAATTTTGAACGGGATAAGATCAAAATTTTACTGTGAAGGAATAGATATTTTTGTACATCTTCAAGAGGGAATGAGTAAAATCTATTCAACTTATTTTGCAAACTTTCATTAGATATGCTGCTGAAAAGCACATAATTATTTTGCTGTATACCTGTATAGCTGTATTTAGCTGTCAAAAGTGAAAACCAGTGTAGCTAGAATTCAAGGTTAATAATTTTGTTTCATACTATTTTGAATTTATAAAAATTATCCGTGTGTCTCTCATATTGGAATTTGATATCTCATTACTCAATAGTCAAACCATTCAAAACTTTTCACAAAAAAACGATATTCCACTGAATCAACTCCCATGGGCACTTGATATCAAAATATTGAAAAGTTATTATTATTTGATTGACGATCCTATTATTTTAGGTTTCTATATGAAGGATAATATATAGACTATTGATATATAAAATGATGATATAATATATATATATAGGGATGGTAAGTCTGGCTTTGCAGAAATGTGACCTTCTTTGAGGAGTGTTTTTGGTTCTGAAAAGAACCCTGATACTCAACGTTTCGGCAAAAACTTTTCGCCATATTTTGGATTCTCTGTCTATCTATCTATCTATCTATCTATCTATCTATCTATCTATCTATCTATCTATCTATCTATCTATCTATCTATCTATCTATCTATCTATCTATCTATCTATCCATCTATCTATCTATCTATCTATCTATCTATCTATCTATCTATCTTTTTTTTTTTTTTTTTTTGGTCGAGGAGGGGAAATCTTGCATGAGACCCCCGCATGTTGGTCTGCGGGGAGTGTCGGATTCTTACCGACTAAAACCCCTCCTCACTTCTGTCACCACCCTGGGACCACTTTCGCATTACTTCTGGATGGTGACTAATCTTGCCTGGCAGGCTCCTACTCTCTGCTATAGGCATCAGGGCATAATTGGATTGAGTCTCCTCTCTTCCGTTTCTCTTTCTCTCTTGTTCTCCATCACTCTGGTAATATATGATGTTATTAAATCCCAGTTCTCCTGGCTTTCCAGCATAGAAGCCGTCATATTTCCGGGCTCAATTCTCTTTCCCAAGCCTGCTTGTAGTTGGGTCTGCCATTCTTCCGTCGCAGGACAACCGAAAAGGGTATGTTCTGCGTTGTCTGGTGTGTAGTTGCAGAAGAGACATGCTGCGCTCTCTCTGAGTTTGAACCTCGCCAGGTACTCGTTGAAGCAGCCATGACCTGACAGTGCCTGAGTGAGATGGTATCCCATCTGGCCGTGGTCTCTACAATACCAGCTTTCTAGTTCTGGGATGAGCTTGTGAGTCCAACGACCAGATGTGTCTGCGTCCACTTGTCCTGCCATTAATTCTAGAGCCTTGATCTTGCTGCTCTCTTCTCATCTCTTCTGCGTACCTTGCCACCGACGTCAATACATCTATCGTACACCTCTTTCTTCTCCTTCACCAACAGATCGATTGGCGGTGTGGAAGCTAGAACGAGCGCAGCACTCTCTGATACGGTTCTGTATGCTGAGATGACCCGCAGTGCTCCTAGCCTCTGTACCCTAGCCAGCTTACGACGCTCTCATTTCTTCTCCAGTGTATCCGCCCATACTTCCGACGCGTAAAGGAGTTTCGAGTGGATCACACTGTTGAGAAGCTTTCGTTTCCATTCTCTGGGTCCACCGACGTTTGGCATAAGGCGCGACAACATTGCCACCGTTGACGCCGCTTTGTTCGCAACTATTCGGACATGTTCCGAGAAATTTAATCTGCGGTCTATCTGGATTCCCAAATACCTGGCTGATTGGCTCCATTGTATGGTCTGGCCATTGACCTCAAGTGTTGGTGGGTCGAAGACTCGTTTCTCAGTGATGAGCACTGCTTCAGTCTTGTGAGCCGCGAGTTCCAGACCATTGACTGTCAGCCAGTTACTCACTCTACGGATGACTTCGTTGACCTTCACTTCCACCAACTCCGAAATAGTTGCCGGTACGATAGCCACTACGTCGTCAGCAATCCCCACTAGTTCACATCCCTCTGGCAGGACGAGGTTGAGGAGACCGTCGTACATGATATCCCAGAGGAATGGTCCAATGACTTATCCCTGTGGTACTCCTGCAGAGACTGCGTAATCTTTCTCGCCATTCTCTTTGGAATAGGTGACCCTCCTATCCGACAGGTAACTGTCTACCATTCGTAATAGATACCCGGGTATCAATCTCGCTTCCAATGCTCTCAGAATTTTGTCCCACCTAGCAGAGTTGAAAGCGTTCCGGACATCCAGAGTTATCAGTGCACAGTACCCTTTATTTCTTCTGCCGCCGGCTCTTGCAGCCCTCGCCGTATCTACCACCCGCTTGATAGCATCGACTGTAGATCTCCCTTTCCGGAAACCGTATTGGTTTGGAGATAAACCTCCAGTCTCTACTACGTGCATCTCCAGTCTTTGAAGGATCATTCTTTCCAGTAGCTTCCCAATCGAGTCAAGTAGACAGATAGGCCTATAGGAAGACGGATCCTCAAGTGGCTTGTCTCCTTTTCTTAGCAGAACGAGGTTTTGCTGCTTCCATCTCATCGGAAAACTTCCTTCGCGAAGACAGGCGTTGAATGTTTGAAGCAGTAACTCTGGCGCTTCCTCTGCGACTAATGCTGTGACCTCATCGGGGATGTGGTCTGGTCCTGGAGATGTGGTCAATCGTTTGGTTGCTTTTCGTAGCTATTCTGTGGTGAAAAGTGGAATCTGTCATCTTAAGCTGGATTCACAATGCGAACTAATGATTAGTGACTAATACTAAATACTAAAATCAAGAAACTGAGCATTCACAATAGGAATTAATTTTCATGAGTCGTAGCTTTCGTAAGATGACAGATTTAAATTGAAATCTACATGTTAGAAGGCTGTAAACGAGCGGTTCATCGAGCGGGATAGCTTCCTTTTGCATTGACTTTCTGTCGTTTCGAATTCACGACTTCTGATTGGTCGGACTAATGATTGAAACTAATGATTAATACTAAAGTTGAAAGTTGGTTAACTTTCAAGGTCAGTCACTAATATTAAACACAATGTGAACGTCAACACTGATTCCGTATCTGCCAACTTTAGTTAATCATTAATCACTAATCATTAGTTCGCATTGTGAATCCAGCTTTAAGAAAGCTACGACTCATGAAAATTAATTCTTATTTCAAGCCTATGTGAATGCTCAGTTTCTTAATTTTAGTATTTAGTATTAGTCACTAATCATTAGTTCGCATTGTGAATCCAGCTTTACGGAAATTCCCAAAGTAGCTTATAACTTCGCAGATATGACACTTCAAACAAACTGATTTACTTTAACATCTTTGGAAAGTGACGTCATGGTCTGGAAACAACGGCACCATCGGCGATTTTGAAAATAAATTAATTAATAAATTATGAAAATAATTGGACATCGGTTAACATGGGAAGCATACCCCGAGTGAAAAGGCAGTATCAGGACCTATTTTATCATAATATTATAAAGGAAGTGACCCAACTCGGGTCTTCAGAGTGAAATATTTCCGGGGTCAGAATCTGTGTCCAGCGTCCCGATTGCCTGTAGCGCAACTATAACTTTTATATCGAACTATTTAAATCTACAATACTCAACAATACTATACACGGCCATTGAGTTTATAGTGTTATAACACTATAAACTCAATGACACGTCCCAGTAGATTACGAGAATTATAGAATTTGTCCACAGAGTAATGAAGTTCAAAAGTTCATTACTCTATGGTTCAATACAACTCCATGGTTCTGTTCAAACATAGTTCAACAATGCCACCGGCATCGTAGACACTTTTGTATACATCTAGTTCACAAGGGGATCCGCTAAATCGCGACAGGCATTCGGGACGATTCCTCGGAAATGACCGCAAGAAACCACAAATACCGTCCAAGTTATCAGTATGTGAGTTGAGTCACCTTCTTCATATTATGATGAAAAAAAGGTTAGTATCAGTACATCGTGTACTATGTATATATTAAAAAAAGAAAAAGCTTTCTGCCGACATCACGCACGCTTGGCTTCACCATGCGGTCGTTTGGACACTAAACCTCAACACACCTGATCTGAAAAGTAGCTGAGCGGAACTTGCGAATTACTCCCGCAAACGACATTCTTTACCGATACGAGAACGTACCCGGGGTACGGACTGTCAAGTTGAGTTGAGATAGAAAAATGTCGTAGATTGCGGGTCTTGTTTCCAAGACAGAAGTTATTCATTAAAATTAGGAGTATTACCTTATACTTCAAGGTTTTGTCGGTGTACCAGAAATGTAGTTGAAGAATTCATAACCAGTTGTGCTTAATCTTATTAAAATGGCTTCGGTTACTGATGGGAACCGATGGTCAAAGGGGAAGGGATCGTGTATCTGGTGTGTCAGTGCAATGAAATGGGTCCCAGTACTATTTATCGTTACCATAGTTTTTTGGTCTTATTACGCGTACGTCGTTCAGCTATGCTTGCGTGAGTAATCATTAGAAGTGTAGGTGTACTGTGGTGTAAATACCAGACCTGTAATGTTTCTTGTATTAAATGTAGGCTCAATGTAGGCCTAGGCCTAGTCTCATGTACATTCATGTCAAGCCTGACATTGGATTTACTCTGCCCCCCCCCCCCCCTTCTTGCCTTGGTTCCATGGCCTAGGCGTAGGCCTAGATCATTGGCCTAAGCCATAGATTAAAATGTATGTACTCAGTGCATAGGCCAATCAATGCCTAGGCCCATGAATACCTAGGCCTAGGCCCGACCATTGATTTCTGTAAACACTTCAAATTCAATGGTGCAACCACTTGTCAGGTGAGATCTAGACATATCAAATTACTTTGAAACTCCTTCCTACCATTATGCCTATAGGGTAGGCCTAGGCTATGATTGGAAAGTCTCGCCCACGGGAGACAATGAGCAAATAGTTTAGTGGTTATTTTCACTGCTATAGGGCTAGTGCACCCGACACCAGTTAGGCCTACCGATGAATATAAGCTCCGTTCCGCCTGCCGGCGGTATAGGCCTACGGTAGGTTTGGACACTATCCTAACCTTAAAAAACTTACCTACTGTCGGCAACCTGGCTTTGTCCTCATAATTGACCATGTTCCTTTGTATATAAACTCTGGAGGAACCATTTTGAATGAATACAAAAACAAGTCTCAGGCAGGATGTGATCAGAGCTTCCTGGCATGGGAGTCTACTGTGCTAACCACTGAGCTGCATTGGTCACATTAATTATGACTTATTTTGGCCATCTGACTACTTTGGCAAATGAGACACCTAGTGGAGAAGAGTTCAACTATTTTGTCTTGTCCCCATGTCTCCCGAGTGTAAGACTCATGATTGGATACCTACAGTAGGCCTAGGACATTGAATTTGTAATGCCTAGACCCTATTATAAAGATTAGGCCTATAGTTAGTATTATATTGGTTTTAATGACGCATTATAATTATAACTAAGATCTATTGGTGTTGGATGAATGATTAATGAGATGATGGGATGATGAGATGAAGGTTTCTTAGGTATTGGGAAAGATATTGGGAAGTAAGTGGTCGTGGCCTATATTGTAGGAACCATCCCAGCATTAGCCTATACTACAGAGGGAAACCACGAAAAACCTGTGTCAAGATAGACGGTGGCAGGGATTGAACCAAGTCCGATATGCCCCTTCACCTCCCGGATCACATGAAGCAAGTGAATTAACCACTGCGCTGCATGTGCCAGTACATAGATTCATACGCTACACTCATCTAATTATATATATATATATATATTTCTTTTTTCGTTTCAGTTACGGTGGATACAGTTGTGGAACGAGGTGAGGTTCATCAAGACGAACATAGGACTACGCATCTAGGTCCTGTGACTTAAATTCCATATTACATGATGTAATATCTGATGTCTTCCTGCTTAAAGGCCTACTCTTGTGGGCCGTAACGATTATTAGTAATGAAGGTGGACCCATATGAAAAGCTGTTGCCTTGACCAAGTCAACAGTTTTTTGGGGATAATTTACTTGGGCGTACTTGAAAGTTGGAGATAATTTATTAATTTTCAAACTTCTGTCACTGCTATGTTATTAAATTTTGTGATAAATAAATTAGTTTTGAATGTATGTAAAATGGTGAATGTTTTCTATTACCCTTTACTTGTTAGATTAACAGACCTGTTTCTTTTTTGATTCTAGTATTTTTCCTATTCGGATTCCACATACTCTTCGTCATATTCATGTGGTCTTATTGGCAAACAATATTTGCCAACGCTGGTCGTGTCCCAGCTCAGGTAAGAAGATGAGTTTAGGTCTACTTTATGCCATTCTAAAATCATGGATTCTCAGTAGATGATTGAATTATTAACAATGAATTGAATGTTGTTCTATTTTATTATCAAGCCTGGTTCATAGTAATATGGTTTCACATAAATTTTAATTATTTTGGTTTCATAATTTGGTTTCATAAATAATAGAAATGGGGTGGTAAGATCGCCCTTGTGGTGCCCCGTCCAAACGATCCTATCTTTCATCCATACCCTCAATTGGAGAACAATGATTTTGTATCAAGTTTCGATGTTATTAACCCCTTAAATATCTTTGACGAGTGTCGCTTGCGAGACGCGACTTAGCATTCACGACCGACGACGTGTGAGGCCCGCTAATTACCGCGCGTCATGTTTAAATCCATATCTCCCAAAGTTACCGTCAGAATGTGCCATATTATGGCTACAAAGATAGCTCTTGTAGTGAACTGTTGAACTAATCACAGACTATGTCGATAAAGGTAGTAACTCTTTGAGTAAATGATGTTTACTGACGCATCAAACTGACCTTGCAGCTGTCATTAGCAACAATGGCTATCAGAAACCAGCAAACAACAGTGAAACTGTTCTAAAGGCAGTATTTGACAGCGATTGTGATGATGAAAATGATGATTCTAGTTCACATTTAGAATATGATAATGATAACAGTCTTTCAAGCGATTGAAGTAGGCCTAGATCCTGTGTCAAATGTCAGGCTTGTTCATGATTTTTAATTACTATTACAATGGTAAAAGTAGGTTCAGTGAATTCGGTAAGCAAGGGGTTAAAAAAAATATATATATATATATTTACTGTCTCAGTGAGTCGTGTGAACCAGCCAGAAACGTTAAAGGACATAACGACCCTGGGAATAGATTTGAATGAATGATGACGCTATTTTTTCCCTTAATTTTAAAGAAAACTAGAAATCATCATCTCAAAATTCAAATTTATTTATTTGTCCGTCAAATTATCACGTAGGAGATGCCCCTTTTTCTGATTTGTGACGTAGATGTTACCCTATTTCATTTTAACGGCGTTTACGGCACACCGAGTGTCACGCACGGTGGTACTAAAACTGTCACTGACGCTCTATTTTTGAAGTCACCTGAAAATGAATTAATTCACTGTAATCTGCAAATGTTGACCTGCCTGAATAATATTTCAAATATCTGACACATACATTTTTTAATTAATTACACTCCATAATAAATCACCCGGTTTTTTGGTAAAAAACAACCTTTTTCCACAACTATTTACATGCGTAATATAAGAGATGAAAATACGTTCTCAAGGTGCAAAATGTTCAGACAATTGTTATCTATCATTGGAAAATTATTTCATCACGCTGACTATTATAGTACTCTTGTAATCTTTCATCTAGTTTGTCACAAATCTTTGTGTTTTCGCCGGGATTCATGTTAGCTTGAGCGTGCGAATGGAATTTCACAGTCCGCCTGATATTCCTAGCGCAACTGATGAAGAAATGACAAACAGTTCACTTTATTAAAACAGCGATTCCGAGAGTGACATGATAGTTAGCGTGTTGAAGTAATTTTTCAATAATAGGTAACAATTGCCTGAACATTTTGCACCTTGAGAATGTATTTTTATCTCTTATATTACGCATGTAAATAGTTGTGGAAAAAGGTTGTTTTTTACCGAAAAAGCGGGTGATTTATTATGGAGTGTAATTAATTAAGGAATCCAAGAGGATAATATTTGAAATATTATTCAAGCCGGTCAACATTTGCAGATTACAATGATTTCATTCATTTTCAGGTGACTTCAAAAATAGAGCGTCAGTGACAGTTTTAGTACCACTGTGCGTGACATTCGGTGTGCCTTGAACGCCGTTGAAATGAAATAGGGTAACATCTACGTCACGAATCAGAAAAAAGGGCGTCTCCTAGATGTGATAATTTGACGGACAAATAAATTAATTTGAATTTCTGGAATTGAGATGATGATTTCTAGTTTTCTCTAAAATTAAGGGAAAAAATAGCGTCATCATTCATTCAAATCTATTCCCAGGGTTGTTATGTCCTTTAAATATAAAGTTCAGACTGGTTCGTGTGATGTACTGAGACGGAAAAAAATGTGCAAATCATGCTGGTATGAATCGGGCTGTATAATAATATTACTGTATACAGTCGAGCCCACATTTAACGAACTCGGTTTTAACGAAATTTCGGTTTTTACGAATTAATTACCATTCCCCTTCAAATCTCCTATCCTTACAATGTTGAATAAAGACCTATAACAAAGTGATTTATATTTCAAAATTCGGTTATTACGAATTTTTTGTCACTTTACAGCATATTTTGCTCATTATTTTCAGCTATTTCCAACAAAATATTCGAAAATCGGAGCATTTTGCGTGAATTTATTTTCAGGTTACATTTATTTTGAACGGACTGTAGGCTACATCGTAGCAGCTGGTGACGCGTACAGCACGTGGTCATAACTCTTGCTGCACCCCCCTCCCAACGAGTCCCGAGAAAAGTGGAACGGACAAACCCAAACATTCGCTCAACGCGCACTAAATAATAACATGATGGTGACATCTTCAATGACTTTGTTTATCTATTTTTTGTTTTCATTCCTTCATTTCCATTCGTGATAGTGTCCTGTAACCTAGGAAATAAAACACGAGAAGTGGGGAGTGGTGGTGTCATGTGATGGCAGATGATGAGTTCTTTATGAAAGGACATTGTTGTTTGTATTACTTTCTACAAACATACTAAGTGATGATACGATGCGATGATAATATGTCACCTAATACATTACTATACTAGGGCCTAAGTCGTAAATGTAGGCCTATCTTTATAAATCTCTAAAATTCAAGTGCTGTTATGAAAAAGAGCAATAAATCTCTATAACGAAATTCTGTTTTTACGAACAGATTTTTATTCCCCTTGAAATTCGTTATATGCGGGCTCGACTGTATAAGTAAACAATCCCATATCTATTACCGTATAGCCTTAGGCTAGCATCTAGATCCCAGTAGGCCTACTTGTAAATTACACTATGTATTGTATTCTCGAGAGTTGATCTTTGTCCGTTAGCAATTAGCAAAGGCATATTTTAAGAAAAAAGATCGTATTTGTATTCATTCATTTCATTTTTAAATCATTTTATTCTTATTTTTGAACATTATTTACATACTTTTTTTAGATCACATTACATTTTACAACAAGAAACGTGCATGAGAGAGGAATTATGGTGTGAACTCTTGAATAGCTGTGTTATTTTAAGAATATACCCACTACAGTGGAGCCTCTTTGGTACGTTTTCCAGGGGACCAGACCAAAAAAAATTGATAAAGTGAAAAATTTACTAAAGAAACTATTTATAATGTAGAAGCATATGGGTGGGATCAGAAAATGAAACTTACGAAGGAGGAAAATTCACTAAAGAGAAACTTACTAAAGAGGTTCTACTGTACTAGGCCTATGACTTTTCCCAACAAGATTTAAAAGTGTTGAATGCAAAAGTTGCAGCAATTTATTCAATTTGAGGTTTCATCTCTTCAGTTTATTCAACACTAATTCATTTTATTTTTCATGATCTTTCAGTTCAAAGTCTCACGTCCTGACTTGGATAAAATTGAGGGTGCCGAGAGTGAAGAGGCTGTCAGGCAACTGTTAGTACAAATTGCCCAGCATCTACCAATAACGAATCGTACTGTAACGTCATGTGAGTTGCCTAATAATACCGTATATTCAGTCGCTGGTAAAAATCAACGTCCTAGTCAGATCGATTCTCCTAATCTGACTCGAGTCGCCTCCAGCTCTGCGGTAGAAACTGAAATCGAGTTTGGCGTGGGTTCGAGTCCTGCTTAAGGCGTGGGTTATTGTGAATATGTTTATTGTATCATCTCATCATTTGTTGGCCTCCATTTGACCCAAGTGTTGGTGGGGTCGTCAAGCAGTATAACTTTTATATTTTTCAGGTATAGCCTTCCGGCAAATTATTAAACGCTTCACCACAGATACTTTCTAGTTTTGCGGTCTTGGCATCCACAGAATATTAGGCCTACATTTACCCAAATATCATTCATTGTGTAAGCACCATACCGTTCTTACATCTACAGAGGTTAATAAGCCGAGGAATTATTTGCATTGGCCTCAAATTTGACCGTGTAACAAATATTTTAATATTAATATTATATAATGATAAATACAAATATTAAATAATAATAATATTAAATAATAATACAAATATTTTAATATTAATATTATAATATTAGGTCTACATTACCCAAATATTATTCATTGTGACGTAAGCACTATACCGTTCTTACATCTTGCTGAATGACCTTGCTGTCGATGCGCCTTGAAACCCTAATATTCATTCATCTACAGAGGTTAATAAGCCGAGGAATTATTTTGTCTCCCATTTGACCAAGAATCAGAGTGCTTTAGTAGTTTCCACTTTTGGCTATCCTACAAGATTTCACCTAATATACTTGGGCCTATGTGTCCTAGTAACCTTGTAACAATGTACCGGTACCCATGACTTGCTCTTGTTTCTAGCCATACGTTATTGCGACAAGTGTCAACACATAAAGCCTGATAGAGCACACCACTGTAGTGTGTGCGGCGAGTGTGTACTTAAGATGGGTATGTACCAGAACATCTACATTCAGTATAATATTATGAAATATACAAATAATTTATAAATGTACAACTACAATGCGTACATATTAGGGATAACATCGATTAATCGAGAATCGATTAAGAATCGATTCTGATGTAAAACAATTCCAAAAAATCGATTTTTCAAACAAAAAACTATTATTTTTTTTCTTAGTTCAGTGCTGTACTTCTTTACGTCGCAATAGTGCTCATTTTGGTGTCCATATTATTCTGTATTGTTGAGATATTACTATCTGGACAAAAGCTATCCCTTCGGTTACGTCTGACAGCCGAACGTAGACGGAAATACCCTAATGGTACAGTATAGGCCTACAGTTCAAAGAAGTCTCTAGCAGCTATTTTTCACGTGAATGCCATGTGAAGGTTGAAAAAAAAAGTTTCAAATTACACTCCTTTTTTGAGAATAAACTTATTTTTCAGTTTTTTCTTTTTTTTTCAAATTCGATTTTTAATCAATTCTAGAGTACGTATAGAGAATCGATTCCCGATTTTGAGAATCGATTTCATCCCTAGTACATATGTACAATATAAACTTGAATAGGTGTGCAGGTTTTCAAGGTAGTCTAATAGACCTGCTGTGAAAGTTTTATGGTGCTCAGTTGAATTAATAGATTTGAGATATATACTTATTTTTAAATTGCCACAATTAAAATGTATTTTAAGTAGGTTTAATAATGGGCCTCCTCAAGCAGTCAAACAAGTTTTATCATTACCAATTGACTTGAAATACCTAGCCTGTGTAAAATCTTGATTTTATCCAAACAATGCTTTTAGACGGGCTCTCCATTCATTACGGCTTATAGTTATAACTTATAAGTTATAACGTATGGATTGAACCTGTAGGCCCAAGTAAGACTCAGGCTAATTACTTGTAGATTACCAGAATACAATTTTATTACAGAAAAATCACCGTTCGTCAGAAGTAAAAAATGAAACGGGTTTGTTAATGTTTCGTTGCATGTTATCAAAAACTGTTGAATGCTTGTTGCCCATGGTTACACTGCATGATCGTTGATACTGTCGTTGAGTCTCCTGGAATCAACAAATACTGTAATCTAATCTGGATTTTCTCTCATTTCAGATCATCACTGTCCGTGGGTCAATAATTGTGTAGCTTTTACAAATTACAAATTTTTTATCCTATTTTTGGGATATGCTCTTTTGTATTGCATTTTTATTGCGCTCACATCACTGTCGTACTTTGTTAGATTTTGGAAGGTGGGTTCAAATTATTTAACGTAGTTTTAAGTACTTGGGGATAACTTCAGTTAAATATTATTGATTAGTGACTGGGTCAAGAAATTTGCCTTTTTTCAGTTGTTGAAAAATATTATATAGGCCTAAACAGAATTGATTACCGCTGGCAGTAGGGCTAATAGTGAATATCACGCATACCGTAGTCCCCATATATATACTTTTATATGCCTTTCTATATACTAGGATTGTTGTTTGATATCAAAAAGTGGCGTCAATAAATCAAATATTGTATGATAATCGATCATTTTACCACTAAAATATAATCAGTCAATATCCGTTCATTTAAATAATTGAATAATTGATTGGCAAAAATGAAAAGAAAACCATTAAATGAATATCATTCACAATACATGTCCGAACATTACGAAAAGATTAAAAAATATAGTACCGTACACGCTTAGCTGTGCTTCATTGTTGCCATCACGTAAATCTTTGTCTGGATTATGTGGTACAAACAGTTTCAATACAGCAATAAAATATAATCAAAGAATAATAATCACCGAGATGAGTGACCGAGTGGTTAATACACTGAACCGTCATTCAGAAGACCGGAGTTCGATTCCCACCACGGTCGACCAACCTGACAGAGGTTTTTCGTGGTTTCTCTCTATCGTTCAGGTCAATACTGGGATGGTTCCTCAACAACAGGTCACAACCAACTCGATACCCACTACCCAAAAACACCTAATAAAATAACCTTCATCTCATTATCTCATCCTATCATTATATCAATCATTCACCCATTCATCGACCTTTAATAGATCATAGTCATCATCAGTACAGTGCGTCGTTGAACCCAATATAAATAAATAAAATAATAATCATTTATCGATTACTGTGCTGGCTGGTACTATCTATACGTAATGCTGGTACAGATCGATTAAAATTGATAATTGGCAGTACTTGAACATACAGTGTTAGGCTAGCTATTATCCTAGTTAAGCCTAATGCCTCTTCAAAATTTGGGATCCTTGATCAAAACTTGTTGTAATTCTGTTAACTGTTGTAATGTTTGATGGTGGAAGTTATCCCTAGTTTGTACTGTGTAGAATATTATATGTTATATGTTATTGCATGTTAATATAGTGTTTTACTAGTCGTTTCATCTTGCAAGTGGTTATAGCTTCTTGCTTGGTTGATTCCTATAGCAGGTTCAATCGACCATTGGTTGTAGAATGTGGCAATTGCTGTAAGGAATGTTATATTTTGCAACTGTGTACCATATGATTGCTGTAAGCCTGAAACCAACAAAAAGCACGCAGGAGTCAGTTTTTTGTTGTAACGTTTGAACGATTATTATGAAAGTTTAGAATGGAATAGAATGGATTTTTTTAACACAATAATTAGATGCAAAATAAGTTCAAGTCTAAAGTAGGTCTATTAGAAGCAATTTAAAGCATGGTATGAAGATTAAATTAGTACAGTATATTATATACTACTGTACCATGTGAGGTTAATAGGATTCTGGATTTTCATATTATAAAATGGCTGGTCTTTTAGTAATGATAACAAAAAGTAAGTGTAATAATTAATATTCAATAATGATGTAATGATACAATAATAGGCCTACTTTAATACTAAAAAAAATGTTGCTGATAACTAGATTGTTGAATCAATATTGGATGATGTAGGCTGTAGCTGGATGTACCGTAGTTGAAATCTGGTTGTTGGAATGCACAAGAGAAGAATGCAGTTTTAATTATTGCTTAGGGCCTACTAAATAAAATATGGGTCTAAAATGATGTGATCCAAAAGACTAAAACATTGTATGTTGTGTCTACTTGAAAGCATATACAGTACATATAGTAACACACTTTTCTCTGCATTATTTTTTCTGTGGCCTTTCTGTTATATGGAGAGGCATTTTTTAAACTGGTGAAGTTGTTTCATGAACATCTTTCCTTGTGCCCTGGACTTGATGCTAGAGTTATATTATTATCATCTAGATGTATCAAGTTTGTTGCATGATCATCATACGTATTATTAAAAGTTGTGCTTGGTGGACTGTTTAGTTGGAATGTATAATAATTGTTTCTTTTCTTTCCGAACACTTTTGTTGCTCATTTAGGATGATGGTTTTCAGGGAGAGTTGGAAGGAATGGGTCGCTTCCACATCCTCTTCCTATTCTTCGTGGCGGTAATGTTTGCCGTTAGTTTGGTATCCCTTTTCTTCTACCACGTTTATCTCGTGTTGCACAACAGATCCACGTTAGGTAAGTTCGACGTACATGAATTTGTCTGATCATAGAGAAGTAACGCGGAGAGATGAATCATGGGCAAACGAGCTAGCGACCGATGCTTGGATCATATAACTGACCTCGGTGGCTCACGGCGGCCATATTGTTTGTGCATTAGGTCGGACAACCATGTTTTGAAGCACGACCTTGCACGTCATGTTAACCCGCAGATGCATCTCTCAGTTCCTTCACTATGCACTGATCTACAAAAGAGTATTATTTTCCACTACTTTGTTATTCAATAGTTCTCCATTTAATAATAGTGTGAACTGTTTCCAGAGGCATTCCGGGCTCCTATATTCCGTACTGGACCAGACAAAGACGGATTTAGCTTAGGAAAATATAACAATTTCCAAGAGGTATTTGGTGACAACAGAAAACTCTGGTTCTTACCCATATTCTCTAGGTAAGTCCACACTACTTTCATATGTATACCTAGTTAATATACCTACTTACCAAGTAATTGAATCTCAATCAAGTTGGCCTTCCAAGTACAATTGTTCAGTAAGATCTGAATATTACTATGGTTACTATACCCTGTATTATTTATATATATATATGTTATAGAGAGACTGTAGCGATATGTAGCTCATAGCTAATCAAATAACTATGCCAGTAAAGAGCCTGTTTTTGCAACCCGAAACTGTACTGTACACAAGTACAACATGGGCATAGCTAAAAAGATTAACACTGAGACAAGTGATTGAGTGGCTAGCACAAATCGTCATTCAGGAGACCGGGATTCGATTCCTGCTGTGGTCGACCGTCCTGAGGGGGTTTTTCGTGGTTTCCCTCTGTCGTCCAGGTTGATACTGGGATGGCTCCTTGACAATTGGCCACGACCAACTCTTTCCCACCATCTAAAAACACCTGATGAATAACCTGTCATTTCGTTCATCATTCACCGACGCCAATAGATCTTTGTCGTAGTACAGTGCGTCGTTAAACCTAATATAAATGAATAAATTGGAAAAAAATAACGGCAAAGAATAGGCTCTTTCTATTTCAAATGAAAAAAGCACCATAAGTTGGCCAGATAGTAGACACGTACACCCAATAGATAGGCTTATATTATTCCTGTTCTTTTGGGAAAAGTGTTTGCCATTGATTGTTGTATGGCCTGTACTAACTTACCATGATTGTGATATCAGCTTGATGTTTTTTTTTGTTAATGTTACCATGCTTGTGCTGGACAACATGCTAGAAATGTTTCATTATTTCGTATGATAATCAAAAACTAAGCATCAACTATCCCATTTGAATATTTTTCAAAAATATTTACTTTCGCAATATTTACTTGCGATGAAAAGTACCCCTAACTGATTACTAACTGTTGAAGAATACCTTATTTTCTACGTACGGTATCAATCTCATGAGCCGTGACATCGTTATCTATGAAGGTAAAGCCTGCTAAGCATGGTTTCTAGTCTCTCCACTATGATTTTTCCGTATCGTCCGTCACGAAATCGTTTCAGTCGTCATTCGTGTATCGCGTGTACAATATTGTACACCTGTTTTCACAACGTTCTTTTCGAGTCAAAAGGAAATTTCAGCCCAAAATTGTGACGGAGGACAAAAAAAACGTAGTGGGAACACTGCTCTAGGTTTTGGGTGTCATTTTCCACTTGACTATGGGCAGATATTAGGCTTTTTCAACTACTCTAACACCAAATGGTTAAGTATAACAAATAATGCATTGAATGATTTTCTGGTGCAAGCACTATAATGGCTGGTAAAATCTGAAATCCAGAACTGCATCTGAAACTGTCCGTATTGGATAACACGTTGTGATCTACCAGTACTAATATTATTAATACCTAATCTGAAACAATTGATGGTAAATAGAATATGTGTGTGACTAACAATTAGAGTACCTACTGTACCTTGTTACCGTAGGATATCATCATGTATCAGAATCCTGTCCACAAGTAAATGAGGACATGATTCTATCAGAAATATTGATTGTATACTTTTGAAGGTCAAATAAGTTAACAGTGTTTTTAAAATGTCGGTATATGGAATAAAATGAAAAAAGGGGCTTGTGCATTTGGTGACTGAAACATGAAACTTGCGTAACTTGTTTACGACATTGAAACACTTGATTTTTTATGTGGACATTGGCTGGATTCTGTCCCTGAAGTGCAGTACGCCTCTCCCAATTGTCTTTATGCGGGTGATTGATTTCTATTTATTATCTCATCAACAATATGGGTTACAAAAATGAAGCAAATATGTGGCTAAAGCTGAAGAGTTACACTTTATAACGATATGTAGCTTGAAATGCTCAAACCTAACAATGTTGGCCAGAAAAATGTTGAATAAAATGAATGGATCTCAGATTTTCAGTTTTTGCTGAATAACATACAAAAAAATGTGAATTCAAGATCACAAAAAATACTGGTTTCATCCTCCATTATTCTCAATCAATAATTTACCGTATTTGTTACGTCAACGCGATTGGTTGCTACACTAATAATCGTTGAAGATGTTGAAGTGCGCCGCAAGCACATTCGTCGCCGCTCTGACTATGCGCGGCTGCTAGCTCTATAACCCGCGCCACGAGTATCTATATGCACGTGTAATGTATCGTTGATGAGCTGATAATGAATATAAACCAAGAGCGCGCGTAGTGACAATTGGGCGCCATACCGCAATTCGGGGAAAAAATCCAGCCGACGTTTTCATGTTGTAAACAAGTCCTGAAAGTTTCACGCTTTAGTCACAAAATGCACAATTGAAATTTTATTTCATATACAATATATAATAGTCGATGAACAAATGAAAATGTATACAAAATTTGAGGATACTACTTGTCCCAGATTATTAGAATACTATTAGGTTGTCTCGATAAGCATATAGGTCATTATTTTCCGAGTGAGTCATGCAACGTCAGATGTTGACCAAAATAGCTGGATTTTGAACTTGATGAGATCAACAAACAAATCGCTAACTAGCATTTTAATAGTCACACGTCCAACCATTATCTGACAGCCCCAATACCAGCTGACGTCACGCATGCTCAGAAGCGCTCGGACTTACGCAATGTTCCGAACAGAAAAGTAACCGATCGAGATCACCTACTCACAAATTATTATACTTTCCTTGCCACTACCCAAGTCTATTATTTGTATTTGGTTTCATCAGAATTATTTGGACCATTTTGAAAAATGTCATACTAGCTCTGATAACAAAGTTGATGTCATCAAGAGTGCGTGGAAGTCTATTTAGTGAAATATCAGTTTTTGAGTGATCACTTGCAAACGCTATGAGGTACAAAAATTCTAATTTGTGGGAAACAGATATTTTTAATACCTTCCAGAAGGTTTAGGTTATAACTACACAACTTATATTGCATAATTGCTAAGAAAACATTGTTTCAGCTGTGTACCTTTGATGAATATGCAATATAAGTTCAATCGTTCACAACATCTTAGAGATATTCAAAATACCTACCAATGTTTCCCCATGTATTAGAGTTTTGATATTTTATACCGTTTGAAAGTAATGGCCCCAAAAAATATATATTTCACTAAATCGACTCTCATGCACTCGTAAGTATGTTTACTGCATAACTGAATAGACCTAGATAATTGTCCTGCTTTCTTCCTGTATCTGACACCTCAACAATGATTGTGTATGTCTTCCTTCAAGTTATTAGTACTCTTCTCTAGTAGGCACACTCAAGTCGTTTGTGTTGTTCTGTAGAGACTTTGAGCGATTTGGGGGTCGGATCAACAAGACACCTCTTCTAAACGTTCTAAACCTGTATACTGTGAAACGTAGGACTACTGACATTACTCATAATACACCATGAAATATACAAATTATATAATTTATGTCATGTAGGCCTATAGATTGAATGTATATGTATTTACAATAAATATTGAATACATTTCCTGTAGATGGGTGTAGTTTCTACCAATATTGGATACCGAATAACATTCGCTGGCAGCGAGAATAATAATATTGGCATGGAAATTCCTAACGGGATGACTATTGTCAATGTTACATGATGTTTTGTTTCTTTTTATATAAAAATAACAAATTATGGTGTTTTAAAGAATATTATTTTGTGATGGATGATATGAGATGAATGATAGATGATGATGCGGATCATCATCTATCATTCATCTCATATCGTCCATCACAAAATAATATTCTTTAAATCAAGTCCTACTTTCCAATATTGAAATTATGGTATTTTGTTAGGTAATGTTGGGTGATGCTAGTTAGTTACATTAGGCTTGTTTTTTTAGGTCCAATTAATTTTCTGCATTGTGTAGCACGGACTATTCCCTATACTTCAATATTGGCACATTTTAAATCTCTTTGCTAGCAAAATACTCGCTGCCAGTTTATCGCCTCTCATGCGCTCGTAGCATGCTTGTTTCGTGCACCGCATAACGATACAGTAGTTGTAGTTCAAGACTGTATGGTAAGACGAGACGTGCAGAACGGATAATAGTTGAATGATCTTCAAAGATCGTGCTCTCAGTCGTTCCAAGTCCCCCAACGTTCCTACTCTCAACCTTTTATTCAGTGTAGCCATCTTTGCAATGTTATGATCACTTCTCAACAACTAGTAGAATTCTCTCGACAACACATTATTCTATGGTAGAATTTTGAATGTTGACAATTCACATTTAGCATTACATCCTTATCACACTCCGAGTACAGTAAAACCCCTTCAGTATGTTTTTCAGGAAGCTAGATTTTAAAAACTTACGTATAGTGAAAAATTCAACTTTAGAAATCATTCAACGAGGCTTCAACGAGTGTGCCAAGTTGGTCAAATCATCTTGACCCTGTAAAAATAATTTCTCAGAAGAGTTTATTTTCAGTCATTTTTTAAGAATAGTGTCTGAAACATCTCTTGGTTGCGTAGAAGTATATGTATATTTTTTAGATGAGTTTGATAATAGTAATAATAACATTGCTGATATGAGTAACTTTTTAACCACACCATTCAAAAAGCAGCATTTATATTCACTTTATATTTATTAACATATTTATATTAATTATTGAAAGGGACAACACTGAAAATCCTAAATTCTACATTTTACACGCGATCGAGTTGATTTTTGTTATTTTGGTCCCTCATTACTACCAGATAAATATAAAAAATATAAAGTCACATTTTTTCCACAAATTTTTTTTTTTTTAATCAAAACCTTTATTTTGTCAATGGTCACGGAGAAACTTTTTGGTGAAAAACGGCTCTAGAAAAGTAGTTTTTAAAAATCATATAGTCTTCTCGGGAGTGCAATCGACAAAGTTATGCATTGGTGTCACTTCAAATTCTTTTTTGTAGGATTGGCAAATTTATCTATTTCACACTTCTTTTTTTTTAATTTTTTCAATTTTTTTAATTTTCAAAAATTATTTTAGGCATGAAATTCTCAAGATATACTGTTGATTATGCATAACTTTGTTTATCATCTAGTTCATGAAGTATACAAAAAAAAAATGTGCAATTCCATCCAGTAGAATAGATTTCATTTACTTCTCCCTTCAAAATGTGTTGGAAAAAAAGATGACGAGAAAACAGCCATCAAACATTCAACTGTTTTCCGTTCTGAAGCTAATTTGGTTCGACACTATATGATTAAAAGTCAAATATAAAATATACTAGTGAATTAATTCACATTATTTCTTTAGTAACCCAAAAAAGAGATATTAAATAAATTGATCATTAAAAAAAAAAATGGAAATTCCAACAAATGGACATATTTTCAGTGTTGTCCCCCCTTAACAATGTGGAACAAAATCAAGAACTATACTTTTTTTGAGTGATAACATAATAAGCATTCAATATTGGGTCTAAAAAACAGAAAAATGAAGGAGTATATTGCAAATGGTTTATAATCTCATTTCAAATGAGAAGAGCATAGAGTAGGTTATAATTAGCAACCATGCTAATAGATAGAACATTTGTCGAATTGGTTCATATTTCGAAGAATAAGTCTGGAACACTATTTTTTCTTCCATCACAGACCAAAGGTATACTACCAAGATAGTACACGCTTGTAGCAGAACGAGATTCAATTTCTCCTCACCTTCTTTCCTTCCTCTTGTCTACGTCTGCAATTAGTATGACGTTCTACCCACTAGAAAAGGACTTCAATTGGGCTGGCGGCCATTCACAATCCACGATTCAAACCCCGTGTCATGCTTTCTATCGTGCGGTATGTCACACTAATCGCAGACATAAGCGAGGGGAATGGAGGTGTGTTCGAAAAATTCAAGAATATATCTACTGTCTAAGCTTTTACATTATTCTGTAAAAAGAAGTTATCCATATCCAAAATGGAAGCAATTTTGTGTTCCCGACGAGTTACGATAGCCCCGTTGACATGAAGAGTCGGAATCTGAGGATTGATAACTCAAATCCACTATGGATAGTAATGTGTTGAAGAGAAACTTACTCAAGAGGTTTTACTGTATGTGAAAAGTTGGTAGGCCTACACCTGGTTTATAGAAGTAGAATAGACGTTCACAGCACTATCATGCGTATGTCTAGGCAGTAGATAGCACTATAGCTGTAATGTAACAAAGAGCACTGCAAAAATGAGCGTTGACAATAATATGGCATTAGGCCAGTAGCTTTCGTGATAGTATACTCGGAAGAAGCCGTCAGTCACTAGCGTACTGAATCTTCGTGGTCCATCGTCTTGATTGAGGCTTTTCCGTGGTTTCCTTCTGTCGTTGGAGTGAATACAGAAAGGACTTTTCAATATTAAGAGTGGATGAGAGTCAATGAAACAAACTGTCAGTTTTTTGGTGAAAAGTTTTGAACAATATTGAGATATATTTATAATACATAAGCAAAACATAGATATCTTTACTACCTTCAAAATGATTTTTACATAAAATTATCAACTTGGATTCCAACATTTTTACAGGTATACTGATGAAAAAATGTGATTTTTAGCTATATTCCTGTGAAAATTATACCATATAGGTTGGCATAGATTTCACGCATGTCGTTTTGGAGGTATCAAAAATATCGGTGTTCCCAAAAATTAGAATTTGTATTTAGCGTTCAAAAGTTATCACCAAAAAACTGATATTTCACTAAATTGGCTTGCATGCTTTCGTAGACCACAACGAGAGCTATTCACCAAATGGACTGGTGAACAAACTACAATTAACAAATCTATTCCTAGTATTCACTTGGTCTATTCTTCTCATCTAATGGAGTGTTTGTGTTGGTATCTTGAATTGTTGAAATGCTGTTTTTACTGTTACTCTAAATCTGTTTCGGCCTGCACTTGAGAGTGGATAAGGGTCGATATAGCAAAATATCAGTCTTTTGCTGATAACTTTTGAATGGTATAAAATATCAAAATTCTAATAACGCAGATGAAACACAGATCTTTTTAATATCTTCAAGGTGGTATAAGCATATTCTATTCAACTTTATCTCATAATTTTCACAGTTAGACTATATATAGCTCAAATCAATAAGACAATAACACATCTTTAGCTATAAAAGCCTATATCTGTGACAGTTTTAGAATTTATGATTGATAATTTCATTTCACATCGTTTTGAAGGTATTACAATTATCCTTGCTTCACTCGTATTGGAATTTCAATCTCAATCATACATACCGTTTAAAAGTCATCATCAAAAACCCAATCATACCCTAAATCCTATTCATGCACTCAATAGTGCGGCCAGGTATGGAATAGTGATATATCAGTATTAGCTTTAAACAATCTAAGATATCAAAATTATAATGTCTAAGAAACCCCTTCAATATAAAACCCCTTAAAAATAAAATAAATATTAATTAGTGTAGAGTAATGTAAAATAAAATGGTATAGAATGTGGACAAAATCGATAATAATAATAAGGAAATTTATATTTCGTATTAAATGGCATCTTTTATTATTAGTTAATATGGTCATGGACCAAGCAAGTGATATTTCTACCAACACATCACAATTAGATATCTGACTAATCATGTACCTAAAGAATAGCATGCTCGATTGATATACGTTATACGGTAACGATCTATTGCTAATCCAGCTTGAGGATATAATTGAGACCTGATGGCATAGTGACCGCTCACTTGTTATCAGAGCAGATAGTGTTCATACTGAGACGAGTAGATCATTCTCTAGCACACTGAACCGTCATTCAGAAGACCGGGGTTCGATTCCCGCCATGGTCAACCATCCTGACTGAAATGACACATGTTTAACTCGATCGTTGGAAGTGAATGGTGAATAGAATGGATGTTGAAGTTGCGTGGCTCCTTGAGAACATGCTACAACGATTTCCTTCCCACTTAACCAAACACCTGATAAAATATCCTTTCTTCTCATCTTCCCATTATCTCATTTATCATTCACCGATACCAATATAGATCTTGGTTATCAATACAGAACGTCGTTGAAATAAAATATAATTGAATTAAAATTTAAAAATTTGATTGGTACATGCTGGACCGGGAGCAGCTAAGGTAAATGCGGCTTTTGTTTCTAGTTTGGGCGACGGTGTGGTATATCCGGTGCGAGCCCAACACCAGCCGAGCTCGTACAACTCAATGGGCTCAACGCAAAACAGGTCAGAAAGCCCCGTCGGCGACTCGAACGACGACGCGCTCAAATCGCATGTAGTTTAATCCCTCCCCCTCTCTCTCTCACTCTCTATCTATATCTCTTTCTCTCTCTTTGTCTTGACCTGCATGAGCACAGCATGGAGCTTGTTTATTCTATGTTGCATTATACCTCTGCACTCGAATTGATAGACAGCGATTACAACACTACGACATTTCTGCTCTGTCCAGAAGGTGTTCAATATCTACTCGTAAACTTTCAACTGTATCGTTGAATGTTACCTTCTCGTTTCCCTTTCCGCATTCAGTGAAACCGTTGTCACGATTTACAGCTGAACGGAAAGTAAAACCTAGAAATGTTTATAAAAATCAATCTGAACCAGCCTCAAACAAATTTAACAAAAGTGTGAATTAGAAACTATAACCGATTTAGTAAAAACACTAGGTTTGACCGACCTAATAAATTGGTACTTTTTCATACTTCTTTCTACGTTATACTCAATCCCAGACAGTGAAGTGTCTCATCGCCAAACCGTTATCGAAGACGTTCCTTTTCTGCCGCAAGACGAAGACACCTGGACAACTAAGCTCTCTGAAATATTGTAACAATGGTTTGTTGTATGCCAAGTCGCTGGCAGGTTGGTACCATGTAATTCTAGCCGCTAGCGTATTTACCATCAAATGTTTCAGCTGCTAGATATCGATATTAGGTGCCGGTAGAGCTACAATGCTATGTTCTAGCGTAGAGACGTAACACAGTGAGATGCATCTTACGACGGCAAACTAGCGACCGATGCTCAGGTCATACAAATCAAACTCGGTGATTCAGGGCGGCCATACTGTTCCCAGTACGATGTTTGATTTATCAAGCATTGATTTATAAACTGAACACTTATACATTCATTTCGTCAGAGATAATTCACCATACGGTATTGTTCGTACCAAGATGTATCGAGGCTACCCTGGGGATTTCACTCGGCTCTCAAAAGTGTTCTTTTTAATTAGTTTGGTCCTTGAACCTTCCGATTGCTGCTCTTCCTAGTGTGCAATATGGAACTATGCATCGTGACTTCTATACACCTCAAATATGTGCAACTAAGATTCAGTGTATATTGGCATCCAAGACGCGATGAAAGTAAACAAATGCGTTTACAAAAAGGATATTCAATGATGATGCAAATAACTAAAATATAAATACTTATTTGTTTGAGGCATGCAGACTTCTCGCACTATGATTTCAATTACATCTATAAATCATCTAGATGTAAGTTAGGGCCTACTTGCAATTCAACTTTTGGTAACTGTTTATTACTTCATAATTTAACTCCGTTTTCTTCAATAGTAGAGACTGTTTCAGACAACTTAGCAAAAGTAATTTTGCTTGTATTTGTAAGCAAAGTCAGTTCCTTATATCACTACTAAAGACTCATGATTGGTTGGTTCATAGATTTGAACAGTAAATTAGTACATATTTTTAACATTGGTGGGGTGGGGAGATGAACCACTATAGAGAAACCGGCAAATCAACACAACCCTCAGTACGTCTTGGTTTGTACATTGAATTGATCATTCATTTTCTTGGAACACCGCTTAGGATATTATAGTGACCTGTAGATACATCTCCTTGTTACGTCTCCATGGTTTCAGCTAGGGAAACTAGTTATGCCAGAGATTGTTTACAGTAGCAAGGCAACTTTCATTCTCTTGTTATCTAGTAAAATGATGTAAGATAATGAAGCAATTTTCAAATAGGTAGGCATAATAATTATTTAGTTTTGTTTTGACTTTTGACTCGTAAAGTTGATGTACTGGTGCTCAAGTGTGAAACTAATCATATTTATATTGTTTTTTGGTCAGCAACATGTAACGAGTACCTTATTTTCCTGCTTAACAATATATAATGTCTAATTAGAATTACGTATCATTATGTTTATTTCTTGTATTGTGTATCAATTATTCTTATTCAGCCTAATTAATCAATCAATTCAAGAAATGTGTCACCGTTTCAACACTGATGGAGCATACAATAGTGAACTTAATTTTTTCATTTAGATTCCCTTGACAAGTATGAATATTGCATAATTCATCTTTTTTAGATCATTCTGAAATGAACCATTTCGTCGCATCTATCTCAGGTTATATGGTCGGCCTAATTTAAGGTTGGGTAATTAGCTAGTGAATGTATTGCACTTGAAGTTGTACCCTATGGGCTATGGCCATAGGTGAGTTATTAATTCAAATCATAATCATTGAAATTTAAACTGAAGAATCGTAATTCAGGTTCTTTATTTGCTCACAGTTCCGTAGTGCCATTATATATACAATGTCAATAGGATAATGTTTAATATGACGGTAGATTATGAAAGATAATTAACGGTAGATTATGAAAGATAATTAACGAGGTATTATCGATTAAATATAGCAAGATTCTAGTGTAAAGTCCTATTAGTTGATCATTCAATTATATAATTATAAAAGCAAGAAAATTATAAATAAAGCAATTGAAGATTTTCTTCAACCTGTTGTCAGTGGTTTTGTATCCCTTGTTTCAAGCTCGTATTTCACTCAGCGGATGAACAAAGTTTCATTGCTGATAGGGTTTCATTGATGATTCTTTTTTGATTGTTGATTAGCCTACTGTTTTATTAAGAGTCGGAATTTGATTTTGAAGAGCGATATCAACTGGATTTAAATAATACTTGATTCACGTTCCTAAGTTGAATAATATCCTTCTCATCTTTTTGCTTCAATTTTAAATTGAAAATACACTTTCATTCTAAAAGGCATCACAACATTTGAGGGAGTGCAAATAAAAATGGAGAAATTCATCTTTTCTATTTTTTTCCATGTTTACAAACCAGTATCATTGAATAGAAAGTATATCAACCCCAAAATAATGTTATGCTCTTATAATTAATATGGCATTCTATTTCTGTTAATTGAATCAGTTTCAAGATAATACCTAATACCGGTACGTCAATGATTACAAAGAATGTGATGAAATTCATTGACGTATTATCTTAAAACTGAATGAATTCACAAAAATAGAAAGTCATATTCATTGAAGAGCATAACATTATCTTGGGGTTGTTATACTTTTTATTCAAAGACACTGATCAGTGAACATAAAAATAATAAAGATGGATTTCTCTATTTTGATGAGCAACATACATGCACCTCCTTAAATATGCAAACAGGAAATTTTTAAAACCAATTGTGGCAAAGCTGCCTTTTATGTATTTATCGGTGCTCGGTAGTTGTGGCGTAAATTGCTACCGGCACATGGCATTAGTCTGCTGCTAAGCAGCTGCAACACAGCAAAAGAATATTGACATCCCCAATTTTAAAATAGAACATTATTAATTCCAAGCACCAATTAAAAATATTCTCTCTACCTGCATTGTTAAATTTTAGTACTGTGATGCCCTTCATGCTAATGACTGGCTTGGTGTCTCAATGGAAGTGAGAGATTATTTTATATTGCAATCAAGTAGAACGTGGCAAGATTATTTGAAAGAGCTTGATTCACTCGTCCTATCAAATCTAGTTAGTCGTACTCGATTCGAAGAGCTTGGTTACTGTAAAACATCTCTGTGTACCGGTACGGATGTGGTGCTGCTCTGTACAAGAAATTATTGCTTGGAATGCTGTAGAAGCTCGTCTAGACGTAGAATAGAGAATTCAATTTTGTGATGTGCCAACATCATGTTAACAAGGGTTGGACTGAGGGATTTGGATACATAGTTTACACAAAGTAGTACTAAAATCTTGGTTAGTTGCATCAAATCAGACAGATTATATTCTATTTGCATTCTAAATTTTCAGTGTGAATTAAAGCCATATTTACAATAAATTTTGATAGAATGTTCCTTTGTAATGTAACAATAGTAATGAATAATTTCTTTCTTGTGATTATTATTATCAATGTCACTATCTAATAAATTCAGCCCTTGCTAACAAAATATGTTGTTGTTGAATAAAGCTTAGTTACATATGATACAATGATCTGAGTAGGCTTAATGAGATCCTACTTCAAGATATCAAAACATCTCATTGGCGGTATTCAGCCGTCATCTTGCTATTGCAGGCCTTTCATTCTCCTACTACATTCATTCCATGATAGATTTCATCGGTGCAAATTAATTTAGTGTCTCATTTTAAAGTCTTGAAACGCAATACTTCCAGTCATGTATTACATTTCATCTTTGCTGGTATACGATTAACTTGAATTGTATCATACAATCTCTTATCATTCCTATATATAGAAGACTAAAATACGAGAAGTATGCCTATACTGTTGATTGCGTAAAAATGCTAAATTTTTCTTGAAGAAGTAACTGGAAGGCCTGCTCTATCATATTGCAACTGGTTTGCTTGTTACTTGCCAAGAATTTATCCAATATTTTTGGCAACTATTAGAGAGGCCACAAAAACAAAAACCACAAAAACTTGTGTTTAATTTGATAGTTAGAATTATACTACACACGTTAACAATCAAGAGTTGAAAGACAGTCACGCGATAGTTTAAAGCTGATTATCAAGAGAGATATAGGCCTGGTACTAAAAATGAAAAGTAGCATTCAAAGGTTACCTAATAGTCCTACCAATAATGAATAACCTAATAAATTACTTTGAATGCAGAATAAAGTGCAGTTTACTGGCTTGTAGGACGTACAAGTTTGGCTATCTAGTCGCGACCATTACGCATGTTTTATTTTCAGTCTGGGCGACGGCGTTTCGTTCCCCGAACGTTTTGTCGACGAAGACACGGACACTTTGCTCGGCGACGGTCAACGTTGGGCCGAGCACGACGGAGACGTTGAATCCTCCCCTCGACAAGGTACCTCACAGCGACGCTAGCTTCACCCCTCCCTCACCCCCTTTGTTGTTTCACGCGCCTTGTCCATCTGCACGGGTATTCAGGGCTGATTGACAATTTCAATTGATATGTCATTTTCAAACTGTTGATTACTGTACTGTGTAGAGTGTTTCAGCAAAATCTACACAATAACATTGAAAATTAAAATCATAGCGCTACAGTAAAACCTCTATCCTGTTTGAAGGAACCAGGAAAAAACATCCTTGCAGGAAAATTTGAAGGAGAATTAAATGAGTGATAGAAACAGGAAAACAATGAATTCAAAAATAATGCATACGGCAATGCATAATGCACTGTATTTGTATTTTCTTCTATTGTCTTATATACCATGTCTGTCTCATCTGCTTGAGTAACCGTGATATAACTAGTATTGCCCGTGAACGTTCATATTCAATGGCAAAACAGTTTGCCATCTAGTACAATTGTAAATATGAACAACTGAGATAGCATCAGAGAACTGAAATTGAAATGTAGCTGTCCGTTATCCTTCCCAACACTTTTTCAAATAGTACTTGTTTGCAATTATCACATACTCTGAGCGTACTTGAATCTTTCATAAATATCGTCTCATTTGAACGACATACGAAAGTCACATTATGAAATGAGCTAATCAGTGATATTGAAATGTTCTATCATAACACCTTATTGCAGTTGTTAAGCAGCCTGTCCACCCAACTTTTCCATCTTTATTTATGTACTTTTCTTGTTTCTGAATGTGACTCGTTGGTTACGTTATGATTAATAACCATTTCTGTCAACACTTTTTTCAACTTGTACAATCTACTTGTTAATGTTTGTGCCGTCCATTTTTGCCCTGCGGTAGGCCTAATAATGTTACGATGTCGTTGATTTCAGTCGCCAACGTGTATCCGATACTAGATAGACGATACCAAGTGCAACATGGTATGTACTTGGATTAAACAATGATTTGCTGTCTGAAATGTTTCGAGGGAATCGACCGCTAGGGTTGTAGGCGTTTGCCAAGCCAGATTATAAAATTTATCAAAAACAAATTCAGTGTCTTAACATGGATTTTTTCAAGTGGGGGAACGGAGGAAGAGAAATAAGAGTAGCCTACCGACTTCGGTTGGTAAGCAGCGCCATTACTTTATGGTTGAATCAACGGAGCCTTGTCAATCTTAGCAAGCTGTTCTTATATCTCTTTCCCTCTCTTCCATACCGGTTATATATCTTATCTTTCTCTCTGTCTCTCTCTCTCTCTATCTCTCTCTTATAGATGCTATTGACAGACATCCACAGTTAAAAGTAGAATCAGGTTATTATCATGCCTCTTAACTCACATTGTACTTAATACCATTTATTATAAGCTCTTTAAAAGCAGTGCAAAGTATTTTTTAACTTTGTAAGAATATGTCACTATAATAAACATGTTCTGTCTGTACAGTCAGTATAGAATTGAATATATTGCTATTTTCAGGGATGAGAGAAATATTAGTGTCAAGTGGTTACAGTACACTAAATTAGTCTGAAGATGGCTATAAAATGTGATCTTTTTTTAAATGAAATGACCTGTACGTAATATGATGTGATGAAATCATTTTCATTGCTTCATTATTAAAACAATTTCAATTGTAGACCAAATTTACCGTATCAAGTTTGTATTACTGGTACATGTAGGCGTATTGTATTCTAAGTTTTTTTCAAGTGTCAATGGATTTACCTAATTCCTTAATCAATTATACTGAATAATAAAATGGATGTACCATATAATAAGAACAATAGATAGGCTAACTGACTTGATAAGTGGATTCCAAATGTAGCCTTATCATTTATATTTTATAATCTGCCTGGGTTTGCTAATTTTTAGTAAATATTTTCCTATGACACTTTATCTGACAGATGGTTCTTATCTTACTTATATATATAATTGACATGTTTTACAATATCCAACTTATTTAAGATCGGCAACCCTTTACTGTAATTATACATGCTATTTGTGATGATATTGAATTGCTTTATTGCCTCACTCTATTTCAACTGAACACGACCATTTATTATTTGTTGAAATATCACGCACTGTATCTCAATTCTCTTGACCGCTTGACTGAATGCGTGTGATTCCACACATTGGCTGCATTTAACAGATAATCACCATTTTTTATATTCTATTTAATACCTTTGATGTATTCTGAATGAATGAATATTAGGGTTTTAAGGCGCATCGACAGCGAGGTCATTTAGCGCCTGTTTGATGTATTCTAATCTTTGGGGTTTTATGAGAATAATCAATTAATTATTGTACTGTAAATTACTTACTACCCTGCCTATTAATATATTTCACCTAATTTTACTAATAGTGTCGACCAATGAATGGCATATATTTTGATAACAATTATGTAGTAAAGTAGAATGTGTTGTTACTGGTCATGTAGGCCTAATAAAAGTTTCCTACATATTGGTGCATCAACTAACTGTTTATTGGCTATGAACTGTTTCATTTTTATTGTGTAATTGCAAATTTTACCTTGATAAACTGGGCTTTCATTGCTATTTTAAGTTGATCTAGTAGGCCTACTATTCAATTGTGAAAATAAATTAATGTGATACTACGTAAATAAACGAAACATGAAGTACATTTTTTGTGAGCTGATTTGCTGGATCCATTTGACTTATCATTTTCAAAATTGTTTGCTCTTCTCACTGGTGAGAAACATCTTGCATCTTGAACAAGAACTAATTTTAATAAAATTGGTTCCGATAATAAGATTACTCGAGATAACTTGTACCGACGTTCTTGGCGCTGATTAACAACTCTGAGGTGACATCTCGTAAAGATGACGGATCAAAAGTGCACTGAAGCTTCAAGGCAGTTTATCTCGTCGTAAAACAAGTATCGCCGCAAAACGTTTATGGTATTGCCACTGACTTGATTCCTCAGTTCCACTAGGGACAAACACATTTACCAGAGGACACACTTTTCATCTAAAGGCCATCGATTGAAAACTGCTGGAGAACTAGTGGAACTACGGAATCAAAGAAGTGGTAATACCGTATAAATGTATAATCTAATACCCCGTGTCAGTCCCCACCAAAAATATATGTAAATATCTGTGTGTGTATTGACAAGGTGTGGACAAGTTGTATTGACGAGATATTTAAACGTGTACCAATCATGTGCTAGTAATGTGTGATAGGGGGACAGTCTAGGGTAAACCGTTTTTCTTCTTGGCACAAGTATGTAATTAGCATGGTTAGGTACATTGGCCATTCTTCCATATTGTGATGAATAAAAAGGCTTGGAGTTGATCTTCCATGAACGCAGAATTCGCAAAGCATATATTTTGGCCGCTAGTTGAAAGAACGACTAATCAGTGACGAGAGCAGCACGGTTTCTTAAAGGGGGGTAAGGTGCAAATCTCAATTTTTACCATTGGTCCATCTCAGTCATTGTGACATGACATAAAATGCCCTTTAAAAATAAATAGCTATTCCAAATATTTACACAAAATATTTTGAAAAAATAAGCTGTGTGAGAAGGCCCAATATTCGCTGAATATGATTTTATTTTGTTTAGTATTGTACAAACGTCTGTCATTCAAGATTCTGACAATCATTGTAAATGAACCAATGTCCTCTTCCCCCCTTCAAACACCTGCCAACAAACTGTCTTAGTAGAAATACATTGACAGCTCAAGGTTATTGCTGGGATATTGGTAAAATCAAATCTGCAACAAAGCAAAAAATCCACACGCCATGCGACTTGATCAATTGAAATCATATGGCGGAAATAAGTAGCCATGTTATTTATTATACATATCAAACGAAAGATGACATTCAAGCGCAGATATTTTGTGGGAACACTTTTTCTCTACCTATCTTAATTCTTCTACGTTCCTAGCTCAAAAAACCGTTACATATTATTTTCCATAAGAGAGATTTTTGTTGAGTCCTGTCGAAAATGATCGACTTTTCACATTTTTTTTCTCCCATGTCAAATGGAGTAAGAATTTTTGCAAGGACATTTTATGTCATAACTCATAACATAATGAGACGAACCAATGGTGAGAATTGAGTTTTGCACCTTACCCCTCCTTTAAATGTTGAATTCAACCCAACCTTACCATTGAGCAAATTGCCACTTGCGTTCATGGAAGGACAGCTCTAAGCATGGAATGTATTCCGAGTGGATCACCAACATGTTGAACAAACTGTCGATACCGAGTGGATATTGTTACAGTGCGTCGCCCACGGCTACCGCCAGAGCTGCCCCCAGTTTAGTACTGCAAGTCGACTGTGCTTAAAACCATCGCCATTCCTGTTACACACTGCTTTCTAGAATAACTTGACTTTTTTTAAATATACTTTCAAGTCATCATACATCTTCATTGAAATTCCTAATCAGAATTGATTATCAAAGTTCATCAAAATCAATAAGGTCACCAGAAGGTATATCAATTGAGTAGATTACAGTTGTAGTTTGAGAAAATTATGCAAGAAGAGGAAAACAACAAAGGAAGATTTTGCTGTATGTTTGGTAATCTTCTAATGTACTTTTATAAGGAAATGAAGTTATACATTCTTGTGGTAGAAATAGTAGGTCTACACTGTTATAACTTGAAAACGGCGCCAACTTTCTGTTACTTACATCAGACAATGGGTTATTACTTTAATTTACTCGAGATAAAAGAGAAACGATGATAAAGGAAGATGAACAAATTGTGTAGTAAGTTTGGTGATCTTGAAATGTTCTTTTGTATGTAGAAATAATGTGTTATTGTAAGATGTAACTGAAAACGATGTCAATTTTTTTTACGTATCAAATATGCAATATTTTATTGACATGCATTGCCACATTGTTGATTTCATTTGTTCTGAAGTCACAAATAGTGACTACATTTGAAACCATGAATAGTCAAATAAAGTGAAACTTCTGTAAAGTGTAGAAATTCAGAGGTACGTAGAATTCTCACTCGTCAAAGCTTTCTTCACTTTTGAGTGGCTGTAACCTGCTCAGGAATCTAGTATTCAGGCAATGTTCTTTTCAATTGTTTCTACAGTGAAACCTCTATCCATCGTTTTTCAAGGGGCCAGGAAAATAAAACCTTCCATCTAGGAAACTTAAACATTGATTATATTGGAATGGGGAGAGAAAAAATGAATGATACAAGCAGGAAAACGATGGATCCAGGAACGATGCATAGAGGTTTCACTGTACTTTATAGAATTGTAGGTTAATTTTTTTAATAGCACAATGACATTTAAAATTCATTTAAAAATATGCATTGAATTAGCTTCAGCAGAATTTTTTAAATTATGAAATATATTTCTTATTGGCACAAACTTACGTGAGGTAGACCAACTTATCTGTTATTTACTTACGAGACTAGAACTGGACTGATTTATACAGTGTACAGGCATTAGTCATTGGATGATTTTTACCATAATCTCGTGTCAAATGGGCCTATGCTATCTTGGGAAGAACACTTTCTATGTCTTTGTGTGCTTCATTTCTTTTTCCTTAGTGGGTCTTGAAAATGACCAGGTGATTATGAAAAGATTGAGTGATGATGGGTAAAAGGTCGTTTACAAAAACCCATACGTACAATAAGACTCGAACCTGCACGAGTTTTTGTAAAGGTTTTGTCAACACCACTTATCAACATATAATTATAAAAACATATAGCCTATATATGTGTGTGTGTTTATACATATATATATATATATATATATATATATATATATATATATATATATATATATATATATATATATATATATATATATATACCGGTATGTGCGTGTGTGTGTGTGTGTATATAATTTAATTTGCCATGAAAAAAGAGATACTGTGTGACAGTTAATTTATTGTGGAATCACCCATGTATGAGAATGCACATTTCACTACAAGGCAAATGTCAGAGAACATGAACCAGTATGTTTTTGAAGTTGACCTACCCCTATAGTGCTTTTACTGCCTAACATTGTATTGTGTAATCATTAATTTGCAACTCTCATTGAGTCGCGTCCAGTTTGGTAATCAATCTTTTATTCGAGAGTTTTTGTCCAGTAAATTATATTGTAGTATACTTGAGTACACAAAAGAAGAGGTCATCCACCAACATGAGAAACAAATAACAACGCTATATTTTCATAGCCATGCTATTATATTTTCAGGGTTTTTCCTTTTTAATTACGAGATTTATTGTTACGAAACATGACTTTATCTTTCAATAGTGTTAAATCCTGGAAGATTTAGCTAATACATATAATGATAATTTTAGATAGTGTAATTACCAAAGTTCTATAATTATTTATTTAGTGAACATTCTTCTTTTGTGTGTACGAGTATGATTGAAAGAATGTGTAGATCTCCTTTATTGTATAAACGTTTGCATGTAGTCCAGTCAAAATATGTAGCAAACATTTTACCATGGATTTCACCATTCAATTTTGAATTTAATTTAGTTTTACAACGAATTTATTTTTCTATTTTTCTTCAATCATTTGCCAGATGATGCATATTAGCCATAGGCCAATTGAAGACCAAGAGAGTGGACACATTATCTTGTGAATTTCAAGCATTTGTTCAGAACATCCATCATTGCACTTTTTAGTGATTAATAACACTGAAGAAAATGTTCAGAAATAATTTCACAAATGCCGTTCTACCATGCCAGCCACAATTCCATGTAGACCAGTCAGCAATGCCACGAGAAAACCAAGTGGGAAAGATGATGTGATCAATACCAACTCTGAAGCTGCACTTTACAGGACTTGAATCTTACCTAAATAACATCTTTCTTGATTTGTCAGAATTTAACTAATTTGGTAAATTGTTTGTTTATTTTAGTCTTTCATTAATAATATACTGTACTGTGTAATGTTAAAGCATTTATCAATTTTAACACACAGACTATATAGGGTATTGTAAAAATATTACTGTTCTAGAGCTAGATGCTGGACGAGCATTAGCGATCACTGTTTCCACACTTGTCTCTCGCTATTTTTGTACAAGTTTCACAATTATAGATAAATTGTCAATACTCGGACCTACCTGAGTGCATGCAGGCGCTCAAGGCAAACTTGATAGTTAGCATAGTTAACCATGCGCTAAATTCACTATACATATGCATTCTATCAAAGCTAGCTTTGTATTGGCGTAAACCGCATTTATTTAAAAAGAAAAATTCTCAACACCACTATTGAACAGTTTTTGACAAAATTTATATTATTATTTTTACCAACTTCTTATTTCAAGATTTAGTGGTCATGCCTCGTAGGCCCTTGTTGGTCAGCCTTCATATTTTGTTGCGTAGTTCTGTTGTTTGTGTGATAAGTTCAGCATTCAACATTAGCTGAAGAGTGATAATAAGATTATCTATAATCTTAATATGTGAATATGTGATTGGACATACAGTAGTAGAATGTGCATCGAGTCAATCGTGAGCACAGTGGGTCATTTCAAAGTGCACTGATTGTGCCAGTCAACGTTGATTACCAATAGTAAGGTTAACAGTTTTGTCTGCCCTGATAACGGGTGGATGTCGATTTCATGACTGGCCTATCAGTACGAGACGTTCTGACTGCACAATGCTTTTCAAAGTTTCTATTCCGTGCGATACATGGAGACCTCTCGAGTTTGGTTTTAAATATTGTGCAAAATTAAAATTCAAACAAATAAATGGTAATATTTCAATATGATGTTGTTTTTATTAAATATTTCCAAAGGTAAATCCTGTCCCTGATTGTAGGCTGCCTATAACTATAATTAAACACATAACTGTAAGGATATGAAGAATAACTCTCAAATGACAGTAATATTCTAAAATAAAGCACTTCTTTCATTATAGTGTCATGAAAACACTAATACTGTATTTATTAATTATGATTTTATTTAAATTAATTTTGAATTTTCTGCCTCGTTCAGCTAGCCCTTTGTCAGATGAGAGTAGCGGAGTCTTCCATTCCATTTAACGGAAAAAATTGGGCTTCGTTTTATTGTCATTTTTTTCCTCTTTGGAATTTTGTACGTGGCATGCAGTTCAGGAAAAATGACCAGTCGACTTGGAACTTTTTGTGCATATTGGAGTCAAACCAGAATAGGCTGGGATTGTTTTTCATAAAAATTGTACAAGTGGTGTTTTCGTAAAAAAATATGTAAGTTCGGAAAATCCTCGTAAGAATAAGTCGATACTTGGGAGAACTAAAATTCTTCAGAAGCTCTCAAATTTTTACTGAATGTGAAAAAATGCATACACCATCTTGGTGATTTTTAACAACAATCAGATGAGAAATAACGGAGAAAAAGCAATAAAAGAATACATTGTATTGAATGTTAGGATCAAAAGGTATTTCAAGTGCAACAGGTTGCAGTTTATACATCATCAACAGGCAGCAAGTAGGATTTAAATTTTAAAACGTTTGAAGTAATCCAAGGTCTGAAGATGTAGATTTACAGAATGTTTTTCAGTCTAGATTTCCATACTTGTAAGCTCATCTCAAAATGCATTATAATAATATGAAAATAGTTGGGGGGTTTTAACAAAATACATGACAGATAATTTTAATTGTGTCATCAATCCATCATGCATCCATCCATTCTGGTTTTCCTTGAAAGCAATATGGGGATATTGACACACGGGACGAGAGAAATGTATCAGGGTAACACAAGTTAGTTGGAAGTTGGTCAGTTTGGTACCCACTAGCAGCTTGACGCTGATAGATTGTCACATTTTGGAAATATAACTGTATATTGGATGAAGTGTTGCCTGACAGCCGAATGATCTCCGATTTTCCTCAAAAGCAGTATAGGGATATCAACATAAGACAAGAGAAATGTATCAGGGTAACATGAGTTTATTGGAAGAAATACTGAGTTCGTTTGGAAGCCACTAGCAGCTTGTTGCTGATTGGTT
>OZ023329.1:21523878-21658878 GCA_964007535.1 Brachyptera risi | reverse complement strand
TACATCTTACAACAATTATGCAGCATTAGCCGAGTGTTAGAAACTGAAGTCAAGTAGGGTGTGGGATTTAGTCCCACGTTGCAAATTACCAGTGTTGTAAACAATATTCAGTGTATCACTATCAATCATCTGCTCATTTTTATCCCTCCAAAAAAAAAAAAATTGTGGTTGCATGAGGTCATTGAGCCAATAGTTACATTTATTTTTCACATAAGTCAACTCCTATTGTAACACTACTACTGTATAAACTAGAAGTCCTACTTGCAAGTATTACCCACTTGCATAATTATTTTCTATTATTGATGTTGTTATTATTATTATTTAGATCTCTTGCAGTTGCACACGAATGCGCAATAGCAAGTTCCCTACCCCTGTGTTCAAGACATTTTGATCACCTCCATAACCTTTTGGCAGAATTGTTTTACCTTTACTTCATCCCCCTTGAATATATTGCTACATCCCCATTCCAGTCCCTTTGGGTGAATTAGGGTCGATGTTACGCTGTTGAAAAGTGTTGATTATATTAACAGACTAGTTTATGTATTTTTTTAATTCATTCTATAGCCATATGATTGATGTGGATGTTTATGAAATGCTCATGGAGAATGTATGGTATGTATGCTTTGAATGAAATCAATCATGCATTTCAAATTTTCTTATGATGGCAAACAAAAATGCAGCAACATCTCCCAATTAGATTTCAAATATATGTAGGCCTACGTATTAGGGATAACATCGATTAAGAATCGATTCTGATGTAAAACGATTCTCAAAACAAAAAATCGATTTTTCCCAAAAAAAATATGTATATATTTTTTTTTTTTACGTCGCAATAAGTGCTCATTTCGCTCGCTGTCCATATTATTCTGTATTTTTGAGATATTACTATCTGGACAAAAGCTATCCCTTCGGTTACGTCTGACAGCCGAACGTTGACGGAAATACCCAAATGGTACAGTACAGTTCAAAGAAGTCTCTAGCAGCTATTTTTCATGTGAACGCCTTGGGAAGGTTGAGAAAAAAAGTTTCAAATTACACTACTTTTATGAGAATAAACTTTTTTTTTTTAATTTTAATTTTTTTTTTTTTTAAATCAATTTTCAATCGATTCTAGAGCATGGAGAATCGATGTCATTCCTACTACGTATGTATATTTTGTATTCAACATCGAAAATATGATATTATTACTTGGTAAAAAGTAATATCGTTGGTGTAGGGCTCGAAGCATAAGAAAAAGTCTGTTTCAGTCATTTGATACCTGTTAAATCCTATGCAATATAACATGGTCGACTGATTTGACCAGGTAGCAAAGAGACTTTTACTTATGCTTCAAACTGTACATGGTTCATTGTAGAAGGTAGAAGACAGAAAAATGTAAAGAAATAATTTGTTGTTCATAATTTATTTAATGCTACCACAAATAGGTTACACTTGGAAAAATTATAAAGCAAAAAATCAAATAACTGTTTTCAAGCAACTGTTTTTAATTTGGAAAAAATACTTGATTTACAAATATATAAATAAACAGCAAAACAATACTCATTCTGCAATTAAATTAATTACAAATTCTTTTATGGCATTTGTAGAAAGTATTGGAATAAAGTAAAAAATAGGCGCCTACATGGGAATCTCAGATAGATGAATTTTGGATGTCGTTTTAACATCAAAAGATCCGAAAAAAAGTCATTCAAGAAAGCATGTTGTTTTCTGTCATTTGAAATAACATATTACTTACAAGCTCTTGGATGAACAGACTACCCTACCCAGTATTTAAATAAGGAGTTCATTACAAACAGGATTACAATTATTAGTAATACATAATAACGTAACCCAATATTACAATCTCTCTCTTCAATATTAGAACTTGTAAATTTACGAATTTGTCAACGTCATCAGTCTAGTCGACTTCGTCTGTTGAGGTTGTTGTTTGAGCCGTTTCATAAATAGGTTCTCCCTCTTGGTCGTCCCCAGTCTTCTTCCCTCCTTCCGGAACCCACAGCCCGGAATCTACGCAGCGTTTCATGTGGTAACGTGCCTCTTCCTCTGGCATCTTGGCAATAGCCTCCTGCAGGAGAGGTATGTTTTGACTCTCGAAGCACTCTTTCAGTATCTGTGGGAAAAGAAAGCTCGTCATTACTGTAATGTTGAACGTGGAGCTAAGACTCGGAGTGAACCAGAATGAGTAGTTTGCTGGAAACGTGGTAGAAAGACTTACACGAAAAAGGAAAACAGTGGATTTTCTTTACACATTAGCAGTCTGACTTCAATTTTGGTTAGATCACCATACTCATTTTTGAGATATAGGCCCTCTGGCAAAGGCAATTTCTTTTGCAAAGGTAAAATATACATTTATGTACCATATATGCAATACCAAATCCAATACAATTGAGAGAAATATTGCATGTCACAATCCCTAATTGAATATTTCTTGCAGGCCTACCATACATTATTTTTCATTTTTTTCTGTTTTCAATCATTTTTTCCATCAATTTCATGCCATAGTAGGGCCTAGTATTCCAAATTCATGTTGGTGGTGACACGTGATAAAAAAATAGTGCTTCAATTATTTCACATGATTTGTCATGGTGGTTTATAATTTAAACAATTACTCATTGAAAATTAGCTAGTCAACTGTATACCAATATCAGTAATGACTATGTCAACAATTTACCTAATTGGATTGCCTCTTATCTAAAAACAATAAACATCCTTTATAACCAACTTTAATTTATTCATTTTTTTTTTACAACCTGGTGAACTTGAAAGGTAGAACTCTGCACTTGAATCACACTCGGCCTAACAATGGCAGCTAATCAAGCTGGCAAGTCGAACTAATGCAACAGGCTGCAATCAACCTGTTATGATAAGAACATAATCTATAGTGACTAGGTCAGTGTGAAGGAAGTTTAGGTCATTCACACAGTGTGTCAACAAGGAAATAAATAAAATAGAGACCTATCACAACACATGACTAATCAACTTTGAAAACTTCTAGAATTGATATTAATTAGGGGATATGCACTATGAGATGACCGATAAGTCCCACGGCTAATTCAACTTGAATGTCTTTCAATTTGTATTTCCAAAGGTAGGCCTACACCAAACGGTCGTAAATTGGCACAGATGACTACAAGAGATCTACCACATTATTTGCACTCCAAACATTTAAGGAGCTTACTATTTTTCTGGATACACCAGGTCAAAGTTGAACTATAACGACTATCGGTACTCAATGTTTTATCTCGGACCGATTAGGCTTTCCACGGTCTAATTAGCATGTAGGGTATAAAATTATTCAACAACTCATAGTAGGCCTACTAAATACTCACAGTGACACATTTTGTGGCCGTCAAACCGATCATTATACTAAGCCTTCGAAGCCAAAATAGTGCGAATCAAGCGTTGAACAGAAGTATGTACTTACGTCAGGCAGAGACTCAAACACTTCGACGGGATCCAACCCTCCAGGTCCTAATCTCTCTTTTCTCTCCTCCTCCTCCACCTCCTTCACTGCTTCCTGCAGCTTCTCTGCTGCCCGCTTCACAATCCTGTCCTTGAACGAACGAAGCTCGTCATCGAACGCAGCCTTGTACTCCACTTCGGCCACTTGGATGCGGGCAAAGAAATTGCCGACACACGCACGTGGGTCAACGTCCAGCTGTTTGGATAGCTCGAGGACGTATTGCATGCAGATGCACTGATGTGCTACGTGTTCCATCAGATCGTGTTTCTACAACAATCAACATAACATAATTTAGAATCTAGATGAATGTGATTGTGTTCTCATGACCTGTTGAGTGATATTTATATCTTCTTGGAAAGTTTGTCTCATTTCTACACTAAATGTATTAGTATACCAGTCACGGTCTAGAACAGAGAGGTTTTGAGGTTTTGGGCAGTCTCAGTGCGATACTGATTGATTGAGAGAAAACACAAATGTCATACTAAAATAGGCCTAGATCCAGGTGTAACTATGTAACTGACCTATTTTAAATATCTAGTATATTGTAGTGATGCCTTCGGGTACCCAGTGCGGGTACGAGTAATGCATTACGCGGGTATTATTCTTTTACCCGAGTACCTGCAATATGGAACATTGAATGTAACCAAACAACTGTGGCCACACAGTTTGTAGCTCAAACAAGCTCAAACAGTCTTGTTTGTAGCTCAAACAAGAGCTATTGGAGCAAACTCAACCTCACATATTTTTGTCCGTACATTTATCTCGTTTTCTTCCCAGAGTCATCATGATGCGCGCGTAATACCTGAAAGATATCGTCTTGAAGGTAACCTTTCTTAGGCGATTGATTCGACCGTTACGAGTAACGACTAATTAATGACAATCGATCGAAAATTAAATATTGATATTACAATAGCTCTTCACCTACTATGGACTAACAAGTGACAACAATGATCCTTTCAATTTGTTTGTCCAAAATATCCGCGAAGTCCAATACGTTTCCTTTGCTTCAAATGTTCTAATAGCTGATGGTCTTTTGTCTGAATCTAGAGACTTGTCAAATGGCTTATATTCATGAGTTGGTTGAGTGACAAGTCAATGGAGAGACGTACCGTTTTTTGTTTCAAAGTCGGAAGACACAAGATTCGACCTTGATAAAACAGCGGAGTCAAAATAAATGCAAAAATGCCAGAAAAAAATGGTTAAGGAAACGTGTATTGAAATTTTCATCGAAACTACTCGGGTAATTTTGGTGGGTACCCGGTTCCTTATTTGTTACCCGAAGGCATCACTAGTACATTGCCAATTAAGGTGCTGAATTTGTACTTCATAAAAATACTTATTAACCACCTGAACAAAAATTAATAAATTAGACTAGGTAACAATGCTGTAATGCATTGAGTACAATTTTGGTCAATTATTATGGTATTATTGCACTTACAGACTTCTGCACTGAAGGACAACTGAAGTTCAAGTTTAAATTAAATACATGGTAAGTAAATATGTACGTACACCTTCCATCTCTAGGTTGATGCACCAGATGACCAGATAATTAGCTGTATTGTCGTGAACGAGATGTGAATGTTCTTGCAAGAATAGTTTGCTGTCGTCAAACTTCCTCAGCAATCCATATTGTTTCAATTGTTTTTCGTTGTCCTTCACAAACTGTTTCATCCGTATTTCACGTTCCTCTTCCGAGAGTTCTTCTTCTTTACGGAGAGCATTTGGATTGATTACAGTTTTAGTGAAACCAGATTTGCTGATTGTATCAACATTCCATGGAGTTGTCTACAGAAGGAGAAAATAATCCGAGTGTTTATAAATACATAAGTTTGAGAGCCCAAGTTTTAAGCAGCAGTTTAAAGATCAGAAATGATTACAAATTTATATTTGAAAGTTTGTCAGAATTCTCTCAACATATCTAATTGTTTAAATTCAAAATGTTATAATTACACTCCATTTTTAACAAATTTCTGATTTGAAAAATGAGGGTAGGATAGCCCAATATAGGGTAGGCCCAATGTTGAAGCAGGGTTCCAAAAACAATTTTTTCCTTATTATCCGTTCAAAATTCACATTTTTCCTATCCCAATCCAGAGCGCGACCAAAATAAGATCACTTCAAAATTTCTCCGAAAATATTCCCGAGAATAAGATTACTTTTTTTATCCCGAAATGGTGTCGTCAAAGTTAGATAACCTTCATCAAAAACAGACAATATTGAACTGAATTTTTTTTGTCAACCGACTTTTGGCCACGGATTTGACATCCAATTAATGCATCCAAAAGCTAGTTTTGATAGTTTGATTCTTTGGAGTCAAAGGAGCCATGAGTACAAGAAGTATGTGAATAAAAAATTGTATTATGTAGAAAAAGTTAGTTAATGTTGGGGTTTGAAGGCGCGTTGACAGCGAGGTCATTTCAGGCCTAGTGATGAAACAACGTAGTGGAAACCGGTGTACGAAATCGTAACGGACAACGAGGTAGAAAGCGGACTGAGAAGGTAATAGCCTGGACCAACATACTTTCTCTTTCTTTTGTAGCTCGTCCTCTTTCAGTTTGATATTATCAGCTTCCAGTTGCAGTGAATCAAGTGATTTCTTCAGTCCTGTTATGTCGCCTCCTTGTTTTTCAATTTCTACAATTTTCTGCTTAGCTTCTCTCAACCTTTTATCATTACTGAAATGAAAAAAATTAGGGTATTGGGAAGTGCAAGAAATATCTAGATAGCACTGAATCATTAAGTTTGGGTGAATCATAAGCTCAGTGAACATGATGATCAGAAAACAGGCAACTTTTGACTCACCCAAACTAAGCTTTCTAATTAGCTAATAGAATATGTGTTTGAGTGCTGTGGCTTCTTATATTAGAAGGCCTATTTCACTATTTGAATACATCCTTTAGTCAACAATTCCATTTAGTAAATTCGGCCATGTTTAACATTTAGATTTCACCAGAAGTATCTTACGAAGGAAATAGGAAACACTTACGCTAATTTCTGTTGTTCGAATTCATCTTTCTCTTTCTTCGACTCCTCCATTCGTTCCACTCTTGCTTGATGTCTCCATCGAAACAAGGAAGGTGTGTCAATATTCGGATGAGTTTCATCTTCGTCATCCGAAATCTAATCAAAATATCTTCTTTACTTTTCAAATACAAATAAATACACTCATAGATAACTTTGAGACTTGTTGAATAGATAGCATGAAAATAATGCAATAATTTGATAGAATGATAGGCCTATGCCACTTCAAATTCAATGCCGTTGCTAGATCCATCTAGAACAATGTAGTCAGTACTAGAACTGTCATTGGACGTGACATCCTTAACCCTAAAATCCTTTGTTAGATTCCTAAAATCATATTCTTGATTGAATTTAGACACTTTATTCAAGTTGTATTAAGGTTTCGATACATCAATTATATGTTAGCGTTATTCAACTTCTGTGTAATTTCAATTCAAAGTATTAATATTTAATAATTACCTCAATATCTTTCCATTTACTATAATCTACCATCTTGATAGTTTAACGCACACAGAAACTGTGGCTAATGCGCACCAAGGAGCGCACTGCCAGATGTGTTCCATTGACAAAAATTGTGATTTTCGTTTTCATCTCAAATGCTTACAAGAACAACCGCAATGCAAGGTCATACGCATCAAGTGGGTGTAGCCCTTTAGCCGGTGTATTAACCCCACCACAAACGTCATTTTGATTTCTCAATTTTGAGCCTTGAGTCATCGCTTCTCTCTTCAGTGCCTCATTTACTGGTGACTATCAATAAAACGTAAGCAATGTTATCACATAGCAAATGGTCGACCATTATATAAACTCCAGTTCTACTTTCTGTAAGGCCATATTTCATTTTGTTACTGTACGATAATCACACTAGCGTGTTTCACTGACATTACTGATCAGCCACACCCTTCTACAGAAAAGTGACTGCCAAAGGTTTGCCTTTATAACTAAGAAGCATTGTCTATATGTGTAGGAATATTTTGACTGCGTATATCGCTAGATAGAAGTGGCAATTTATTTTCCTCTTTAAGAGCGTTTGGAGAGGTAAATAGGCCTATTAGGTCCTACTAGATTTCAGTAAACATTGTTTCTCAATTTTGCTTCATTTTGTTTCCAGGTAAAAATCATGGCATCTCAACAATATTATCCATTCAAGTGTACTCCGAGTGTCTTCCCAGCAGAGCCTTTTGATGCCAATGCAGATTCTGCAACTCTGAGGAAGGCGATGAAGGGGTTTGGAACTGACGAGAAAGCAATCATCGACGTTCTGGCTCATAGAGGAATTGTTCAGAGGTTGGAAATTATCGAAGCATTCAAAACACTTTATGGCAAGGTAAGAATTCGTACCGTAACAATACGGTATATATTTTCAAAGTAAACGATCACAATAAATAGTTATGGGCACTAGCCTACTAGGCTATTTTAAAATGGCCGCCCTTATTACCACATTACGTTTTGAGAGTCGAAACGTTACGTGGCAGCAACAATGATAATTGCTGCCACGTAACGTGGCAGCTATTTTCAAAATTGCTGTCACTTAACGTTTTTTTTTTACGATTTGAATCAAAATGTTACGTGGCAGCTATTTTGAAAATTGCTGCCACGTAACATATTGGTTTTTTACTTTTCGAGTCAAAACGTTACGTGGCAGCAACAATGATGGTTGCTGCCACGTAACGTTTTGGTTTTGAATATGGTGGATGTGTGTTTTACAGCTGCTGAACGAGCAAACAATGTTTCCTTTCCAGTCCCACGCCATTAAGTATAGAGGTTAACTTAATGCCCACGCTGTCTACTGATTGTGATTATTAATATAGAAAGGTCGTAAATTAGTTCAGGTTTCTGATCTTGGAACACTTTATTTACATGTGGTAAACTTGTTGAACCTACGGTAAAATGAATGGATTACTAAGTGTTGTGTGATAGGCCTATAGGTCTCATCAAAACTGACCTGTCAAAACGTACGTTTTGACAAAAGACTGTCAAAACGTAGGTTTTGATATGACTTTGACCTTGTATCTTTGGAACTAGGAAGTCATTGTGGGAAAATAAGACCAGGCCTAGAAGATGAACGTTAATTGCAATAAAAATAAAAGAAAGAATGTTCTCAAAACGTAACTTTGCTGAATCTCAAAGAATGTTCTCAAAACGTACCTTTGCTGAATCTCAAAACGTTAAGTTTCGACTTTTTCCATGAGGTACTTCCAAGACGATCGTTCAAAGAAAGACGCAGTTAATTTCTAAGACACATCATTTTATAGGTGGAATGTGAAGATTACCGTATAGAAATATCTTTGGTGAAGATATTCAGAACGATATATTATCTAGGCTTATCAGCTGACATTACGGTAAAAAGAATTGATTAACCGAGACGCTTGGCCGGGTGGTAACACTGAACCGTCATTCGGGAGACCAGGGTTCGATTCACGCCATGGTCGACCATCCTGACAGGGGTTTTTTGTGGTTTCCCTCTGTCGTTCAGGTTGATACTGGGATGGTTCCTTAACAACAGGCCACGACCGACTCCTTCCCACCATCCAAAACACCTAATAAAATAAGCTTTCATCTCGTCATCCCATCATCTCATTCATCATCCACCGACGCCAATAGATCGTAGCCATCAGTATAGTGCGTCGTTACAACACAAAATAAAATAGGTCTACCTACGATTTGAACAGTGTGGTAAAAAAAAACACGTACAATTGCAGTGTCGTGTTCGGCCTAACCAAAATGGAACAATGTCAAAACGTACATTTTGAATTTGGGTGTTTAACTTTGGTTCTAGAACAAGATAGAAATAGGATAACTTATCAAAAAGAAGTACCGTAGGGGGCCTACTTATAAACAAGTTTGTTCTAAAATTGCTCAATTTAAATAGTTCCAGGTAAAAATCTCACGCAGGTCTGCACATCTGTTTCACGCACGTCAACGAGAGGCAGGGGTTTTTTGAGGTTCATACCCTAGTTCATAATACCAGCTGATAAAAGCCTCGAAAAAAGTCGTCCTAAATAGCTTCATATTCTGCCTATAAAATTATTGCGCTAAAAAATTAGCTCTGTCTTTCCTGGAACGAACGATAGTGTTGGAATTACTGAGAACAAAGTAGTCAAAACATAACGTTTTGAGAAAACTACCAAATGTACAAGATCAAAGTGTTGACAAAACTTACGTTATGACAGTTCTATTTTAGCCAGGCCAGTAAACAAGACTTTGTAATCCATTGTTTTCACCGTGATGTCAACTGACCTATCAACTGACCCATCTCAAGAAAAAAACTACAATTTAGTTCTGGATCCAGAGGTACTTGATTGAAGTCTTGTCAAAACGTACATTTGACAGTTCCGTTTTAGCTAGGCGTAGACCTATCACAACATTTTGTAATCCTTTGTTTTTACCGTGATGTCAGCTGATGTGAGTCTATAAAAAACATTCTAATCTAAGCCTATAGGCCTATCACACAACACTTGGTAATCCATTGTTTTTACCATAGGTTCAACAAGTTTTGACTAAAAACGTAAAAAAACAGAACGTTACGTGGCAGCAATTATCATTGTTGCTGCCACGTAACGTTCTGACTCAAAACGTAACCATCTTCAAAACCAAAACATTACGTGGCAGCAATTATCATTGTTGCTGCCACGTAATGTTTTGACTAAAAACGTAGAAAAAACCCTATACGTCACGTGGCAGCAATTATCATTGTTGCTGCCACGTAATGTTTCGACTCTCAGAACGTAACGTGGTAATAAGCACTCCGTTTTAAAATTATTTTTGTACCGAATGTCAATACTTGGATGTCAATGTTGGCCTACATTACTTCAATGTGTATGGTATAACACTACTTGGTGAAATTATTACCCTTTATACCTGTATTGGAAAAATTGTAAATCAAATTGGACAACAAGTGTATTTTATCATTTTTAATGTTGGTACCATATTACAAACAATATTTCTACCACCATTCATAGCTTGAAAAAGCTACGGGAAGACATATACATGGCAAAAATATTACACTATTAACACTGAATAATTAAAATAATTTCAATTAGTCTATTTCAATCATTTTAATTGATCTAAATAACAATGTTCACAAATCTTATTTCATTCTACTGTTATGAATTAGGCCTACCAATGATAAATAATTAGCATTAGGGTATATTTCTTATGAATATTAATACCACCCACCCTATTTAGCTCTTTAATTTTTTGTATCATGATATTCATAAATATAGCATACAAGTGCAGTTGGTTTTCCTTAAAAAATAAATAGGCAAGATTACATTCAACATTGAAACTTATTGGGTCTCTCTCTCTCAAAGGACCTGATTTCGGAGCTGAAAAGTGAGCTCGGTGGCAAGTTTGAAGATGTGATAATTGCACTAATGACACCGCTGCCGCAGTTCTATGCCAAAGAGCTCCATGATGCTGTGAGCGGTGTAGGAACCGACGAGGAAGCCATAATTGAAATTCTCTGCACGCTCAGTAACTATGGCATCCGTACCATATCAGCATTCTACCAGAGCTGTAAGTACCGACTGAGATGGGTTGACCATTGACCAGCATGCTGAACAATTATTCAGCAGACCGGGGTTTGATTCACTGTCATGATCAACCATATCCTAAACAGTTTTTTTGTCCTTTCCCTGTGCTGTTACGTTCAATACTGGTACTGGAATGGTTCCATGATAATAGGCCTCGTCCGACCATCTTCTTCACAGTTTTCAACCACCTATTTAAACAAACCTTTATTCCATTGGAAAGCTTAACCCGGCCATCACATCAGTCATTATTAACCGATACCAATAGAACTTAGTTTTCAGTACGGTACAGTGTATCGTTACAATCCAATATGAATAAATGTAAGTACCGTACCGGTACTGATAACTAGATTTAAAGACCAGGAGCTATTTAAATTCATTGGAAATTAATCACCAACTAAAATAAAAGAAGCTAAACGTAGTCAGTTTAGTAAGACTAATGGTGTTCAAAGCTCAAACATGTGGAAGTTCCTAAAATCTAGTAAAACCATTGCTACAGAAAATAAAAAAGCCACTCTTCACTAAATGACCCTAAATGCAGTAAATCTATTTTTTAATACCATAAGGGTGAATGCTACACTATTATCTCACATACAGGATGAAATTAATGTATTAAATATTCAACAATCAAATGAGCTAAGCAGAACAATAATTACAATTTTTAAATCCATTTTCAAGTATGCTACAGTGAAACCTTTACGCATCATTTCTTGATCCATGTATTTCTTACTTCTATCATTTATTTTGCCCCACCGTACTCTCAATTTTTTTGGCATTGATGGATGTTCTCTCCTCTTCCATTGAATAACAATAGGTTTCACTGTAAGCGTAATACTATTATTGACTATCTTTTTATCTTTTTATGTATCTCCAATTTTATTTTATGAATGAATCCTGTTATAATGTTCCAACTTTGAGGACAAGGTCAGGGGGAAGGGCGATTGCAAGATCGACCTCGCCCTTTCTGATTGTAGGCCCTAACTACATTACAAATAATAATATAGGCCTACTGGTATCATATCTCTCTCTTATCTATCTTCCGGTGACTGCCTGCTGTAAAAAATTATTCTCCCTTTCATAAAATTGTGGAAATTACTCAGAGCCCTGGAGAAAGTTAAATGCTTGATTTGACATTATGTTGTTTGAAAAATTCGAATTCCAGAAATATATGTACCAGTAGGCCCTATAGATTTTTCTTCTGTTTGTTCATAATTAAAAAGAGATGTTTCCCTGAGTAGGCTATATAATTTTGTTGATAATATTAGTAACTTTTACTTTCTCTAATTAAAAATATACCAACAATTATTTTGCTGGCAGAAACCTAGGCGAATATTTTGGATTGCTAAAAAGAGAAGAAAAATGCAAGCTCTAATCACACTGTTGTTGTATGATAGGAAGCTCATGTCTGCTAATCACTTAGTAAGTAGCTTAGTATTGCTGAGAGAAGCTAATTGGGTATGAATCAGTATGGTGATTATATATTTAATTATGCGCATCAATTTCAATATGTTCATTCTAAGAATTCAAGGATATTTAAAGTTAGTGACATCAAAATCTATAAATACCATTTACAGTAAGTACCATGGAACTATTAACAGTGTTTGAAATGAAAGGTATGCCTTCTGGTATGTGGAGAGGATGCTGTTACCCCAAGAGAAATTCTCAGTTAGCAATCATCCTGTAAGAAATTCAACATTATTCATAAATTAAATATAATTATAGATGTAGAAATTTAGCATCAATGAAATTAATAGACTATCAAATCTAAATATTTCACAAGGAGTATATTTTTGGTTTTCTCTATGTGTCATGGTATTTCGATTCATTCAACATTATATTCTATTTCACTTTTTCAGTATAAATGTATTTTCCAGAGGATTTAGCTATACAGTGGAACCTCTTTAGTACGTTTTTCAGGGTACCAGACAGAAAAAAACCTACTATACCTTAGAGAAAAACTTATTAAAAAAACTATTTAATATGTAGGAGCTCATAGATGGTGTCAAATAAACTGTCTAAGGTGAAAAATGTTCTAATGAGAAACTTATCAAAGAGGTTCTACTCTATTTAGCAATTTCATAGAAATATTCGTGATTTTCTTCTGGCAATAATTAGTTTTCCTCTTAGCCTACGTATAAATTATAGAGGCTCGAAATTATACCATTAATTATTCTGTTTTTTAACATTAGCTATTCCAAATTAAGCATTAAATAGCATGAGTCATTTTTTAAATTAGCATCAGTTTAGCTTGTGCACAAAACTGCTAGTAAACCTCAAAATGAATTTCAAACAATTTCCAAGTCCCCAAAATTTGCTATTGTTCTGACTGAGATCCCCTCTCCCCCATGCGTGAATTGTCCCCAGCTTCGCGTTATAATTGCATTTTAGAGCCCACTCTCCCAAATATCCACCGACCGCTCCTGGTACGCCCCACATTAAAATTTAAAACACTACTCGAACTTGCAGAAACTGAAAGAGCATTGTAAATACTTACAGGCCAGCGAATGTTTGTGAATTAATAATTTTTCAACGAGTGGGAATGAGTAATGCTGAGTAGCGGTATTCGTGGCACTTGCAACCGATTTGAAAAAAAAAATAGTGTAGGCTAACTGGCGATGTTTTTAGAAAAATGGCAGTGCGTATTTTGGGTGAATGTTGATTTATCGCTATGAAAGCGAAAAAAACTTGACCATAAATGGTTCTGAACATCACAAAACATAAAGGTAAAACAAAAATATTAGGGTTTCAGGTGATTTACAACTATGACGTGCTTATAGTTAATGCAAAAATTCCATGCCTCTACCTATATATTATCTCGATTTTTATTCACAAGATGTATTAAGATATATTTCTACTCCAAATTTGTTTTGGTTCAACTGACGAAATTTTGGCAGAAATTTTGTTTCTAGTTCCGACTTCAAATTTTTAATAGAACATTCTCATGATGACAGTCACGGCTTCTTTGAATCCAAATGTGCAGTCTTTCAATTCAAGAAGTCAGATGTAATCGTAAGGTTCATATACGGTACCTTGTTTTACGTAGGAACGTCAATGTTCATGTGTCCTGCAGTTCACACTTTGACGCGCCATTTGCTGCATTCTTCATCGACCCACAAGCCAAGTGATCCACCGTTCAGGGTTATGTCTATATCTTTGGAAGAACGGTACTTGAAAGAAGCCATATGTGTCAAAATAAATCCAATGACGTCTAGAGAACAGGAAGGCCGTGGCTAGACGGCAGTCCAAATGGCAAAATAACAACTTTTTCGGCATGAAATAAATTCGGTAGAAATTATTTGCTGAAATAATTTCCAGTCAAAATATGCCATCTTGTATCGGTGGGATTCTGGATTGTGATTGGACAAATGGTAATTTCAGCCGAGATTTCGTCGGTCAACCCGAAAAAAAATCAGAGTGGAAATCAGGCTTAGCAAACATGTTGGAAGTTTTTTTGCAATGGATGTATGCCTAATTGTATTACACTTCGTTCTGATCCAGTTCAGCATTATTTTCAGTATCAATAACCAAATTAATTCTATGAATACAGACCCCCTAAACCAGGGCATCCCAACTGGCGGCCTGCAGGTCAACTCCGGCCCGCGGGACCTCTTCAAATGGCCCGTAGTATGATCTCATGAACCAACGTAAAATCACTGTAATTTATGATAGCATTCTGTGTAGTCAAATTGAGAATATATTTGACAAGGATTGAACTGGTGTCACAAGCCAACCGGTAGAGGCAGTGTTTGAACTGACATTATAGTTGATAAAATATTTGTATTCTGTCTTACCATTTGGCTTGTGACAACAAGCATACTCATTAGACACCCTCGTGAGCTTCCCCGCTCGCGTTACATCTGTTATATAGACGTAAATGAAGACATAAAGACGAGAAGTGCAATTTATATAATTCAATTTTCATTTAGAAAAAAGATTCAGTGGTAAAAAGCTTGAATATGTGTGTATGAAAAATAGACCATACATTCTTTGCAAACTGGCGTGCCATATAGAAAACAAGTGAGAAATTAATAAAATCATTGGACAATCAAACGTGTGGCCCACCTCAACTTTCCTCATGAAAAAATGGCCCTACAACGTATCTAGTTGGAAAGCCCTGCCCTAAACTAAAAAAATACTTCTGAAAAAATAATTATTTCACATTCCCTTTACCCTCCCCCCATGACTGTATACTGGCACTGGCTGTACATACTAGGGGTGTCGGCAGGTACCCGGCAACCCGGGTGGGGAAGGAGTACACCACTACCCGACTCCAATATTTCTTACCCGGGTACCCACCACTTTTTACAACGCGAGCTTTTCTTCTTCATTCTCACTGACAGATGACTTTTTAACAAAGCGCGCTTGTGTGGGGGAAAAACGAAAGAATTTAGGTCTCCTTTTCTACTCTCTAGACCATAGATATCATCTGTTATCATCCATATTATCTGTTAACTGACCTTATGATGAGAGACGAATAAACACTCCCTTCCTCCCCCCCCCCCCCCCCTCCAACACTTTGGCACTCGGTAGCAACCACAGTTCTAACACTTCTGCACACCGCTTAAAACACATGACCCTTTGTTCACAAAAAAGAGGGACATGCCACATTCACTCAAGTTGACTCAACCAATGTGTTGGATAGTTTATGTTGTGCTGAGAGGGTCAGTGATATGATATGAGCAGACTGCTTATAGTTGCAACATTAATAATGGTAACCTGAAGATGATAAATAAAGACGATAAAATACATTTAAATGAAAAGTAGATAAGCATAGTTGAGATTTAAAAAATTGATTACCCGGGTAATACTCGGGTAGGCCTAATGATGACGGGTACCCGACTCCAAAAATTGCTATTCGCCGACATCCCTAGTACATGCATCCTAATTACTCGAGTCTGACTGAATTTACCATCCCCTTAAGAGAAATCATACAGATTCGACTACTGTGTATGAACCCTAATGAATTTTAATTCATCTCAGGAGATCATGAAAGCTAAGCAAAAGCACAACAAAGAAGAACTAAATCTAGCTCAAAACAAAACAAAGGCAGCATGGAACCTAATAAGGGAGGTAAATAATGAAAGAAGACAAGTACAAGATGATATTTCTATATTGCATGATGGAATATTAGTCAAAGATAATCATCAAATATCAAATATTTTTAATAATCATTTCAGTGATTCATTGAGTAAACTTGTAAGTGATAGAAGAAACTCGACTAGTAATGATGATAATAGTAAGGGAATAACATGGCATAAAAAAGTAACTAACAATATGTTTTTAAGACCAATTACATCGAAAGATTATTACACTATTATTACAAAAGTAACTAGAAAGAAATCATCATGCTTCGTCAACGTTCCGTGTAGTATATTAAAAAATGCATCTGCATTTATTTCAGATCCACTAATTTTTATTATCAACGAATCATTTTCAAATGGAACTTTCCCAAGAGCTTTGAAATTAGCTTTAATAAAACCATGTTATAAAAAGAGGGACAAACAAATGGTGGAAAATTACAGACCAATTACAATTCTTTCAGTTTTTTCTAAAATTTTCGAAAACGCCTTCTGCATCCGGCTGCTAAATTTTTTTAATACTTTCAATCTTCCGAGTCAAAATCAACATGGCTTTATTAAAAACCGTTCTACTATAACGGTGGTTGCAAGTTTTATTGACAACATCTTAGAATCGTGGGATGAGAAACAATCTGCAGCTGGTATTTTTTATGATTTCTCAAAGGCCTTTGATGTGGTTAACTATGATGAACTTTTACTCAAACTCAAGTCATTAGGCATAGTGGGAATCCCAAACAATTGGATAAAATCATTTTTAAAGGATAGAAGGCAAGTTGTGAAGGTGATCGGGAATAATGGTTAAGCAAAGATGTCAAATGAGATAACTATAAATATAGGAGTACCACAAGGGTTCACAATTGCACCAATTCTCTTTATAATATTCACAACTGAACTGCCTGATGAAATAAAGTCAGGAACACTCACTTTGTATGCAGATGATACGACACATCTTGTTAAAAATACTTCATTGAGTACTGGAATTCATTACAATAGCGTATCAGAAAACATTGCAGTAAAAGAAGTATCAAATTGGGTTATACAAAATGAGCTCTTTCTAAATAAATCAAAAACAGTTGTGCTACAATTTGATCATGCAAACTGCAATAGAACAAATGTTTCAAGTGTCAGAAATGAATTGGTTTCTATTTAGATGGAAGAAGCATTGAGAATAAAAGTGAAACACAATTTTCTCAGATAGGTTAGTCACATTAAATGAAGTATGTAGTAAGGTAGCATCAGGGTGCTACCTCGTTAAACAAATAAATGACATATGTGGTTTCAATACAGCTAAGCTTGTCTACTATGCTCACATTAACTCTCATATTCAGTATGGTATTATTCTGTGGGGACACTCATCTAGTCAACCGATTATTTGTATTTCAAAAAAGAGCAGTGAGATACCTTGCAAAAGCTAGTTTTGATCCCTGTGCAGATATATTTTACAAAGATTCATGTAAACCACTTTTTAAAAAGTACTGTATTTTAACTTTGCCATCTATTTACATTTTAAATACAATATTGTGTGTAATGAACAACAAATACCTTATTCATGATTTAACGAGGAACATAATTATAACACCAGACAAAATAACATTGAAGTGATAACACATAATATTTCCATTTTAAAAAATGGCCCCATCTATTCAGGAATTAAATTCTACAATTCTTTGCCCCTGACAATAAAACAAAAGAAGGGAAATTCTTTTAGAATCGGTCTTAAGAAATTACTTTTAGATAAATGTTATTATAGGATGAAAGAGTTTTTAGATGACACATGAGCTGTTTTTTAAACTATGTATTGATATAGATTTTGAACTTATATGTGTGTAAATATGTATGTATCCTAATGTATTTGGTATCTTGTAATATGTGTGTATGTGTTGTGTGTATTGACGTGTTGAATATCATTTTATGATCAATAATGACAATAAAAAATAATAATATTAATAATTGTTTGTTACAGTGTATGGTAAAACATTGGAGAGCGATTTGAAGGGAGATACATCTGGCCATTTCAAGCGATTACTGGTTTCCCTGTGCATGGTAAGCATATTATCAAAAACATTTTATATAAAGACCTAGGTCAATATGTATATTGTTCCTTCACACAAATGGAATTTATAGGAGGTAGTGTTTATATATTGATATACCGTTACTGTATTATCCTTTCCTTTTTATCCTAAGATATTTTTGGATTAGCGGTTATAGTTAAGGCCGTATTAGTAAATAATCAAATTTTCAAGTTTCAAGTTTGAGTTCAAATTCAGCTTAACTTGAAAATTTTGAGTTTGATTTTTTTTTTAAGTAATGTGATTTTTTTCCAAATTATAGGGTCCAGATGTTGCTATCACACAAATGTACTAATATTACTAATGATGATAATGTACTAATAATATGTAGGCCTACTAATATTAAAATCCTTTGTAATCCGTAGGCCTACACTACTGCGTCTTCCTATCAACGCAGGACATTACTCAAAATATGCTCTTGTCCATTGAAAAGTTAACTGTTTCCTATTTCTCTTGACAAAAAATGACTTTCCAGATAATATATTTGAGACCACAGCTTCATTACTGAATTGCAATTATTTTATCAACAATTATAGTGAATATTATTCCAATTGGGTCCCTATAAGCAGTTAATCAACTATAAATAAATCAGCCAGCTCATACATGCAGAGAGAATAAGTAGTTAATTTCATTCTAGGCCGCAATATTTATATGTATTGCCTTGTCAGATCTCCACATTGTTTTTTACTTTTTAATCCTAGCATTCCATAATTTGACTCTTTTAACACTGATAAGTATTTCCTGAGTTACATGATAATATATAGTAGTCATCCCACTCTTTGTTGTGGTGTAAAACTGTTAAGAAAACACTTCACTTGAAGATGAACACATGGCTATTATAGAATGCTTAGTATGGGCGAGGGGAAAGTGGGAGGAAACTAACCACCTGTGCTGCTTCGACCCACTGATCTTACTTCAACCACAGATACTCACACACTATATACTACACAAAAGAAAAACCTTCTTCATAATTCAAATTTTTTCATTTGAATTCTGATTTTTGGGTCCCTTAGAATTCGAATTAACGAGGGTTTACAGTAGGCCGGCCTATGTATTTCACTTAAAACCAATTAAAAACTCAAATCATTGATAGGGACCACTTTTTTTGGAACTCGAACTCGAAACTCATGATTTTCTCTTGAACTCAACTCGAACTTAAATTCTCAAACTCACACAACCCTAGCTATAATAATAAAATATATATTTTATCAGTATATACTGATAAAATAATGAAACTTCCCCATTGGAATTCTTGCGTTCTTGTGTACTATTCTTGTGTTTGTGTGGTACAGTTGTGATCATCAGTTTTCATGACTTTTTTTTATGAAAGATAAGAACTGGGTAGGCCTACGTCACATATTAGAATTTATTCCATACTTACGGTACTCTTCCTACACCGATGGTGTATATCTGTCTTGTTGGTGGTAGCAATAATACGGTAATAGACATTACGTACCCTACTAACATTGATTACCGGTACATGAGAAAATTATATTTGATATTATACTTAAATCGAATTGTAGGCCTGTCTGTTTTTCACACCTTTTTTAATATAGTATCTCTTGAAAAAAAACAGTGAACCGTAATTCAAGCCATTAAGCACGCATTGACAATTAAGGTACAAATATTATCTACAGATTATGTGTATGCCGTTTTAAATTGGTTCACGAACTTTGGTGCTAAAATAATAGGTTATGACTACCGTAGTTTGAGGGATTTTCTTCTGATGGGTGGTGTGGCCAAAAACTTGATGTTGACCATTGGTTCAATGTTCACTTATAGCTACACCCAAGGAAATTGAATTCCCTTTCAATGACATTAGACTTTCCTCAGCTTATGGAATGGCACCTAGCATTAAATTTTTTCTCTACTATGCAATTGATTTATTGACCTGTTTTCTTATTATATGTCATTTGGTAATTCCAATAATCCTGTAGGCCCTACCCGTGTGTGCTATTTCTTATCCATTTATACACTATCGTATCTTTATTTAGTATTTACTGATATCTCTACCGGAACTCGCTTATCTACACTCTACCACATTGTATTTAGAAGCAAATCTATTACGACTTACGAGCAATATAATTAAGTCCAACCACAGTCCAACTAACTTGTGTAAAATTTAATATCATAATAAATAATATATGGTGATATAATTAATTGATCATTATAACAAAATATAATAATATTAAAACCGGCACATATAGCTGAGTGGTTAACGCACTCGCTTCATGTGATCCAGGAGGTGAAGAGGCATATCAGACCGGGTTCGATCCCCGCCACCGTCCATCTTTACAGGGGTTTTTCATGGTTTCCCTCTGTAGTCTAGGCTGAAGCTGGGATGGTTCCTAGGTACATTAAAGGCCACGACCACTTTCTTCCCACCATCTTTCCCAGTACCTTAAGAAACCTTCATCTCATCATCCCATCATCTCATCAATCATTCATTCGACGCCAATAGATCTTAGTTATCACTATAGTGCGTCGTTAAAACCCAACATGAAAAACTAATATATATATCTCAAATCCAGATAACCAATTAAATTGTGCCAGGGGGTGTTTCCACCAGTTTTTCTAGGACAGACTTCTCATATCAATCGGTTCCTGCCAGTTCCGACTTCTTCCTCCTCTTCTTCACTACTACTAGCTCTATCCTCTATTTCTTCTTCTCTTCCTACGAGTTCCCTCCATCGTTCTCTATTCTCCCACCATCTCTCGTCTTCCACTTCTTCCCATTTTTCTCCTCGGTTGACTACCCCAAACTTGACTCCCTCTTGCCACCTTTCTCTTGGTCTTCCAACTCTTCTCTTGGCTCCATTGTTTTCTGCTATCTCAAACATTGCTCTCGGTATGCTCTCCATTTCCATTCTCCGCATATGCCCGTACCACCTAAGTCTCTCCCTTTCCAATTTAAATGATAACCTTTCAACTCCCGCTTCCTTCCTTATATTACTGCTTCTCTTCTTCTCCAACTTTGACACTCCTGCTACGCTCCTTACAAACTTCATGTCTGCTGCCTCCATTTTCTTTTCTTCTCTCCAGTTGATTGACCATGTAACTGCTCCACATGTCAAGATAGGCAAGTAGTACCCATTATAAATGTGTATCTTCCCACTCCTTGAAAAATCTTGATTCCAAATCAGCTTCCTTACTTTTTGAAATAGCCCGTCCGCCTTAGCTATTCTCTTATTCACTTCTAGCTCTACTTTTGCCATATTACTGACAATACTTCCCAAGTATGAGAACTCTTCTACTTCTTACAGTTCTTGACCTTGCAGCTGTACTTTTTCTTCAATCTTTCTCTTCTCTCTGCTCATCACCATTGTTTTGCTCTTTTCCACGCAAATGCTCATCCCAAACTCCTCTGTAATTTCTTCCCATCTTTCTACTTTCTCTTGCACCTTGTCTCTACTGTCTCCCCATAACAAGATATCATCAGCATATATCATTGTCTTTGACCCTGGGCCTTCCTTCTCTGGTTCCACTTTTCTGATCATCTCATCCATCACCATTACAAACAACATAGGTGATGGGACGCTGCCCTGCCTAACTCCACTCCTTACCTCAAACCACTCCGTCCTGCCTCCATTTGTTTGCACTGAAGCCTTGCATTCTCGATATAAACTTTTCGCATGGTCTATCATCCCCACATGTATGCCCTTTGCCCTGAGACTCTCCCACACCCTTTCTCTTGGAAGATGGTCGTATGCTTTCTCCAAATCTAGAAAAGCCATGTACACTCTTCTTCCCTCCTCCCACCTTGTTTCTAACAGTTGCCTGACAGCAAATATCAAATCTACTGTTGATCGGCCTGTTCTGAACCCATAGTGCTCTTCCCTTAACCTGGGTTCCACTAGCACTCGCATCCTTCTTTCAATAATTCGTTCATACAGCTTGGCTGCCTGGCTCATCAGCGTCACTCCTCTGTAATTCTTACTTCTTTTTCTGTCTCCTTTCTTGAATATTACTTTTAATACCCCTTTCACCCAATCTTCCGGCACTCTTTTCTGTTGCCATGCTGCCGCCATCACACGAAACACCCACTCCGCCCCCCACTGCCCTGCTGCCTTCATCATCTCTACCACGATCTACCATCATCTGCTCCTGCTGCTTTACCATTCTTCATCTTTTTTATTGCCTGTGCTACCTCCTCTCTTGACACCATCTCCACACAGTCCTCTCCTTCCATCTCTGCTTCCTCCACTTCTTCTACCCGTGTATGTTTTGCATTCAATAGCTCTTCTTCTCTTTTTGGGCTCTTCTTTCTTCTTCTTTTCTTTCTTGGAATGTTCTTTCCATAGGCATTCTCTTCATTTCTCTGGGTTCTCGAATCAGTTTAGTATAAAAACTAATATTTAATAATATTGATGATAATATTTTAATTGACAAATTTAACAGCTGCAGAAGAGTTTGCAGTAATCATATATTTCATATTTGATTAATTCATGGTTTATTCAACCTACGATAAGTAAATTCATAAGTCTGCGATAAAATTATCCTTCTTAATTATTTCTATTCAGAATTCATCATTTCTTCTAAAAATAGTTACTACAGAATTGATTGTAGAACAAGTTGAATCAATAAAATATATATGTATATAATATACAGGGTATATATAGGCCTAGGTCCCATAAATAATAAATAGTATTATATCAATTATATTATATATGCCCCTATTATCCATATTATATATAATTACAGTATCATATTTAATTATATTTTTATATAGGCTTAAATAGTTGATAAAATATTGAAGGTCACATGAGTTGTGGTGGGCCTGGGCCTGGTATGTTCACGTTCTAGACCTAGCCCTACATTTATTTTTCACAATTTCAATTCAGACAAGTTTGTTGATTTTTTTGCAATGCCAAATTGCCATTATTGCCTATTGGGTAAATCAAATAATATAAATATGACTAGAGCAGTGGCTAGCACGCTGAATTGTCGTTCAGGAGACCGGGGTTCGATTCCCAACATGGTCAACCATCCTTACTAAAAGGTTTTTCGTGGTTGCCCTCTGTCGTTTAGGTTGATACTGGGAAAGTTCCTCCACAATAGGCCATGGATCGACTCTCTCCCATCATTCCTCAAACATCTGATGAAATAACAGCTGACGTCATGCAGGCTTGGAAATGTTCGGGCTTATAGATAGTTGTTAGCAAAAGCCAACTGTATTCTATTTATACTTGTTTCCACGAAAAAATAGGGTTCTGAGCGACCACTTACCCCCCCCCCCCCCCTCTTCCTATCCAGGGGCGGGAGAGAGGGGCTGTGATTACAAACAGGGGCCCAGATAGAAAGAAATTGTAATAATATCCTTTTGCACAAATTTATGTCACAGAATTATAGAATGACATTTAAAACCAAATCCATAACACGTGATCTCTGCAGAAGTATAGTATTAATTAATGTACGTAATATTGTAATTGTTGATACCAATTGAATTCAGTTTTATTATAATTTCTGAATATTATGAAATTACTATTCAGTACCCAATCTCTTCTCTCTCATCTCCCAATAGCTACAGTTCGCGTACAGTCACGGGCCCAATACGATGGGGCCCGGGCGGCCACCTGGGCCAGTCCGCCCCTGCCCTTATATCACACCATTAATGTGCGGGTAGTTGCGCCTTCATCTTTCGTGCATTTGTTATTACATTTATGCTAAGCACTAAAAGGACAACAGTATCACTTCAGCTGTATATCTTGTGCAATATAACCTCGCGTTGATTCCTAGGCTAACCGCGACGAGGCCCAGGCCGTAGATCCGTCTGCCGCCCGTGCCGATGCCGCCGCCATGATTGCCGCCGGCGAGAAGCAGCAGTGGGGCACGGACGAGTCTACGTTCAACTCCATCCTCGTGACTCGTAGCTACCAGCAGCTGCGTCAGACATTCAACGAGTACGAGACCCAGTCGGGACACGACATCGAGACGGCCATCAAGAGAGAGTTCTCCGGAAGTATCGAGAACGGCCTGCTCGCCATCGGTACGAAAAAACATGACTGATAGCTAGCTCTATAACTCCGTTTGGCTCAAGCAGGCGAGGCTTGAAAATCTGCTTACAAATCTGAAGTCAGACGGGCGCGGGTTCAAGTCCTGTTGTAGTTATGAGCTTTTGTAACTGTCCTTTCACCCATCATCACTTTGTTCTTTCATTATCACTTGCTCATTTATACCCCCGTAATAAAACCTAGCTGTTGGTGGGGTCATTAAGTTCAATTAAAAGTGAAGAAATTGTAATTGATGAACAGTGAAAATTATTTTTAGAATGTATACCAATATGGATCATTATTAGACTAGATGGATCTATTATAGGCCTAATAATAATCATTATCATGAAAAAAATAATGATGAATATGATAATAGACTGGAACTAGCAGGCACCGAGCTTGAAGAGATCTGCACTTTATTTGGTGGATAGCAAACCCTTGCCCAATATGGATTAGCTATTTGGGTATCGGAAATGAAAAATATATACATAATACAAGTTCAATTTTCCACCCCTACATAACTTAGTTGTCGCTGGTGTGTATAGGAAAAAAGCCTGAGGCTGAATATATGAATTGGGTGAAAGGGAAAGAAAGAGCAGCAGCTTACCAAGATTTATGAGTAGAGAAAGGCCTACTCATAGTGGAGAGCCCGTTGATAGAACACATAGAGATGAAAGTTACAGGAGGTTTCGACGTTTCGGCTATTGCCTTGGTCACAGTAGAGTAGAGATTGTTGCTGGGTTTATTAAGCACCGATGATTTGAGCAAACTCTTTCACTTCCTTGCATTGATAAGAAGGTAATAAAAAGGTACCGTAGTAATTAATAAAGAGGCGTAAAATATAATGATAGAAAAATGGATATATATAATAGAAAATAGAAGGATGAAAATCAGAGAAGTTGGTCAAATTTAACCATGAGACATGAGAAGAAAGTATCTATGAAGAGCTGATCAATATGCTTCATTTTACCATCATTTTCATTTCATGTTACCAGTCAAGTGCGTTAAGAGCAAGGTGGGCTTCTTTGCCGAACGCCTCCACGCGTCGATGGCCGGCATGGGAACGCGTGACAAGACCTTGATACGCATTGTCGTGTCGCGATCGGAGATCGACCTCGGTGACATCAAGAAGGCGTTTGAGGAGAAGTACGGCAAGACTCTTGCCACTTTCATTGCCGTAAGTTGAATGTTGTACTCTTACATCTATCACGACTGTTTTCATGGCTCTCACTTGGGTGTGTGCTGTGTTTACTGTGTGGTGAATAAATGTATTTTTTCCACAGGTGGTGGTAAATGGTTTTGGGCTCTTTTTTCTTTAACTCCCCCATGCTCAAGAGAAATCTGTTTAAATTTTCAGATAACTTGATCATGCGTTTGTTTTTAGGCCGCCTCTATATATTCACCAGCGTAGTTCCACTAGTGGCTTGGTACGCATGCTCAGGCAATAGAATCGTTGACCTAAAGAAAATAATTACCAAACTAAATCTTGAATGAACTAACCAAACCAACAAAATCTAAACTAGCAGTACACAATTCTAACATAAAAGGAAACTAATCCAACCTAAAACTACTTTGTTGGAAATAGCATTATTCATCATGAAGTCATGAAGTCATAGTTCAGAAGAAAATGGATGGTACATTGTTTTTATACTTGAAAGAAATGCTCACAAATGAACAAAGTATCTGAATGACAACTTAGTACTATTGCACAATATGCATGCATCAATTTAGTTGGTAGGCTACTTAATTGACAAGATTTTAAACATCATTCAATTTTTCTTTCAAACGTCAATTCTCTCACCATAGATTTAGACCTACATATCTTTGGGCTAGATATGACACTTTTTGGCATATATAGTCCCAGATATAATGCAAGTTATTGTTAAATAGTAGAGCCTAAGCCTGTTATTATATGTTGATCATGTCAGTCCGTTTTGAAAGTATTTGCAGTAGAATAGTCGACATTTTGAGTAAACGCTCAATGTACACGATTACCAATAGACCGAGTGTCGTCTCAACTCCGTAGTCCGTTTCTACTAGAACGTACCTTATCACGCAATATTTAATGTCCATGCCGCTCAGTCTGTTGAGGTGCTGCCTTAGAAACAGAAGTTGAGCCGCTGCATGGGATGCGAGTTTTTGTAAACATCGTCCGCTCATTCGTGACCCAATTGTTGGTGGGGTCGTTACACAAATAATCATTATTATAATGCACGTGATGATGTTGTCGCCGTACTCTCTCTCTCTCTCTCTCTCTCTCTCTCTCTCTCTCTCTCTCTCTCTCTCTCTCTCTCTCTCTCTCTCTCTCTCTCGCTTTTGTATGTATCTAATCTCCGTGTGTCTTATTTCCTTGTTTGCCTCAGGACGATACCTCCGGTGACTACAAGAAAGTTTTACTCGCGCTAGTTGGATAAAATGTCCCTCTTATTTCTTCCAGGTATGCCAACTAGTATCAACTAGTAGCTAGGGTTACAACCTTTCTCATAGCCAGATTTATTAAACCTTGATATAATTGTATCTATGAAAGAAAATTATAAAGACCAAAAATGGATGTAGCTGATGGGCAAATTGTAAATATGCTAAAAGTGCGCCCTCAAGTTGAATGTGACATTCTCCCAGCATTGCAAGACAATCCAAGACACATATTTGAGCTAGTGCAAACCAAAGGTGTTGAAATGTTTTGAACGAACGTGTTTTGAACGTTTGAAACGCGTCAAATTGTGATGAGCTGAACTTTTAAACGCATTACAACAACAAAATACAAATACTAGCTTTCTAAAATTGTTGTGTCTACTCAAATATCTTACTACAAAGAAATGTGGTACTATCATGATGTGACTTTTTGTTATTGCGTCTTCATTGCAATCGTTCTGGCGTTGTTGCGTACGAATACATTTCATTTTTCTGTTTCTAAATGCATTTATTTGTTTAGTGCTCAACTTTCCTGGATACAACTATAACAATGATAAAATTATAAGATAAATGTTGGTTTACGTACTTAAGAGTAGTGGAGATAGAATACCTAATGCTAAGACTGGTGAATCAGTTGCTAGCGCGCTCTGCCTTCTTTCCGGTGGCCGGGGTTCAATTCCTGTCATGGTCAACCGTCCTGACTAGGGTTTTTAGAGGTGAATACGTGGATGTTTCCACAGTATTACGCCACAAACGTCTCATTCTCACGCAAAAATATTGCAACAAACTAAAAAGGGCTATCACAGATTAGTCTGTGTAACACTCTCCTTAGTCTGAACTGTCTATAATTTACAATAACGTGAAAAGAAGTTACTAATAAGGTGAAATGAAGTGGGTCTGGGGTGTTACAATCACTGGTTTTGTTGGGCTACATATTGAGGACATCAAACGTTCAATCATCAGTTTCACCGCGGCACTCTTTATTTTTATTCACAAGTTGTAAGGGGTCTTATCTCCAATTATTTCAGTTCAATAGACCAAGTCTAGTTTATCCATAATGTGTGTAGAAGAGGCGCAGCCATCTGTTTGGCGTGTAAGCCTTCACGCCATTAACTCTCGAGAGCGCATGGGAGTCGACTGGTTGGAATATCAATTTTTTGGTGATAACTTTTAAATAGTATTAGATATCAAAATTCTAATGGAAAGACGAAATACGGATATTTCTAATATTTTCAAGACGGTAATAGTAAAAATTATCCAACTTACCGGTATATGAAATAATTTTTACATGTATAAAGCAAAAAAAAAAAACTTTAGCTGTATACGTATGAAAATGTTCGAATCCCAAATTTATTAACTTTATTTCACGTCATTTTGAAGGTATCAAAAAGATCTGTGTTTCTCCTTTGTTTGAATTCTGAAATCTTCTACCGTTCAAAAATCAAAAGCTAAAGGCCTAATCAAAAAACTGATATTTCGCTAAATCGACTCCCGTACTCTCTTAAAATTCGTGCCACGTCTCGCGGCCGGCCGGCTTGCCTGCCACGACTTTTCTGCCTTAAGGCTGTTATTTTTCAAATATCAATTTGGCTTTTTTTTCTTTTCTTTTTTGAAGAAATGAGCCAAGTTTACACCAATTCAGAATTGTCTCGAACGCCTATCCGCTGGGTGTATTATTTGTAACTATCTGCTTGCACTGCTTGCCTGTGTTGATGAAAGCTTTGAATCTCTGTTGAATTACACAAAAAAAAAAATTAGATTGATAATAGTAATTACTTACTTGAATGTTATGATAATACCGGTAATGAATGGTGGCTCACTGGGAATGATTTCATTTAGAGATATGCGATAGGCCCTACTCAATTGATTCATGTGTGGCTATTTTAAAGTATTCTGAGCTTTAGTGAGATGTATATCAAGTATTTGAGAGTACCTTAACAATAGTGCTTATACCTTAACTAAATTGATTATGAATACATTTGCTATGTGCATCTGCAAAAGGAGTCATCTACCAACTAACAAAAACAAATATTACTGTTGTATTTGTGTAACTGTCGTATATTAAGGGTATTATGCTTTTTCAGGGCAAGATTCACAATAAGAAATGCAACTGCATCTTTCAAAAGCATTGAATTCTTAAACTTGCAACAAGATAATGTAATTTCAAAATTTTGTACAATTTTTTAGTTGGTAGACGACCTCCTTTCGTGGATATTAGTTTCTGATTATCATACGCAATGATTCAGAAATTGGTGTACATATATGGTCCAACTGTGGTCAACAGTTTTGTAACCTCGTAAGAGGTCAGCCAGTTTTAAATAACAAATTAACAAGAGTAATTATTTTAGTAATTTGGTGGTCAAGCTCCATACTTCTCAAAATAGTTGAATTTAAATTATTTCATAATGAATTCAGTATGTTTCTAAATGCAGAAACATGAGTGTTTCAAGCTAGTTATGTTTTCAAGATGAACAATTTTTGCATTTCTCTCGCCAGGACGACATTTCCGGAGACTACAAGCAGGTTTTGGTAGATTTAGCCGGTCAGTAAGCACCTTCCAATCCACTAGTGCGTACTAGACCGCCGTCCGCTCCTCTAGCGCTTACCAGAGCGCGTCTTCTGAGTTGATCACACGTTTCGCTCCAACCAGCGAACTACTAAATCCGTACTTAACAAAGACAAAACGGTTCACTTTATAGTTTATATATATATGTATATGTATTCATAGGCACATGTCACCAAAATACAATAGGATTCCTCTAATAGGATTCGTAAAATGCACAGAAAACGTAGTCCATGTCCACGTAAGTATTATAAAATTGGGTGTTTGCAATTTGGCTTTATTGGTGCTACCAGGACAGATTTGTTACAGTCAATAGAACAGCATCAACGAGGCAAACCACTGTTGTTGTTGAATACGATTCATGCTGCCTAAAGTGTAAAAACAAATATATCTCACTGTTAAAATGATGTGCCTAGACTCAAACTCAGTACATTTAATTTAATATTCTATTATGGTTGGAGTTCAATCTCAGCAATATTTTATAGCTTATATATTTACATTTATTAGATTTCTATATTGTACTGTGCCGTCAAATGCCATGTTATTTATACTGTGAACGTACATACATTTGCTTGTAAACTGAAACGTGCTTCAAATTATTCTAATAAAGAAACAATTGCTTATATTGAAGAGTTTATTTTATTCATCATGATCGCTTTACCAGAAAATGTATTTCTTTTTAAAGAACTGGTTATACGAACTATTAGTCGAGTATTGATTAGTCATTAGTCAAACAAAATAGTTTTCATCGAAAAACTTGAAATAACAAGATCAAATTGGCAGCGATCATGATGATCTTTGCTATTTTTCTTCAACTAAACCATTGAATAAATAAATATCCTCACGGGACAGAGTGGCAGAGCCCTGGTTAAACAGTCTACAGACCGTGGTAGTGACCAGGCGTAATCCTGCTAGGAGCGCTGTGATCACCAAGCAAATGTCATCTGCTGCGAGTGAATGCTGCTTAGAGCGTGCTGATCAGCCAAATAGGCATTGCCTATTCAAGACTACTTTATCTATGACTATACTTGAACTTTCGTATACAGACTTCCTAAAACCGATTCAAACGTAGTTGGGGCACAAAAATCAGTTCATATTATGTAACTGAGGGTGATGACTAGTTAAACCCCTAATTAGTCATTATTGCCTCATCCACTAACTATCAGTTGCACAGCTACACTACAAATTCAATGGCCCTAGCATTGAGCTTGTAGGCCATGGTAAAACTTTGAACCTCATCAGTCTAGGCCTACTGGATGTATTAGTTCATTAAGTTGCTTATGTGTGATATTCAACAAATTATTTCATTCATCATTATTATTTAGGGTAGTCAAGATTGCCGTTATGTGCAATTCCAAATGAAATGGCCTGTAACTATTTGTCCATGAGAAAAAAAAATTGTGGAAGAACGAACCAAATACCATAATTGAAAAGTGTATGCAAGTTTTGTATTTTGCATTCTTCACTGCAGTTGCGCGTGTTTGCACGGTGGCAGTTGTTCTTCATTCACAATTCACAATTCTACACTTGAACTCCTGGAAAAGTTTACTGATGAAAGAAATATTTCTTGCTTGTACCGAATTATTCCAGATACCTCCAAATGATGGTGGTTGAAAAACAGTCTGGGCCCAAAAAACCTTGAAAGAACTAAAAAAATATATTGCTTCATCCCAAATGAATTAAACTAGGCAAACGCGTTATGTGTTGCCGCGTTGATGGATGAGCTGGAACATATCACCTTATCTTTAGATTGGTTATTACACCTTGAGATCCAAACCATTACATCACTGCCATCTTATTTTCCATTATTAATTTCTATGATAATAAAGAAGGCTTCGTTTTAATCGTTTACATTTGAGAGGTAACACCTGTGGCTTGGATTTAATTGGTATCTTAATAGCTTCAAGTGATTTTAAAAAATTACATTATATATTTTTTTACATCAAAACGGCTGATCCGATTTGAGTGAAGGTTCGGAATAATGTGTATAATTATTATATTAAAATTCCCTGAGAATTTGAAATGTTTCGGATGAAAATTATTTCACGAATATTTTCCTCTGGGTTATTCTAATGGGATTTTTGAAAACTTTAAAATGAGTTTTCTCAGAAGTGGTTCAACCGATTGCGCCTAAAAACTATACAGTATCGAATTAGATAATGATACTTGTGTGGGCCAAGTTTCAACTGATTTTGAATTTTCGTTTGACCTGTGGAGCGCGAAATAAAAAAAAAAAAGTCACTTTTTTTCGGGTATGGCGAAATTGAGTCTTCGCTTCGCTCATCCAATTATTCAAATTAAAAAGAATATTTGCCAGTGTAAATGCTACTAATAAGCATGGTCCTGAAACATTTTCACGAAACATAATTGCTCCTTGATATTATTTAAGAAAAATTATTTTTAATTACCGGTTGATGGGTTGTTTTGATGTGAAAATACGTAGTCAATTTATCTGTTGGTAAAAGGACTTTTATCAAACCTTGAAATGGCTCCCTTGAAACTTCAGAAAAGTTAATTGCATTGACTTTCTGTCTAATGTAGGTCTATATTCCAGAGACAGTACTTAAGGGGAACCCACCCAGAGAAATGTATCGAAATTTTTGTTATTCATTGATGTATTGTTGTTTGAATAGTATATTACAAATTTCAAAAGAAAAAAAAAGTCAAAAATTTCGATGAAACTAGTTGAAAAATACGTTAAACCGTTACGGACACCACAAACGGTAGATATTCAGCATGAAAACGAAAATTTAACCATTCATTTAATGAATCTTCCGCTTCCAGGTGGGTTGAATTTCATCAGTATATTCACAACCGTTTTTTCACAAATAATTAATTTTTGTCACCTTGATTCACAGCAAAAAATGAGATGACTTTCCCTGGTCTTGTATGCCAAACGCATGCGATTAGACCGTTTATTTTGAAATGAGTCTGAAGTTGGTTCTTTTACGAACACAACAATACCATGAACGATACAATATCTTGAGGAGTAATCAAATTATGTATGTAACGCGAGATGCATGTTTTGTGGTTAATTCATCTGTCAAATTTTATCTGGGATTGTTGAAACAAGCACCGACCATGCGACAATTTGTTCCGGTAACTAGTTTTTGTACTAAGCAAAGCAATGTAGGGGTAGTTTTGTATCCTTGACAAGTGGAAGAAACATCCGTGCGCTAGTGGTGTGGGATACGGGGGACTGTCGCTCGGAATCTTCCCGGAACGTATGCACTATGTGATAGATACACGATATCACTGGTGACTCAGAGGCAGGTAAATTGATGCCTGCCCCAGAGCATGATTTCTCTTTCAGGATTATTTGCACATTGTTATTGTGATTGGTCTAGTTGACACATGGTTGTTATCATAATTATATTACACATTATCATCATATTACTATCATCAGTGGATTGAATCGATCAAAAGCGTTTTTTTTTAATGGGAAGACGTCAACGAAGGGATGGTTACAGTTGGTTCGAGAAGAGGACTGAAAAAGCAGTGAATCTCGGCAACCTAAATCTTTATTCATTTCCATGATATATTTGATGAATAAAAACAGTTAATTTAATTATTTTCTTCAAAACGGCTGATTGGAATTGCATACAGAATCGTGATGATGTGTAAAATCTATGTATACACATTTAGAGAGAATTTCATCTCATTGGGAGAGATTTTATTTTTCAACATTTTCCGCCCAGCCAAATCTTATGGGGTTTTTAGAAACTTTGAGATGATTTTTCTCAAAATCGGTCCGACCGATTCATTCCAAAAACTATACAGTTCCAAGTTGGATGAGTTTGCTGTACAAAAAAGTTTCATGTTGATCAGTCGAACCCTGTGACCTGTGGAGTGCCCACATAAAAACAAACAAAAAAAACACAGACAAAGCCCTATAAGAGTGGGATGGAGACTTCGCTACGCTCATCTAACAACGCACATGTTACGTTTGCTAAGTTCCCAGTTTCCATGCGGTAAAAGGTTCTTACCAGGGTGATTTCACAGATATGAATGATTGAAAAACTTGAACTGTCCTAGATACAAAATACATGATCTGACTCAAGACAATCACGACAATCACAACAATTGGTTCATTCGAAAAGTCACTTCGATCCTTTATAATACATGTTGACACTGGAAATTGTGTATCACAAAACATAGGCCTACATATTGCGTAACATAGATAATTTGATCACTTTTTGAGATATTGTATCGTATATGCCGTATGGTATCGATGTGATCGTAAAACAACTTTCTTTGAGCCACACTAAAAATTAACAGTTCTACTCTATGTGCTTGACATACAAGATCAGGGAAAGTCACCCCATTTTTTGATGTGTATAAAGGTAACAGAAATTAATTATTTGTATCAAAACAGTCTCAGGTAAACTGACAAAATTTGATCCATCTGATGGAAGAAGCTTCATTCAACCGATGTATCAATTGTCATCTTCATGCTAATTATCTACTGGTTTTGTTGTATGTAACGGTTTGACGAATTTTTAAACTACCTAGTTTTTACAAACTTTTCTCAGAATTTTCTCTTTTGTTTTCTTTTTAAAATTGTAATATATTATTTTAACAATAATTGTTATACATCAATGAATGATGAAAAGTGTAATACATGTACCTGAATGAGTTTCAATTATGACAGCAATATGAATAAACGTCATGTAATCAGTATGTGAATAATCTCCATTTGACATCAGAGTGAACATTTTCTGGTCTTTCAGTCTATTCGTATTTCAAAATTTGCCTATACTGTTTGAGAAATCATTTTTTGACCAGGTTAATCTATCTCTTTGAGATTTTAACCCGTCAAAATAATTTGTGATGGTATAATTTGGGTAATTATGCAGCTCAATTACACTTGTGTGTACATAAGAGTGAAACACAGTGCAAAAAAATAAAATCAAATGATGCAAGAAAGGCAGCTCACAGATCCTATTCATTGAACTTTTTTCCGATGATCGTCAGGTGAATTTTGGAAAAAAGTTACTTGTCGGTATTACATGTTGAGAACAATTGATGGTTTTTCAATAAATTGTTATCTCCGTAAACCTATACAATTTTCATGAATATGTATTTCTCATGAAACGTACTGTATTTTGGAAAAAGAATTCCCAAGCCCAACATGAAATTTCAATAAAGTAATAGATCTAGGCTGTGTTTTATCCATTCATAGGCCTATTCAATTCCCTGTTGGCCCCCAGCAGTTGATTAGCAATAAACGCTATACGGAATGTTACTGGACGTTCATTTCATACATTCATTTTGGATCAAAATACATTATGTTGCTTGGTAATCATGATTTACGCTTCTAATTACATAGCTCAATTCACGAGTTTGTGGATTGAATCAACCGATCACAATTGATAAATAGAGGAGAAAACTACATAGTGAACAATGAGCGTTATTAATATAGCTGTGGCTATTTCAGAAATGAGCGAATATTTTTTCTAGTATAATCATCGTTCAGGTTATGCTTATCGATCTTCTTTTGCGATAATACAATAACCGGTCTGCGGTTTTATTTCGTGAATTTTTGGTTGCTTGGCACGTGCCCCCATTCCACTAGCTCACTCATTTCCCCTACTTTTACAAGAGTAGCAACCTGTTTTAGGCTACGCGTAATAATTTGTACTATGAGATACAAAGAAATACATCCTCTCCGCATGAAAGTCCATTGAGGACTGATAACAACGCTACGTCTCTACTTGTCTCTACCATGGCTGGGGGGGTCTTAATTGAACAGAAATAATTTTGTAAACATAGCCCACCTAGATTTTAATACATGGGTTTACTAGTAAAAGAAATAGGCCTATGACAAATTTGTTACCTCCAAACATTGAAAATCTCAAAATTACCATATTTTTTCATCTTGAATGGATGACTGACTGGGTTTAAAATAGCTCTTCATCGATTAGTTTTTTTTTACCTTCAACTTTCCAACGTCTGAATAAAATTACATTCCACTACTCAAACGTAGCTTGTTTATTTATACATACACATTTTATTTATACACAGTTCATTTATACATATAGTTTCAAAACCATGACAGTCAGTTTTATTTTTTAGTAATCTTAATTTTTATATTGAAAAATGCTAACATGTCTCTTTATAAATTACGTTCAACGCTGTAAAATTAAAAATCCGTAACATTCCGGTACTTTATGTTTAGTCACTTTGTAGATTAATAGTTATCTGTAGCACTCTGAACTCGTGTATAACAGAGTAAATTAGGCCTATGAACTATAAGAAAATGGAAGGTGGATCTAGTATAGTAGTACCGTAGTGGAGTAGAAAATAATGTTGTGCTCTTAAAGCTACAGCTGTGTCACTCTTGGACAACATTAGTTTAATGAATATCAATATCAGTCATGCAGTTGGTAAGGCTGTATAAAATAGTTCTTGAAAAGTTACCAATATTCGTCAAGTATTAAAATCATTATAAATCTAATAATTACAAATATTTAACAAACATCAAGTATAAAAATAATGTAAAACATCTTATTATGTACCCAATGTTACTGTTGAGTTGTCGAATTGAGCGTATTTCTTTGGTTATCTTTTGACTTTCGAATCATACTCACAAATCTATGCTAGGGATGACATCAGACAATTGTTTTTCAGGCACCTGCTTTCATGGTCACAATCGAATCAAATTATCAAAGCAGGATTATTTACCCTGCTTGTTTCCACGAAATCATCACTTTTTTCAAATGAAATTCAGTCAATTTTATATCTCGCGCGAGAGAAAGCTGTCACGGGTCGAAACTACATGGTGAATGCCTCGGTGATCATACATGATGATCGTGCGTACTCGGCTAGCTGCTATAACGCTCGGCAGTTCTGAAGCTGGTGAATGATTGTTTCAAGTTGAAAAGCTATTGCTCTCTCGTCAAGGTCAAACCACATAGTAAATTCAAGCCACTCAGTGGGATGAAAATACAGTCTACAGAGCAGTGTACAGTGAAATCTCTATCCATCGTTTTTCAAGAGACCAGGAAAATGTAACCATCCATGCAGGAGAACGACCCATCCAGAAAAATTTAGCATTGATTATATGGGAGTGGGGCGAGAAAAATGAATGATACAAGCAGGAGAACAATGGATCCAGGAACGATGCATAGAGGTTTCACTGTAGATGCTTATACAGACAGCTACTTTCATTTCCTAGCATCATTCTGATTCCAAATCGTTATAATTTTTACAATTAACTGTTCTCAAAGTGGCAATCAGGTGCTCGGTTTTAAAATTTACTACCCGTGCAATCCTTTATCAATACTTACACATTCTTTATAAATTATCTTCGCTGCTACGTACTTCACATCGTAGCGACCCCTTAAGCATCATTGCTGTCAAAGTTTATACCTTATTGACTTATTATGAGTATATTGTTCTTTACAGTTTGATTAATCAAGTATACGTCATCAAACAGTGTTCCCATACTTGTGGTCAAGTAGACAAAATTCATCGAATGAAATTAGAATCTCAAGTTGTACGTTCATCACGATTCTCGTCGTGCTAGTATCGTAATCTCGTTTCCTTCGTGAAGTTTGTCACTTTCTAACGCATCCATTTCAGCAGAGTCCTGGAACGTTTGTTCTCCGTTATCACGATTATTTTTCTTCCTCACTTCAGTGTTTTTATCACTCTTCTCCACGTTCCCATTCTTCACACTTGAGTCCGCAGATGTCAATCTCTTCTCCATCAGCTGCAACCAAGCCATGGATATGACCAACATCGCGCCAGTTATACCAAACGTCCAAATTGGACCGTGCCTCGTGTAAATAAAACTAACGAACACGGGTCCCATGAAACGAGAACAACAACCGGCCGCAGTCATGATACCCATCCAGACACCTTGCGGTCGGGAACCGAGAATCTTACTGAAGATGGTTTGTATAAGAGTCACGGCGATGGGATAGCCGATGCCAGTTAGAATATAGGCGATGATGAATTGTGTTATAGTCAATGCATTGACGTAAGTGCACCACTCTTGGGAAGGAGAACAGCCGACTACTTCCGTCGCGTTGTCGGTGGCATTGTGAATGGCCAACAGCGGTGGCGAGCCGCTCCACGGGATGACGCAGAAGAATCGGCCAACCACCATCAGCAAGAGGCCACCCCAGACGAGTACTTTTTTCTCAGGGAATCTAATGCATACATTATTCAAAGATGTTATTTCTTATTGATAGATTTTGAAGACCTAACTATTCTTTTATTATTATTATTTAACTCTTGCAAATGCACATAAATGCGCGGTGGCAAGTTCCCTAAGTACCCCTATCCCACCATCTCCTTAACCCTCTGACGGAATAACTTTAACCTGATTTCATCCCCTTCAAAAACATTTCTACTAAGCCCATTCCAGTCCCTACCTGTCCTATTTAAGAAAGAGAATTTACCGACATCTAATGTAGCCCCCTTTATGACTACCGCTCTATCATGACCCCGCCTACCTCCATACCCTGACTTATTTCTTTTTATCAACTCATGCAGCTCCCCCCACCCCCCCTCTCCCTCCATTACCCTGAAGAAATTACATAAACGATCCTCCTTCCTCCGTATTTCCAATTTCTGCCACCCCAGGTCTCTCATCATCTCAGTTGGACTCTCCAACATTCTTACCCTCTCCCCCCTTTCATTCTCATCCCATTTCCACCTCCTAACCCTACCTGTAACCCTTCTCACAGCAATCCTTTGAACCCTTTCCACATCCCTTATCTCACCTAATCTATAAGGATCCCAAACTGAACTAGCATATTCTACCATGGGACGCACTAACGAGAAATATGCTTTTTCCTTAATCTCCATACCTGCCCCCCTAAGTTGCCTCATTACAAAGTTTAGTGCATTTATACTCTTTTTTACTATTCTCTCAATCTGACTCCCCCACCCTAGACGCCTATCAAATACCAACCCCAAATACTTGTAGTTTTCCACCAACTCCAGCGTCTTCCCTCCTACCTCATACACTACATCTGTCCTTATGTTTCTCTTACCGAATGTGACTAACTTGCACTTTCCTGTATTCAACCCCATCTTGTTTGACTGAACCCAACGATTAATTGCCGCTAAATCTACCTGAAGAGCTACTACATCCTCCTCTGTAATGATTTCCCTATATAACACACAATCATCTGCAAATAACCTTATTTTCGAATCAACAACACTAGTCAGATCATCTATATATAAATCAAACAATTAGCGTGGACAGATGAAAAAAGCGTTTTTTATAGCGTGGGAAAAAAAGATGGGCTTATTATATAGGGTCTAAAACTTTGGAATGATTTAGGGATAGTATCCATAGCATGGTTCTCTTATAACTTTTCATGTTTCAACTCTTTTTGTTTATATACAAATTTAAAAAACACTAGAAAATCAATAATTTCAACATCAAAAAATTTAAGTACGCCCATCATATTATTTTGGTACTTTGAAAAAAGTGGAAACATTTTTCAACATTTTTGGCACCATGTTCCAAGACGGCAATCTGCCACATATCATTTTTGAAAATAATAAGAATGTGAAGATTTATTTACTACTCGTTGAGTCGTATCATTGTTATAACACTAATCAACCATAAAGTTATTGTAAAATAGTCAACTATCATAATTAGCGTACGGAAGTTATTATTACCTCTTGCACATTGGCCCTATGCCAGCAAATGTGATGCAAGCAAGCACTGCACCAACTGCCATCAGTATGCCCATATACTTGAGTGCTTCTTCTTTAGACCATGCAAACTGGTCCATTGCAAGCACAGTGCCAAGTCTGCAACAATAACAACAACAATAGAAACTTGTTTATGAGCTGTAAATTACAGCCAGCTGTACCAAGTGATGATTGACTAATAACTAATTAATTGTTAGTTGATGTATGAAAATAAGAAATAACATGGGTAAGCAAGAGAGATAAGTCAATTTGCTTATTGCTCAATTCACAAATCATCAGCTGGTACAACCGATTCTTAGTGAATCATTATGTTCTACCTTAGGAACGGAAATGGAACCTTTAACGAACGATTAAAACGAAGATAAAACGAAACGAAAACGAAGGAACGGAAGATAAAAAGGCAAAGTCGTGGGTGTTTATGACCCAAAAGCTTAAACACCTAGCATGCGTCTGCTTGCTCTTGAAGCACTTGATCAGAGGCTAAATCATTATTTGTTCAAGATCTCCGTTTGAAATGATTTTATACTGTGTATTTTAAATATAAGCAAACAAAACATTTCCATATTTTGTAGAGTTTTGGAATAATGGGAAAAACGAACAAATTTGTGACAAATGTCATAGCTTCTTTGCTAATAAATAAATTACTACTACTATTACTTCATGAGTAGTTCACGCTCAAATGTAAAAACGATGGTGTTCATAGCTTCACGCGTGTTGTCCTATCTAGTTGGCTGATGGGCTAGTGCCGAACGTAACCGAAGTATCCCGAATACGCGGGGCGGGGCGCCAGATACTGCGTCAATGGGCCTAATATCTGGCGAATAGAAATTTCAATAGAAAACAAAGTGATATAATTCAAGAACTATAGTATGACCTCTAAGTACTGGTACGCATTTCCTGATGCTATTAACAAGGTAGCTTACTGAACTTGCTGAATTGAGCTGTTCCCCCTGTCCCTTGTTATGATGTGGAGGAAGGGATCATGTGAGGAACTTGTCAAAAAAGGGAATTAGATCATTAAATTTCATCATGAGACTGCTTAAGGGGACTGGAATTGAAATAAAAGATGAGGCATATAAAAAATCTCTTATTAGACTCACAATGGAGTATGGTAGTTCAGTATGGTAGTTCAAGATCTCCGTTTGAAATGATTTTATACTGTGTATTTTAAATATGAGCAAACAACACATACTACAACCACTACAACATAGGATTAGTCAAGGCCATAGAAAATGTACAGAGAGTTGTCACAAGAAGGGAACTCAAGACTGGGAAGAGTCAGGAGATGGCAATAGGAATAGAATTAGGAATACAAATGGGGTGGTGGAGAAAGATCTAGAGCAACCAAGAGAAATGATAGAAGAACTGGCATGGGAAACTCTGAATGAGAGAAAAAGGAAGGTAATCTCTGTAATTTCTTCAAAGCAAACTAACCAGAGTAAACAACTTTACTGGGTGAGAGGAACTGAGCAATAGAGTAGATAAGAGGATGCAGAGAGGTACGAGGGGGGGGGAGATCGATTATTTATAAGTGGAGACAGTATTTATAAAGGAGGGTCAGAATGGATTCATCCAGAGGGCCATAAGGGACTGGAACGAGCTTGAGGAAAAGGTAAGAAATGCAAAGAAAATTGAAGAATTCAAGAAAATGTTGTACAAGTAGATATAAGGAAGTTAATTAAGGGCATCTTGCCACCATGCATCATGCATATCTGCAAGAATGTACATAACATTATAACGATTGAACAAGTCAGAGCTAGTAATTATAGTAAGTCTATATTCCAGCATGGTCTGTTGGGGTCTATGGGTCTACCTAGTGGGTACAGTAGTAATGAGCAGCAGATAAAGCAGTAATCACTACATATAGCATAATAAGTAACTTGCTACCAAATCATATAGGGTAACCACAATTAGAAAATAAAAAACGGGGCAAAAAAAGATAACAAGAGAAAGCATACCGCGAAGCTGTCGACACGCGGGAGGTGTGGGGGGAAGGCCCCCTCAATGTGCTCCACAGGAAATTTTTTGAAAATATGTTTCATATTATGTCATATGTGTTGTATAGTGAGTGAATTTGGATTGGTTTTGGATTGTATAGGTAGGCCTATAGTATGTATGCCTATATGTATAGGCACAGTATAGGTAGTGTCACAGACTCGCAGGTCCTGACATGTCAACTATGAGGAGGAGGGGGAGGGGTTGGTCTCTATAGTTACTTTGGTGATTATGATTTTTCTGACAATCGTATAGCCTGCCGCGCCCGCGCAGTGAGTTGTAAAGGGAATAAAACAAGGTTGAAACTTTTCTCGGTATCGTATTCGTACAGTTATAGCAAATACATTTAATTACGGCACAAGAAACAAAATTCCCCATTTTATGCGAATTATTCATCCAACGATTGGGAATTTTGTTCTTTTGCTGAAACCAAGACGACTCCGTGTCCTGGAATAACTTTTTGGGACACCGGAAAGAAAGATGGAAATCCGGGACAATCCCAGTTTTCTGGGATAACTTACGTCTCGAGAAGAACAAAGTTGAAAACGAGGTTAAAGAATGAAACGATCAGAGTCCAAGAGGAGATATAATCTGGCTTCGTTGACTTCCATGTCTCTTCCTCTGAAACACAATGAAATCTGTATTAGTGTTGGAGTTTACTTAACTTGACAGTATACGAATCAAATAAATACATTAATTGTTCATAGAAACAAAGATATAATTACTCAATTGATTATTGGTTGAATATTACATTTTCATAAGCTTTAATAACATACATTAATAAGTTTCTAGAATATATTTTGAAACTACATAGAGAAGTGATTGAAATTAGGTCAAGCCTGGAGAGACCACCAGTGTCTGTGACGCCGTGAAGCCAGTAAACAAGCAAGCAAACGTTTCAAAACTGGTCAAAAGTGAATATATTCTTATCAAAAATTTTTCAGTCATGAAGATATTGAAATGTATTCACATTTTCAGTTTTGATTTTCAATTGACTAATCATCATTTTTGGGCTATTTATATTTTACTGTACTGTATATCATGATGCACACAGTTGATTCAGTAGTATATATATTACTTATATTGATCGCTGTTGCCTACTTTACCACTTGGCACATAAGAGTTTCATACATTCCAACAGCTCATATTTGCAGCAATAAACTTGCAAGTATTCACTTCTATACGAGAAGTTGTGGAAAAGGTTTATTCGAGGTGAAATGCAGAACAACGTAAACTGATGACTTCAAAATGGTTACTAATGAATACAACAGATTCAGTTGACAAAGAAATTTCCAAATATAATTTAGAAAATCATCTTTCTCAAGTCAAAGATTGAAGTTGGTCAAAGTTGTTGGCCTTTCACAAAATTTCCATGCATATTCTTTATTTTTATTTATTATTATTATAACACTCACAGTTGCGCATAAATGCACGGTGGCAAGTTCCCTATCCTTGGTAAAAACGTATCATGATTCCAGCATGTAAGATTCCTTACGTTCACTGTACGATTCAAAGTTTTGAAAGGTTTTTGTCAACGATCTTGATAATGCCAAATCAATTAAGAATAGTCTTACTCAATAGTAGCCTACAGCCCGGCACTAACTTTGGAATCGACCCCCTCCTGCCTCCGCTCAACTCTTTGTTTCGACCTAAATCGTATCAAAATTAAAATCTCAACGATCAGAAAAGTCCATCAACGAGTTCTATGCATTAAACAGTAACTAGGTAAGTAAGTCGATACCGGGAAATAATAATCAGTATTGCGCCGTACTTTGCGATGCAATTACCACAACTTGCGAAGCGTCTCAATATTTGTGTTGCAATATTGCGATACGAATTTTATTCGTATTATTTGAAGTCGTAAAAACATTATGTTATTGCAATCATTGTGATCTATGATGTATGCTTTCAAATTTTAATTAAATCACCAACATACCAGTGTATGTCACAAAATGATTTTTGGAAACCTCAAGAAAGTGCCCACATATCTGGTTCTCTGACTATCTGCCGATACAGATTTCCCTCCCCCTACCACTAACTTCACTTTTGTCATGCTATCGAAAACCCTTTTGAATGAAAACAAATAATTAAAAAAGGGTTTTTATCAAAGTTCCAACTGCAATGCAGAATTTTTCAGTATGCAATCAATGAGAAATTTCATTCAGAGAAAAATGTATTCCATTTATCTCCGTAGCTGGTACCTGTCGCTGCTCCCTGTTGTACCATGGCTTCCTTGGCTGCTATCGGTCGTTCGGTGAATATAGCCGGCAGGAAGAGGATGAAGTTGAGGACACCCAACAACACGTTGATCCAACCGGCAGCCGTGTACATGTTCAACGTTAACAAGCCCGGAATGAGAGGCACACCCGCATCGCCCAGGGGAGTCACAGCTGCTTGGAGTGCTGAAACACACAAAATGTCAACTTTCAAATGCCTTGAGCAGAGTTCCTACAGTGATTTTTTCTTGTCATTCTTCATTACATCGTGAACCAAAACGTACAGTACAGTGGATTCCACCATGATTTTTTATGGATATGAATTGCAGTGCTTTGAAGGTAAAATCTGTCTGGAAGGCACAAGCCAAAAGTCAATTGTTATGGCAATATCACAACTTTTATCTCCGTAAAATGTGAAGTCCGAGAAATCTCCGTTTTTATTGAAGTTAAAACAATTTTGACTTGATTACCAACGAAAGATGCCATCTTTTTTCGATCGCATTCTGGCTGCTGATGGACAAAAGTAAAAATTGTTCATAACTAGTGACAGGCGACAAAAAAAAACAAGTGGGAATCCCGTTTTAAATGCTCTATAAGGATCTAAAGATCCGACCAATCGACTGATTGCCACAAAAGTTCCTACGAATAATCGGATCAAACCAGAATTGTAATCAAGAAAGGAATAGAACAATGACATGTAACAATGACATAAAACATGTATCAACATGGAAGCAACTCTAACATCAACAACATGAAAGATTTTTCCTACTAAAATGAGTAGCATATACCAGAATCGATTGTTTATGAGCAAGAACGTAACTGCAACTCAGAAATGTAAGTAATCAAGTTGTTAATAAAATCCACTCCCACGGGAGGACTGAAAGGGTTGGTCATGTATACCATACCGACCAATCATAAAAAAAGATTGTATATGTTTTCAATAAAAGAACTTTCTAATCAGTAGCCTAGCAAATATCAAATGAATAAAAATTGATAAAAGAGCTAAAAACTGTTTTTTAGATCATTTATTTTTTCTATATTTGTATTTTACCAGCGTAAGTCTTCAAAGAGTTTGTTTCATTATAAACTCACTGATTAGCAGTTGCAACTAGTTTCATCTAAATATGTTGAAGTACACATTCCCTACACTTCAAGTACGGCATATGAGATATATATTCTACTAAATCGATCATTTCATAATAGATAAAAGAAATAATATATTGAAGGATATTATGTATATAATATTTATTCATCTACGATATACCACAGGTACAAACTCACCGAGGCTTTATGCCGCTGACAAGTGCAAGCACGACACTCATTCCAATCCGAAAATCATCCAACGTCCGGATGAAATTAAGAACACACTCATAACTCTACTTCTATTTTTTATTAATTTGAGTTGAAAAAGATATTGAAAATTAGCCTCAAGATGGCGATGGGTAAAGACTATCCCTACAATAGGAAACATTAATATTCATAGAAACACAAGAGATAAATCTGATATGTCTTGTGTGTTTTTGTTGGCTTATGTATCCTTTCAATGGGTCTTCCATGACGAAGTGTTTGACTCGCCAGCCACCGGAAAGAGCTACTGTTCTTTTTTTCCCTTTCAGTCCAATTTATATATCTAGCCTCGGGATTTTTTCCTCTACAGCTTTGATTGTCTACTTACCTGGACCTACGATGAAACCCAGCACTTGTGCTAGCGACACCATGGAGACAGCGCCCGTTCGCTCTTTAATAGTCGTAGCAGCGGACAAATACGATCGACACACGGCAATGTTTGCTGTCAACACAAGAAACTAGCTCAGAACAACATTCATGAAAACAGTAGAGGAACGTGATGACTAGAAAATTCGGCAATTAGATGAGTGTAGCGAAGACCTCTATTTCAATTTCTACTTTGAAAAATTGAGGTTCGTTTCCCCTTTTTTAAATTTTGTTTTCTCTTATTTTTTTGTTGTGTGTGCACAACATATGGATTGGAGTATTCAATTAACTTCCAAAAATTTCTGTACATTAGTGTCATCCTACCAGAATAGATAAGTATTGATTTTGAACAATATCAGCTGGACTTTTTTTCGGAAAAAGATGATAGTTTGGTAAAAGAATAGCATTTTGTAAGATTTTCAATTTTTCATTTTTATCCAATTGAAAATGAAACTTTTATTTTCCATGTTTTTCCAACCTACATGTTTACGAAATTAAAATAAATTTGGTTTGGATGTTTTTAGAAATATAAATGTTTTGTATTGAGAAAATGAAAATTTTTTTACTGAGTTCATCAATTGAAGCTGCATTGACAATTAAAATGATCAACAGGTAAAAACAATTAGAGCCGGCAGTTAGGGATGACTACCCTTGATAATTAAAAAATCCAAGTGTGCAGCTTTCAATTAAATTTCATAGAAATACTTTGCACATCTACAACACATAAGACGCAGCTTTCTCTTAGTACGCAGGTATCCGAATACGGTTACCAAAATCGGCATATCCAGGGTTCATTATAAACCAAACCCATTTATACGTTTTGCAATGTACAATTTGCAACATGCATGATATATTTTGTTTTAAAATCAAACAGGTAACGAAACAAATTATATTTTCAAGAACTATTAGTAGTCGAAACATTTGGAAAAATCAATAATGTGCATTGGTATAGAAAATACGGCACACATCAAAACCTGTTGATTCAATAAAAAGCTTTTGAGCCTTTTGCACGTCACTGAAGAAGATTATCGACTGATGAATAAATGCCATGTTTTTTCTTCATCTTTTATCATAGAACAGCCACTGTGAATCTACTTCGGTCTGATCACACGCTGAATATCGCTCTCTTATAGTTTTCTACTTTCAACATGTATTATCATGCCATTTGTGTCCACTTATAAATAAAGTATTTTATTATTATTTTCATTATTATTATCATTAGGACTAAGTGAGCTGAGGTGTAATTCTTGTACTGATAGAATAAATGTTGTGGACAGTCTCGTATATTTGGGTATTGCAATTGATAAATATTTCACTTGGAAGGATCATATAGACAGCTTGTGTAAAAAATTAAGGTAAATTTGTTTTACCATCTCATGTGAATCGTTTAATATATACTGCTATGGCTGAGTCTCTGATTTCATACGGCTTACTTGCATGGGGCAATGCTTCATCCAACTATTTAAATAAAATAGCTTCACTTCAAAAATATAATATGATCATTTCTATTGCACCACTTGATTTAAAATTGAGATTGAATAATAAAATTGAATCTCTGCATCGATATTCTATGCTACTGCCTGCACAAAGTCTATTCTTGTCTAAATTTATAACAAAGTTCTATTTTTCAGATGATTTCAAAATTCCCTATACAAACAACTCAAACACCAGATCAAATAACTTAATTACGTGTAGCTATGTAATTCCCCGCTATAATAATAAGCATGGTAAAAGGCGGTTGATGTACGCCATTCCATCTATTTTTAATTCTGTTCCTCAACATCTATTGAAACTTCAAAACATAAGTTCTGTCAAAAACGAAATTAAGTGCTGGCTTTTAGACTTCTTGATTGGTACTCTGTAATTATTTGCAAATTGATTTTTTTGTCACTTAATGTGTAATTCGTATCCACCATTATCCTATTTTTTCCCATTATCCTATCTTTCCAATTTAATTAAGCGCAATGTTATTTTTTATATACAAATGTAGTGTTTTCTTTCTTCGTTTTATTATTCTCTGTATAATCCACAGATAAGCCTTGTGCTGGGCTTTGTGTATAAGTGAACCTAATGTTTTATGTAAATGAATGATGATAATAATAAACAACATATATTAACCTATTATTATTATTATTATTATTATTATTATTATTATTATTATTATTATCAATAAGTTCTATTAATTATCATTTCTGAGATATTTCTGAGATAACAACTATTAACTTGTGCTTTAATTGTATCCTAAATGCAAACAATGATGAAGTATAATTCAATGAATTGAGAATAATAATTTGTTTTCTCACAGGAACTAATTCCGACCAAGAATCTAGACGCCAGCATCCAGTATTTCCGATGGTCATCAAATGCCTCCAGAGTTGAATACATAACGCTGGCGAATGTGAACAAGAAGGTAGAGAGAAGAAGGGGAAGTCTGATTGAGCCCAATCGGTTCCCCCACAAACCGACAATAGGGGCGAAGATCATTTGAGCCAGCGGGTTGGCACCGACGATGAAGCCCATGAACTCTTTACCAGCTGTTGGATCCAGCTGAAAGACAGAAGAAGAGAAATATCTTTATAGCTTTCACCGTTACATTTGTACAACAAATAGTCAACAAAAGTAGAGACAATAATGTTGACTAATACCAATGAGTATGGTATGATATTATTGATCATCATTTATACACCGTTGATTTAGGTAATAAATATTTAAAAATTAGTTCTTTCAGAAATGATGGCTTATGAAATTCCATAAAATTATAAGAGTGAAAATAAAATGTTGTGAATTACCATGATTTTCTCCCCTTTCATTCATTATTTTGTGATTGTTTATAAACACCATTCATGGAAATATATTTACCACCAAAAATAAGACTGCCTTTCCAAGGAAGGGTCCCAAAAGACAGAACAACCATAAAACACTTGCATAACGTGAGTAAAAAAATGTTTAAAGAATTATCGATACATTGATGAAACAGGGAATAGCTGAATCTTAAAAACTATGTTCCATTTGTTATGTTATGTATATCTATATCCACTGGTTGAGCGGAAGAACGGTATTGCCTCTTACCTCTCCATTTAAAAAAAAATATATATATATAGACTTGGTCATTGAATGTGGGATGGGGAAGGGCCATGGATTCACTAAAGGGGAAGTGCTTGTTCAATATGGTTGCCGTGGTGACGTTAAATTGCTATTACCTTGTCGAGGTAGGGCCACACGCCAGTTAGGATAATACTGAAGCCAAGAGACATCAGGAACATTGTAAAGTAGATTATGTAAATAGATCGCCATCTTTCTTGTCGTTCCTCACACGTTTCCAGTAAGTAAAGATTTTCCTTTTCTTTAGTAGTCTTCTTGTGTATCCTGGAAGAATTAAGAGTTTTAAAATATACAGAACTTTGTCCAATTTATTTTTGGTTTTCTAGGACTTAATCATTTTCATTTGTTAATGTAATTTTATTGCTCATCAGTTGATTAGCAATTTTTGTTTTAGTTATGTTAGTTTTGTACGTTCCTTACCACCAAGGAATAAATCTCTAATTGTAAGAAGCAATAAGTCAAATCAAATTTATAAAGTATATAAAATGTAGTTGTATGAAATGAATATTCTATAATCTTTTTCATGAGGAATAAAACTATAACAGTACACTATCTTAGTTCAAAATAATGACTATTGATCATAATTTCTCTCATTGAAGGGGTTCCTAAATGATTTTAGGATAAAGTATAGGCCTACGGTTTGAAGTTACATATAAGTGTATTAATTTTAATTCCTTGAATAAATATTCTACTTTTGTGACATCTGTTAGTTCTGTCACACAGTTAGTAGGAAGACATAATTTAACGATGCCTTGGAATTTTTTTTAATAACAGTACCAGTACAATGGAATGGAATCTTTGGATGTAGGCCCTAATGTGTATATTTAAAAATAAAATAGAAACTGTATTTTTATTACTATTATTTAGTTGTTTTCATGGAACGTGAAGCGTGCGTTACTGGTGTGGGAAATGGGAGACAGTCAATTGTAATCTTCACCACTTGTGGATATATTAATAAAATGTATGTGAATCATCATGTTTATGTTAGGATAAATGATTTGATGAAAAAAATTGAACCAAGAACGAATTAGAAAATCGAATTTGAAAACAATAAAGAAAACATGATTGTTGATTTGCCTGAAATTTTGTCTGATTGAAAAAGGACAGTTGAAAAAAACTTGATCGATTAGAAAATTTCCGAAAAATGTATCATCTCGACTGTCAAGTGAATACTAAGATTAATTGTAATAGGATTTGAAATTTATATATTACTAAAATTATTAATTATTCTGATGAGTTATTATTAATAACTTATTTGTTTATATAATTAATTATTATATCAAGAGCCAGTTTAACCAACTGATGATTGGTGAGTTGAGCAATAAGCCAATAACTAGCAAATTATAACTTGTTATCACCCTTGGTTAAGTATGTTCTGTTCCTACCTTGAATCCTTGATCAATAAATGACTAATACATTTTCACTTGGTAAAACCCTCTTTCTCTTGAAACTGCAAAAATTGAATCAAATGAATATGAAAATTTGAAAACAATAAGAATGTTGCCTATTCAGGGACAACTAGAGGGTAGAGCATGGAAGACAAATAATAATAACAATATAAATTATAATAATAGACAAATGAGGATGACAGGTGTTGGCAACACTGGTGAGTTTGTTGTGGTCAGTTTGTTGGACAGAATCAGTCCATATTGTATTGGAACAAAAAAAAAATTCGAGTTATAACTCTCAAGACTGATAAACGAAAATCTTGACTTAGACCTTGACACCCTCTCTATCACGTACAGTATCACCCTCTCTATCTCTCTATCACTTTCGTCAGAATGATCACGTCAACTCATGATAAATTGGTCAGAAGACGACATTATTGCAAAAAGAACTTGGAATATTTCGCCACCGGCGCTGAGACCATCAATGTACATTTACAAAAAAAAAAACATGGCCTAGATTTATCACATTTTAATTTACAAATATGCTCCCCCCACTCTCAAATAAATCTAATAAAAGTTAAATAAATGTTCCTACGCGTCTTTTGACTGTTATTCAATGTAAACAGTTATTTTTTCAATCACAGATAATTATTGATATACAGGAACGCCGAACGTTTAATTTCAAAACATGATGAAAAAATACGGTAAAATATGGTACCGGTATTGAGCTAATTACCTCCTATCTTGCAGATCATGGGTCTCTATCTTTGGTCTCATACGGTGTTCAATTTTGAATAAAAATCCACAGGTCAAACGAAATTACAAATGCAGTTGAAACTTTCATACACTAGTGTCCTTATCTAATTCGATACTGGTATAGTTTTGAGGCGTAATCGGTTGCACCACTACTGAGAAAACTCATTTCGATATTGAAAAAAAGACATAATAATAATAACCCAGATAAAAAAAATCGGGAAAAAATATTTTCTTTGAAAGAATTCAAATTTCCACGAAATTGCAATGGTAATACTGATACACATTATTCCGAACTTTCACTCAAATCGGATCGGCCGTTTTGAAGTAACAAAATAATGAAAATATATAGTGTAAAGTTTATACATCGCTCGAAGCTAAAGATACCAATTAAATCCGCAAGCACTACGTGTCACCATTTAATTAAGAACGATTAAAGCAAAGCCTTCTTTATTATTGAAGAAATTAATCAGAATGAGTAATGAATGAAACAGGAGAGCAGTGACGTAATTGCTTGGATTTCAAGGTGGATATTATCCCCATAACCAAGTTACCAACCAAAGATATTTGGTTGATATGTTCTAGCTCATCCATCAACGCGGAAACACATAACGCGTTTCCTAGTTAGTTGAATCTCACAGTTTATTAGTAATTTTAATTTTGTACTAATTTGTTCAGTCATCAAAGCAGATGTTAACGCGAGCTGTTATCTATTTTTTTGTATTGGGTTTGACGACGCACTGTAGACCTACTGATAACTTCAATCTATTGGCCTCGGTTAATGATGAATAAGATGATAGGAAGATGAGATGAAATTAGTTGTTTTTTTATTACGTGATTTTGTATAACGGGAATGAGTTGGTCATGGCCAGTCATATCCTCCCCAGTATGAACCTAAACAACACATGAGAAACCACGAAAACCCTCCGTCAGGATGGTCGACCGCAGCGGGAATCGAATCTCAGTGCTCTGAATCTAAACTGAAATGGAATGCGATTGCATCGAACGATATAACTTGGACATAGACTTCAAAAGGTGTAGGAAATTTATTTTACCTACCGGTACTCATAATTATGATTTTGAACGAAAACATAAAACCTTCACTCATTCTGTTGAGGTGGTTGTCCAGCTTTTTCATGTCATGCCGCCTCATGCGGACGTTGTTGATAAGGGGAGAGAGAAGGGATAAAATTGCGAATCTTTTTCTGATACAAGTGTAAATTGTGAAGTTCTACTCGCTCTATTGTATTGATGAACTTATAAGACTTGGTGTTTTCTATTTATAATATTGGTGTTGGATGTCTAAAAAACTTATCTGGCCCCGCAATGCTTGGGTCACTTCTCACTTCGGGCCGCCACTGAAAGAAGTAGCGGCCCGAAAGAAGTTGTATTGTTTTGTACTCATCATACAAGTACAAGACATTTTTTAATAGCGGGCTATTCATCCATCTAAAAATGAGAATTTTGACTTCTGACAAATAACTGGATTTTGAGTTAACTGATGCATGACCATTGAAGGGAATTGATATTAAAATGTAAAAAAAAATCGAAATATTTTTTCCTGTTTTGCCCGTGTGCCGGCAAAATAACCAAAAACGCTTGCAAAATACGTCAATGCCACAAAAATGATTGTATAGTATTGAAACTTGACAAAGTCATTGTTCTCACTATTGGGCATGTCATCAGATAATTTTAATTTCCATAAGTCTTGCCGTTCTATCGATATAGATTCAATTATAATCGCATACAATTTTGTAAAAACTTTCAGGCAACTAAATCGTTGATGGTAATCACCCACAGCTGCACGAGGGTATGCATGGTGTCGGTGGTAATGAAACGAAGATGATGAGAGGCGAAATGACGACAAAACCAAGCCCGGGTCCACAACCCGCACACAAGAGTTCCTCTCTCGTGCGGGTCTCTTGTTGTAAAATGAAATGTAATGTAAATTATATTTTAAAAAAGAATAAAATGATTGAAAAATGAAAATGAAATGAATGAATGAGTTGACTTCACTTTCCGTAATTATTAATTAGTGTCGTGAGAACGATGAGTCGATGACCTATTTGTTTGTTTCTACTCATCATAAATAGCTGTCTAGTTTGACGAATAATAAATGTGTCATAATTATACCGGATCAACTGGTTAAGTGGTTATCACCCGTGATTACGATGATATTTTTCCGTTTTTTTCTATCCCCATTATTCGTATATCATGGTCTCGGTGCGTCACCAAGGCCCTAACAGATTACCGTACTATATATATAATATAAGGTCCATTTTTACGAATTGATTGTGGATTAAACAATAGTTAGCAGATTGACCTCTGGATTTCACCTTGGGTTAAATTTATTTATTTTTGTACCTTAACTAATAGTTTGTGGAGGACTTAACTATCATTCGTAAAACTGGCTTTTAAGTCGCTTATGTAATTTCTTCAGGGTAATGGAGGGAGAGGGGGGGTGAGGGGAGCTGCATAAGTTGATTGAAAGGAATAAGTCAGGGTATGGAGGTAGGCGGGGTCATGATGGAGCGGTAGTCATAAAGGGGGCTAGATTAGATGTCGGTAAATTCTCTATCTTGAATAGGACAAGTAGGGACTGGAATGGGTTCAGTAGAAAGGTTTTTACGATGAAATTAAGTTAAAGTTATTCCGTCACAGGGTTAGGGAGGCGGTTAGGGAATTTGCACCGCGCATTCCTGTGCAATTGCAAGAGTTTAAATAATAATAATATGAGAAATTGCTTTTCTCATCCTTTGGGACCTGTTACATTTTTCATTGCCAAAGGATGAGATAACAGGACTAACGCCAGAAATTATTGGAGATAAATGGATAATGTTGACAATTATCACTCATTTCTACTGTCGAATATGCATTGCTTAGTATGTGAATGATTGTATCACTCTCATGAATGAATGATTATTTCGCTTGCGCTTTAAAATCCCAATACTCTATCATTCATGAGATAATAATTTACATACTATAAGCAATGAATATTCGACATTGTGTGTTGTCAACTTTATCTATTTATCTCCGATAATTTCTGGCGTTAGGCAGCTGTTATTGCTACGTGAAGGGAACGCACGTGCTAGAGTTCAGATTTGGTGATCGAAGGTCACACGAGACACATGGGCGGTGGTGTGGGAGGGGGAAGGTCATTGACTTTCATACTGGAGTTCCTAGCACACATGTACATTTGTATCTTCTTCACATTGTAAATAACTTGGTTATACATAATACCTGTTTCAATTTTTTATTGAACTTGAACTTGAAATGTAATTTGTTTATAATGTGTGTATCACTGATAGTGTTGAACCACATTTTTATAATATACGTTTTTCTCTAACGTCAGATTTAGTTAGCAGTACAATAATACAGTGGCATATTTCCACTTTCCTTCAGTAAACCTGTGCTAGTACAATTAATTATTTCCATGCTTACTGCTTATAGTGACTTAGTAGTATCATGGACTTATATATAAGTTGAATTGAATGGTAGTATGTCTCGCTCCCATATTCGATAGTCGGGCGAGTAGCCAAGTTAAACGCTCGTTGTTTGGCCACAATAGTAGGCTAGTAGGTCTACATGAAATTATAATAATTCTACATATATACGGCCTCGATAAAAATACAATCTTTTTAAATCTAGCCCAATAAAACATACTCGAGTGTCAAGTGCCGGAAAGATAAAGAAAACGAAAGATTAACAGAATATGACAAATTTTCTAATTAAATGTATAAGTTGATTAGACCGTTTAGTATGTGCGTACAGCAAAAATATATATTGTATGTGTTTGTTTCTTATGAAGAGAATATAAATAATCATGCATATTTATTGCCAAGTAATTAATGTGAACGTACCTTAATTTTCATATTTTTCATGACATAAAATTTATGATATTGATGATTATTATTGTTATCATCATTATTATTTAATATTATGTATTACATTATGTATTATATTATATGACCGAATTTTGTCTCGTGAAGCTTATCAATATATCGATTGCCAATATTTAGTTTCATTTATCAATATCTTCATCAGTTTCTTTGTTTATTACAAAAATTATAACATGTATTTTTCATAAATCGAAAATATTCATTTTTTTATCCCACATACAAGCCCTTTCTGGCTTTGTGGAAGAGCGGGCTGATTATTCTTGTATGTATATGTATTGATTAGAACTAATACAAAATAAAATATTATTATTACATGAACGATGTGGACAATGTTTTATAATTATTAATTGTCTACGTCTGAAGAATTACGCATACGATCACAGTTTAACGATAATGTCTTAGCTATCAATTTTACTCTTTATTGTTACTCCTCTTGACTACTTGTTCTTGACTATCAATTGTTGAACTTTCATACTGCATTGTGAGACGTCGTTATGAAATAATTTAATTTTAATTGGCGTCTTTCAAGTAATAAATAACTAAACAATCGGTATCATAGCAATAGATCGAACTATGAAACCATCACAGCTTGTGCTGCCTTGCTGGTCATTGTCTGTCTCTTTCAATAATAAGTTAAACGAGTAACGTTATTACAAAGTGAATAATCATACTTACTGCCTTCGTTTTCTGAACCAATCCATGTTGCCGTGAATTATTGTAGGTGACACTTGTGACACTAGTCTTGCACGTGTACAGCTGTTCATATACCCACACACAAACACACACACATGCACTTATTCCCAGTCATGTTGAAATCAAAGTCCGCATGGTGCCAATGTCAGCCTTACGCTTATGCGACAACCACACGCCTTGGCAACTGACACTCGATTAACAATAATAACATCTAGCAGACAATGTTGGGTGTGAGTGACCTTGGGTGAGGTTTCGACCAATGGGATCCTCTCTTTCTTACATATTCCCATAGTATAAAGAAATACTGCATTTCTATATTTCGATGTATTTTTTTATTCCAATTATGCTTCTTATCACAAAAACACCTTGGCATGTGTGTAGTAATAGTATGATGAGCGAGATATTTATACGAACGATTGTAAATAGAAATTAACAAAGCTTGGTTGTGAAACAGGACTTTAACCGATTTTCATACAGCTAGTCAAATATGCCTGTCATAGTTGTCTTCAAAATCTAAAAAAAAAAAAATTCGGATAGAGAATTATTCTCATCACTTTTTGCTATGTTATTCTTATGGGTCATTTCAAAATTTCAATAATTTATTTCTCAAAATATACTCTAACGATTGCTACCAAAAAATATTAAGTTCCAAGTTCGACATAATGCCAAGAAAAATGTGTCTTGTGAACTATGTTACGCAAAAAAAAAAAAAAATTGGACCATATTAATACGCCGTTGCTCATCCAAAAATAATGTAACAAAAAGACTGATTTTATTTCTAAACTTATTCATTAATCATTTCTATATTATTTATATGAAATGTATGAAATTCATTCTTGTATGCGCTCCAAAGGGCACAAGGCAAACCCGATTCACATAGGGTTTTTTATGGGCCTTACTCATTTTTAACTTGGAATGTTATACTTTTGTGTATTAAATCGGTGAGGTAGATTAAAAAAAAAACACAAAGCCTGAAGCAGGCTTATCTGTGGGTGTATACCAATTTAAAAGTACAATAAGTACAGTACATATGAGACATACAAATTATATGAGGTAAAATATTAGAAAATGTATCATGAATGGTAAAAAAGAACAGTTTAAATATTATAATAATATATATTATATATATTAATTATATAATATATTATAATATATAATGTCTTTGTGTAAAATATATTATTCTCAGGTTGTAAGTGATGTTGTACGCAGAATTTGAATATTTTAAAAATAAGTATAGGCCTAGCAAGGAAATGGCAAAATCAAATTAGGTAGGCCTATTGTAAATTGGGTTTTGTAATACATTTTCAGGAACAGAGACTATAAAAAATTAAAATATTGATAAAAATAACATGACAGAAAAAATGAAGGAAAGGTTTCTTCCCAAAAAAATGAATATTTACAAGTTGTAGGGGCCTAATGAGAACTACAATGATGGATATGTTTACAAGTTTTATGAAAATCGGTCATTAATCGGTTTCAAAAGCCAATGAGTAAAGATTTTTATCAACAAATCCTATGCCTTATGTCTGATACACAATCTTCATATGTATAAGTTTAAATTTTATTCCAATTATCACTTATTATATTAGTACCATTAAGATTTAGTATTTAGTAACTTGGTTATATGGCAGAGCAGCTTATGCTGAATATCGCCTTTTTTGTAGTTGTAAGCTGCAGAATAAAGTCTCAATGAATAAAAAAAATCAAAAAATCAAATGAAGACTGTGTATCAGGCATAAGACGTAGGAATTGTTGAAGCTTTCTTAACTTATATTTTTCCTTTTTTTTCTGCCAGTTTAAATTTAAACGTTGTTTTAAATGGGGTTGTATTGTACCGTTAATGTTTAATATTACCGTATAATACACCATGTTTGTAGGTAGTTTAATAACTGTCTTGAGTTTTTACAAAAATTGCAAATGTAGCAAACTAAAATGATACCGTGGTACCATGGTGGTACACTGCTACTTGATCATACATTCCCGCCACACCGCCGCTCTTTCGTCGAGTTCGCGCATTCTCTGTAAACCAAAGCATTATAGCGTCACGTTACGTAGACTCATTTGCGTGTTTGAATCTTTGCTCAAGTCAAAACAATCTGAAAAAGTGTAATGGCGTATCTTACGACCTAGTTGAGAAACGATGAACGAATATTTCGTCGAAAATTGAAACACAGACTTTACCAGTTTTGATGAACTTAAATGACAAAAGACGATTTAGTTTTTGGTGGGTTTATGAGACCTATAATACAGGAATTCATTGTGGACTGACTGCGACGTCGATCTAGGCCTAGGCCTAGCCTTTAGGGCTTTTCTTCATAAGGATAAGTTAACCTAACAAAAACAGAGATGGATCAAATGCTCCCCAGTCCTGGGTTTAGCATACCCAGTATAGGGCCGATAGGAACACCTATCCATCAACCTGAAGAAGACCAACAAATTCTACCTCAAGCTCAACAGATGCAGCAACAACCACCTCCACTACAGCAAATAGGCATGCCACATAAACTGCACACCTACGCCCCCTCACCCTTTGCAACACCATCTCCATTTACCACACCACATAGTTTAATGCAACCACAAAGCTTAAGTCTCATACAACCACAAACACCGACTCATCAAACCATGTCTCCAATGGTTCCACCGTCAAGTCAATTAGCACCTCTCTCGAGTATGGGACCAGCCACTCCAGGACCAATGACGCCAATGACACCATCATCAGCCGACCCAGGAATAGTTCCGCAACTTCAAAATATTGTATCGACTGTAAATTTGAATTGCAAATTAGACTTGAAGAAAATTGCTTTACATGCACGTAATGCTGAATACAACCCGAAGCGATTTGCAGCGGTACGTTGTCGTAGTCTGCCTGAGACCTATTTATTGTTTCTTCAATAATTGATAGAATGGCTTAAGCTAGGTTGCAATAACGATTTTTTCACTTGTCGTCCATCAAAACATTGGCCGACGGCAACTTTTAACTGATCACGCCCAAGAGAATACATTGGTGTAGGGCCTAAGCATAGATAAAGTAGACTAGAGCTAGATAGATAACGCCTTATTCCAGAACCTATGCTCAACAACAATCTCAAAGTTGGCTGATCAGCACGGTCCTAGCAGCATTCACTCGCAACAGTGGTCTAGCGGATGGCATTTTTTTGGTGATAACAGTGCTCCTAGCAGGATTACCAGGCAAAACACTACCACGGTCTATTGATTGTTTAACCAGGTTTCTGCCTTTATCCCGTAAGGATATTTATATACTCAATGGTGTAAGGGAACAATTTTTCCCCGTTTGAGTAGAGCCCACCTCAACTTTTGCCAGCCGTCATGGGACGTTTTGTGGAAGTCGTATAAGAATGGGCCTACCACCATTTGAATGTGGCTCGATAGTCCAACGTGTTTTGTTCTGGTATTAGTTCAATGATCAATCATTTTCATTAGGCTCATCTAAATTGTCACTATTAGATCATCATCTCAATAAAAAAGATTATTATAGATATTATTAGGCCTCCGCCTACCGTACATATGACTGGGCCTACTTATCATGTTGGTGCATTAAAGAAGAATTATCAGTCAATGATGGAATCATTTTTACAGTAGGCCTACTAGTTTTAAAGTTTCTGGCGATAGATTGCGTACCTCAAGCGACATGAAAAAACGGTATGGAAACACACCAATGATGCCGTCCGATATTTTGACGGGCAACACGTGGAAAAACGTCATGGGAATCTTGCTTTAAACACCTATCGGTATCTAAAAGCATTGACTAGGCCTATAAAATGCATATTACATTTCAATACCAGTACTCAATGCCATAAAATTCATGTTTAGCTTACCATGGTACCAATAGTATTGAAATTTATTGAGGTTGTTTTTGGTTGATTTGAATGATTTAGTGCTGTTCATTACACCATTGCATAGTAGGCCTATTTCCGAGTTGTGATTTATACACTGCTGAAGCCTCGAAAAGTTGATCAGCTCGAGCTGTAGGCCTATAATGAAATGGTGATCAGAAGTCATACGGCCTAATATTGAAAAAAGTGTCAGTACCGGTAAGGTACCTTGAGGCCATTGGAACTTAATTGCTAGATTGCTAGTAACTGATTGGCAAGCAGATCAAGAAATGTTTCTTAATGTTTTTCTCGGGAGTAGGCCTACCCAAATTTCACAGGGAAAAAGTGGCATAACCCTTAAGTATTTTAGCTCCAACTATAGGCCTACAGCATAAGGCATGGATTTTTGTAAATAATGTCCTCTCACTAATCATCACTTCATACATTCATAATCACCAGCTCATTTGTACCCCCGTATAACCTAGCTGTTGGTGGGGTCGTTAAGCAAACAATAATCCTAATCATTATAGGCCTACAGATAAACTTTGCAATTTTGTCATGTGGAGGTAGATTTAGTTAAGAAAAGTATATCTCCGTAGAGTGTCTGCTAGAGGTATAGGTTCGTAATGTCTGAGCAAAATTAATTTTTTTCCCAAGTGTGTAGGTTGAGATGCAAAATGTTTTCATGCAAAACCAGTTCCGACCAATCCTACAGGGGCTAAGAGTGCGTAGGCCGTAGGTATGGGAAACAAAAACATGGAATACATTTTGGGTTACTACTGTGCTTAGGGCGTTGACGGCGAGGTGATATAGCAGCTAAACTAAAAACATGGTGAAGGAAAATTATTGCTCTAGGATCACATTTTCAAGTGCAATTAATTACAAGACAAATGTTCTTCATTATATTACACTATGCTTCTATCCACAAAAGAACACGATTCCAAGCGACCGCCACCCACACCATCAACATGCGAATAATTTGGGGTTTCTTCTCTTGTGTGGACAAGTAGGCTTGGCCTATATAAATAAAGGTATATCACACAAAATACACAGAACATCATGAGAAAATTTTGGCACCGAAGGGGAAAAATAACTTCAACAACGGGGCATGAAGATAAATATGGAAGAAGTGCTACTGTATTTCAGAATGAACAAATAAATTGTCTAATTTATGATTCAACTCTTTGCAGGTAATAATGCGAATTCGAGAGCCTCGTACGACTGCCCTTATATTTAGCTCTGGGAAAATGGTTTGCACGGGAGCTAAAAGTGAAGAAGATTCTCGTTTGGCAGCAAGGAAATACGCGCGTATTATACAGAAACTTGGCTTTCCTGCCAAATTTCTTGATTTTAAAATCCAAAACATGGTGGGCAGTTGTGATGTGAAATTTCCTATACGCCTTGAAGGCCTAGTACTGACGCACGGTCAGTTCAGCAGTTATGAACCAGAACTATTTCCAGGACTCATTTATCGTATGGTCAAGCCGAGAATAGTGTTGTTAATCTTCGTGTCTGGAAAAGTGGTATTAACTGGTGCAAAGGTGAGGCAAGAGATATATGAAGCTTTTGACAACATTTATCCAATCTTAAAAAGTTTCAAGAAACAATAGGCTATGGCTGAATAAATTGAGAATTTCTTTTCATTTTCAGTATTGTTTCTTTCTGTACGAATTACCTAGATATAGTAGTGTATTTCAAGCCATTCAACAACTTGGGTCTAATAATTTATTTTATAGCCACGACTTATTTTTCTTCTGATAATAAAATATTTGGTCTACGATCTACTAATAAAATTGATAATAGTGCAATCTCAATGCAAATTTCTCCCCTGGTTCCATAGTTATCCCACTTCTATCATTCATTCTGTATAACCCTACTCCCATATGACTACCGGCATTGAGTTACTGTAAACTCAATGCTACCGGTACTTGTTGAATATTCCTGCATGGATGTTTTTTGTGGCCTCTTCAAAAATGAAATGATTGAGCTTTCACTGGAATATAGCATTCTCAAGCATTAATATTTTATTGTCTAGTTACCATAAGTGAGCTCACTGTCTCAGCTGACTGGCCATGCCTAATGTATTACAGAAAGTGACATTGCATATCTTGAAATAACTTTCGAATGTACGAGTGTCGCGATTGAGTGGAAAGTGGGGAGAGAGTTGGAGAGAAGGACTGTAAGAGCAGAGGAGGGGGGATATATTATGTTCTATGGAATATTGAAAAGAAGCACGAGTAGTATTCATTTTGTACATTGATTTGTAGTTTTCTCGAAGAATCTCGCCTCTACTCCCACTTGGGCTCCCGAACTTCATTTTTTGCCATTCATCTATTCACGTGAAATCTCTTGTTGGACTCTCTTCCTCTCTGTTCTCTTCTTGCCCCATGTCTATGACGAGTACATTCCTAATAATGTTTTCCAAATGAATGAAATTTTGAAATAATTACAAAAAATGCCTAATTCAGTTACCTCACATCTTGGATTTTTTATAGGATAGCTAATTAGCTATCGTATCAATGGATACACAATTCATACTAATTTCCTAAAATAGACTCCTGAGCTAAGAAACATGAGGTCGATCTTTCAGTATTGCGTGGTGACTGAAGTTAAAATTATAATATAAATCGGATTATTGTAATCTTCAACGTTTAGGCCTACTTGTTCGGCCAATGCACTGTAGGGCTACTTTCTCCGATTTGTATTCTACAGAAAAGACTTCAATGTAGACAATAGAAATGCTACCCGAAAAAATTAATTGCACACGCATAATTGCTTTTCTGTTTTTATGCATCAAGTATATATATATGAAACTAAACGTTCCATGCGTACTCCAATATAGACAGAAACTAGTGTAATTTGTACCGTAGTAACAGCATATTTTTGTTTTTTCCAAAACAACAGTTCTGTAATGCCTATCCTATCTATTGCCTATTGGAATTGCCTATCCATCGATACAAGAGCAATAATGCAACCCCCTATAAACTAGGGTTGCAATTCAATCAGAAAATGAAAACGATACCAATGTGCTATATCGCTAACATTGAAATATTAGAAATTCCATTCGATATCAAATTGATATGATAATCCTCTTATCGAATATTGCTCGAAATTATCAAAATTTTTCTAGGTTTGAATGTTTTTTTTTTAGTCTTCTATAATTATTTTGTGATTGATGTGCCGTGAGGATCTGCCTTTCTCTCAACAGTCATTACTCACACTTCAAGTGTCCACAAGCGACTGACGACCTGGCCTTGGATGACAACATCGGTTCTACGGACATTGCATTGTGGGAACACATTTCTCACCCCACGAAATTATACAAGTGATTACGGTATTGTGCCTATTTCTTCTTCTGTTTGCCCGATGCAAACCATAGACAATAAATACATGTTCATTCACTCTTATCACAGATAGAAATTGAATCCCATGCTCGCCTCCATTCCCTTCCATATGTATGTAATACAGGGGCGGTTTTAGACAAAAAAAGTTAGGAGGGCCCATCCAAGTTTGCAATATTATATATTCACATTTTTCATTGAGGGAATGAATGGGAGGCAGTGTTCGTTTTTTCATGTTTACAGAATCCAAATGGAATATTTGTAGAGCCTAACTGTATGTTGTACAAATGCTATGTTTCACTACTCACAGACTTTTAGCATGAATTGCGTGCGCCGCTCCTTCATCAACCCTCATCCTTCTCCTTCATGCCACACTCAGTATAGTTATCGAAAAAAAGCCGTAAAAACACTTTGAAACATCAATTTCTACACAGTTACACTCTACACTTAGCAATGAGCACTGAGTTCACAAAATACTCCAGTGGACAAGCGACCTGTTCCATAGACTCATACACACTGACTAATGATTCTGGTGCTAAAATGCGATTTTTATTATCATTATTATATCACTCACATTCCCATGCGCATAATTTCACGGTTTTGGAAAAGGTTAATGTTGGTTTTCCCAAACACATGTATTCTTGTAGGCCTATCTCAGACACTCGGATGTCGACATAAATCATAAACTGTCTGTCACACTACCTGCAACAATGTCTCAGAGTCTATATTGTCTAATTCTGAGAACTGTTTCTAACTTTTATCCTAGATCAGATCGGGTGGCTGATCATTTTACAGTCAAATATTGTAGAGTTTTACTTCAGACAAGCTACTAGTCTTTCGAGAGTTTATGTTGGTTATAGTTTTTGAATAATTGGCATCCCAATTTCCAACCACTAAAATCTGAGCAATTTACTTTCTTATTGGAAACAATTCACTCATATGCGGCCGAGACACGTTGATTCGAGCAGATGAATAAAAATCACTCCCACAAACATATCGACGTATCTCGGCCGCATATGAGTAAGTTTCTCTCAATAAAAAAGAAAACTACTTGGATTTTCATTTCCAATGCATATGTCCAGAATATTATGATCCCAATTCTTCGACGGCGATTTTAGATCATCTCTGTAATGATTCTTCAACTTCTATTGTTCCTTCCGGCGCAGGTAATAGACCCTTCTGGCTACTATCCCGTCAGAGCTTCGGACCTCTCACCCCAACAAAGTCAGTAGAGGAGTAACGTACCGTAGTGCGGGAAAAAGCTCTGACGTCAGAGTCAACTCTCCCTGACAACTTCTGACACATTTACCAAATTGGAAATTAGAAAAATTAGCTCCCGCGTTTTTTTATGATGAAAGGAGTGAAAAGTCAGGGGGGCCCGGGCCCGCCCTGTAGAACCGCCCCTGATGTAATATGCACGTACTTAGAACATTAACCGACCATTGCAGGTGCGAGCTGGCCGATAGCCAATCACAAACCACCTCGCTTGACTCGCTTTCTAGCGATCATTTCAACATTGCGTGACCTGTCTCGAAGTATATCTGTCGTCCATGTACAAGATTAAATTTAGATATATAAAAATAAAAGAGAATAGAAATAGAAGATCGAAACCCTGATATTGAAAATCGATAATCGAAATATTCAATATCGAATGTCAGCCCTACTATAAACCTACCATGAAAATGAAGCATATGCATTGTAATATGAGCAAGATATTTACTGAAAAATGTACAGTGAAGCCTCTATGCATTGTTCCCACATCCATCATTTTCCTGCTTCTATCAATCATTGTTTCCTACCCTACTTCCATATAACCAATGATATAACATGTTGAATTCTTCTGAATGGATGGTTTGTTAATTATTTATCTTGGTCTCTTCAAACACGATAGATAGGCCTAAAGGTTTCACTGTGCTTGAAAGCTATATACACTTCTTGATTTTGAAACTATTAGACCTAGATTTATCCGTCTCTATTTCTTTTCCTACTCACTACCTGGTACAGTATAGTTTAGGTCCAGATGTCATCCTGTAAATACCATTCGAGTTGGCATTCATTGTGGTAGGAAATACTCACTTTAGATGCATCAAGTTAGTGCCCAGTTTGGTGACAAAATTTGTTCGAAGTATTTTGGTACCGTACCGGTATTCAAATTCGATTACCTATAGGCCTACATTCCAATATTTAAAAACGTAGAAATATCAAATAAATGGCGCATTGGGCATTGTCAGTGAAATCAATTTCTCGATAAACGTAGAAACTAGAAATATTAAATAAATGGCGCATTGACAGTGCAATCAGTTTCTCAAGAAATATGTGTAATTCTTGCAAACTCTCACTTTTACAGATCTTGAATGATTAGATTTTACCATTTTTTGTACTAATATTAGTAATATTATAGGAAGCAGTGAAACTATAATTCTTATGGATCACGTTACGTACTTTAAATGAAGCAGAAAAGCTCTTTAAATTTAGCGTTCTCGTTGCAGTGGGTTTGCTTAGTACAGTAGTTTCTACAAGTTCAACATTGAAGAGCATCAAGAGCGATGAGTTAAGAGCAGGCAAGCTTCAAGGCAAACTCAATCGCTAGCATAGTCAATCACGCGCCAACTTGCCTCTTAATATTTTCCAACATCTGAATTGGTGTACACATATCTTATTTCTCTACAAACCAAATGGAAAAAAAATTAAATTGGTAATTGAAATTTAAAATATGTTCTCGAGTTAATGGCATGGAAGTTTCCACATCTAGCCAACACCTAAGATATCTTATAGTAGGCCTATGTCGAGTGTTTCTTTAATGTAGGTACAATAATGACATTCTTACAGTTCAACAGAATCAATATATTTTTATCAAAATTTCACAATAGCCTACTAAATAATTTAAGCAATGGAATTTTATAACATTAAATAATACATGTCCCCCTTTCAAGGTTAGCATTGATAGGAATGATATTATCACCCATAATTTACTGACGTATATCAACATGTTGCTGACAGATCAGATCAGCCAATCATCTTCATCATCTTCATCATCAAACAATGGCGGCGGGGGTGGTTGTGGTCTCCAACCCTGAAAATCAACAAATGATGTATAGAAATATAGGGTAGTAGAGTCTATGAAGTAAGTTTCTCCTTAGTACATTTACAGTGGAACCTCTCGAGTTAGTTCTTCATTGGACCAGACCAAAGACTTACTCGAGTGAAAAACTCACTGAAGAAACTTTTCAACATGAGGGGCACATGGATGGAATCAAAAAATAAAACTTGTTACTGGTGATAAATGTATAAAGTGAACCTTACTAAATAGGCTACACGGTACTAACCTAGATCAAGTTTTTCAATACTGTACTTAGTTAAATTCAATATTATCCAACAGCCCGTTACTACTGACGAACTGTTCTAACTTCTAACGGACTGAATTGACTCCAATACATTTGCTTCGTTAGTAAACGATCTATAAACAATGGTGGCTATTGATTGGTTCAACATTGAACGGACAATGTTTATTGTGCCTTTCGCTGCCTTCTTGGTGACTCTTTAAAGAGCAGTCACTTCCTCTTATAATTCATTGATCTAGAGACTAAGAGGGCCATAACATTGTAGATTTCAATGTAATAACAAATCGCAATTGATGCACTTTGTTTAATTCTTGGCTAACCTCATATAGAACAAAGCCAATTGACATGAACTGAAATGCGAGAAGGTGATTCTTTTAGTTCAGCTGTTACTGTAAGATGATGATTATTGTTTGCTCAACGACCCCACCAACAGCTAGGCTAGGCCTATATGGGGGTACAAATGAGCAGGTGATTATGAAACGATATAAAGTGATGATAAGTGAAAGGACGTTTACAAAAACCCATGCCTTATGTGGGACTCAAACCCACGCCCAACGGTGACTTCAGTTCCTGAAGCGGTGCGTCAGCTGACCAAGCTACCTAGGGTGGTATTAAAATACATTAGGTAGATATATTGAAGATGCATTTAAAAATCAGAATAGTAGTCTTTAATTTGGTGTTTCATAAGTGACCAGCATTAATAACCATATTATATCTGCTTGACTGTCTGTCAGATCATGAACGAATGAAAATTCAGCCAGTTAACAAAATAGCTCCATTTTAAGGATTGATTAGCCATAACAGCTTATTGAGAAACAGCCGTAACATGTAATCAATTGATTACCGGTAACATACAAAAATTCTTCAACAAACTATTGAAAAACTGGGCCTTGGTGACTTTATTTTTTGGTTTCATCTACACTCCCTCACATTGAATAGTTTTTTTTCAGTAAATTTCTTTAGTCTGGTAGGCCTACCCTGCTAGAAGTTCTACTGTGCCCAGTAAGCCACTAGGCCTATATTGTTTCAGTATACTTGTAGTTGTAGGCCTATACATATTTGGCTTTGCTATCAAATTTGTTACTATCCTTGGTACGAATATATTGCTTCTTTTATATTAGCTGCTACTCTATCTAGTATCTACTGTAGGTAGGACTATGTACTTTTAAATAATTTTTATCCCACATTGAAAATATGTGCCTGTCTCCTGTTAGGTCAACCTTGCATTGAGAAGGCAGAAGTGTTACTTTTATTGAACGCACACATTTTGTAGACCCAACTGTCACATATTGTTATTCACAATTAATGAAACACTACTGACATCAACGCGGACAAGTCTGCAGACTCAATTACGAAGATTTCTCTTACCTCCAAGTCTTCAGTTTTTGTTGCATGAATTTTTTCTTTAGCTTGTTCTACAATTGGCTTGACAGGAGGCGCTGGCAATGTCTCCGTCACAACACTAGCAGTGGGTCTTGGCTGTTCAGGTATGTTCGATTCTGACATTGTTTCACCTTTCGAAGACTGAGTAGTCACCGGACTCGCAGAATTATTCAGCCTTTGTCTTATCGGCATCTCGGCTACTTTCGGTTCTTCTTGCACACTGGAAACTCCTTCACCGAGCGACGGTATATCTTCTACGGACTCGTAATCGTCCTCTGATTCAATCACTTTCTCTTTGGCTAATGGTACATCGTCAGTGTCACCAGATGCCTCCAGTTCAATGGGCACCGTCACAGTCTTCTCGCTCGTCACCCTGGTTCTTGCTTCTACGAACTTACACGTCACATCCCGTATGGTCGACAACAGGATCTCTTTGATCGTAGCCCCGTCGTACTTTGTACCAGAGTGAATTGATAGCCGCAAGGTTTTCCAAACAATATTTATTACATTCTTAACTTCACCGACGACTAGATTAACGTTTGGCGGTTCCGACGTTGATTTAAGGGTTTCGAACTTGGCTCTCAGACGATCGCCCATTGTCTCAAGAGTCGTTATCTGCGCCGTGTATTTGGCGTGCAGATGATTGATATGTCGTTCCGCTTCTGACTTGTGAACGTTCAACTGGTGAGTCACTTCGCTCAAACCCTTCTCCAGTCCGTCCTTGCACGACTGCATGTCGTTCATCAAGCAACGCATTTCCGAGATGGTTTTCTCGTGAGACTCGTTTGCATCAGAGGTTTGTTTTAGTTTGTATTTCAACGCTTCCAACTTCGACTCCTGTTCGGAAACGTAATCTGTTCTCACTGCCAACTCGGCCTTCTGGGTCTCTATCAATGCGGACATACTGGCGATTTCATTTTCATCTCGTTTACGACTGTCTTCTTTTGTCTGCAGAGAATTTACCATGGAGCGCACTTCCGACAGTTCAGCAATCAGCCGTGCCTTATCTTGTTGTAGAGTCGTGATAACAGATTCTTGATCTATGCTTGAAGTATTGGTTTGTTCAAGATACTTGTGATTTGTATTCAGCAGTTGATAGATTCGATCATTTTGAACCTCGAGTTTATTACGCTTTTCTTCTAGTTCTGACTTCAACGTATTATTTTCTTGCACAATTTTCTGAACGCTGGCTAGGAGAGAGGAAGAGTCGAGAGTTGGCTCAGAATAATTTGATCGACGAGTCTGCACGGTATCCAGCTAGAAACAGATTTTGAATTGTTCATGAAATAGGCTTTGGAACATGATACGATATGTGGCAAGAGAGAAAGCACACAGCATTGCGGTAACTGACGATGATGTGTCAAGTTGACTAATTGTCTACATTCAATACAATTAAAATAGGCCTACTGGAGAATTATACTGGAAAAATGAATTGCCAGTAGGCTCAGTGTCGGAATCAGTGTAACATGAGACTTTCAAAGTCTCATGTTACACTGATTACCAACAAGAACACTTTTGACAGATCTGTTTAAAATCAATCAACAATGCTATATATGGGTGATAACAGTCTATAGTGGGCTATTCATTGAACACTAGGAAGAGGCTAGATAAAAATGAATATAAACTTGGGAGGTATTTACGTAATCATCGTGTGCTCTGGGTCCCATCGTCACGCTCGGGTATGTTAGGCAACCTGTCCCCTTCCCACCCTCGCGGTTTAGTTGAGGCCCCTCACAATGGTTTCTCATGTCTCATACCAAGGGTTTCTCTCTTAAGAGTCCAGAACAGAGAGCTAAACATTTCAATCGCGATGTATTTTTGACGTACTGAACTTTTTTTTTCTTGATAACATCGAAACTTGATACAAAATCATTGTTCCCCAATTGAGGCTATGGATGAAAGATATGATCGTTTGGACGGGGCACCACAAGGGCGATCTTACCACTCCATTTTGATTATTTAAAACTAAAGAACTTTAACACCAGGACTGCTCTGTCTGTGACCATAATTTTTTGCCATGGATAAAAATCTTTCAGTATAAACACACAAATGTTGATATCTTCCACTTTAAACTAAGTTTCTTGGGCAATGATCACTTCTTTCCATTTTCAGCAGATATAAAGTTTATCATCATACAAAATGGACAAAATAAATTAGTGATAGGCCTATAATGTTATAATTAGGCCTATCACTCTTAAATAATGGTAATAATACTGATAGTAATACTGGAGACTGCAGGTGCGACTTATACGACCATACAAAGGATTTTTCAAAAAATGACTGTCAAAAACAGGGGTGCGACTTATATGAGTAAATACGGTAATATAGGCCTACTTCATTGACACGTTACTAAATTATAACAAAATTCCTTGAACCTCTCTCACCTTAGTTAGCACCTGATCAACCTTGTCCGTAATCTTGGACACGGCCATCCTCACTTCGGAATTGTGAGTGCGCGACTCGGAAAAGAAGACGGACAGATCTGGTGACGGTATCGTGGGAGAGACGACGGCGGTCGTGCTCGGCGGGCTCGCATACAACTGGTGAGAGCTGATGCCGTGCATTGGGAACAACTGGCCGTCGCTGGTGTGGTACTGGCCGTACGGCCCCATCTGCAATACGACACAGCTTGACAATATTCGAAAGAGTGAAAATGAGAATGGAAGAAAAGAAATGGGAGAATGGTACGTAGTACACTGCACTGTACGAGCATAGCTGATGAGTCGAGTTGTAGGAAAATAGTATTTATTTAGGTGTTTATTTTATTTTCAGGTTTGATAGCCTATATTTATTTGAAATAAGGCATTTTGTAGCAAACTACTAAAAACAGGAGCTGCAATCTCTAGGTCAACAACTACGGGATTATCAACGAAAATCACACATTCTCTCGGACTTTTCAGTCTTGAGGCACTAAATTGTTCGAATACCACTTATATTTTATATGTATTCGAGGAAATAGGTAACGATTCTTTTCAACTTGACATTTGGTTCATTGGTTACTCCAGTTAATTTCATATTTCAACACACTTTCCCCCCCCAAATTTGATATGATCCAGCTCAATATATCTTCCAAAAAAACAAATCGTGCAAATTTTCATGAAATGGCCAAATGTAGCTAAATATTCTGGAAAATACATTCATAGTAAGAAATCGTGAAATAGAATATGATATATAATTGAAATACCGTGAAATAAAAAGAATATCAAAAATATAAATCCTTGTGAAATATTTAGTTTCCTAGTCTATTTTATTAACGCTAAATTATTACATCTCTACTGATGAGTCCCACCTCCCTCGCACCCCTCACCCTGCTAGCATGCGCTGATGCTGCAAATACGCTGTGACGTGCCGAGTGCTTGTCGGAACACCTGACTGCTGATGTTTAATGATAGGGAATACGGATTACAATGGATTTTACGTAATGGAATATTTTTATTGTGACAACTCTAATTGTAATTTTGCTAAAATTTGAAATAAACAAACATGAAACAATAATAAAACAGTAGTTTGGACTAATTATCAGTTTGAAATTCGAAATAATAAAAATTCGAATGATTAAAATAAATTAACATTGATGTCCCTACATCAGCGGCCGCGGTCATTTCTATAGTTCAAATTGGCACGAAATTCGAATTCACCAAGTTTACACTTGTTGAATTTACCCTCCATAGAGGGTTTACTGTAAGTATGAGTTACTTAGTTATAAGTAGGGTTGCCGTTCGATATGAAAACTCATATCGATTATATCGATTATTAATCGTATTAGGGGTATATCGATATTTTTTCTCCTAATCGATAATCGTATCGAATGTCAAAATATCGTATCGCATCGGAATAATTGTGTTGAAAATTGCGGCTAAACAGCTGTGTTGATTGATTCATTGCCAAGTGGTTGACCTTGGACTGCGTGCGGGACTTCGGTCCTAGCAGGGAGCGGTAGAAAGATAACGGGATAGAGGAAGAAGCAGATTTATGAGCTGTAATAAAAGTACACGTAACAATATACATCTGGAATTCATCCATATTGTCCGGAATATGAGCCGAGGGTTTTTCTTGAAATTTCAAGCCAAAAAGTCAACCTCGGCTTAAATGCGAATCTCGGCCTATAATCTGTCAAAAATACGTTTTTTCTCATTCTAATTGGGCGTACTTCACCCCTACCCTCATAACAAGGAAATCAACTTGAAACCGCGAGATATTCCACTGAAAATACGTTCAATAAATGTTTTATCACTAGGCAAACGCGAAATATGCGTTGTAAGATGAGCGATATATCTGAATAAGGTATAATAACAGTCCTATATTTGCTACTTTATCGACTCTGGTATTCTACACACTTTGTCCTTCATTTAATTGCTACTTCATCTTCTCTGGTATTCTACACACCTTGACAAATATGAAGAATATTTAATGCTTGGGCAAATATCGAATCTAGGAAGCAGTGAATCTTGGCTCATTTCCATATATATATTTGATGTATAAAAACAGTTATTTGAATTTTTTTCTTTGAAACGGCTGGTTCGAATTGCTTACAAAATGGTGGTTATGTGCATCATTTATGTTTAAACACTCGGAGAAAATTTTATTTTTTTCGGAGAGGTTTCATTTTTTCGCATTTTCTCACCCAGACTAATCTTATGGGGTTTTTAAAAACTTTGACATGATATTTCTCAAAATCTAATCAACCGATTCATTCCAAAAACTATACAGTTCTAAGTTGTAAAAGTTGGCCCGTACAAAAAAAGTTTCATGTTGATCAGTCAAACCCTGCGACCTGTGCAGTGCCCACAAACAAACAAACAAAAAAAAAACACACACAAAGCCCTATAAGAGTGGGATGGAGACTTTGCTACGCTCATCTAATGAAGAAGCATGATTTTCCCAATTTCCATCATTTTTATTTGATGCGCAGTAATAAACATAACACGCACGTTGAGCTATTAGCTGCATGGTGTGTGTTATCTACTGTGTGTGGTCTAACGTCGTCTGACCTTGAGGACCACTCGTTGACTACGACGTAGCGTGAGAAACGTCTCCGACTCGCGAGACGGCCGAGCGCCAATTTATCGCGCGGTAGCCTATATTCTTGTCTATTGCGCATACCAACTCTGACGTCAATGCAAACAGCGTTTCTCATTGGCTTTCGAGTGCCCAATAGAAACCAAGAACTATCGTGCCACATGCACTGATTGGAGCAATTACGTAAAGGGAAAAAAATTAGTTTGAAAGGGAAATAATGTTCATTTCGATAATTGAAAATAATCATAATGATATCCAATCGCCGAAATTCAATCGTTTATCGTATCGTTTGAAAAAATATCGATCTATATCGATATATCGATTATTGTTGGCAACCCTAGTTATAAGTGATCAGTGGAATGCAATTGGTTGACTCTGTATAGATATTAGATATATAAACTTTCCAAAGATAGAGATGAACTCTGTCTACATACTTTAGGTTTAGTGACTAGTGCAATGTGATGTCTAGAGGTCTCGTGTTTATTTTAGGCTTGTAAGCTTCCACATCGTGAAGTTTTAAAATATCAATTCGAGTTTTGCCACTTTTTGCTACTTGAAAAGAGCTAGGTTCATGCCAACACAAAACTAAGACCAAAAACTATTACTGAACTTGGTCCAAGGTTGACCAGGCAAATGGTTGATATTCAATTTTTTTCGCAACTTACTTTAGCATTAGAAAACCCAGGAATGGAAGTCATCACGATTCAAACTATCACATGCGTCGTATTTAAAATATCAGTTTCATTATTGTTTCATTTTGTTTCTAAAGAAATAAGCTACGTTTACGCCACTATAGAATTTTGATAAAATACCCATTCTGAAACTCTTGATTGACTATCCGAAACGATTGAGGTACGTAGTCTTGAAAGCATGCAAGCTATTATCGGTCCATCATATACGTTCCACTTTTGTTCTCTAGGAAGTAATGTACTTGCCACTCACTGAGTAAGCTTGCTGTTGCTGCTGCTGCCAACCGACTGGCACTTGCTGATACAAGGTCAACTGCGACGGTGGATTGGTTGCAGGCGGGGCGCTATTGTTCGGCGACGTATGAGACTCAACAGACGGTGGAGCGTGAGACGCAATCGGGCGAGATTTACTTGTGCGGTTCTTGGTTGGCTTGTAGATCACACTAGTTGACGGTAAACTAGATTCATCCTGAAACATTTGATATAGTTATATATACAGTGCAACCTCGAAGCATTTTAATGCTGCTTAATAAATCCACCAACTACGTTGTATACGGGGGTACGAATGAGCAGGTGATAATGAAAGGATGAAGAAATAATAGGTGAAAGGACGTTTACAAAAAACTATGCCTTACACGGGACTCAAACCCATACCCGACCTGATCTAAGTTCCTAAAGCAGTGTGATAGTTGACTGAGCCATGGGGGCAGCTTTTGTTATCCTGTTTCTATAATTTATTTGTCCCATCCTATTCCAATATAACAGATGTTGAATTTTACTGCATGGTTCGTTCATGAATGATTGGCCCAGGCCTAAAAATATGATTACGAAATACCAATAAGTCCCGCATGGGTAATGGGTAATGGGCCTGAAATTTAAAAGGTAGGCCTATGAATAATGAAACCATGAATAATTATTACTCGCCAACTTGTAATGGACGCTTCTGAAAAGCTATCTATAGGCCTATTCTATAGGGGTGTGCGAATCCATGTTTTTCGAATCGAATCCGAATCCACTTTCATATTCGGATTCGGTCCAACATAAAAGATTCGAAAATTTCGAATCTTGAAGCCAAAAACGTGGCAACATTGCATTGTCAACTTTCTAGATCGCGTGAGCAAGTGCGATGCGCACTAGCCTACGAGTGGGTGGGGTCGTCATATACGGCCGGCTTCGATTGGCGCTCGGCCGTTTCGATTCGGACGAACGAAAGTCTCGTCAAAGACCTTAGTATCTAACTTCGTTAACGAAGTTAGATACGAAGGTCTTTGGTCTCGTCCTTGTCAAGGTTATACCACACACGTCACGACCACGCAGTAGTAGGGTGACACTGACAGACGCCATGCAGCAAACAGCTACGATGTTTATAACTGCGCGTTGAATAAAAATGATGGAAATTGAGAAAATGATGCTTCTTCATGATAAAACATTTATTAAACGTGTTTCAGTGGAATACCTCGCAGTTTTTAGTCACTATGCTGAGATGGGATTTTCACTTCCTGGATCAAGTGTAACTTGATCAGCAGTGTCGTTTGTCCCATTATCACGCTTCACAATGCATGTTAAAAAGATTCGGATTCGGGTTCGGATTCGGTATTTTTTATGAAGATTCGGTTTGGATTCGGTTCGAAATAAAAAATATGGGTTCGCACACCCCTACTATTCTATATTATTAGCTATCTATAAGCTAGCTATATTTGTGAGCTATCTAGTGGCGACTTCTGAAGTAGAGCGGTATGTTAGTATGAACGTTTGTAAGTCCTATGCTATCAATGCTATTCGATACGGATTAATTGTATTTTTATGCGTTATAGACTTATAGTGACATCATTCACTTGTAATATGTTAACACTAGCAGTTACAATACTAATCTATATGCAGTCAGAATGAGTAAGATAATAGATGGCAGGCAATAAGCACCTGCGCATTGATTTCATAAACGGGCTCTAATTAAGATGAACGAAACATGTGGCCCTTGATAAACTTGATAATTGACAACGTTAACCAGGCGAGTACGTGAATCTCACCCCCGTTTCTTCCGAGTCGCTAGGATTGCAGGCTATCGCTCCCTTCATCAGCAACGTCGGCTGTCCCATCCTGGCCATCCGGTTGATGATGCTCGCTTTGTGCGTCTTCGGACTGCTGGTCAAAGCCTCGGATATTGACGCGACTCGTGCCTTGATGCTCTGGTCGTCCGTCACGCTGCCCTCGCTGTCGGCCATCGACGGCTCGACGAGCGGCGAACTGCGAGCCTGTTTCAGTCGACCGACGGTAACGTCCACGACCAGACTAGTGCCGGGCGGTACGGCGGACTTCCACGGGCCCTGGATGTATAACGTGTACACTTGACTTGTATCCACTAGGTAAATGCAGCGTATATGCATTGTAAGATGAGTGTTACGTATAGGGAACTAATATCAAAATTCCATTGCTACAATTAGTGTTGCAGACTGGTTCATCAGGGCCTAAATTCACACTTGACAAATATGCATCAACTATTAATTAATTAGTGCTATATTGATGAAAATTTCAACACGATTGCGATACTAAATCAAATTGCAGTCAAGTATGCAAGTAAAAATCAAAATATGATGATAAACAAATTATTATATGCCTGATAGAAAAAACAATCAGAAGATTATGTCTCATTTCTGAAACAAAACTACAATACTTTCAAATGTTCCTGGGTTACATTTTCTTTGGGATTACCGTATTATTAGTCTAACGCTATAACGATAGAATACAGATTATTTGTTTTGTTGTATCTGCATCTATTATTGGTAGGCGTACTCAGTAAACTATCAAACCGCAGAGAACTATTATAGATTTTTTATATTTCACCCATAAAATATTCAGTATTTACCACAATGCTTGGTGGTAGCATGATCATTCTCTTTGTTCCCGTCGCTGCACCAATGAGGCCTTCTTCCCACACATTGGTGCGAATCTTCACTCGCTGGGGCTTGGTTGCTTCACGGTTGCTCTCGACGGACTAACAGGAATTAATCATATTTAAAATATTATAATTAATATGATAGGTTGGTTGAATACATTCTTAATCAAGTAGTAATTACTAATTGGCTAATTATGAGTTGAAGTACAAAAAAATTCAAGTAACGCAGGGTGATAGCAGCTAGTGAGGGGATTTGCTAATTATTACCAACGTGTAGTTGTAAAGCTGAATTTCCATGCACGCGATTCTCAGACCGCGCGATAACATGTTGCGCGCCAAAATCGCGAGTAGCGGACATTTTGAAAGTCGCTTGGCGATTCGAGGGTATAGACATAGCGACAAAAACTTGCAACTACTGTTGGCGGCAATTATTTTGTTCAGCTGTCAAAAAAACTCATGGTCGAACTCATGGTAGTCAAAGTCGATTATCGATAAGTCGCCGAATGCAGTTTCCGAAACTGTGTACTTCCGCCAATGTCGCGTGCTCATACCGCTCGAATGTTGAGCAAATCTCTACTTTCGTGACGCGATTCGCGACTTGTCCCTGATTAGTCAGTGAAGGAAAATGTCTGCCGCCTCGTGACTTTGAGCCGCCAAGACGTGCGAAATATGATGTGATATGAAAATCGCGTGCATGGAAATCCAGCTTTAGGCACAACACTGTGAACGCACGATATGGTTATATTAATAATCAATTTAATACATTTTGTATCAATTTATATTGGATTCAACAACGCACTATACTGATGACTAAGATTGATTGGCGTCGGAGAACGATAGATTAATTGATAGGATGAAGAGATGAAAGATTATTTTATATGTGAATTTTTGAATAGTGGGAAGGAGTTGTTTGTGGCCTGTTGATAAGTATCCCAGTATCAGCCTGAAAGAGGGAAATCACGAAAAAACAAAGTCAGGATGGTTAACTATGGCCGAAATTGAACCCTGTCTCTCGACGGTCGAGTGTGCTAGCAACCCGACCACATACCGACCCGATCTCATTAATTTCATACATTAATTAAATGTATTAGCATCAATTTTATGTCATTATATGGGCAGCTGCTATTCATCGGACCATCGCTCTATGTCAGCACATGCAGAGGTTGTTGCGCGCAGCATCAAATCACCTAAATAACCCAATTTATAACTACGGTCATTCAAGAGCCTAACCTGACCTAACTAACTAACCTAACCAAATGAATATCCTGAACTGATTTTTTAGAACCAAAACCAATCTAAAACCTACTTCTGGTCCGACGAATAGCCACTCTGCATTGTGTGCTACCTAGCTATCTTAAAGAAAGGCTAAGCAAAGTGTTACTTGATTTCCATTTTCAATATAATTTCACACAAATACCCAAGAGAAAATCAGTACAACAAAACGGGACAATACCTGACCAAGTTTTCCAGCTGCATACGTTTGAACAGTGTAGTAAATCTCCATGGTATCTCCGACTTCAGCGCTCGGCGTATCGGCACCAACTGTCGACGGCACCGACAGTACTTGCGTGAGCAGGCGCTGAATGCAGTCGCCATCACCTTGACTAGCGGCTCTGGCTAAGCCTACCTGGAAGAGAAATCATGACTGGAATACTTGGAGTTCATGTTGGAAAAAAAAATGGAAAAATATGGACAATGTTATTAGGATATGTATAAGGTAGTACAGTACACACTCAATTGTGAAAACTGCGTTTTCATTGCTTCCCGAGTGTTTCTGTTTCTTGTCGGCTCATGCTCTAGTGCAAAACATAACCGAAGTGACCCGAACATACAGGGTGCTAGATACTACGTCAATAGACAAAGCAATGTCCGTAAGTGTATCAGCGATTTTACCACGCACTTTGGATCAGGAAATTGCCAATAAAACATACGTAGGCCTAATGGACTAAAACTGAAAAGTTGGGATAGGAAGAAAACTGGAATTGAAGTTTAAAACAAACAGGGTTTGTAATCTTGGGGAGAATATATTCTGGGTAGGTCAACAGCATTTTACTTTTTCAGTTCTTGAATTTTCAATGATTTACTGTGATGCCATCTACCAGCTACTTGCAACTTGCAAACGACAACAATGGCTTGCGTTTGGTTCAGATGAGATAGAAATGCCATCACTTAAGAAAAAGCGATTAAATAGTAAGCACTGCATTTATTATCTATGTGTTGTAAGAAACACTTTGAATTAAACAATAAATTTACAGCTATAAATTGGGGATTTGGGAGAGAGAAGAGTTCGAATTACGATTTATCGAAATATTCAACATTGTATTCCCTTTACAGTACCTGGGAGAGTTTGCTTCGGATTATGAAGCATATTGAATTTTAAAACCGAGCTCGAAATAACGAGGACTTACTGGGGGCCTATGTAATTCACATGGGCTGGGCCTAATATAGTAGGCATAAATGGTTCACTTACGTTTTTTTTTCAGAATTTGTTATGCATGATTAATGTCTTTACTCTGACCTGACCCCATAATAATGATAAGTGACTTTGTCACCCTTTCAACCTATCGTATTTACCATTTTGTTCTTATCTAACGAGAACAAGATGGATAGATAAGAGAAAAGTCTTGACCTATCACAACATTATTTATTATTTAATATGCATTTTGAGTTCAACTTCCAAGTATTTCTATATTTTGTCCAATACTGTAATACCAAGCAATAGACATTTACCAAGCACTATAATATCAATATGGAGTTATGTACCATGTCCATAGTATTTTTTGTTGACAATGTAGGCCACAATATGATGTGAATATTACAGCTGATAAATACAAATACAAAATCTGTTCAAACCTAGTTTTAAATCCTTTTTGAGTAGGCCTACATTAAAATCTGTCAATTGTTAGAAATTAAGAGCTACCCCAAATAGGATACAGTGAAACCTCTATGCATCGTTTCCGGATCCATCGTTTTCCTGCTTGTAGCATTCACTTTTCATCGCCCCACTACCATATAATCAATGTTAAATTTTCCTGGATGGATGGTTTTATTTTCCTGGTCCCTTCCCTTGAAAAACAATAGATAGAGGTTTCACTGTATCCATTATCTCATTTCTTCATTTTTAATTGTAATATTAGTTCTACTATTACCCTTTTTGTCTATTGTTCTAGGCCTATTAGATTTCATTTTGAATTAAAATTCTTATATTATTGATGAAATAATATTGTATCATTATTCTGTGTCCTTTTGACACCTGCACATTGGTAGCAGACATTTTATATTTTGATGAGAAGTTTCTATCTCTCTTGCAGGAAGGAAGAAAATATATTTGAAAATTGATAATGATAATATGGTTTTAATGCTCTGTAATTGTATTGAACCTATTAGTTCTACGTATTCTACTCATCGTTTACACATTAAGAAGAGGTTATATTTAATTGGGATGACATTAGCAACTACCAAGCACATGGGTATCAATTAGCTATAATTAGTGTAGGATTGTATTAGCAATTAGTAACAATACATGTCATTTCCATTATCTGTAATGTGATGTGTCGTGATATAGCTCTGTATTGTAATATTTACAATGTAGGCATATTCCGCACTAAAACACTAAATAGTAAATAGTCACCTCTCTAGCAAATTCTTCACCGTCTGCATCATCTTCAAAATGGAGAGACCAATTTTGACCATGATCATTGTAGAATGTACTGTAATTGTTTGGTAGAACCTGGAAAAGTAGAATAATGATTACAAAGCACCAAGGCCTGGTTTTACTAATCTTAGTTAGGGTGCTAATCCACTAACTATTAATTAAAGGTACGAAAATAACATATGTAACCAACGGTGATAACAAGTTAATCTACTAACTATTGCTTAATCCAGTTTCGTAAAACCGGGCCTAAGCAGTACTTAATATTGTTAGGCCTACAGACAAAATTAATTATGAATAAGCAGCAGCTAGTCGTTTAGATCGTCTAATCGAAACCAATAATACATTATACGTAATACATAATATACATAATACGTTAGTGGTCAAGACCAAAAAGTGACGTTTAAAATTCCCTTAATAATAATTTATTAGTACCATGGTTGATTAAACAGACATCAAGAAGTGTAATATATTATTTAATAATTTGAAATGATTTTGTTTGCATATCATTTTATTCTCACCATCCAACAGCGGGGTACCGCTCTTGTGGACCACAGTATTGTGAACCCCGATATTCTGTACCCCAAGAAAAGGATAAAGTGGACCCCAGTATTGTGGCCCACACGTTTAAACCAGAAAATTGTACAAATACTTTGGTTTTGTGGTCCCCAAATAGTGGGCCTCAAAACTAGAACATGGGGGTCCAGAATATCTTTTCCCGACGACCGAAGTGGTATTGTGGACCCCAATAAACTGATACACAGAGATTTGTCATTGTTGACCCCAATAAACTGAACCCCGATATTGTGGGCCACAAAAGTGTATTAAATGTCGTGTGGATATAGTGGACCACAAACTAGATATACTGTACCCCAAAGCTCGTTAGACATACTGCAACCCGGTATTCTGGTCCCCAATATAGTGGGCCACAAAACTAGAACACGGGTGGTCCAGAATATCTTTTCCAAACGACCGAAGTGGTATTGTGGACCCCAATAAACTGATACACAAAGATTTGTCATTGTTAATACACTTCTGTGGCCCACAATATCGGGGTTCAGTTTATTGGGGTTAACAATGACAAATCTTTGTGTATCAGTTTATTGGGGTCCACAATAACACTTCGGTCGTTTGGAAAAGATATTCTGGACCACCCGTGTTCTAGTTTTGTGGCCCACTAAATAAGGGACCAGAAAACCAGGGTGCAGTATGTCTAACGAGCTTTGTGGTACAGTATATCTAGTTTGTGGTCCACTATATCCACACGACATTTAATACACTTTTGTGGCCCACAATATCGGGGTTCAGTTTATTGGGGTCAACAATGACAAATCTCTGTGTATCAGTTTATTGGGGTCCACAATACCACTTCGGTCGTTTGGAAAAGATATTCTGGACCCCCATGATCTAGTTTTGTGGCCCACTATATTGGGGACCAGAATACCGGGGTGCAGTATGTCCAACGAGCTTTGGGGTACAGTATATCTAGTTTGTGGTCCACTATATCCACACGACATTTAATACACTTTTGTGGCCCACAATATCGGGGTCCAGTCTACGGGCTCCCCAACAGCGAATACGAGCATAGACAGTATCAAATAATATTAGCATTCAATGGGGCATCAATAGCGAAGGTTATTTGTACGGGTGGATTGTGTCTCATAGAGAAGAGATACAGAGAGAAAAGTAAAACAAAGAAAATACAACTGTGTGCTTTATGAATAGATAAGAATCACACAGTGTGTGATCAGAATATTATAGTTGAATGAGCGAATTTAGCAGTTTTGTGGCGCAAACGGTTGCACCACTTCTGAGAAAACACATTTTGAAGTTTTTAAAAACCCAGAACTAGGCCTATAACCGAGAAAAGAAATTTCGTGAAAATATTTCTTTCTAAGAAATTCAAATTTTCATGGAATTTCAATAACAATGATACACATTATAACCGAATTTTCATATGAATTCGATCAGCCGTTTTATGAAAAGATGATTATGTATTTTTTTCAATATCAATCACCGAACCTATCAGGCTAGTGGAATCTAAGCAACAAGTGTCACCAATTAATTTGAAACAATTAAAATGAGTAATGAATAAAACAGGAAGGCACTGACATAATTGTTTGGAACTCAAGGTGCATAGTACGGTATATGCATATAGCTTTCCATTACATTTCATATGAACATGCCTAGATATATCGCTGATCCAACAACGAATATGTTGCATTTTCCTAGTATTATTCTAAATCTATGCAAGACAGCAAGTGATGTTTGATAGTTGATACAACGTAATTTGAGTTTGACTACTGTAGTTATAACCAACACTCAATTAAATAGTAATTAAAAAAAAGTCAAGACATGTGTGTGTGCAAGAAGGCACTTGTCTACTTTACTAATTTATCAGTACAGTAGTTTCAACAGAGCATAGCATGCAGTTACCGGTAGTCTATTTTGAGGAATAAAGTGGTAATTTCAACTTACGGTAAACCGAAACTCTGGCTTGATTGTAGTGCTTGTAATATGCTGTTGTTTACCCTTGTACAGAAGTAATTGATAAATATGTGTTGTAGTGTTTCCAAGAATAGCTGCACCTAGTTTTCCTTGAGGATTGTACTGACCATTTTCTCTAAAAATATAATGACAATATCATTTATGAATTATAACAGGGTGGCTACTTTCACAAAGTAAAGTGCTAATTTGTGATGAAATTAGTCACTTTTATGCAATATGAGCCTACTGACTGGAGTGAATAGGCCTACTTCAGTATTTATGCCTATTCATAGTATTTAACCCAATTTTTTAAAATTGTGATTATTAGCCCACCAACAGCAAGGTTATATTGGGGTACGAATGGTTGCGTGATAATGGAATGATGAAGCGATGATAGGTGGAGGACTTTACAAAAACCTATGCCTACAGTGGGACTCGAACCCGCGCCTACCTGGCTTCAGATTTCAAAGTGGTGTCTCAACTGGCTAATAATATTCAGCCTTGATGTATTTCTTATAATTTGATCCTTAACATGATAATTGAAAGTCTTCCAGACGAGCCTAATGATGAAAATAATTTCATATCTATGATTTGGCATTTGCTTCATTTTTTCCCTATAGGCCTACCGGTTTTTAAAAATATTATTGAGGCGAAATGTATGACAAAACCATTTGATCATTACTGTTTGCTCAACGACTACGCCAACAGAGAAATTATACGGAGTAGGAATGAGTGGGTGTTTGGAAAACTCATGCCTTATGCCGTTATAGAGTACTTGTAGCTCAAATCTATGGTCAATTCAACTTTAGTTGATAGAGCCAGAAATGTGGCGTGAAACATCTTGATCTAGGACTTAAATGATGAAACTGGCATTAAAGTAGGCTATACATGTACCGTACATAGACTTACAGCAAATAAGTGTGGACAGCCTTAACGATGATGATGCTTAGTTTATTTGAACCATCAGACTTCACACTAGCTAGAGAAGCAGTTTTACTTGAAGCCTGACTAACAGACTCTATAGATCCAATTTTCTTGGGCTGCTTTGGTGCCGCAAATGTAAATGTTGCATTGCTTTCATCTCTAGATTGTGTCCCTCCAAATAATGAAGCTAACTTTGAGCTGAAAATTAGAATACACATATTGATAACTAGGCTTAAGAGGACATATCGGTAATAACAGAATTTGTGTTGGAATAATATTGGTCACAATGTACCAATTGGTAATATGTTGAAAAGTAATATTTGATACTTCAGTAAACTAAGTAGCCTATCTTCACTAACATTTGTAGAATTTAATTGATGACAAAAATATAATTATATGCCCCCAAAAATTAAGGTGATTTAATTTGTCAACTCCAATTTTATTATCTCACTTTTTCAAGTAGCCTAGATTTAATAAGCGAATGGGAAAAGCAATTTAGCCTGAAACGTTTCAAACATTGTGATATTACTCATATACATGTTGATTTTCGGCCACAACGATCAAGTTGATACACAGATTAGGCCTAGCAAATGATTTGGCACTGTCGAATCAAGCAATTAAAAGGCCAGAACGGTTTGGAGAGGTGTGCCCCCCAACTCTACACAAATGAAAGGTGGTGTGAATAAAAAAATATGGGTGCCATTTCTCACTTTCAAACTGTTTTGATTAAAACAATTCAGGGTATCTTGATAAACTAAAAATATTTGAATTGATTCAGGTCAAATCGATTTTTATGAACATTCTCTAGATGTGTGAGAAACATCCCATAGTCACAAGTCCAAGAAGCTGAAGAACAAAAAAAAATTCCATGCCTCATGCCGGACTCATACCCACGCCCACCCTGACTACAGTTATTGATACCTACTACAAACTCAATGCTACAGTTCCTAACGCAGTGCGATAGTTGACTGAGCCACGGGGGCAGCAGTAAAAATTTGAATTCACCATAGTTATCATAAGCTTGGGCCTGAGCCTACTATAGATTAGTACGACCAGTGATTTTCAAAAGCATAATGTCCTTTGGGCCTAGGGCCTATAATTTATCAAGTGGCTTGAAGAGTGAAAACTAGAAGCGTTTAGCGTTTAGCTAGTCTACAGGGCGCGAGGCCAATGCCGAGGCCTAGCTTCCTTTTGGCAAGTGCCAATCCCAAAAAATTGAGTAAATATGCTGTATGTCTAACCGATCTGTTTCAGGGTTATGTTGGTTTAATGTTTCATAAGTTTTTAGGTTACACATACGGCATATTTACCAGAAATTGACTTAGGGATTAGAATTAGACCTAATATGAACCTGGGTCAGTAATTACAACACATCGTTCAACAGAACCTGATGAGAAGCATGTCTGTTAACAATTTACCTGCTCGTAGGTACGAAGTCTGTGTCATCATCTGACGCAAACATGTTGATATATTATCCTAATACAAATTGTGTTTAATTATAGTAGCGGAAATGATCGTATCTAATGCGTTATTATATAATATACTTTTAAAAATTGACATCACACCCAAAGTCTGAATGTCAAAAAGTGACTCACAGCCATCTCAAATCACAACAGGCCGATCGCAAATGACATTATTAGCGTTGCGCAGTAAGCTAATACGGGGATCAACTACTTTACCCACTCGATTGTGTAAACACGAGAAACAGCTGTTGCATTGTGGAAAGCTCACGAAAAACACAGTGGTGTGGATCGGCCTCAATTGAGTACTTTTACCTAATTTAAAAATGCCTGTGCTTATGTTATATTATCTATAAACGTAATACGTTTTGTGAATCATATTGAAGACGTTGAGCATCAAAACGCAAGGACAAGACTCAACATAGGCTTGCAATGGCATCAAACCCAAAGGCTGACCAATCTGCAATTAACATTAGCTCACAACTGAGGTGTAGGCCTAGCCCTAGTAGACCAACTAATAATAAAAGAATTTCAAATAGACCGTCTAGAAGTGTCAATTATTTGGCTCAACAAGTTCCAATTAGTGGTGTGAGCCACAGTGAGATTCACGAGCAGTATACCCCATGTAGCGAGAGGAAAGTTTTTCCAATTCCTGAAGAAGGAACACCAGTTGTGAAAAAAGTAGTGAAGAAAGCTGGTCCGTATTTACTGGGTCCTACTTTAGGAAGCTCGCCTGTTAAAAGTATTATACAATGTTTGGCACGGAAGGATGGAACTGATGATTTCTATACAATAAAGGTTTGTTATTAGTTGAATATTGTAGACTACGAAAATGCTGGCCTATGCCTATTGGGTCAGCGTCCCAGTCTCCGGCCGCTCGAGCACTTTCTTCAACTTAAGAATTTATTGAACTTGTGTTCAGCTCGCTCACATTATCGATGGGGTGCATCATAAGCAAAAAGAGATGTTGACGTCATATTTTGATCTGTCAAATTTAGTGTGGGTGCTTCCAGAAGTTTAATGAAATTCACTTTGTGATGAAAATACACTGCTTTCGTTTACGGCTACTGCAGAACACTAAGCTCCAGTTTCCGGTTAGGCTTGCGTCAGATTCCGGCCGGCTGCGATTGTCCGTACCTAGTGATGGGACGTTGAAAATTTTCAACGTATTGAAAATTTTCCAATTCATTGAAAACTTTTTGTGAATTTAATGGAATTAAATGAATTCATATAATTCATCCCTACTGATTTTTTCCCAGTGATTTTCAAAATAAAATCATTGGATTTCTTTCAATTTGAACATTGAAAATTTTCAATGCAAATTTTCAATGGGAATTTTCAACATTTTTACTTATTTACTTTTCGATTAGGTAATTTTCAAGACTTTTCAAAAGAGGACAGTACAATTGAGTACTGGCCCCACCTACGGATGATCGCCGAGAAGTCAACACATTTAGTGATGATCTACCGGTATCTATGCGTGTTCACAAACTTCAAAAAGCCAGTACCGGTACCGTAATTATTTTATGTAGACCCTACTCATTTAGGGTCTTGACAGTTTTGTAAGCAAATGCACCTTCAATGTGGTGGTTCAACAAATTGTTTCAGTATTCACTAAGAGTGAATTCAAACTCCAGTTTCTTCTCTGACAACTTATGTCATAAAAAATTGAAAATTTCAAACTTTTGAAGATTTTCCTGAAAATTTACATCACTATCCATACCTAATACTACTGACGCTTTGGTGTTTCGACAACCGTTTTAGTGCCAAGTGCGTAGTTACGAATTGGCTGCCATGCAGTTGTCATGAGATGTACATGAAGTTTTATTTTGCGTGTTACATATCGATATACCTCCAAACTGTCGAGCTTTCCATGGCCATACAATATTTTTGATGGGGGAATAAGATCAAGGAAGCTGTTCGAAAATAAGAACAGACGATGTCCAACGTCTGTTCTAGTAAGAATTGAGCAATATTAATAGAGTGGCTGGAAACCAGGGTGCTGACCCTAGTGCCCTAGGCACTGTATCTAGGTGGCATAAGGCTATAATCCCCCCCTATATTACCTATGAACATATCTCTCTTCAAGGCCTCCTTCATTCACAGTCATGTACACCACACCACCCACTTCAAAACGCACCAGACTGCAACTAGATTTGTAAACATGGTATTGGTACTGAAACTATCTCTGATCAATGCTCTGCTGCACGACCCGAATTACCGGTACTGCGTTTTTAGAGGATAAATAAATTGCCTCGTAATGTTATTGCAGGATGTACTAACCAATGCTTTGCATATTTCAGATTTTGACTTTGAAAAGTGCTGATGATGAATCTCAAGATGATAGACAGGGAAAGATGCTCCTCCATACTGAATATTCATTACTCTCACTTTTACATAATCAAGATGGAGTTATTCACCACCATGGATTCTTTAAAGTATGTTTATTTCAGTTATAACAAATTAGAAATTAGTGTTGAAGAGCCATACAAATTAAGATTCAAATACCTGATTGTTATAATGTTAGCGGAATGTTCAAGTCTGGTGTTTCTAGTGTTTGCTTAGTCATTTGAGTAAATGTAAATTGGGAATGCCATCGTTTATCGATTGTCAGACATACCACTAATTGTAATTAATCTGTAGTCTACCAGCCAAAATTCGATTATTAGTTGGGCCTATTATTTATTTGATTGCTGGTTAATGCTTTGGAACTATGCTCAAAAGTTTGCGCTGTGATTCCATGATGAATGGTTAAAGGATGGTATCATGTAATAAAGCTACGCGTGGCTTGTATGAGCATACTGATAGGTAATTGTTCGGACATATATTGTAATTTCACTAATTTGTGAATTCCGGTAGTATTTACTTAGTTATTTTTTCTTGTTATATTTGACAAAAATATCTCAATTATTCAAACAATTGATCGGTCAGGAATAATCGGTTAGGCCTATCATTTGAAAATTGTTTAATCAACCTCTGTTTTTTGATGACATAGAACGGCAACCTACCGGAAATAGTGCTGGTGTACATTCAGTAAAATTAGACAGATTTTATTATGAACGTGCAACTTTTTCTACAGGACTGTGCTCTTGAAGAGAGACAAACTGCTGACGGTTCAATGGTTTACACTGGCCTCGTTAAACGTCGACTTTGTCTCGTGCTCGATTGTCTCAGTGCTCACGATTTCAGTGCAGACAATGCAGACTTGATAAACTTGCAGCATTACGTTATCAGAGAGAAGAAGCTCAGCGAAAGAGAAACCATCATCATATTTTACGAAACGGTCAGAGTTGTTGAAAATTTACATAAAGTAAGTACTGGCATTTATTAATACCTAATACTAGGAAAATGCAGCTCATGCACTGTAAGATGAGCAAAATATCTGAATGACATAAGCATAAGCTTACTCGAAACCTACACACCTGCACTTAGAAACTATTAATCCAAGTCAGTCACTGCCTTTCTATTGCAGCCAACTTGTTGATCATTCTTTTAAACTTGAAACCACTTATTCATCATTTTTGAAACATTGGCATATAGACCTACATTCATTTTATTAAAAAATGCCGTGATCAAATTTCTTGAAATTTTGTAGGAATGTAATAGAACAACGATTAAGCCTACATGTATCACACTGCCGAGATACGTTTAAGCCGAATTGAATTGATTTAGCCAAATTGAACCTGAAGCTGATTCAACATGCTGCTAAATACGTCAATTTGGCAGAACCGATCCAGTTCTGACACACTTTCAGATGCGATTTAGCACTGTCAAAAATTGACGGGAGTGTGTGAATCCATCTCTTTCTAGAGTCTCACACAAGGGAGATTTGGGGGCAAGACAAAATAGTTTAACTCTAGGCCACTAGGTGTCTCATTCACCGAAGCAGTTAAATGGCCAAAATAACAGTTAGATTTCATGTGCTCACTGTAGCACAATGGTTAGCACGGCTGACTCCCATGCCAGGGATCTCTGGTCGCATCTCGCCAATGCTCCAATTTTTTTTTCAGATTGGTTCCTCCAGAGTTTATATATAAAGGAACATGGTCAATTATTTTTATTTGGACAAAGCCAGGTTGCGGACAGTAGGTTAGGTTATTGGGTTAGGTTAGTGTATAAACCTCGCATATACCGCCGGCAGGCAGAACGGAGCTTATATATCGGGAACTGGTGTCGGGTGCACTGTAGCAGTGAAAATTATAACTAAACTGTTTGCTCAAAGTCTCCCTTGAGTGAGACTTCTCTTTCTATGAAAACGAAGTTAGACCAAATGAAAGTTGCCAATTGGATTACAAATATTTGAGATTCGAGGCTTACTTCAATCTAGATTGTTAATGAGATATAATTTATTATTCGAACATCTTACATGCTGGGCAGAGCTTGATCTGTTGCATACGCATTTTTTTTTGAGATTGTCAACTTCTATTTACTGTGATGTGATTTGCACCCTTGAAATAAATATAGGAAACACCATATTTTTTGAAAACTTTCTGATGCCTGTGCTGTGATTTCATACAATCATGTTATCAATAACTTATGACACTATGAAGAATAATGTCTTGTTTCAAGACTTGAATCGAATGATATATGAAATCCTTTGTCCTTCCTTTTTTGATAATGGATTGGCACTGTTGGTATATTTCAAGTGGTTTCATACATTAATCAATATGCATTTTTTTCTGTAGAAGAACATAGTTCACAGAGACCTGAAGCTTGGGAATCTGGTATTAAATCAACGTACTCACCGAGTTACTATCACGAACTTCTGTCTCGGCAAACATTTAGGCAGCGAGAATGATCTCCTAAAAGATCAACGTGGATCCCCAGCATACATATCGCCGGACGTTCTGTGCGGGAAACCTTATCTAGGTACTCTTCTTGCACGTTCAAAATTAATTGGCTGAATAATATCGTAATCGTATTAATAATATAAAATTGCTTTCTTAGCTGTCAAAAATATAGTTTGTAAGATTAGAATTTGATCTTTCAAATTGTCAACAAGTAGGCCTATTACCAAAGTTTTTTATTCTTCACTAAATCCAACCTTAATAGATCTTGACTCCAAAAATGTACCTAGGCCCCTATAAATTGATATATTACCATAATATGAATAATAAACTTGAATTAGGTAGGCTTATAGGCCTACATGGAATTATTTTAAATTTGATCAAATATCTTTTATAACAAAGAGTGTAGCTGAATAATAACAACTCAACCCATACCACTTGTATAGTTATAATAAGTTTGGAGTTTACTATATACACCATAGGTCAGGGCTTCTCAACTGGCGGCCCGCGGGGCCTTTTCAAACGGCCCGCAGTATGATCTTATAAACCAACGTAAAATCATTGTATTTTATTATAACATTCTGTGTAGTCAAATTGAGAATATGATTTGGTAAAGCTGGATTCACAATGCAAACTAATGATTAGTGATTAATGATCAACTAAAGTTGGCAGATACGGAATCAGTGTTGACGTTCACATTGTGTTTAATATTAGTGACTGACCATGAAAGTTAACTAACTTTCAACTTTAGTATTAATCATTAGTTTCAATCATTAGTCCGACCAATCAGAAGTCGTGAATTCAAAACGACAGGAAGTCAATGCAAAAGGAAGCTATCCCGCTCGATGAACCGCTCGTTTACAGCCTTCTAACATGTAGATTTCAATTTGAATCCGTCATCTTAAGACAGCTACGACTCATGAAAATTAATTCCCATTTCAAGCCTATGTGAATGCTCATTTTCTTAATTTCAGTATTTAGTATTAGTCACTAATCATTAGTTTGATTGTGAATCCAGCTTGAGGGTTGAACTGTTGTACCAAGGCTAACGGTAGGGGCGGCGTTTGAACTGACATCATAGTTGATAATTTCTGACTAAATATTCGTATTCTGTCCTACCATTTGGCTTGTGACAGCATGCATACCCAAATGGCAATATTGTGAGAGAATTGGCAGTATTGTGATATGGCGCAAGAGGGGAACCTCTTGCGCCATATCAGTAATATTAACCGAAATAAAGATATAAAGGAGGAAAGTGCAATTTAAATAATTGAATTTGGATTTTTCCAAAAATATAAAAAATATGTTGTTTGTATACCGGCGTACTATATTGAAAACAATTGAAAAATGAATATAATAGCCGCGAATACCGGCGCACCATATTGAAAACAATTGAAAAATGAATGAAAAATCATTGAGCAATCAATTGTGTGGCCAACCTCGACTTTTCCCGTGAAAAAATGGCTCTTTGAGTTATATAGTTGGAAAGATCTGCCATAAGTGATGGTACTTTCAAGAATAGGGCATGGCCGCATGGTCGGTTTGTAATACTTTGGCACAAAGCTGTAGTTAGGGTAGCCCTACCCAATGTAAATGGGATACGTGTGAAAAGTAAAAAGTATAAAATTAATTTATTCATGATATAATTATAATGAAAACGCAAGTGAAGAAAACATCGTTGCCCAATTATTTATTGTTTTGTAGACGTTGTTCTTAAATTGATCAATTTTTATCTAAAGATCTTTCATGTTTTGAAGTTTAAAATTTAAACCCCTTTTTTTTAGGTAAACCATCAGACATGTGGGCATTGGGAGTCGTCTTATTTACAATGCTATATGGCCAGTTTCCTTTCTACGATTCCAGTCCGACGCAACTGTTTGGTAAAATAAAGGCAGCTGATTACACAATACCCAAGTAAGTGAACTATGTGAAGGTGAACAAATTTTCAACCTTGCCAACTTTCATGTTCACATCTATCTTGATGCTATGGTTAGTGCTAGTGTAGGAGGCCTACAACTATTGTGAATAGCAAAAGACGAACATTTCTCTTGTTATAGAATTGAACATACGTATGCATAGGGTCTAGGGCCCAATTTAAAGCAAATTGTAACCAAAGTCCTCAACTCAAAATGTAAACCTCATATTAATATTGACTCATCATTTTGCTGCAGTGATGGACGTGTTTCTGAAAGTACAGTGGCAATAGTTAAAAAGCTATTGGTCCTCGAGCCACAAAATCGAATGACTGCAGCAGAAGTAATAGATTCGTTGGCGGTTATCATCAACAGTACCAAAGTTCCTTCGTGCTCGTGCAAACCATTACAGGTAAGGTTTTAATTGATCGCTTCTGATCTTATATTTCATCAACATATTAAGAATCAAATAATGTTGAAATATTCTTTTAATCCACATTCACTGTGTTCATAATTTGTTATTATTGCACGTAATTTTGGGCAATAACATATGTATGAGACGAAAGGAAGATGAGAGAATACCGAGAGCTTTGTTTGAGATGCCAGAAAACGACCGAGTCAAGGTACGGGGCAAAGATGGCAGGAGTTAGTAAGGCAACCCTGGAGATGACCAGATGAATTGAGAATTGTAGCATGAGAGTAGGAAGTAGTACCTTAGGAAGAGGATGGTGAAGTAGAATCAAGACTTGGAGGAGGCAGGAACCAACGACTGCCCTAGAAGTTGGTTGAAGACACACTCTGAGTATTCTGACCTAATTACTGTGGTCACCTGAGAATGAGAGATATTTATACTATTATTCCAATTTATGAACAGCTTAGGAATACATTGAAAACTCATCATGGTTGCATCTCATATGTCTGGTGGCTGCATGATAAAATAATGTGTTTATACCAGTATTGATCAAATTGGATTCACCAGAATTACTTTTTTATCTCTTTTTGTATCTCTTCTCCAGTTGTCAGTTATGTCAGCCGGTAGGTGTATCGAGAGAAGCTCTACGGCTGTTCCACTACTGGCATAGGAACTGTTAGCTATATAGATGAGGGAGCCGTGTAACAAAAATGTACATTAATAGCACTAACCACGATTTTAGACGTTACGTACAAGAGCAGCATCGAATTTCAAGATTTTTTAATGAAAATTTTACTGACACAATCAAGAAGATTGTTTTTGATCATTTCTTGTCCAAAATGCGTCTGAAAAAGGATTTGTGGTTAATTTTATTGAACTACAATTTTAAATTATTTCCCATTGGTCATTGATATTTAATCCATAGATGTCAATAATGTTAATTCCAGTTACGTTCGTTGATCAATTATCGGTACTGTATTTATAACATTCATTTTTTACCTTTAGGTTGTGCCAGATATTGATAATCCAGAAGAAGAAAAGTGTGATAAAACTCATAAACAAGCAGACGAGAAGAATGGTGTGGAAGACGTTGATGACTTTGCTAATCAAATAACGCTTCAAGTATGTATTCGCCTTTTATATTATTTGATATTGGCCCATTTTCTATGATATCTGCAGTAGGAAATATCACTAGGCCTACGAAAGAATGTTACTTTTACCATCTTGAATGATTTCATTAGCATATCAAATACTGTATATGAAATGGAAAGAACTGCAGTAGTTGCATGAAGAGAAGAGTAGTTGTGACTTGTGAAGGTGAAGAGAATGAAGTAACAAAAAGACTGAATAGACACGTATCAAATTCCCTAGATTTGGTTCATCCCGCTGCAATGTTACCCTAATCATGGTCACCTGGGTTTATACAATTAATTAATCAACCATCTATTGGTTCTACATTTTGTCTTGCATTTTCGATAGATTTTCATTTTGCCACATACACTTCAGCCATTATAAGTGTAACAAAGAGTGACCTGCCACAAGTGGCCATATTTGAAAGCTCAGTTTTGAGACTTTTTACTTACAGTGTCTCAAAGCCAATAAACAATACGTGGGAGAAACTCAAATTGTTTTAACCCATGGTCGTACAGCATTACTTCCCTGTATTTGTCATTAACAAAATAAAGATTATCAACAATATATAATGTTGAAAATAAAGTAAAAGAAGTTATTTTCTAGTGGTTTTGACTTTTGACTATAATTGGTAAGAATGGCAAAAAATAGGCCACTTCATAATATCCAATGGCAATAGGCCTATATACCGGTATGTCAATCCAACAATGAAATTTGAAGTCATGTTATAAGGTTGTGCTCTGTTCATTTCATATTTATGTAGGCCTAGGCCTACACTGTACATCTTTTACTTGACTGAACAATTGAAAAGCCAAGAAAGCCTACTTAAAATGTGTTGAATACATGTACCCTGTACTTGTTTTTAATTTTCTTATCAACACCTCCCGAGTTTGTTAATATAGCGATGCTATAAATCTACATTTTCATGCTTCTATCCTTCATTTTGTCCCATTCATAATTCGATGGTGTCCAGTCCAAAGGGTCTAACCACAAAAAGTAAATTGTTCAGGAGGCATAGAAAACCATCTACAAAATGCCATTTTAATGTGAAATGAAGCGTTTGATGATGTATATTGAACTATTTTTTCATCTTTATTTATCATATGATTATTTTATATATATTTGTGTTAGTTGTCATGTAAACAACGAAAATGTGGCAAAAAATAGGCCCAAATGCTGTCTGTGTCTCCGAGTCGCCTCATCAAGTTTTGTGGGTTAGGTAAACTGATTTGTGGATTAAAACCACTCATATTGTGGCATAGGCCTTTTTGCTTACCTCTATGACTTGACCAACGTGCCAAGTGGCCACTGAAGTTAGAAACATTAATTTAAAATTCTAGGAGTGAAATTGGGCCACGCCTCATGAACCAGAATGTGCCCCGTATTGCAATCTATCGGAATATATCAAAACCTCGATTTCGAAAAAAATGTGAAAAAATGTGGGTTATAACCAGGTTTTATGTAACGTATATATTTTAGGAATGCTGTTCGATATGAAAATTGCAAACGATATGTAAAGTTTAATATCAAATATCGATTGGAAAATATCAAAATCAAGTGGGAAAAATGTGAGATTAGAAGTCATTCTTGATTAGTATGTAGGCCTAATAGGGTTCAAGTTTCTTTCCCAACCATTTCACAATACTTATGGTAATACCGGTATACAAAATTACATTCGACTCCTTGAGATGGTCAATTCCTTTTTTAAAGAGGAAGTCATTTGAGTAATCTGGTAGTTATCTCATAAAACTCTTATAGGCCTACTAGTAGTTGATAACCCAATACGAGCATAACTTGCTCTTTCCCCTATATACACATTATAGGCTACTCAGCGAACACCATTACTGACAGTAACGAGAAACCTTGCGCAAATCAAGGCCCTATTATTCACTTACCACTTGTTTTTGTCACTTGATAGTTGGTTGTTCGAGCTATTACTTATTTTGGCCATTTACGATTTCTAAATAAAAAATTGATCATCGTTTCGATATCGAATCAAAGTACTGAAATATCAAAGTCGAACGACAATTGATATATAGATACTGCTGTGTATATAAGTTTTGATTGTATGTAAATGTGAAGGAATTCCAAATGAATGACAAAAAAAAAAGTAAAAAATACAGTAAATACAATATAAACGTGCAGCCAATATCGAGTCCATGTAAAATAGAAATTGTTCCAGCAGGGAAGTTATTCTTGTCCTAAAGGAATTCATACTGCACCAACTTCCATTCTACGGTATTCTAAATTCAATTCTATTTATTATCGACTCCATTCGGAGTGTATCACAAATATTATGAATTGAAAAAATGTAAGGAGACCCAATTACCGTGATTCTGCTATTATAGAACACAGGAATCTAGCTACCATTGTATGTCCAAGATTCCTACCTCGTTTCATAAGCAATGTTATGTCATCACAGGAGCAGATCGAACAAGTACAGCAAATTCGACCAATGGCGACACAACCTCGAAGAGCTGGCCGTATTCCAGTTCAGCGAATTGACCAAGACGCAAGGGAAGTGACTTCTACGGAACTGGCTCGCTTCCAGCATATTTTGCCTCGAAATGTCTCCCAACTGGACAGGTCACGGTCACTCCAGTCTCCGACATCGGGTAGAAACTCGCAAGTTCCCGTACTTCTGCCGCAAGAAATTAGCAACACGACCCAACCTATCCATGAAGATGCATCAAACGCAGTAAATCAAACACTTCAACAATTAAGAAATGTTGAAATAGTGACCTCCAACATTTTGTCCGATATCGAATCATCAATAACGGGATTTGAAGCAAGAACTCCAGAAACAAATAATAGTGCAGAGCCAATTGTCGCCTCGGTCTCTTTGTCAAACAGTAACTCTCGTCAACAGCAGCTTGCGTCATTTCTTTCGTCGATCGGTCTCTCTTCCGCTGTGATCCCTCGGGGATCTGTCAGCGGGCCACTCGTGGCAACTGGAACGGAAAGTAACACGGTATCGGATGCGACTGCAACACCGTTCAGTCGTCGAGTACCATCGCAACTGTCGACTCGTGCACAAAGAAATATTGTACATAATCTTTCTGTCATAATTCGTAACCGTCTCGAGGCTCGAAGACACCAAGCAGATTCTAATGGAGAAAGAAGATAACGTACAAGAATAATCATTTATTAGACCCCAAAAAGTATGTTCATTTGAAAAGTCGGAATTCTTAAAACTTTGGATAAAATGTAACATTTGTGCAATCAGTTGTTTTCAAGTGTGTAGACCAAGTAAAACTTCTTTAAATAATAACAAAAAGACGTGCATTTGGTACTGGTTTTTGTGTACTGTTTAATATTGAAATTAAATATAAGAATCTACAATGAGTCATATGTAATTATTATTAGGCTATACATTCTTGAAATAAAATCATTTCTTAATATATATATACAATACACTTTCAAGTCACCAAATTAGGGCAAAACATTCTTAGGCAATGAGTTGATCACATGATAATAAAAATTGCCATTCAATATGAAATCACTGATATACAAATGAACAATTGAACACACTACTTACTTTGAGAAAGAATAATTTGATGTATACCTGCTAACAATAATGGGTTCATTAAAAAGGTGCCTGTGACATCCCATCAAGCTGGATGTGGTAAGTTGACATTGATATACGTAACTGTACTGAAATAATTTGAACAAAACATGGCATTGACTATTTACCTGATAGTACAGCATGCTGCTAGGCATGCCAAACTAGGGTGTCCTACTGTCCGGCATACTTTGGTGTATTCAATCCATTAGGCCTACTTTCCATGAACGTTAAGATTTTATAGCAGAAAAAACACCATTACAACTTCACAAACACTCAATTCGATTTGGAAATAGTGGCTTCATTTAGATTACATCTTGATAACCCTTGGGATATTTGGTATAATTACTATTTGATTATCTAGTATCAACATAGAATCTTTGCAATACATCAAACTGAAATACCATCTGAATATTTAGTTGATGTGATAACATTTACATATTATCCAAATAAAGTAATGAAAATTGATGATGATAATCAATAAACCATTCTTGTTTTCCAATTACTACATACAATGCTATTCTTAAGTAAGGCCCATCATTTTCAATTACTAGCATACTTGCCGTAAGTTGGCAGATATGATCGACCATGCGTCCCATCAATTAGCGTTAATGGTCGGGTGTGTCAATAAGCCAATTCAACGGCAAGTACGATTAGAACATAAAACCAAGAATTACGTATTGATTGCCCTTTTATCTCAGCAATATTTCTAGTTTTAGAGACGTTATATGTACGAGACGTCATTTCACCAGTATGAGGGACAAGTAGACACTCTGAAAACAAATCATGAATAATTCACAGTGGATGTTACATATGCGTACGAGTGTCTTAACGAGGCTAATCGTACGATACAAATAACTGCACCAAAAGAAGTATGATTTTTGGCTGTTCATGGCCTAGCCGTTAATTCGGGGCGATTGTTTCAATTTTTACACACTGTTTCAATCATTCCCTTATCTCGCCTACGAAGATTATATTTGGTTTAGGAAGAAGCCCCAAATATGCAGTCGTTTGGACACATGCATTACTGTAAAACAGGCAAAATATTCCCGGTCATATACATAGTACAGTACTACTTACAAAGATATCATTTAGGTATATACCACCTTTTGGCATTTCAACACATAACTAGCTTTACGATAAGTTTGCTTTGTTAGGGAGATAAAACTAGTGTGGCCTCATAATAGTCAACTACTGTATCTCGAGTTGTATAGTATAACTTTGGTGTCACAAGCTATCATATCCTGTGGAAGTAAGCAATTTACAAGCAGAAAAGAGAACATTAATAATCAATTTAATGATACTATATTCACCACTAAATAACGAGTCAGGCGTTACAGCAGCACATGTAGACACCAAATTCGTAAATATTACATCTATTACGAACAATATACTTCTAGTTATCGACTTATTGTATATTAAAAAGTGTGATGTAATACAATGAAGTTTAGCTAGTATTAACAAAAACACTCCATTTTTGGAAATATACCAGGCGTACATACTGGTATTTTAGAAACCCAACTAACATTATTTATATTCATTGAATTAAATAGATTTTCCCACAATTAACCTAGATACAGTACAAGGGCATTCTCCAAGTGAAAGCGGATTAGAGTTATCCGAGCCATCACTAGGATAAAGTTTGCATTTTGAAATCTCAAGCAAACTAAAAATAATGATCAGGTGTTGAATGGTTAAAATAGTATACATACGATAATGCATTCACACGAGCAGGAAAGACAACTTGCATGGATTCAGTTCTCTTCTTGGACGTAAAAACGCCAATTGGTAATTTATACAGTTCATATCGAGCGGGTACAGTTTCAACGTACAAATGGAAATGTGAACGTAACAGTACCTTGCACTTGTCACTCTACTTGAGCGCAAGCGCGAGTCTCCCGATCCTCTTGCGCGAACAGTTGTACGTGTTTGTGCCAGGCTGGGCTGTCCGTGAACACAGGAACGACCTTGGAAGTAATTGCGCGATGTGCCATTGTGTGAGCTAGGAGAGCTACACTTGGCCACACCCACCAAACAGGGAAATACTCACTCTCGTCAAAGTTCTATATTTTTTTTTTGGCCAAAAAGATGGATTTGTCTTGATTTAACTACAGTGAAAAGCTGGCATTTTGTGTAACAAATGTATAAAATTACTCGTTTATTGAGCATAAATTTCAACAAAATTATTAAAAAAAGTCTGAACTAAAACTGACTATGCTTATAAATAATTATGTACCAGAGTCATCTATAAATTATTATAAAACTAACTAGGAGTCGCGAATTGATTGAGCACCACAAATGTTCGATTAATGACTGGTTGGCTATGAAAGCCTAGGTAACATATTTTACCATTGTTTTAGTGTGTTCAGTACATTTACCCGGCGGATTTATATTCACATTTCCTGTGTTCACATTCACTCACAACCATAGCACTGCGGGCATCATGCCATCAACATCGCTGGAAACCATATCACGTTTTTCCTCGTGCTTTTTTAGCACTCTTCAACCTCCTTCGTATCAGTCGTTTCGACTATCTGTTCCTGTTTCTCGTCGTTGCACGGTGTGCTATCTCCACCGCACTCTGCGGCTATAGTTGGTTTGGGTTCAGCATCACTTATTACCGGTACTTCTTCTTGTATTTTCAATACTACTACTACCTCCTCTTTCGGTTCTGGCTCTTTCGGTTCCGGCTCTTTCGGTTCCGGCTCTTTCGGTTCCGGCTCTTTCGGTTCCGGTTCTTTCGGCACCGGTTCACTCGGTTCTGGCTCACTGACTTCCGTTATCAAGTCCACTACCTGTTCCAAGTCTGATTCTACCTTCGATACAATCTCGTCTAGACCTGGTGAAGCATTGCTCCACCGTGATCGCCTTCTATCCGCCTTGCTTTGAGCCGCAGCTTCGTCGTCCGTTGGCTTCTCTTCGGCTTTGTTTCCTCTCCGGGCGGCATCTTCGTCCCGTCTCCAGGTCAGCGGCCCGTTACCTTCTCTGAAGCCGGGTCCCGGTCCTGGTCCCTGCCGTCCGCCACGAGGCATTCGAGGCTCCCACATCCGCGGACGGCCGTCGTCTCCTCGACCACGATGGTCCATTTCGTCGAACGGTGGGCGACAAAAGTCGTCGCCAGGAGGACCTCGAGGTTGGAACATCGGAGGCCCTTGGTTATCCATCCACATGCCTGCAACGTCATTCTGATTAGACAAAATTTGGTTACACCAGCCAATAACAGATATTGTGAATCTGTGATTGGATGCTGCACCTAAGCTTTAAATCATTGTTTATCAATGGAATAGGAACACTTGGATCATTTATAGAGGAAACGTCTTCAGAGAAATAATAATGAAATAATTTTTAATACAAATATTAATATGTAAACTAATTATACGAACATGAAGAAAAATATATGGCCATTTGCACTTCACAACTTGGACATAGGCCTATAGGTAGAGGTGTTTGTTTTTCGTAAGTCACAAAATTTTCTCAGTTTATTAATATAATTTACAAGTCGCAGAAATACGCAAAATATGCCTAAATTCGCTCAGAACACCGCAATAGACTCGAAACTAAGAAATATTCCCCGAAAAACCTGTTTTAAAAAAATGTCTTCTCATGAAAAAGCACGATTTTCTCAAATTCAATATTTTTTTATTTGACATGTGAGTTGTTTACTGCTTGGTGGGCATGCGTGCTATCTGCATGTATGCACTTGTTCTGACCTTGACGACTACAAGCAGACCACGAGACTATGATGAGCTCGAAACATTCGTTCGGCCAAGCGCCAATGGAAGCATTGTAAGACAATGGAATACTGTCACCTTGGACCATTTAATTTGATATTTTCAAATTTCAGCTCACACACAGAGAATTTTCTCTATGTGGGCTTCTTATCTTTATTAACAAATTGTTTAAAAAAAAAAGAAGAAAATTGTAAAGTGTGTAAGATGAGAATAAAATGAGTTTAAAATGAAAATATGAATGAAAAAGTGAGCCACTTGATTGGCATTATCGGAGCAGCTGAGAGCACATAATCAGTGACGAGGCCCGTACTCTCGGCCAGCCGCCTAGCTTTTTCTCGCGCGCAATACAAAATTGACTAAATTCTAACTGGGAAGAGTGATGATGTATGTTGAAGAGGAGTTTTTTTGATAATCTGAATTTTTATAAATCGTCATTATTTTTTGGGGGTCCCTTCCATTTCGTATTAACAATGGTTTACTTGTAAACTGTGTACTTGAAAACTTGATTAGGCCCTACTGTTTTTTTCACACTTCATAAAATGTAATTTACACATGACATAAGGCAAAAAAAAAAACATCGCACCACCAAACACCGAAATTTTCAAATACAGATGCAAAAAACACGAAATCATAACATCATTTTCAAACCCTTCCACCTATACGCTAAGTAATGAATAAATCTATTCTACTACTGGTACCGTTGGTATAGGTCTACTCTATAGACATGTATGTTTCTTTGATGAAGTAACACATTTGGATAGTATCATTATACTTAGTTGTGCTAAATTCAAATTATTTAGATTTTTTTTAGTTGAAACGTACACAATTTCAATTTACACATACACTGAATGGAAAAAGATCATTTGAATAAAGAGTCGCTACTCTACTGTGACCAAGGCAATAGCTGAAACGTCAGAATATCATGTGTGCATTTCATTCAATTTCTGTGTTCTATCATAAATCTTGGTAAGCTGCTCTTCTTTCTCTCTCTTTTATACAATTCATATAATGAAAAATTTCTTATTTTCTACTAGGGATGCTGTTTGATATCAAATAGTGGCATTGATTAATTGAAAATTTCACTATGTGTCTAATTGAGTAATTGGTCATAATTTTGAGGAAAAAAATCTATATTCGAAGAAATGATTGGTAAGAATAACAGGAAAATCCAGTGAAACCTCTAAGCATTGTTCCCGGATCCATTGTTCTCCTGTTTGCATCTTCATTTTTTCATACTCTACTCCCATATAGGCCTAATCGTTGAATTTTCCGAGATGGATCATTTTCCTGGACGGATGTTTTTACTTTCCTGGTCCCTTGAAAAACGATGGATGGAGGTTTCACTATAGCCCCTACATGAATACAATTTACACTGGAAAGCACCAACTCAAACAATTGGGCCCAAAATGAAAAAATAAAATGAAAAAATTAGGCGCCTCTGCTCCATCGACACCAACCCACGACCATTCCTCTCGGAAGCACAGTGCAAACTTTCACAACTTTGACAAATAATCAAGTGGATAATATTCGCTCAAAGATTTTAATCGATTATCGACTGACGCAGATCCACTATTGACCATTTGACGGCCATTGACGCCTATGTGCGTTCTTACACTTTCGAATACGTTGCACATAAATCTCGACAGCATAGACATGAGTCAAGTCGATAGATTGTCAGTATGACACTACTGATTGTGAGTATGGGACTTTTACTGACATCTAGGAGATGGATTGAGAAATTGGTATTAATTTTTTTCGTCTACAGAATAAATTAAAAAATGATATAATAGTCACTTGTTATCCCAAAACCTTATTGACAAGCCTCTGAATGCTAAACAGTTAGGGGTGTGCGAATCCATGCTTTTTATTTCCGAATCCGAAAACCAAAATCAGAACCGAATCTTCATTAAAAATACCGAATCCGAACCCGAATCATTTTAGCGTGCATTGAGAAGCGTGATAATGGGACAAACGACACTGCTGATCAAGTAACACTCGATCCAGGAAGTGAAAATCCTATCTCAGCATTCTCATAATTACCCCTGCATAAAACATTTTATGCAGCACAAGTCTAACCATTACAGCAGGCCTGCCACCAACTTTTTTTTTTGGAAATCCCGTTCATGTTACCCAAAAATCCTGTAAAAATCTCATCAAAATATCCTGTAAAATCCTGTAAATTATGCGTTACTAGTTCAGAAAATAAGGAAATTCACCAAAATATATTGTAAAATCCTGTCAAATAAAAGTTGGGAGTTTGAAAAATAAGGAAATTTTTGAATGATTTTTAATAAGATTTATTGGCAAGCAGACTTTACACAACCCTAACACACTGTCTTCTCAAGTTTTACCTTGATTGATATTATCCCGTCAGTTTTTATCAGTATCTTCATCAGTTTTACCTTTTCCGTTTGCCATTCAATTTTAAATTTCTGTCTGTACTTGGACCTATCCGGCGAACGTTTACGTTTATCATTCATAATAATAATTCAATTATTACCGTATTGTCCCGAATATAAGCCGAGGGCTTTTCTCGAAATTTCGAGCCCAAAAGTCACCCTCGGCTTAAATACGAATCTCGGCCTATAATCTGTCAAAAATACGGTTTTTGCTCATTTTAATCGGGCATACTACATCCGCACACTCATAATAACGGAATCGACTAGAAACTGCGAGGTATTCCACTGAAAACACGTTTAATAAATGTTTTATCATGAAGAAGCATCATTTTCTCAATTTCCATCATTTTTATTTGACGCGCAGTTATAAACATAAGCACGGAGCTGTTTGCTGCATGGCGTCTGTCATCCTACTAGTCTATTACGCACGCGCTACTGCGTGGCCGTGACGTGTGTGGTCTAACCAAAGACCCTAGTGTCTAGCTTCGTTAGAAGTTAGATACTAAGGTCTTTGGTATAACCTTGACAAGGACGAGACTTTTGTTCGTCCGACTCAAGACGGCCAAGCGCCAATCGAAGCCGGCCATATATGACGATCCCACCCACTCGTAGGCTAGTGCTCATCGCACTTGCTCACGCGATCTAGAAAATTGACAATGCAATGTTGCCACATTTTTGGCGCCAAGATTCGAAATTTTCGATTGTTTTATGCTGGACTGAATCTGAATGTGGATTCGATTAGAAAAACATGAATTCGCACACCCGTATAAACAGTGATATCGGCAATTTATCGTTTTACATATCAAGTACAACAATATACCGTACGATTGCGATAAAACCATTTGTTTCCGCTGTAAATGTTATAGTACAAGGCCATTTAAACACAAGTATCTGTGCAATATAACCTGAAAATAACTCGGCTTGGTAGGTAGGGTAGTGATTTCGTAACCTGGCTGTCTAGTGGGTAATCTAATGTCTGGCAATCTATGACCTGCAGCAGCTCCAACTTTTCCAACAAGCGACTGTGGATTTCTGAGATAATCGCACCCCTACCTGGACGAGGTCCTGACGGCTGCATGCCCATTGGTCCGGGCGGGCCTCGAGGGAACATCATCGGTCCTACGACAAACGCGCAAAAGACAAATAAATTCCCAGTTTTTATCTGTGGATATAGGCAATGTGCAAGTTGGATTTCATTAAACTAAAAATGTCAATTTTCATTTGGATTCACCAGTCATTTTAACAGGTAGGCCTACATAGCTATGTAAATTTGTTGATTATGGCATCACTAGTCTCAGCTAGGGCACTCAGCATTTTGATTGATTAATTTGATTGTGATTTGAAATAATCTCGAATTCAGCTTCAATTGTAAAAGTAGGCTTATGTCACACTATTACTTTCAACCAGAATTTTAATGATAAAGGTCAGCTGTCAGTTCTCTGTCTGAACTCTGAAGTGAGATGGGCACTGGTTCAAGTCAAGCTGTAGAAACGGGTTTCTGTACTTGTCTGTTTACCTATCATCACTTCGTTTCATCACCAGTTATCAGTCACCAACACATTTGTACTCCAATTCCCATAAAACTCAGCTGTTGCTGGGGTCATTAGGCACCGATAAAAAAATAAAAATGAAACATCTATGCGATGTAACTCTGGGGGATTATCATACCTGGGCCACGCATCAACGGGCGCGGTCCAAAGCCGTCCGGGCCCATCCTCCTCGGCGGTCCCATCATTCCTCGTGGGCCGAAACCATCTGGTCCGTGGGGCGGGAAGAAGTCTGGATGACCTCGTGAATCGAAGTCGGGATGAGGTCCACGTGGGTCGAAACCATCTGGAGGGCCGAATCCATCCGGGCCAATAGGAAAACCATCCGGGCCAATAGGAAAACCATCCGGAGGGAAACCATCTCTAGGCGGACCTGTATTATAGCGAAGCATGATTGGAAACACTATACCGTATATATACATGTAGCAATTATAGATGTTCATTTTACGGCAAAGTACTTATTTTGGGGAAATTTAAATGTGGTTTTCCATGTATTTGTTGCTAATGTATTTAGTATTTATCAAATGAATAGGTTGTTCACATTTCTCTTTTTTGCATATGAATTACTTGATTACAGACAATGAAATATGAATTGTACCATAGACTAAAAATAAAATAAAATAAAATAATACACAGATCCATAATTGATGGTGAAAAAATTGTACTCGAGAAAGTTTGAAAAAAGTATAAAAGACCTCATCTCGGATAATTTAATCCATGTTTATAATAGTCTAAAATAGAGGTCTTGTATTGGGATTTGGGCTATCTCCGTGCGTTGGAAGACCGATACCAACAGTGCTGCTAGTTCTACCAAAATCCGTGCAGAATGCTAGATGAAAAGAGGCCAGTCACGCTGTCCAGTTGACGTCTTGCGCCAACCAAGACGTACATTTGGTGCGCGCATGCGTAGAGCGTGGTCCACTGGTCTAGTTTCACTGTGGCGTTTTGCACAGATTTTGGTGGAACTAGCAGCCCTGTTGGACACAGCTGAAATAGCTTCGATACAAGACCGTGGCGTAGGTCTATACCTGCATTCGGCGCTAAATACCAATACTAACAATGAAACGAATGCGTTCTCAGAATCATAATTTTCCAGTTTTCATCATTCATTTTGTCCACTCTACTTACACATAGAAAATGTTACATTTTCTTGCACTGGACTGTACGTTATCCCAACAAGAACGTTTTCTCCTGGTCCATAGATAGACGGAGGTTTCACTGTAGCCGTATAAATATCAACACATTACTATCTAGGCTTCTTTCACGTAACAAATGACAAACAATCGTTACCATAGCAACACAGCAAACTGGTGGACTACCGAACATTCTGATTGGTCAATTCCAACTGATGGATATTGTTGTCTGTCAATGTCAACAATGGGTGACATCACTTGACAGAAGCCTATAGGCTGTAGATCACTGTTGTTTACTAGGCAGACCTATAAATAAGCCTAGATGCAACATTTGAAAATGTCAAATTTCCTGGAAAAATTCTTATAATTCTCCAAGACACATCTCTGTACACCATGTACCGGTACCAATTTGATGATCACTGATCAGCAACGAGTCAATGACTTGGTTCATGTAATAGGCCTATATCTCAGTGATACACACATACAAATAAATTGAATAGTTCATTTCCATTTTCTTTCGATTTCAGCTCCACACTCCAGAAGAAATCAGATAAGATTTTAAGATAAATTACTTTAAGGAATGTCTTAAAGGCCTATCTTTAAAAAACAAAATCTGTAAATAGAATTGAACAAAGTTGTGAATACAAATATTTCCCAACAATTATTAATGTACTTCTCAAGTATGCATTAAAAACCAAAGAACTCAAGGCTAACAACAATAACCATCAGTCTATTCTGTTACCCAAGGAAAATTTACATCTATCTACTATCTAGCATCCAGCTATTCAAACTATCAAGTATAAACATACCTCTAGGATTGAAACCGTCAAAGCGCGGAGGTCCTCTGGGATCAAACTCTTCATCTGGCCCCAGCGGTAGGATGTCGAATTCGTCTTCGATTGGCGGACCCCGTGGCCCGAACTCTCTCGGCGGGAAGTTGTCGCGTGGCGGACGGTCGAAGTCGTCGTGTTCTCGCGGATCGAAACCTTCGCCTCGCTCGAACATCGGTCCGTCGGGCGGTCCACCTGATCAAGCAGTATGTATTATTGAGAGTAGGGGTGTGCGAGTCCACCTAATTTCGAGTCCAAGTCTCGGTAAGAATTTGCGTGAGATCGCAAGATTCCGGTTTGTGTCAGTCACCTACTTTGCTCTTTCATTATGTGAAGTTCAATTAGTGTTTCAATGTGGGGCATATCAACGCCAATGTATAAATGCTCTGTCTTTTCAGAACTTGCTCACTGCTCAAGCTGAGAATAGTGTCGAAAATAGCTTCTAATAATGCGTTCATCATTTATATCTCGGAACCTTTACATTTGTCCAAAGACTTTTTAGTGCTAAATTGCTACTAATTTCAAATTTGGTGGATGCTATAAAATGCTATTTTTGGAATAGCTAATGCTAAAAAACAAAATAATTAATGCTATAATTTCATGCCTCTAGGTATAAGTATGGAGTGAATGATGCTCACAAAGTACATGCCTTTATGCAGAGGAACCAACGCCCAACTTGACATAAGTTTCTAACAAAGAGCGCGAGTGTTAGCCAACAAGGCCCAAGCTAGAAGGCCACCGACTACCAGTAAGTAATTGTTTTTCAAAAATTATTTTCATATCAAGTTCTTGTTGTCAAGAACGTGAGTAATTTTATAATTAGATACACAAAAATAAATAATGACTGACTGTCTATTACGTAGTTTGAAATGAAGTTTAATTAACTATGACTGAAAAACTAGTTATGTAGGCTACTTACCTCGCAAGTCGAATGGTGGTCTCATCCCATCATTTTGTCCTATTGGCCTGAACATGCCAGGGGGACCTTGAGGCCTGAACCCTTCTCCACCCGGCATTCTAAATCCTTCCGGACCCGGCCCCCTTGGCGTGAACATGGGCACCATACCCCTGGGTCCAGGGAATTGAGGCCTAGGACCTCCCGCAGGACTAATGGGAGGGGGAACACTTCTTTCTCCCTCTGAATGGGGTAGAGTCATCTTCGGCAGATTCAGCAGCGAAGGCGGAGCATTCCTATCCGTGTTTCCATCACTCGGTATACTTTTCCCGCGGTCTCGACCCCGGCTTTCGTTTCGGTTATCGTTCTTACTCGCGTCGTTCTCGCTCCTACTCTCGTGCCTATCTTTTTTATTCTCATTTCTATGATCATCTTTATTTTGATTTCTATTTTCCCCCCGATCACTTCTGCTCTCATTCTTATCCTTCCTATCGTCCTTCTTTGTTTCATTTCTACCGCTGTCTCTATTCAGACCTCCGCCTGCTAAGCTAAGAAGCCTGTCAGTTAAGCTAAGTTTCTCTGATTTGGCATCGCTTTGACTACTGCTCGATCCACCCCACAATTCACCCTTACTATCTCTGTCTTCGTTGTAACGAGACAAATCTTTCACGCGATAATCCTTGTCTCCTCGATCTCTATCCCTGTCCCTATCTCTATCCCTATCCTTGCGATCTCTGTTGTCCCTATTATCTTTATTATCCCGGTCACTCCATCGACTTCTATCTCGATCTCGGTCCCTATCCCTATCCCGTCCTCGATCGCGATCCATACGATCGTCCCTGTCGCGATTCCTGCTCCCCTGGTAGTCTCTCCCGTCCTTCGAGTCTTTGTTCCGGCTGTCCGAACGCTGCGGTCGCTCGGGACTGGCGGCTCGGATAGGAGGCGGTGGCATCGACATTGAGGGATGCGTGAACGACTGATTTCGAATAGCTGCCAACAGCTGATCACTCAAACGAGGCTGTTGCAATGTTTTATGCTCTTTGTGGTCCTCATCCATTTCCATGTCTTCGCTGTGACTGGAAGGCGGCATGAACTGCATTTGGGGTGGCATCCCGAAAGGGAGACCGTTTCCTTCGGGATTCTGAGCCATCTTGTCCTGCGCTCCGACCGGGCTTGGCAAAGGGATCTGTGCCAGTTGCCCGTGCGGGTTGATCATGTTGCCGAACGGCGAGTTGAGTGACGGAGGTACACCGGCCATCATTTGCTGGTGAAGGAGAGCACCGCCTGGCGGCATCAGTAGTCCCTGCATGCCCGGTGGCGGTACACCAATGGGAACGGAGCCCATCATTCCTGGGCCCATGGCCATACCCATTTGTCCAAGGAGACCTTCAAAATATAATCAAATGACAATTGTAAGTAGAGTAACTTACAAAATGTTTTCCTGTATATTCAAGTTATTGCAGTGAAACAAAATGCATTGTTTCTGCATTCAACGTTTCCCTCCTTGTATCATTAATTTAATAATTTTTCCTCACCCCACTCCCATATAATCAATGTTGCACGGATGGTTTTATTTTCCTGGTCCTTTGAGAAACGATTGCATGCTCACAATAATTTCTACAATGAACTTGATTTATTAGAAAAAATTGGCCAAGTCTTTGTAATTCAAAATATTTTGGCACTGAATTAATCGTTAAGTCTTAATTGTGAGATCCGTGGAATCCTGTTAGGCCCATCACGGTAATTCTTACCGAGTCTAATATGATTGAGCTTTTACTACCAAGTTGAATTCTCTAGCCTACACATAACAAAACTGCAAATTGGAAATAAAATATAAATACAAATGTAAAAAGTATGTAGGCCTAGGCCTGCATTTTAAAAAGTCCAATTTCATCAACTTTTTATACAAGTTTCTAGTTTCATTGAATTGTTTGAACGTAAGCTATGAATGCAAAGGTATGTACTAACGTGGCACGTTGCCGATTCCAAACGGTTGCATGAGTCCCATGGCCCCCGGTGGCGGTCCGTTCAGGCCTGGGGGCGGCATGTCTGTCTGCCTGTGAGGCGGCGGCTGTGAAGTGTCCACTGTCTGGAGGTTGGCCGGTCCGGGGCCGGTGGGCAACCCGTCGGGCAGAGGGATGAAACTGGGAGCTGAGTGCTCGCCCTCTGGTGGTGCCGCCGCCTGTTGAAGGGCGTGAGCTACAGACTGGGCAGCTGATAGAAAAAGAACACATGTATATTGAAATTAGTTACACCCCATGTAGAGAAAGAAGAATTAGCTGAAAACATAACATTGTGCTCAATTGATTCACATTAGGGTTGGGCCTACAATTTGTGATTAAAAAAAAAAGATATTGCAACTATATTATCGAGTATTGATGGAAAAATATCAAAAGTTACAATTTTCAAATGATATTGAGAGGGAAAAAATGCGAGATTGAAAGTCATGAGACCTGATTATTTATAACGTTTACAGTAGGCCTACCGGTAGTTGAAAGCAATCTCAACGACAATATCGAGTGAACTATTTTTGTTCTGAATGATCAAACAAGCAGGCAAAGCTTAATTGCAAATTATATTGTGAAATTTGATTGAACAACGATTGACCTCTCCCCTCGACTTTGCACAATCAAGGTTCTACAGTACAGTGACTATCTCTATTAATCGTTCTTCGTTCCTGCATCCATCGTTTTCCTGCTACCATAATTTACTTTGTCATACCCTATCCCAGGGCTTTACAACTAGATATATCGTAGGGCCATTTTTTCATGAAAAATGTTGAGGTGGGCCACACTTTGGATTGTCCTATGATTTTATTCATTTATCACTTGTTTTCTATATGGTACGCCAGTTTGCAAAGAACATAGGGTATATTTTTTATGCACACATATTCAAGCTTTTTACCATTCATCATTTTTTCTAATTTTCAAAATTCAATGATTTAAATTGCACTTCTCGTCTTTATGTCTTCATTTACGTCTATATAACTGATGTGGCGTGAGCGGGGAAGCTTATAAGGGTGTCAAATGGGTGCGCTTGTAGTCTAAGCTAAATGGTAGTACAGAATACGAATATTTTGTTGGGAATGATCACCTATGTTAGTTCAAACGCCGCCCCTACCGTTTGGCTTGTGACAACAGTTCAATCCTTGTAAAATATATTCTCAATTTGAGTACACAGAATGTTATCAATCATAAATTGCAGTGATTTTAGTTGGTTCATGAGATCATACTGCGGGCCATTTGAAGAGGTCCCGCGGGCCGGAGTTGCCCCGCGGGCTGCCAGTTGGGAGGCCCTGCCCTATCCCATGTAATCAAAGTTGAATTTTCCTGGACCGATCTTTTTCCTGCATTAATGGTTTCTTTTTCATGGTCCCTTGAGAAATGATGAAGATTTCACTGGGATCTTCTTTGTACTTTTGCCCGGTGGTTAATTCCTTTCAAGACCTTATGATTCCTTTAGAAAAAGTAGTAAGAAACTTGAGTTTATTGATTCTTGTCAAGCCTACCATCTCCCCAACTTATTGCCCAATCTATTCTATGTATTTTTGAAGCTCTATCCATGTAATTCCTCCAACCCATATCATTACTCCCTTCACTCATCCCTTTTCCCATCATTTCTCATTCATCCATCACAGATCGATGTTCTTTAAATCAAGCCCCACTTTTCAAAACTAGAAACCAAGTTCCTTAGCACTGCATTCTGAATGGGCCGTAAGCAGTCTGTTATCGAAACTCTACATACCCCTTAGAGTGCTGGGTACGGTTTCTTCGTCGAGCATCCCTCCTTCCTCAACGACATCGAGATCGGCTGGCCGCGTTAGTTTGCTCCACGGAATGTACGAGACTCCAAGTTCCACCTCCCAGTAGTCCTTCCAGTCTTTGCCCTTGACCCCTTTGCCTGAAACAAGTATATACAGTAAATACAAGAAAATTGTGTCCGCCATTGTTTGCTCAACGACCCCACCAACAGCTAGGTTGTTCGGGGGTAGGAACGAGCAGACGCTAGAAGCATGGACGATGTTTACAAAAACCCATGACTTGTGTGGTACTCGAAACTCATGCCCAACTTGACTTTAGTTTCTGAAGCGGAGCTCTCGCTTGGTGAGCTAGATAGATGGATGCCATCTTGTTTAAAAATATGGTTTTTCACGATCACAGACAGCAATACAGAAGGCAAATCAAATCAGTAAAACAGCCGAGCTAAATTTATTTAATCTATTCAATCTATTAAATATATACACAAGTAATTTTTAATCAATCAGAGTTGTGAATATTTCTAGTTGGGCCAATATTATCTTGATATTTTACCATCAACTATCATTGTCTGCAACCACTGAAGTGAGAACTGACTCTTGTGTTCTTATGGCGTTATTTCCTCAAGTTGAAACAAATGAAAATGAATGAATGAATCATGTTGTGCACTGACCCGGCGCCCACGCGATCGTGATGGCCTTGCCCTGCAGCTTGTAGTTCTTGAGCTTGGTGAGCGCCCGATTGGCGTCCTGCCGCCGGTTCATGCAGATGAACGCACAGCCGCGCGGCGGAATGAGGTCGATCGAGACGATGTCGCCGTACTCTCCGAACGTGTCTGACAGCTCCTCCTGGTGGACGAGCTTCGACAGGTGGCCCACCCACAGCGTCGTGCTGCACACTGAAATCAGAACGACGAAATATCAGATTGGTGGCGTGAGAGGAAAAATGTATCCTTGGTCAAGGCGTGGGATAATATATTTTTCATGTCCGTGTTTCATGTTTCTATTTGTTCGGGAACAAAAACAATTTTTCAAGAGGTTTCTGACTGGATTAAGAAGTGTTCATGCTGAGAAGAGTGGTTGAGTGGCTAGCACACTGAACAGTAATTCAGGAGACTGGGGTTTGATTCCCGCCATGGTTGACCATCCTGACTGGGTTTTTTCGTGGTTTCCCTATCATTCCAGTTGATACTGGGATGATTTCTCAACAGGCCACGAAAGACTCCTTCCAACTACGTATCCAAAATCACATAATAATTGGGGCTGTGCGAGACTCGAAATTTTCGAGCGAGTTCGAGTCGAGATTGAGACTGGAACGAAAAGATTTTTTCCCAGATCGAAATTTCAAGTCTCAAAATACTTTCGGGTCTCGAACGTTTTTGAGCGAGCGAGAACAAACTTGTCATCCTTTTATCATTCAATATATATTGGTATTAAATAATAAATATATAGTGTCTGAAACTTATGAAAAAGTTTTGTTTCTGCATTTCTCCCTTCGATTTTGCATATAGAACTTGCTGAATGACTACAACGCGCATCATTTCACAATGTCAGTTGCACCGGACTGAATGACTCCGAGTGACTGAGTAAGAGTTCTCTTGAGTCGTAGTAACCAGCAGACACGCACATGCGTCTCTCTCCCTTCCTCAGTTCCTCCCCCCCTCCAAACTCTTCAAGTCCGACAGATTAAAACGTCATCACACGTGTTGCCAAGACACTCGGGACGGCCGAGCGCCAATGGCAAAAAGTTTGCGCGTCGTCATCGGCGAAGTTAGCCGATCAAGTAGCTCATCAGTAGCACACTTATCAAGTAGTTTCGCCTGGTTTCTCTCGTACGCAATACAAAATTGTCATAATTCTAACCGGGAAGTGATGATTTTCGTGGCTATCTTTTTTAATATTGATTGTATCCACTTCAAATTTTTCACTTAGATAACTATCATGCTAAAACTGCAAAAAATTGAAATAAAATAAAAACCAACAGTGTAGGCCTACATGATTATTTGGTTTTTACGAAATTTTCAACAATGACATTTATTTTTCGTTGTTCTCAAACAAGATTTTTTTCAATTCAATTTTTTCACGAAAATGTTGCTGAAGTATTGTTCTAGGGTTGGTCATATCGTTTTTTTGATATTCCAGCTATATTTCAAGATATGACTTTATTTACAATGTTTTTTTTAAATTACATTTTCTTTAAAATTTGTGCTTGAATCAAAATAGTGCTTGAAACTCGCTCGAAAAAAGGCAATATCGCTCGAACTCAAAAAGCTCTGCTCGCACAGCCCTAATAATAATAATAATAATAATGATGAAGTTTTATTCAATATAACATCCATACAGAGTTGTAGAATACTTCAAATAAAAAAATGACATGAAAAAACCTTAAAAATAATAGGGTTGCCAACAATAATCGATATATCGATTTACATCGCTATTTTTTCAAGCAATACGATAATCGGTTCAATCTCGGCGATACGATATCAATATGATTATTTTCAATTATCGAAATGAACATTATTTCCTTTTCAAACTTACTATTTTACCCTTTCAGTGTATATGGCGCGAAAGTTCTTGTTTTCTATTGGGCACTCGAAAGCCAATGAAAAACGCTGTTTGCAATGACTTCAGAGTTGATATGAGCAAGAGACGAAAATATAGACTTGAGCCCATCGCGAGGTGGGGTTGTAGTTTGTAGGATCAACAAAGAGATTGCAATATGAGGTACAGACTGCGAAGCACTTTAACCTATAAAAGGTACCTTATTGTCTCGAATATAAATATAAGCCCAGCCATGCCACCGGACGAAACGACTTGTGACAAACTGTTGAGAGAGGCCTCAATTGATTGCCGGTTTCAAGTGTTTTTTTCACGCTAAACAGTCTCGTTCTCGTCAAGGTCAGACCGCGTCAGAGTAGTGCGTAGTAGGAACTGGGAAGACGCACACCATGCAGCAAACAGCCCGACGTGCTGTCTATTATTGCGCGTCAAATAAAAATGATGGAAATTGAGATAATGATGCTTCTTCATGATAAAACATTTGTTAAACGTGTTTTTAGTGGAATATCTCTCAGTTCCTAGTCGATTTTGTTATTATGAGTGTGTGGATGTAGTAAGCTTACGCCCAATTGAAATGAGCAAAAAATATATTTCTGACCGATTATAGGCCGAGGGCGACTTTTGGGCTTGAAATTTCGAGAAAAACCCTCGGATTAAATTCGGGACTATACGGTATTATATTAAATCATTAATAGATAAATAATGAATTCCAGATGTATGTTGTTACTTGTACTTTTATTACAGCTCAGAAATCTGCCTCTTCCTCTATCCCATTATCTTTCTACCCCTTCCTGCTAGGACCGAAGTCCCGCACGTAGTCCAAGGTCAACCACTTGTCAATGAGTCAATCAACACAGCTGCTTAGACCGCAATTTGTAACATAATAATTCTGATGCAATACGATATTTGGACATTCGATATGATTATCGATTGGGAGAAAAAATATCGATATAATACGATCAATAACCATGTTGAGTAAACGATAATCGATATGAGTTTTCATATCGAACGACAACTCTAAACGTTAGGTTGAATAACTTTTCATCTCACCATCTCAAATATCATTCACTGATGCCAATAGATACTGATCATCAGTACAGTGGGCTGCTGAATCCAATATAAATAAATAAACAAGTGGTCACTGCACAGTTACGCATATATATATATATATATATATATATATATATATATATATATATATATATATATATATATATATATATATATATATATATATATATATATATATATATATATATATATATATATATATATATATATATATATATATATATACCGTATTTACTCGCATATAAGTCGCATGTATATTTAGAAATTTGAGAACTCAAAACAGGGGTGCGACCAATACGCGGGTGCGACTTATACGCGCGCACAAAATCTCCAAAAATAAAAGTCAAATGCATCAATTCTCGTCACAGTCGAGCTTGCTATTTTTACGTCATCAAAAAGTCACATGCGTCTCATGTCATTTTTCAAGTGAGAAAAAACGTCACATTTTGCGATAAAAACAGTGGCCGTGAAACACTGCCGGTCGTCCAATGTTAGAGCATAGGGCGAACCCACAATCGTCGTCAGAATTCATGCATAGACAGTCGTCAGTGCTGAAGCAAACATGATACTTTTAGAGTCTTGTGTTACACTGAATAATAAGACAAACACTTCAACACATCTGTTCATCCTCAAAACAGTTGCCATGAAACACTGGTCATCCAATGTTACAGTATAGAGCGAACCCCCAATTCGTTGTCAGAATTGATGCACAGGCGGTCATCAATGTTGAAGCAAATAAATACACGTAAATATGTTTACATTCATTTTTATCTAGCCTCTTCCTAGTGTTGAATGAGTAGCCCCCTATAGACAAATCAGCCATACATAGCATTGTTGATTGATGATTGATGATAAACAGATGTCTCAAAGTGTTCATGTTGGTAATCAGTGTAACATGATACTTTAAAAGTATCATGTTAAATGTTACACTGATTACCAACAAGAACACTTTTGACACATCTGTTTAACATCAATCAACAATGCTATGTATGGGTGATAACAGTCTATAGTGGGCTATTCATTGAACACTAGAAAGAGGCTAGATAAAAATGAATATAAACTTGGGAGATATTTATGTAATCATTGTGTGCTCTGGGTCCTGTCATCGAACGGGTATGTTAGGCAACCTGTCCCCTTCCCACCCTCCCGGTTTAGTTGAGGCCCCTCACAATGGTTTCTCATGTCTCATACCAAGGGTTTCTCTCTTAAGCGTCGGGAACAGAGAGCTAAACATGTCAATCGCGATGTATTTTGGACGTACTGGAGACTTTTTTTCTTGATAACATCGAAACTTGATACAAAATCATTGCTCCCCAATTAAGGCTATGGATGAAAGATAGGATAGTTTGGACGGGGCACCACAAGGGCTATCTTACCACTCCATTTTGATTATTCAAAACTAAAGAGCTTCAACACCAGGACTGCTCTGTCTGTGACAACTTTTCGCTGTGGATAAAAGTCTTTCAGTATAAACACTCGAATGTTGATATCTTCCACTTTAAACTAAAGTCTCTTGGGCAATGATCACTTCTTTCCATTTTCAGCAGATGTAAAGTTTATCATTGTACAAAATGGACAAAATAAATTAGTGATAGGACTATAATGTTATAATTAGGCCTATCACTCTACTAAATAATGGTAATAATACTAATACTAATACTGGAGACTGCAGGTGCGACTTATACGACCATACAGAGGGTTTTTCAAAAAATGACTGTCAAAAACAGGGGTGCGACTTATACGCGGGTGCGACTTATATGCGAGTAAATACGGTATATATATATATATATATATATATATATATATATATATATATATATTGGGTTTTAGCAACGCACTGTAATGATGACTGAGATCTATTGGCGTCGGATGAATGATTAATGGGATGATGGGATGATGAGATGAAGGTTTTCTGGGTAATGGGAAGGATAGTGGGAAGGAAGCAGTTGTGGCCTATATTGTGGGAACCATCCCGGCATTAGCCTAGACTACAGAGGGAAACCACGAAAAACCCCTGTAAAGATGGACGGTGGCGCGGATTGAACCGGGTCCGAAATGTCCCTTCACCTCCCGGGTCACATGAAGCAAGAGCGCTAACCACTCAGCTACTGCTGTGCCGGTTGCACAGTTACAGTTTACTAGCTGTTAGTGATGGTTTACTATGCTTCATTGATAATTATTAATGCTGTAGGGTCATTCCATGAGAAATCACCCAATTTGAATTAATCTGGTTGCTGACACATTTTAGATTATTTTTGAAATTTGCTCATAGATTCCCACATGTCAGTAGATCTTAAAACTGGTTGAATTTTATTTTTACAATCGTTAGTTTAGAAGATATGGGCATAAGGAGATCTGCTGGCGTAGCAAAATTGGTACTTTTAGAGATTAGCGGTTAATTCCACCACCATCAAAGGGGTGAACCGATTGTGACGAAACTTGGGTTACAGGGACTAAAAAATGAGATCTACAGGAAAATAAGTTCAAAATGCTTTTCTTTTTTTTTTGGTGATATAATTCGAGGTCAAAGTATTTCTATCGGAACGTGATTAACCCATACTTTGGGGTGCCATAACTTGGTGAGGGTTGAAAATATTGAATGTTAATATTTTTATTCAAACACTTCACATATATGTGTACTTGAAAAAAAATATACATCAGTGATTTTGTGCACCCTTATTACCAAAATTAATTACTGAATGTGACAAAAACTCGAAAATTTGGATTTTCGAGGCTACACAGCAAAAAAGGGGTAAGTCCCAAAAAATTGAAAATTTATATTCAGGTTGAGCTATATACAAGGAACAATAATCCAAAAACTTTGAGTTGATTTTTCATCTATTATAGAAGTTACAGCCCTTTTAAATGGTCATTTTCAATGTCCAGCAAGCAAATCGTGGGCACTCGGTAAACTCTACAATCATTCATTTTGCCATTATTATCTATATTCAAATTGGATATTTAGGTGAATAGTTATTTATTTGTATGTCCATTAGTTTAATTTTTCTTGTAAATACACATATGTACAACATTATTCAGCTATTTACTTCTGAGAAAGGCAAATCTATGCAAGTTTGGACAGGCTAAGACAAACACAATCAGACAAGTTTCAGCTACTCATGGTAGTGGCAAGTCAGTTCATGTCAACAGTTCTTACTGTTCACATCATCTTTATCAGCAAGCATGGAGTGTTCAATTGGATTATATTTAAATAGTAGCTGTAACAATGTGTCTTATGGTAAATCTGACATAATAAAAGACATTGAAGAATTTTCAAGTGCAGATCAAAATTTATTACTCATGAGAAGTGGATTTGAATTAATCAAGACAGTGTGTTTTTATCATGAAAGTCAATTTTTGAATAAATATCATCACCTTTTTGGTAGAATATGTTGTGATCCTTTAGCTGTTCACAAAAAAGTGATCAGGAAGGCCCAAAATTTACGTATAATTACGAGGGAGTTTTCGTCATCTGTGCATCAACTTAAACTCGAAATCAATCCCATTCTTTGAATTCACTGTCAGCAAATCTTCTAAAAAACATGTAGTTTCTGGTGAAGTTAAAGTTAACGATTATGTTGCATGTGTCTACGAGAAGATGTGGTATTTAGGTATCGTGAAGCAACATTGCGAAGATAATGAGGACTATGAGGTCCATTTTTTTAGTCCTGCTGGACCTGGAACTGCATTCAAGTTAACAACTAATGACAAGTCGTGGGTTAAGGAGTGCAACATTTTGAGGAAATTATCAGCATCCGAATTATCCACTGCAACAGGTCGATCGCACAACATCAGTTATGACTTGAGCATTGAGATAAGCAATCTGATGAGAAATAATACTTGAAGGATGTGTAAATGTATGTAATCCTATTTGATCATATCTTTTATGATTTGAATCAAATGTAATAAATCGTAGTAATTAAAATTTGAATGTAGATAATAATGGCAAAATGAATGATTGTAGAGTTTACCGAGTGCCCACGAATTGCTTGCTGGACATTGAAAATGACCATATTAAAAGGGCTGTAACTTCTATAATAGATGAAAAATCAACTCAAAGTTTTTGGATTATTGTTCCTTGTATATAGCTCAACCTGAATATAAATTTTCCATTTTTTGGGACTTACCCCTTTTTTGCTGTGTAGCCTTGAAAATTCAAATTTTCGAGTTTTTGTCACATTTAGTAATTAATTTTGGTACTAAGGGTGCACAAAATCACTGATGTATATTTTTTTTCATGTACACATATATGTGAAGTGTTTGAATAAAAATATTAACATTCAATATTTTCAACCCTCACCAAGTTATGGCACCCCAAAGTATGGAAAAATCACGTTCCGATAGAAATACTTTGACCTTGAATTATATCACAAAAAAAAAAAAAAAAAACATTTTGAACTTATTTTCCTGTAGATCTCATTTTTTAATCCCTGTACCCCAAGTTTCGTCACAATCGGTTCACCCCTTTGATGGTGGTGGAATTAACTGCTAATCTCTAAAAGTACCATTTTTGCTACGCCAGCAGATCTTCTTATGCCCATATCTTCTAAACTAATTATTCTAAAAATAAAATTCAACCAGTTTTGTAATCTACTGACATGTGGGAATCTATGAGCAAATTTAAAAAATAATCTAAAATGTGTCAGCAACCAGTCCTGGGTGATTTCTCATGGAATGACCCTGTACGCTTTTTTTTTTAAAGCTACCAATTAACGAAACGTAACCAAATTTGGTTCTTTACCACTCAAGTGATCAGCTTTAATCGGTGGCAGCCCCTTCTTCCTTCTTTCGCGGTCTTTCTCCCTCTCTTTCTCTTTCTCTCGCTCCTTTTCGCGATCCCTCTCCTTGGACCTGGATCGCCTCCTCTTTGAGCGCGAATTGGAGCGTGACCGGGACCTCGATTTGCGGCCGCCGCGCCTGCGGTCACGAGACTTGGAACGAGTGCGCCTGCGCTTGTACCGAGAATCGGACGGACTTCTCGAACGGCTGCGGTCCAGTAGGTTGATGATCTCTATCGTGTTGTTCTCGGGGCGATTCTCAACAAACTCGATCTGAACAACCAACCAAACGAACGTTTCTTTATACAGTCCGGCCTATATTTAAAGAATATTGATGCAGCAAAATTCAAATGAAAATGATACAAAATGAACACATTTTACACCAAACAGATACCGGACAATACACAAAATTACAGCCAGATCCAGTTCAAATACTGAATAATTAATCACCAAAAGTTTGTTTCATGTTTAAATATGGTAGAGTCTATCAATATTATATGCCTGGGCCCAGATTCACAAAGAGTCCTACCTTTAGGATGTCCTAAGTTGGGATGATTTTACTGAGTTAGGACCAATATTGGTCCTAACTCAGTGAAATAGTCCCAACTTGAGACCAATATCGGTCCTAATTCGGTAAAATGGTCCTAACTTGAGACATCCTAAAGTTAGGACTCTTTGTGAATCCGGGCTCTGGTCCCAGTTATTTTCAATGAAAAAAAGAATAAAAAAAAAATCAAGATAAACTTCTAGTTCTAGTGATTCAAATAATTACACATCTTCATTAGATACTCTGCGATTCACATACAATGGCTGCCCTGATTGACACAGAATAATTGAACTGAATAAATGAAAAAAGAGAGTTGAAATCTAGATCCAGGATTGCGATGTTCTTTGAATTGAAATACAGTGAAACCTCGATGCATCGTTTTTCAGGGGACCAGGAAAAAAACGATCCATCCAGAAAACCATTCAAATGTAAAAAAAAATCCATGTCCAGAATATTTCTATTGTAAGCACTCGTATTTTTTCCTTCTAGATCTAGATATTAATTGATGACATTATTATTACACTTCACTTTTTAAAGAAGTCTGTGATACACATCTGTTTGCTTGTCACTTGAAACTTCAGGTCAAAGATCATTTTTTCAACTGACAACAAGATCAGTTTCCCTTTCCAATAAGCCATGAGAATACACAAAAGTTTCATTATTTCGCATGCAGCCAGCGCTGACGTTCTTGTCACCCAGTTCCCCTCCCCCCTGGCAACGGCATTCTCGCACAACGCTTCTACTCGCTGTCGATCGCGGGTCCGCCGTATGCTTAGCATTGACGGTCGGCAGTGTCCGACGGTAAAACACACGCGCCGGTTTACACACGTGCCGTAGTAATAGTAGGCCCTACTAAACAGTACACACACTGCAAATTATCGTATGCTTATTCGATTCAAAAGATAAATTGGACAGATTATTCTTTAATTCATTCTCTCTTTTTAGAACATCTAAATTATGAAAGAAAATAGCTGACTGGAATCTAATACCCCAATAAATTCTCCATTATCAGATGACACTTTCCCAACATTAACCTTAGGAGTTCCGATTATGGTCAGAGGTTTCTAGTTTTCGTTGACAGACACAAACACAAAGCATCTTGCTTTGGAAGTTTCCAGTCAAGAGGAAGTTTGAGGACTGAGTTGAGGACTTACTAATCAAGTGGAACCTGATACTGCTGCTAACATGAAGATAATCTTGTCAAATGGTTTATATTAAAAATGCTCTTGATGGTCACTTGTTTACCCTCACTAACAACCAGTCCTTTGTTGACACTTGAAGTGGGAGTGTTTTATGAGTCAAAGGGTCAGAGGTTAATATTTCACTCTGTCACAAAATAATTACAAAAGACTAAAATAAATATGAGAGGGGATGTATGTGACTAGTGATGACAAACTCATCTGTTGATTACCTAATATTATGACAATTTCATTCTCATTACTTTATTCTTGATCATTTTTTATTCATTGAATAGTGAACTTACAGTAATTATGACTTCTATTCACCTCGCAATCCTTTTGTTCAGTCATTGATTTGAAAGTTTGGGGGTCGGCTTATATTCAGGGTGGACGTATATTCGGGACAATACACTCAAGTAAGATGATCATTAAGACTATGAAATAGATTAGGCTAAAAGAGACCTAGAACCAAAATTAATAGATCATTCAATATTAATAAATCAATAAGTACGTGAATTAGTGAATTAACTGTCAGTGATATTGGCATCGTCCCCCTTACCCCACATTCTTGCATTGAACATTGAACATCAACACATGTCCATTCCACTATAAACATGGAGATAATACAACGTGTATCCACACAAGATGAAGGCTTGAATCACCTGCGCGCTAGTGGTGTGGGGTTGAGGGACAGATGCTCGAAACCTTCATATTTCATATAAACACACACACACACGCGCGTAGCGAGCTACTCCGTCAAGGCCAATCAGTTGTAACATAGAGACCAATCCATCACCGCACGGTAGTACAGTGCCTAACAAAAACATCGTGCATTTAACTGGATGGAATTTTTTTTTTTAATATTCAAAACGATCCATCAGGGTAATATATTTGGTGGGACCAAAAATAACGAACGATGCAAGCAGGATCCAAACGATCCAAACGGGAACGATGCAAGCAGGAAAATTTAACATCAGATAAATCGGACTTTTAATGGGACTGTACAAAATGAACGATGCAACCAGGAAAACGATGGGTCCAGGAACGATGCATCGAGGTTTCACTGTATTTCTATTTCTAATTACAAAGTGACCAAAACAAGTTCTTCTCAAGAGAAACATTTTCTCCAAGGCCAGTCTTCGATTGATGGTGAAGTCGGGACCAAATCATGAATTCTAGGTAATTAAAGCTTTTTGAGGTAGGGCCTTTCGGCACAAAAATTAGTCTCAAGAGTCGAAACTCTCTTAGAATCCTGGTCCTCGTGCGTTTTGACCGCTTGACAAACCGAATCAGCTGGAAGATACAATCTTTTGTGCTAACTATTCCAGCTATTCACTTGAACCACCCCGTGTTAGTAGGCAAGTGTCACTACACCTACGCTCACCTCGGAGTCTACCTGGTCAGTGTCGTCGACGGCGACGGAACGGTCCATCGTGGGCAAGGTGGGCGGGTAGCCAGGCGGCGGCAGTGACATGTCCATCGATGGGAACGTGTAGACGGGCTTGTGGTCAAAGTGAGGATCGTAACGCTGGATCTGCGGCTTGTCGGGTAACGGCTTTAGATCGCACTCGGAAGCAAACGGGAGGTTCTGAAAACAAGTCGATAATCCGGTATAAAAAATTGATGGTTCAACCCAAACTACTCGAGATCTTACCATGGTTTTGCAGTTTTTAAATTTAAATTTTGCAATAAGTTTTGTTCATTTCAATTTTTTTTTCAATTTTTGTTGTCACAACTGAATATTTCATTACATAAAAACCACATCAGCTGTTTTCCCTATCTTAGACACAACCAGTCACATGTCCCCTAAAGTGATGCGTCACAGCACAGCTAAGCTTATAGATCCACTCGACACAGCTTTTACGGCAAGTGAATGATGTTGACTGCGTCTCTCGACTGTCTAGTCTCTCCTGAATGATGGTTCAGCATGCTAGCAACTGAACCACATGTTTTAATTAAGATCAGAATGGTAATTCAAGTCGGGCCAACAATGAAAACACTATCTATCGTTTTACAAGGGACCAGGAAAAAATACATAAGTAAGGAAATGTAATTAATATTGGTGACACACTGAAACCCTCTATGCACCGCACCGCCCCTGCCTGGATCCAACTTTTCCCGCCTCTATTATTCATCTTGTTCCACTTTACTCCCACCTAACTAGGGCCTGATGTTGAATTTTCCTTGATGGTTCCTGCATGGATGGTTTCATTTTCCTGGTCCCTTGAAGAATGATAGACGAAAGTTTTACTGTAGGCCTACATAAGAAAAGGGTGGTACAAAATAAACTTCAGAAGTAGGAAAACGATGGATCCAGGAACGATCACTACACCTATACCTACCTAGATCTGGGAACGATGCATCGAGGTTTAAACCTCGATGCATCGTTCCCAGATCTAGCGTTTTACCGCGTCCATCATCCATTTCGTTCCACCCAACTATCATATGACCAAAGTTGAATTTTCCTGTATGGATCGTTATATTTCTCCTGGTCCCTTGGAAAACGATAGAGCTTTCAATACTGTTCAAGTAGGGTGGGACACAAAAAATGATAGAAATAGGAAAACAATTGATCTAAGAACGACGCATCGAGGTTCTATACATCGTTCTTCAAGGGGCCAGGAAAATAAAACCATCCATGCAGGAAAACGATCCATCCAGGAAAAATGAACATTGATTATGGGAGTGAGGTGAGAAAAATGAACGCTACAAGGAGGAAAACGATGGTTCCAGGAACGATGCAAGGTTTCATTGGACAGTGAAACCTTTAAGCATCGTTCCTAGATCCATCGTTTTCCTGCTTCAAGTATCATTCATTTTTTCTCACCCCACTCCCACATAATCAATGTTGGATTTTCCTGCATGGATGGTTTCATTTTCCTGGTCCCTTGAAAAACGATGAAAGAGGTTTCACTGTAACACATTAGCAAAATGAATCAGATGAACAGTAGACAGTGAAAAATCATTTGTTTCTCACCGGCACAGCCAAAGCGAGATGTTTGTCAAACTCCTCCTCCTGCTGCTTCATCTCCTGCAGCTTGCGCGACTTCTCCTGCATGTCGTGCTGCGACTGTTTCATCTGCTGCTGCAGGTTCTGCAGGTGGCGCAGCACCTCCGGGTTTGCCAGGATGTTCTCGAGGCCGGTCGGCTTCGACTGCGGCTTCGGCGAAGGCGCGACGTTGTCCTCGTCGTCGTCCGAACCATAGTCAAAGTCAAGCAACTTCTTGTCGAACTTCACCTGGAACATGTAACCGTTCGTTTATTCGCTATCTCGACTCCCTGGCACATACTGTTGCATCACTTGTTAGTGGACGAAAGAATAATTCATTCAAATACCATGGCAAAAGGTTCAATACCTGTCTGATAATATATTTTATTGGACGAAAGAATAATTAATTGAAATATTATGATATAGGCCTATATATAGCCCTATATATATATATTTAGACCTAATAGACTTGTCTAATGAATAATAATTTTGATGATACTGATGGGCCTGTAGGCCTACCGATTGAAAACATTATTGTATCCACAATCACATCTAGGCAGGAAACAGAATATCTGTAGGGCCTACACCTGCCAGTATTATTTTATTGAAATCAAAAGGATGAACCATTCAGATTCTCACAATCTGACCCATAGAACGAATCATTTATTTTTTGATAATTAGCCAGTTCAAGATTGGTTGTGGCAATCGGGTGCCTGATTGCTGAATTTACTACCCAATGTCATCTAAATTTGAAAAAAATATTTCAAATAATTTTGTTCATTGTCTGGCTAGATAATAGGCCTACTAGCGTTGAATTGAAAATATTGAGTCTGCATTTCTGAAACTCCCTCAAAACAACAAACGAGTCTGACTAGGCCAAAGCCCGCATGTGAAGCCAACTATGTAGCCAATACGTAGGCCTAATTGGTTCAGCTTCCACATTCTCGGTGATTCGATATAGAACGTAATGTGAAACGCACCTGGTCAGCCTCTTGTTGTTGGGCTGCCGTATCTTTCTGTTGTTTGATAAGTAGATGTTGAAGCTGCTGCAACTGCTGGATAAAGTTGGAATCCATGCCGTGTCCGCCTATCTGCGGCAAGAGTTGCTTGGCCGTGATGCCGACACCAGTTTGTCCAGACAGTTGAAGTATAGCACTGTTCGCAGCGTCGATCTGCGCTTGTGCAGTTGCCATCCACGCAGGCTGAGACGTGTTGTCACCAGCTGACTTTGTCGGGGTCCGAGCTGCGGGAGACGTTTTTGCACCGGCACCGATAACGCCAGCTAACACTCCGTTGCTGTTGATCGCATTCGCCTGCTCTTTGTGGATTGGATGATTCGGATCAGCGAGATCAAACAGAGGCTGTATTACTTCGGATTGAAAAACAGCATTTTTTTGCCATAAATTCAAGACTCGTACTATTTTACACTGAAACAGAAATTTGGTAGTTTGAGATAATAGCACTTCACTTGTAGTAAGACAAATTCAAGAGGTAGGCCTACACTAGAATATTGAAGTACCGGTAGTCAACCAGTTATAATATTGTTACTGTTTGAACAGGTACACAAACAATCTAGTTGATGGAATCATCTTTCTGAAATAATTTTGTATAGGCCTAGAATTCAATATTGATGAAAAAGTATGACAATATTGTATATTGCAAGACAGCAACGAAAGGATATGCGATATATATATATATATATATATATATATATATATATATATATATATATATATATATATATATATATATATATATATATATATATATATATATATATATATATATATATATATATATATATATATATATATATATATATATATATATATATATATATATATATATATATATATATATATATATATATATATATATATATATATATATATATATATATATATATATATATATATATATATATATATATATATATATATATATATATATATATATATATATATATATATATATATATATATATATATATATATATATATATATATATATATATATATATATATATATATATATATATATATATATATATATATATATATATATATATATATATATATATATATATATATATATATATATATATATATATATATATATATATATATATATATATATATATATATATATATATATATATATATATATATATATATATATATATTAGGGATAACATCGATTCTATAAATTCAGAATCGATTCTGTACTTCCCAGAATCGATTAGGAATCGATTTTTTTTCAAATTTGAAAAAAATAAATAAAAATGTCCGTGTACATTTACATATTTGAATATTTCCGCGCTGTTTTCATGTAGCTGAAACTGTTGCACATCGTGTTATATCAACTGTACCGCTCTGTCGAAGTGGCGCCTCAAGGTCATGAACGAAGCTTTCTCCCATCCATGATACACACACACACACATTCTTTCCCACTACGCTGAACCACGCCCTTTGTCGTGTAAATGATCCAATGGCGTTTGTCTCATTACGAAAACTCTCGACCGGACTTGGCGGGAGGAGAAGGTAAAAGATGGGAGGGGCTACAAAGAACATGTGCGAGCGATGGTACCCGTGCGTCAGACGACGTAAATGCTACAAATGTGTACAGTTTCGATAAAAAAAAATAGCCAAAAAATCGATTCTCGATTTTTAGAATCGTTTGGCACTAGAATCGATTCTGAATTGATTCTCGATTAATCGATGTCATCCCTAATATATATATATATATATATAAATAAATATATATATATATATATATATATATATATATATGTAGGCCTATCTCTCTCTCTCTCTCTCTCTCTCTCTCTCTCTCTCTCTCTCTCTCTCTCTCTCTCTCTCTCTCTCTCTCTCTCTCTCTCTCTCTCTCTCTCTCTCTCTCTCTCTCTCTCTCTCTCTCTCTCTATATATATATATATATAAGGGATAAAATCCATTAATCGAGAAACGATTAAGAATCGATTCTGATGTAAAACAATTCTCAAATCAAAAAATCTTTTTTTTTATAAAAAAATTTTTAAAATTTTTTTTTGGTTCAGTGCTGTACTTCTTTACGTCACAATAAGTGCTCATTTTGTTGTTTATACTAGTCAAACGCGAAATATGCGTTGTAAGATGAGCGAGATATCTGAATAAGGTATAAAAGTCCTTGAAATAGTTTTACCCTTGCTACTTTATCGACTTTGGTATTCTACACACCTTGATATCTGAATAAGCTATAAAAGTCGTTAAAGAAGTTCTACTCTTGCCACTTCATTGACTCTGGTATTCTACACACCTTGACGCATATAAAAAATACTTCATTGTTGGTCAACTCTTGAATCTAGAAAGCAGTGAATCTCGACAACTTAATTCTGTCATAATTTTTATGATATATTTCATGAATATTATCAGTCATTTTATTTTTTTTCTCCAAAACGACTGATCAGAATTGCTTAAAAAATCGTAATAATGTGTAAAATCCATGTATACACATTTAGAGAAAATTTCATCCCATTTGGAGAGATTTTATTTTTCAACATTTTCTGCCCAGCCAAATCTTATGGGGTTTTTAGAAACTTTGAGATGATGATTCTCAAAATCGGTCCGACCGATTCATCCCAAAAACTATACAGTTCTAAGTTGGATGAGTTTGCGTGTACAAAAAAAGTTTCATGTTGATCGGTCAACCCTTGCGACCTGTGGAGTGCTTACAAACAAAAAACAAAACAAAAAACAAAAAAAAAAAACACACAGACAAAGCCCTATAAGAGTGGGATGGAGACTTTGCTACGCTCATCAATTATTCTGTATTGTTGAGCTATCTGGACAAAAGCTATCCTTTCGGTTACGTCTGACAGCCGAACGTTGACGGAAATACCCAAATGGTACAGTACAGTTCAAAGTCTCTAGCAGGTATTTTTCAGTGAACGCCTTGGGGAGGTTGAAAAAAAAGTTTCAAATTACACTACTTCTTTGAGAATAAATTTAAAATTTGTTTTTTTCAAAATCAATTTTTAATCGATTCTGGAGCATAGAGAATATATACATATATATATATATATATATATATATATATATATATATATATATATATATATATATATATATGTATATTTATATATATAGGTATAGATATATCTATATACCCTATATATATATATATATATATATATACATATATATATATATATATATATATATATATATATATATATATATATATATATATATATATATATATATATATATATATATATATATATATATATATATATATATATATATATATATTATATATATATATATATATATATATATATATATATATATATATATATATATATATATATATATATATATATATATATATATATATATATATATATATATATATATATATATATATATATATATATATATATATATATATATATATATATATATATATATATATATATATATATATATATATATATATATATATATATATATATATATATATATATATATATATATATATATATATATATATATATATATATATATATATATATATATATATATATATATATATATATATATATATATATATATATATATATATATATATATATATATATATATATATATATATATATATATATATATATATATATATATATATATATATATATATATATATATATATATATATATATATATATATATATATATATATATATATATATATATATATATATATATATATATATATATATATATATATATATATATATATATATATATATATATATATATATATATATATATGCCTATCCATCTACAGTAGGCCTACTTGTTGCACTTTGGTTACAATTATTTTACATGCCCAAGAGATATTTCAGTAGTTTTTTCAATCTAACTTTCAATGTAAAAAGACCTATCAACCTTCTTTTGAAAATGAATGTTGTATTGGCATAACGTGGTGATTTTTTCGTCCACCTAGTACTCGCTCATAGAAACTCTCAGATAATTACTAACTAGACTTGGTAATACTGGACCTTAGTTCAATTTCATAATCATTCAAGGACACCACAACCCAGAAAATAGATTTTAATTACAGATGACAATATTTATTTCTCTAATTTAAGTAATTTTAGAGAAAACTAGAAGTCAATATCTCAATTTCAGATTTTAAATTTTTTCTTGGTCCTTCAGAGACCATGAGTCATGACGTTTTTCCGATTCTAAATAGAAACACGAACATGATCAAGTATTGCCTACGTCATGACTCAGAAATAGGGTCGAGCCTGGAGGAGGAGGAGGACAATGAATTAATTATAATTTCTATAATTGAGATGATGATTTTTAGTTTTCTCTAAATTTAGAGAAATGAATATTGTCAAATAATTTGTTGAAATCTAGTTACCGGTACCGGGTTGTTATGCCCTTTAAACTAAAATACCGATGGTAAAAATAAAATCATTAAAATACTGATTATAATACAGAGGTAAACTGACCCTATCTTCCGGAGGACATCTGAACAGATTGAGGAATGTATTTTGCATATTCTTTGCAAATCGAGGTGCAAAAACATCTTTATCTATTCCAAACTGATGTCGTGACTGCCTTACGATTGAATCGATGACATATAAGCCAGGCACCTTGTACTCTGGTTTACACTGAAAATAGAAATATAACCACATTAAATATGATGAATAATGATAATAAAATACTAATAGAGATGGAAATCAGTCGATTGACGAAGAAGACTGACTGAAGATTTTTGGTCAAAATTTGTTTCCCAGGTTTCTTTTGATATAAGAACATCATTTTTGATTTTGACTATGGGCCCTACTAATTCATGTGTGCCTTTCTCTGTGATTTGAAAATGACTCAGTGTTTGCTACAATACCGGTATAATATAGGCATCAACTGTTTTACATTGGATAACAGTGTAAATGACTCGATGTCCTTGGTATCCTCGCATTAGTATTGCATCAATGGCATTGCATTGTCCAAACACAGCACAGAACAATTCAAGTCATGACTAATTACAGATGGGCAGAGGCTACTGAGTAGGTACTTGTACTGAGTACGGAGGGTTGCGGTGAGAAGGGTGCTTGGCCGAGTCAAAAGGTTTATGGTATTGAGAAATGAAGTGGGCAAGGTAGAGAAAGTGATGGAAAAGCCTAGTGAGGTGATTCAACAGCTAGGGTGGGAAACACTAGAGGGGAGGAAATCGATAGGCTTTCTATCTTTTTTAGGGCAAGGAATGGCTACGTTGGGTGGGGAGAGTGGCGAGCAAGAATGGGAGACTCACCCAAACTCAAAGGAGTGTGAGAGGAGAGGAGAGGCATGCGGGGAAAGTGTGAAATCGAACTTGGGAATAAACAGCTACACACAGAGAGGTCTGCGAGAATGGAATGGGCATAGTGCAAGAACAAGGGGAGGCGCGACAATGGAACAGTTACAAGAGGAGAATGAAAGAAGATATGGAACTGCTGTCACTGCGCAACTGCAGTGAATCAAACAAATATAAAAATACTGACAGCCATTCAATATCACAGACCCTCAAACAACCTATAGGCCTAGCTGTTTTTGCAGCCGTAGGGCCTTTAGTCAATAAAACAATAATGGAGCTTATTGCCAAATTTGTTGCACAATTTGACAATGCCATGAGACAAAAGTGTTTTCAAATCAAAGAATATGATTATGAAATTTGAAACGAGTGCACATTTTAATTTTCTGTACACGTCAATACACTAGTTACATGTGAAAAAGAGTTAAAGGCAAGAATTGTTTTACAAACTTTTGGTCAAAATCTCAGTCATTTGATCAAAAAGATTAGATCTTTACACATAAATGCCTATACACAAATACTCGGGACTAAACCTAGAAGTGTAGGCTTACATGAAAAAAAAACATATAGGCCTACATGGTAGGCCTAGGGCCTAGTCAACCTGGACCTACTAGGCCCTAATGATAGCACCAAGATCATTTTTCAAGTTCTTTTACATTACTAATTTTTCAGACTTTTCGTGTGGCCAGTTCAGTTTCGTACCTTAAGCAACCTTAAACAACAACTCGGCCTATTTATGACTGTTCTAGGCCCCTAGTAGGTCTACGCGCAAGTTACAGGAACACGAAGATAGCATTTTAGACTGTAGCCTGGGCCATCAAATAATACACGCTAGAATATGCCTATAAATAATTGTTAATTAGACCCATTGATGATGGTTTGCTACAGCCCAACTCTGTAGACCTCACAACAGCTAGGGACATTATTTTTTCATTCATTTATTTATTTAATTATTGATACTTTATTTTGAAGCTGAAACAACTACAAAATCTTCAATATTCAGCATAAGCTGTCAAGGTCATAAGGTCCACAGGTAATAGGCCTATTGAATATCTAGACAACCTAGGCATAGGCATAGGCCTAGGCCTTTGCCCTATACTTTTAATTATGGAACAGGTCAGCTCATCAGCTACGGCTTACTCCGCTAGATAGGCCTAGGCCTACTTGGACTATTTCGGATCATCTCTGATGGGCCTAGGCCTACTTCATTTTGCCCATTAATATTTCAATTAGGCTTTATCAGTGGAAAGTTTTAAATGTAGGCCTAAGCTAGGCCTAGTAAACAAGAGCCTACCTTTTGTATAAATTTTTCTACACTCTGAACAACGTGCTTATAGAATTTTATGGCTTTGATGGCTCCTCTTGTTATCGCAGTCATTTTTGCTTTCGAGATGGGTGGCTTCACCTCATATAATGCGGAGAGCTGCAACATAAACAAGAAAGTGGAATTAAATTGTATCTTTTTCAGAATGCTCAATAGATAATCATTAAATCTACACAATCAGCTAGGGAGTAGGCCTACTTTCATATGGGTAACATACAGATACAGTCAAGTGTGGGGATAAAAACTCTTGACTAGGGATAAAGGCGTAGGGGCATCAGGCTATGGACCTTGTTTATGAGCATCACAGAATTATGCGCGTTCAAAATCTTACCTCCGCATTGAATGACTTAACAGTATCCATTATGGTGATGGATGATGGACCCTCACGAGTAGTATTATTACAGTCTTAGACACATATGTCTTAATATGTAAATACACAATAATTTATAAAGCTCTAGATAAACTCTCTCGGACCCTCCATGCTTTTAAAATGGCCGACCAACGGAGCCGCTCGCGTCCTTCGAGGTAAGCAATCCAAGTTGAGAAGGCAGCGAGCTTCTCATTTTTCATTGGTTGTTTACGATATCTCATAGTTTCAACTCTGCTCAATGGTGGAAGAAAGAAAATATTTTACATAACTTTTATCTTCGTTGAAAGGAATGTCAGGATAGAACAGAATGAATTTGTATATTCTTCATTTGCATTGGAATACCGGAATTAGATAGAAACACCACTGAGATATAATTCGCGTTTGGGAAATCAAGTACAATTATGCCCATTTTCCATTAGATCTCTTGACAGCTGCTGTCAAACTTGAGTGTTAACCTGTGGAATGGGCATAGGCCTAGGCCAGTGAAAATACCTAGGGCCTAGGCCCTTAAATTTGTATAGGATGATAATTGACAGTGTTTCTCCTTCAGCTGCTAGGCTACAAGTGTTAGTCTGAAGAAAATGAACTAGAAGTGATATGGCATTAATTCCAATACGTTTGTGTATTATAAGCATTAGACGTCATATTTTATTGTGTATTCTCGTATTCATCTGTGTAGCATCACTGCTCATTAGTTTTCTGCTGTATAAATGGACCGAATTAGACTGCTTGCACAAACATTCATCAGAATTTCATACTACAGAGTCAACTAATTTCAAATCTGAACCAAGTGAAAAAATTCCTGCCATACATTTAATTTCAGATGAAATTATTTCTAAGCATTATATGAGCAAATCGGAGTTGAGATTAAAAGCATTGCACGAAAAGGTTGAGAGAATTTCAAGAAAAGTGAAGAAAACGGATCCTATACAAATTGTAGAACATTTAAATGCAAATAGCTCGTTGCAGCCTAATTACAACATTCATACATTTTATTATGCTTGGTATGGAAACATGGCCTTTGAAAAACGATGGCGACACTGGAATCACGAGTATCTTGCTAATTGGAAGCAAGAAGACAAAAAAATTTATCCAACTGGAACGCATCAGCCACCTACCGATATTGGATCAAATTTCTATCCAGCATTAGGATGTTATAGCTCGAGAGATCCAGACATCATCAATGCACATATGAAACAGTTGTTTGAAGCACGCGTTGGTAAGAAGTAGTGATGCCAATTTTCCTTAAAATTTTCCAAAGCTTGAAAATTTTCAATTTTTCTCAAAATGTATTCTTTTGTGGCATAAGTCTGAACCTATAAGTCGAAACTGGAGTTTGAATTTAGTCGTAGTGATACCGGTAATGAAACGATTAGTTGAACCACCACATTGAAGGTAATGGTACAACAGTGCATTTGCTTATAAAATTGTCACAAAATTTACAATAAAATTGTACATAAAATTGTACATACAATAATAATAACTGTCTTTTTGAAGTTTTTGTACATTGATAAATCCTCACTAAATGTGTAGACTTCTCGACTATCACCCGTAGGTGGGGCCAGTACTCATTTGTACTGGCCTACATCCTATTTGAAAAGTCCTTTGAAAATGACCCAATTGAGAAGTAATGAGTGAAGATATACGAGTCACACACAGCACAGTCCTGTAGTGCCATTCATTGTAGTGTGTTCATTGGTTTCAACATTTAAATTATTAAAATGGGGTGGTAAGATCGCCCTTGTGGTGCCCCGTCCAAACGATCTTACTTTCACCTATAGCCTTAAATATTATTTAAAAAAAAAGTAGGCCTACCGGTATGGCATAAAGATGTTGAAAATTTTCATTTAAAATTTGCATTGGAAATTTTCAATGTTCAAATCAGGGCCGTCGTTAGGGGGTCAATCGACATTTGCGCCCCCCCAATAACTAATACTACTTTTAAAATAGTATATAATGTTGACTTTCGAATAAACAAACAATAAAATATGATGAGTTGATGACTTATTAATATGAATTGTATCAGTAGTATACTAGTTACTACTTTATACTTCCTTTTTTTTCAATAATGATTCAATTATTAGATTCCGAAACTGCTCGTGAACCTCAAAAATCACTTGAAAATGACCATATTTCAAAAAAATCACAGCTGAGAATTTTGCTGGGAGAAATCGCGAAAATAGCTGCAAAAATGTCCATAATGATTATAGGCCTACTATTAAAAATAACCTTGATAATGTCCATGGTGATTCAATCACTGGCCTCCAAAACCGCTTGTAATGGAATTATCAGAAATCACTTGAAAAATGACTTGCGTCTATTTAGAAAAATTCCCTGCGGGGCTTTGCTGGGAGAAGTCGCAGAAGTATAGCTTCGAAAATATCCGTGATGATGCAATTATAAATAAGACTTCAAAACCCCTCGTGAATCGCAAAAATCTCTTGAAAAATGTCCATATTTTCAAAATTTCCCTGCGGGGCTCTGGTGGGGGCTTCTGCCCCCAGACCCCCTTTTTTGCGCGTGGCAGGTATCCAGCTAGACGGTCATTTTATTCATGTACCCCCAATACACAAATCCTAACGACGTCCCTGGTTCAAATTGATTTAAATACAATGTTTTTTTTCTGAAAAATCATTGAATTCCATTAGATTCACAGAAAATTTTCAATGAATTGGAAATTTTCTGAAAATTTTAATAAATTTGCATTGAAAATTTATTGAATTTTTTCATGTCCTATCACTAATAGAGAGTGATCTTAATTGAAATATGGTATGGTAGGCCTATGTATAGCATAGGCCTACCGTAGGCTATTTATTTATGATCTATAGTTACCGGTATATCAAATGTAGGCCTACAGAAAACTGAAATTCTCATTACAGTTGTAGTAAAATTTGCTTCGAAATGGTGTGCATCAAATAGAATGTTAACTTATAAGAGTGTTATGTTATGGCACTTATAAGAATGTAGTGTAATTAGTATACAGTTAGCCGTGCCAATGAGTTTGTAGTGGTACTCAATGGCCATGCTGACCTGTTTTAGGGTTTATGCTTACTAGCATAAACTCAACCAAAATGATGGTTAGGGTCAGATAGGATATGGCTCACATACTGTAATTTCAAGACACGCTTAGGCACTACCTTAAAATTAGTCTTGATGTCCATTCCACACAAAACCTACCAATTCTCAACCATCATGAGAACCCCCTGAGAATCCAAGAAGGTTCACTTGACCACAAAACCCTGAAACAGATCGGTGCCGCCTACCAATTTCAATTTGATATGCATTTAATTCACACATGATAGCCTACATGAAGAACATAGGCCTACCGTAATACAAAAATACAAAATAGTAATAAACACTTATATGTGTAAAGCCCGTGTAAGGATAATACCTTGTGTGCGGGCTACTTGATAGACAAATATTAAAAATAATAAATTTAGTAGACAGATATATAGGCCTATATATATATATATATATATATATATATATATATATATATATAATATATATAAATATATATATATATATATATATATATATATATATATATATAATATATATACATAATATATATCTATATATATATATATATATATATATATATATATATATATATATATATATATATATATATATATATATATATATAAATATATATATATATATATATATATATATATATATATATATATATACATATATATATATATATATATATATATATATATATATATATATATATATATATATATATATATATATATATGAATATATATATATATATATAAATATATATATATATATATATATATATATATATATATATATCTATATATATATATATCTATATATATATATATATATCTATATATCTATATATCTATATATATCTATATATCTATATATATATATATATTTATATATATATATATATATATATATATATATATATATATATATATATATATATATATATATATAAATATATATATATATATATATATATATATATATATATATATATATATATATATATATATATATATATATATATATATATATATATATATATATATATATATATATATATATATATATATATATATATATATATATATATATATATATATGGTGAACTAATTTCTACGGTGGAACCACGTACTT
>OZ023329.1:21290098-21523678 GCA_964007535.1 Brachyptera risi | reverse complement strand
ATATATATATATATATATATATATATATATATATATATATATATATATATATATATATATATATATATATATATATATATATATATATATATATATATATATATATATATATATATATATATATATATATATATATATATATATATATATATATAAGAATAATTTTTTTTCAAAATTTTTAAATCAAATAAAGATTTCATATATAGGCCTACATGAAGATTTTACAATAGCACCAAATAGAGAAAAATAGCAGAATATCGTACCGGTACCTTAGAAAGAAAAAAATGAGAATAATAACAACCATGTATGGTTGTTATTATTCTCATTTTTTTATGAGAATTTTTTTATTTTCATTTTTTTCATCATTTTTTTCATCAATTCTCATTTTTTTATTTTTTTATTTTTTTATTATTCTCATTTTTTAAAAAAAATAAAATTAAACTCTTTTCCATAAAGCCTGGGAAGGCTTATCTGTGGGTTAAAATTAAAAAATGACAGAGAATATAATAAATGAATAGGGGTGTGCGAATCCATGTTTTTCGAATCGAATCTGAATCCACTTTCAGATTCGGATGCGGTCCAACATAACAGATTCGAAAATTTCGAATCTTGGCGCCAAAAACGTGGCAACATTGCATTGTCAACTTTCTAGATCGCGTGAGCAAGTGCGATACGCACTAGCCTGCGAGTGGGTGGGATCGTCATATATGGCCGGCTTCGATTGGCGCTCGGCCGTCTCGAGTCGGACGAACGAAAGTCTCGTCAAAGACCTTAGTATCCAACTTTGTTAACGAAGTTAGATACTAAGATCTTTGGTCTCGTCCTTGTCAAGGTTAGACCACACACGTCACGACCACGCAGTAGTAGGATGACAGATGCCATGCAGCAAACAGCTCCGATGTTAGTAGTAGTAGTAGTAGTAGTAGTAGTAGAAACTTTATTTAGCAATCATGCTATCTTACATAATACATGAAAGAACAACAAAATAATAATGATGATAAAAACAATGTCATATAAGAATAATAATAGTAAAACATTGTGAAAAGAGTATTAAAGAATAATTAAATAATAATAATAATAATAATAATGTGGACCAGATTGGACATAACATGTAACATCATGAATTTTCACATAATAACTAGAATAACAAATAATAATAATTGTGAAACAGTGAACATGTCTTCGTTCAACATAATTATGATCATATAAATTATAAAGCCTATGTACTAGTATAGTCTTACAATTATTTATTTACAATTACATTTCATCCCAATAGTTAACTAATTTATAACTAATTTAAACTATAGTTTATAACTGCGCGTTAGATAAAAATTATGGAAATTGAGAAAATGATGCTTCTTCATGATAAAACATTTATTAAACGTGTTTTCAGTGGAATACCTCGCAGTTTCTAGTCATTATGAGAATTCTGAGATAGGATTTTCACTTCCTGGATCAAGTGTAACTTGATCAGCAGTGTCGTTTGTCCCATTATCACGCTTCACAATGCATGTTAAAAAGATTCGGGTTCAGATTTGGTATTTTTTATGAAGATTCGGTTCGAAATCAAAAACATGGATTCGCACACCCCTATAAATGAATGATATGATAATAATAAATGAGAATAAATGATGATAATAATAATAATATGATGATGAGTAAAGTAAATTTGTTTTAATAAAATAAAATCTATATCAACCTCATGATATATACCAGTACAGTAAAAACTGAATGAATAATGATAATAATAAACTGATGCATAAAGGTCCAAATAATTGAGAGTCCACATGTGCTATCATACCTTACATACATTTAGAGACCCTATATATTCAGTATTTACCAAATGTAAATATGTAGTATAGTGACAATGCTAGATTATATAGTAGTGATTCCATCTCTTTAGGTCAGGAGCCGTTTCCATGAAAGCAAATGTTTTGGCGATGCCATAGATGAAAATAGTTTCTAGATAGGCAACGACGCATGTCAAAGCCTTTGATCACCAAGTTTACTGATCAGCACGCTCCTAGCAGCATTCACTTGCAACACTGCTCTAGCAGACGAAATTTCCATTGGTTCGGGCCTGCTTCAAGCGGGATTGCCGGTCGTAAAACTACCTATAATAGACTGTTTAACAGGGCTCTGCCTTTCTATCCCGTAAGGATATTTATGTACTCAGTGGTGACGCCAGGATGTGTTGCATTCTAGGAAATGGTTGATTTTTATAATACCGGTAATTGTTTTTGCAGTTCGTCAAATTGTCCATCGATTAAAATTCAGATTTCTCCAGCTGACCTAATTAGGCTCACCAATTGTACTTTCACATTCAGTGTCCCTGACTGGAGCCAAGCAAATCAAATTTTGCATTCTTTCTCTTGAATTTTTCTTATTTGCTTCTCCGAGTTACCTTAATATTAATTCGTTTCATAAATATCAAGCACTAGTCCAACAATAAGTTGAAAAATCCATAAAGATATACCTGCCATTCCATTGTGGGAACTGAGCCTACTGTGCTAGAGGGTGATGCCAAGTTATGGATCAAATGCATATGCCAATGCCCATATTATCAAATGTAAACACATAATTTTTCGTGCTTCAAGCTCAAAGTCTTCCTTTTCTAATTGAACGATTTATTAATTAGTTGAATACGTGTTAACATCTTCCAGGGGTATTGGTGGTATCCTGGTATCCTCCTGGCATGTCTGACGCTGAAGGCGAATCGTACGACTCCATGTTGACGACCCTATTAGATGCAGCTCAACAATACAACTTGAAAGTGGCGCCACACATCGAGCCGTATGCCAATCGCAATCCTATTAACTTCGCCGAGCATCTCCGTTACTTCACCACACAGTACGGTTCGCATCCAGCCCTCTACCGAATGGAACGTCGCGGGAAGACTCTTCCAGTATTCTATGTTTATGATTCCTACCTAACACCTGCAGTAGCTTGGAAGGAGCTGCTAAGTGTCAAAGGAAATCTTAGTCTACGAGGAACAAATATAGATGGAATTTTCTTGGGCCTTCTTGTTGACATGCAACACAGATACGACATCAAAAAGGCACATTTTGATGGTAAATCTAAGTTATCTAAACGATCATTTTTGCCATGCACATTTTATGTCCTTCGAGTTTGGTTTTGAATTGTTTTGTCAATTATATTATTGAATCACACCCAGAATAGAGTGCTAAATCTAAGGACCAAGTTCCTGCCTCATAGTAAGGCAGGCCTATAGTTACCGTAGTTAGTATACTTAGGCCCGGTTTTACGAAACTGGATTAAGCAATAGTTACTTAGTTAGTGGATTAACTTGTTATCACCATTGGTTACATATGTTATTTTCGTACCTTTAATTAATAGTTGGTGGATTAGCACCCTAACGAAGATTGGTAAAACCGGGCCTTAGTTAGTTGGTATAATGTGCTCTAGCCCAGAAGATTTTTTTCATCGATTGATTCACAATTATTTGGATTTTAAAATCATTATGAAACTCCCTACATTCTTCATAGTCTTTCTCATGTTAGGTTAGGATTTAAATCATAATTCTATCATAATAATCATTCCAATGTTATATATAAGATTTTGAATCATAATGTCTTTTATGTACGTGTCCAATTTCTAGTCAATGGAATAGACTTTAGTATTCAAATGTGATGAGGTGAGATATGACCAACTATCTACATTTATTACATTAAGATAGTTCTCAAGTAAAAAATCTACCGGTACTCAAGACTTGAACCTATTGCCGCATTCTTTTGTAGATACCTCTCATGTTGATATGGTTATCATTTTGTTGTTCATTTTTTTCATCATTTCAGGTTTTTACACTTACTTTGCTACCAATGGTTTTACCTATGGCTCATCCTGGAAAAACTGGCGCAATCTCAGCAAGTTTGCTCGTCAAAACGGGCTGCTTTTCGTCCCGTCTGTTGGTCCCGGTTACATTGACACTCAAGTTCGACCTTGGAATGTTGGCAACACTCGTCACCGTCGGCATGGGAAATACTACGAGGTAGGCTGGCGCAGCGCTTTATCAGCTCAAGCACGTATCGTTACGATAACGTCCTACAACGAGTGGCACGAGGGGACGCAAATCGAACCAGCCATTGCTAAAACAGTTCCCTCGTTTACATATCTTGATTACGAACCAGAAGGCCCAAACTTCTACATGAACCTGACAAAATGGTGGGTCAACGAATTCTCCAGGAAACAACAGGAACTCTAGGTCACAATAAATACAGAACAATGTTAAAAAACATATGTAATAGTATGGCATTTTATGAAAATATTACACAAGAGGAAGCGTATATAAATATGTTATTATGAGTACATAACGACGCAAAACTTGTAGACTCTAAACTGCACAGACTAATGGAAAAATACATCCAGTATCAAACTTGATATACACAGAACAATATTGTTTTTGTGTTCTCTATTCATCTTGAAGTACTATACACTGTACCAGTAGTAAAAGACTAAGTTGATTGTAGAAAGATCAAGCTTAGATTTGATGAACAAAGTTGGAAACAATAGTAATGCCCTTGGATCTGAGCTTATTAGATAAACTGGAGTTCAATTGTTAATTAATAACCATTTAAACAATTGACGACATTTATGCTCAATTAGATTTATATAAATTCAATTAATTTTATTCATCATATTGCAATGTGGCCAAAAAATCAAATACATTCAATTAGAAACTGATGAATGTATAATTATTAATTAAATATGAATAAGTTTGATTTGATAGATTTTTCATCTGAAGATGTACATCACAATAAACTAAAAGTCATGAAAACGTTATCACTTAGAACCAAAAAAATACGCATATGAAAAAGATGAAACACAAGTAAAATACACTTGAAACAAAGGGATGAAAATAAAAAATGAAGTCCACAGAATAAAAATAAGACAAACAGAAAACCTCTACTTCACAATCAAGAATCCGTGGACGTTTACAACAAACTTCTCAAAGTTATCTCTAAATTTGAGCCTGGCGACCCGGTCGGATGCCACTAGGGCGATGTTCGACGACAGGTCGTTGAAAGCTTTCATGAGACGTTGGGCTATTGCCGGATCAGGCTGAGAGTCTAAAAGGCTGTGTACAAGCTGTTGATATACATCCTGAAAAGAGAAAACAATTGAAAAGGTGTGGACATGATGACATCACAGCTGAACGAAACAAAGTACTGTCTAGATGGCAGTGAATCATAAAGTTTGGTTGGTCAAACGCTCGGTGACCAAAATAAGAAAACGACCAACGGCCAACTTTCAGTATCAACTTTACTTACACTGAGCTTTTTGATTAGCTACCAGAATACGTTCTCGAGCACTGCAGATAGCTCTCAATAGACTGTAATTCTCTGTCTAGTCTGTTATGGTCGGTATAATTCTCTGTGAATTTTCTTCACTTTTTTTACCATTCCATGGACCAAAGGACAAACCAAACAAACCTATCGAATACAAAAATGACTATGCCTGGACAAATGAATGTTATTTATTTTATTTATCAAGTTCTCATAAATAGAGGATATACCGGTATGTGTTTAGTGACTTATAAACTTATAATAGTTGTGCAATTATGGTGCATGAATGATACTTTTATATGATGGTGGCCGACTGAAAACTCGACGAGAAATATTTGTACATTTGCAATACAGTATAAATGATACTCAAAATGAAAGAAAAATTTCAAAATGAATTGTTCTTCACATCTACAATGTAGGCATATTATAAAATACCCAGTAGAAAATAATCTTCCAATTAAATATACTGTAGTTAACACTTTATTTCAAGGTTTGAAGGCATCACTGTACACATTCCACTGAATGCATTTAATACTCACTGTATAAATTATTGGTCTTTGTGAAGTTACTCAAGTACTAATTAGGAATAATTGTTGTTGAAGCATTAATGTATCTCATAAACGAAAAATCATCATAAAATAATGGGCCTATTATATTCTGAACATCTGACATATAAATTAATGTTTGAACTTGCAGCTCAAGTTGGAACCCAAAGTACTGCTAGGGAAATAGTTTACTGGGAGATGCAAGTATTGTGTCTATTGTGCTTTGCCTACGCACGATACTTAGTTCTAGCTTAAGTACCGGTATGTGGTAAAACAAGTTGGTACCAGATTGCGTATTCTGAGGAATCTGGTTTCTAATACTCGGGGATAACAGTAACAATATCATGTCAATCACGTATTGTATTAATTAATTATGCATGTAATATTGTAGGCCCATGACCCATTTGATGGAATTCTCATGTGTTTGGTATATAATGCAAATGTTATACAGTACATTTTTTACCATATCTCTGATTTGATCATGCAGAATGTACCTCATAGTCATATCTTGGTGTTGTTGTTTCATATTACAATTAAAAATTTCTATCCAGTGAGAGAACTCTCATTGAATAAAGATACGGGCCAACTATTTTGTGCAGAGCTGTCATTATTAGAAGTAGAGACAGAACCCTGGCCTTGAAAGTCAGCAAACATAGTTTGGGTATCATTGTGGTACGTAGTCAGTACGAGTTGTTTACTGCAAATACTGAGAAGATGCTTTCAAGGAAGGTTACTCGTTTCCATTCTGATTCGAGTATGACGCCTATCGTCACGGAAAATGCACTTGTGGATAACCATCTTATCGCAAAGATAAAGAACAAACCTAATGTATACAGCGAAACCTCGATCCATCAATTTTCAACGGACCAGGAAAATGAAAACATTCAAGCAGGAAATCGATCCATCCAGGAAGATTTAACATTGATTATATTTGTATGGGAGTTGAATGAGAAATAATGAATGATACAAGCAGGAAAACGATGGATCTGGGAATGATACATATTTTTATTATATAGAGGTTTCACTGTAGTGACAAACTCATGATCTCAACTGTTGTGACGGCCGCTAATGTTTGGCTATAGGTCTACTTTTCTAGCACATGATTGGACGAAAGGTGAAATCAGAATGGCATTTCGGTAGCAGAAGCCTCGAAGAATATTGTCATTAAACTAGCTTTAAATTACACTTCTAGTCATTTATTGGCCAGTTTTCTAGGTCAGTAGTGTTCTTAATTACAAGTAACCTACCGTATTTTCACAATACAGTTTGAAAATTTCAAACTTTATAATTGTTTAAACACATTGTTTGATGTTAAGGTATAGTTTCTTACTGCAGCAGTCTTTATATGATGAGCATGCAACACCATAAGACATTACGTATTGTTGTGTTTACGTACCTGATAACAACAAATGAGAACGAACAGTGCCACGCTCGTAGTTGGAAGCAAGTCGAAGTTGATTTGGTGAGATAAGATTAGATCCATTAACAACTGGAAACAAATGTACTCATTTAGAATCAAAATGTTTTCAACAAGATGGGCACATGGTTCATTAACTAGAACAACCCATTCCAGCTCTTAATAAATTGTGATGATTCAATGTACAATTAAGCATTATTTATTAACCTTGTGAAGCTTAATTCCTTGTTCCAAAAAATTAGTGTAAACATTGTTCCCTTACTTTCAGGGTGGCCAGCTGATTTGATTTTTATGATCAATTATCATCGACTTCATATGGATTATCAAATAAAAAAATATTGATCATCTCAGATTAGATTCGATAGTCAACTTGGAATAATGAAATATATCAATGTTTCCTGGTCATACGTCATTTTATTTTATAGTAGAATCCATGTAGAAAAGCAAGTAAGAAAAGTAATTAGATAGCAATTTGTAAACATTATCATATTTTGATTAACAGGAGTGTTGGACCAATCGCATACAAAGAACGTTGCGGGTATGCTCTTCTATTGCATACAGTATTAATTGCTCAAATGGAAAATAGGCCCGGCTACATATCGATTAGGCCTATATTGATGAATCGATAATGAAAGCACATTCGGTAATCATATAAAATGAATGAATAACGATGACAACAACACAACAACTGACAAGTGACAACCTACCAATAACCGATGACAAACAATAACTGACTATCCGATAACAACTTGCAACCCTACTTATTTTAGAACTTGAATCAAAACTTGGAATTACCGGTACTCAATTTGTAAAAAGTTACAATCAATTACAATCAATTGAATTGTTTGATTCATTAATAATTTGAATTAGTATTCAATAAAATATTCAATTTATTCAATGTAGGCCCATCAATTATTTCAGTTGATGTATAGATTAATTTAAAATAAAATCATCATAAGTTGTCATTTTTTAATTCATTAATTAATATTCAAAACTCATTTGTATGATCAATTAGGGGATTTAGGCCTACTCAATTTACTTGGGCCTGGTATTACAGATAGCTCTTAGGGGACGTCCATAAATTACGTCACAGCTTAGGGGGGGAAGGGGGGTTGTCAAGATTTGTGGCAAGATGTTACAAGAGGGGGAGGGGGGAGAGGCAACTGTGATGTACCATTTTTTTGTTCTATGTATTTGGTGCCATTCTTATGGATTCTTATATTTATACCCACCCTAGAAACAGCAGATGCATATCAAATAATGATCAAGTTTGAACACTCAAAAAGCAAACATAAATAAATGAATCTTTTGATTTCATTACTTTATCGTACCTTTGCCACTTGCTAATTTCAATTTTTTGTTAGAGGGGGGTATGAGAATTTGTGACGTATTTAAAGGGGGGAGAGTAATGGGTTTTGAGGCCAACTGCGACATGGGAGAGAAGGGGTGTTCAAAGTGGCCTAAATAGTGTGACATAATTTATGGACGTCCCCTTATCTAAGAGTTGTTGAAAACAAATAGCCTAGGTAGCGATTGAGATAACAAACTTAAAAATGCCAGTTCGAGCCCACGCTAGAAATTCCGGCACTAAAATAAGTACCGGTACTGTAATTTAGACGAAGCAAATACAATTATGTACATAGTAGGTCTACTAGTAACAGAAATAAAATTGATTCTACGAATGTAGGCTACTGTGGTAGCACACACATAATGAAAAAATGCACATTCCATTATTATAATACAAAAGTAGGCCTACATCATTCAATGTGCTTTTAAACTCTGGAGCACAAATTTCATTGCAAAGAATCAGAATTGATATAATACTTCAAAAATCCAATTCTTAATATAATTTACCATAATTTATAACTAACCTTTAAAAATGGTTTGAACGACTCGTAAATTGGTGTGTCGTTAAGAGATCTCGAGTAAATGTGAGTTCCGATCAGTTGGACCACATCGCAACAGAGAACAATTATATCTTGACCAAATGCAGACAATCCTAGTTGAACCATAGCCAACACTTGTTTCAGCTGGTCGGGTGGCAGTTGGCACACCTTTTCGGGGTAGATGTCTGCCACGTAGGTGAGCAGTTTGTAGAACTGAGTGCAGAGCGATGGGAACTTGAGGAGGTCGAACGTCATCAGTGGCATTATGATGTTCAGACCGTACAGACTTACGTCGGCAGCGGTCACTTGTTGCTCTCCTGATAAGCCTTCTATAGTCATTCAAAGTACAAATATTAAACAAAAGAAAGCTAGAATACTGAACTTGTAATTCACTAATCACCAATGAAGAAGGTTGTCTACCAACAAAAAAAACCCCAGAAATATCACCATTATTTTACTTGTATAGCTATAGCTGGACCTATGTTTGGTATTTTGAGGGTCAATGATTTTGAGGTCAAGAATAGCAATTAAAAAACGACTACATATTTGAAGAGATCATCTTGAATAAATTGATATTATTATTTACGTATAATTCTGACAATCTAATGGTCAATAGGTATTATTATTAATATTATCATTATTATTATTCTGTATATTTCTGTAAATCTGTGAATTTACAATATTTTGTATTGTAAAAAAATCTTCTGAAGAAAAAATAGATACAAAATATTAATAAAGCGTTGATTATTCAACACTGCAGCAAGTTTCTAAAATTTGTCAAACTTTTACAATTATTTAGTTGGTAGACAACCTTCTTCTTTCAAGAATACAAGTAGGCCTACCCTCGTATAGCACAATATATTTTCAGAAAAGCTTCCGTTTGCTGAACAATTGACGCTACTGTCCATTTTAAGAATCAAGTGTCTTTTGGTTGGAACCTATTTTCATTATTCCACAACCTACATCATAGGCACTACTCTCATGAACAAACACAATTTAAATAATATGCAAACGAAAGAACCAAGTAGAAGGCTCACACAAATGAACATGAACATCTTTTTCCTAAAAGCACCTGCATCCATGAAAATAAAATGTGCAACTTAATAAATGGTAAGTCTATCTATAAGCCTTCAAGTCTATAAGCAACAGAAATATACAAACATACCTACCTGAAATACCTACATATTGAGAAACCTCATCACTCTCATCACAAAAACTTTCAAAAATAACTAATTGTAATTTTGCTCACCAGGTTCACTGAGATCGATACAGTCCTTATTCATGATATTATTAAGTAGTTCCATTAGTAACAAAATATCATTATATGCGTCTTCTTCCGCTGCCGAATCTTGTGTGATGCGTCCCACGTTTGCCTCGGCGTAATACCGCACTGCCTGCAGGCACGACTCGTACATACGCCGACTTTCAGACTGAGCCATCGAAAAGCAAAGGAAATATTTTAGTTCTACAAACTGAAATAATAAGGTTAAAAACGTATCCTCGTAAGGGCTTACTACCAAAACGAAAGCAAGTTTACATTTACAGCGGGAGTACATATTATATAATGCACACAATAATTGTCAAATTGAAACATTTCTCGTAGGCCTACTGTAAATCGTGAGACCAAATTGTACCATTGTGAGATGTAAAATCGTAGCACCAATTTGATGAAGTTTTGAAGTTAAAATGTTTGACTCAACAACACTGCAGTGCCGCATGGCACTCTTGGATGTCTGTTCCTGAACGAAACAACATTGACATTGTAAAATTCAACACTATACGATTGGTATTGCAGGGTCCCGTGTGAACAGGCCACATGATGTATCTTCTAGTAGAGTACACGTAAAGAGAGGGAAGGGTCTAAATACCTGTTGAGTTAATCATTGAACTTGTTAATTGGGAATTCAGATGGCTGAGAGTGGATAAAGTGAGGGAAACTTGGAAGACAAATATAGGCTCACTGACTGGGGTTTAGTTTGTACAGTGAAACCTCTACGCATCGTTCCTGGATCCATCATTGTCCTGCTTCCATCATTCATTTTGGTTTAGTAGTTTTTATTTGCCTATCATTTCACCAGTCTACATACCGTATGTAGAGGATTTTTTTTATTTCCAAATACTTTTTCTAACAAAGTTAGGTAAGTACACTTCACAAGGGCACAAAATGTCGACTTGATTTTGCCAGTCATACAGATGTAGTAGAGGATATGAAACAAAACTTACATAAAGGTTTTGAAAGACCTCAGAAGAAAAAGAATTGAAATCAAAAAGAAAGAAGGAATTGAAACCCACCCTATTCCAATATAGCTAACTAGTGTTACATTTTTCTGGATGGATCATTTTCCTGCATTGATGGTTTGGTTTTCCTGGTCCCTTGAAAAACGACAGACAGAGGTTTGACTGTATCAAGTCACATTTTTCTCAGTTCTGAATGGCTAGTAATTTGACACGTTAATTGGTCAGCAGCAAGTTGATTAGAATTTGCCAGTAAAAGAAAAAGCGATACAGATTACGTAGAAAAAGTAATGGAAAGTAAAACTACCAACAATCTAGCAATTTGAAAAAACAACATTGCTTAAATTAGCCCAACGCAAATCACCGCATATAACAGCTTATCAATATAATTATTACCAATAGCATAGATTAATTGCCAAATGACGCACCATATTAAAATTTGATTTGTCATTCAATTTTGATAAATTCATTTCATTCAACATTGAATGGATATTTAATATCAGACACATTTGAGCAAAACAATGATCGATATCAACCACAAAAATTGTGAATACTGTAACTACAATAATAGGCTGTTACTGCCAATTTTGTAGTTCATGCAAGAAACTCAAGCTTCATTAAAACTGCTCAGTCAGACGAATGATGCACATGGCAATGGGCTTATGCAGCTACCTAACCATAATTGTAACTCTTTTAGATGTGCTTTCATATTTTTAATATCTACCGAGAGTTAGGATATATTTCAATATCATTGCAATTTTTCTATCGAAGAGCAACCCTAATTAGTAATTAATATCAACACACTTCACAAATTGAGAGACTAGAAATACAGTACCTATTAACAACACAAAATTAGTAATTGGGGAAAAATTATCCATTAGAATGACTAGATCAACCCACAACAGGTTACTGTCAAAATGATTAATTTACAAACACACAAAAACTTGGGTCAAAAGTTCAGAACATTTAGTTTACTCTCACCATGCCTAATCTGGTAGACAAAATACATACGAGATTTGCAGAGAACGTATGCAATAGTTGAAGGCAGAGTTTGAACCCACATTGCTTCTCTTCCTAAAGAGTAACACATCGATGAACAATTGGAAAATAACTAAATATTCACTTACAGGTTCAGGGCCCTATATTCATTTACGGTATATTGAGATGAAGTACACACTGTAGCCTACTGATGACTTGGATCTATCGGCATTGGTGAATGATAAATGAGACGATGAGAAGACAAGATGAAAGGTTTATTTTATTATTTAACAGGTGTTTTGGAAAGTGGGAAAGATGCAGTCATGGCTTGTTATCAATATATTCATTGTATATATATTCAATATATTCCAGTATTCATTGTAATGAGTGACAAATAGAGAACACAGTAACCTCTCTAGTCTGGATGGTCGACCAAGGCCAAATCAAATCCCGTGCTCCTGAATGATGGACCAGGATACGCCAGCAACTGATTTACCCACCTATGTACTTATATATTTAAAGAAATAAATTTATATTTTGGTAACTACGGTCATGACAGTTCACAGTCTGACAGGTTGTACCACGCTTAGAAGACACTTGTGGCTTCGTAACCTTGTGTTGTGATTACGTAAAACGAGATAAACGTGTACTTACCCGCGACAGGAAGCACAGCATACAGCGTACACTCTCACAGTACAAGAACAGAATCAGTTCTACGACTTGTTGGTAGTTATGATAAACTTTGACTAGAACCTCGCATTCAGCGAGCATTGGATGCATGAACTGGAACAGTTCTTGGACTGTTGTCACCTGCGAGCCCTGCGATCACAACATCACGTAATAATAAGTATGGTAGGTAAATAAGTGAGAACTGAGAAGTTTATCAAAATTAAATTCTACTACAATCCCTATGTTTTTTTTTATCTGGAATGAAATATGAATGCACCTTTTATTGTCACTATTTTGAGTTGGTAGCTGTATTACATTTTTTCACAGTGGGTTTTTGAATATCTTACAGAGCTAAGAGCTTAATGAGCTTTACAGAGCTTCTCGAGTTTGAGCGAGTTTCACTTGGTTTAGTTTCGAGCGAGACCCGAGTGAGTTTGAGCTCAATTTTAGTTCGAGCAAATGAGCTTGAACTCTCGTTAAACTGAAATGGGAGGGACCCCAAAAAATGATTTAGAATATATACAAATTCGGACCAACTAAACATGTCCCTATCCATAGAAATCATCACTCTTCTCGGTTAGAATTGAGGGAATTTTGTATTGCGTTCGAGGAAAAGCTATGTTACCGAGCGAAACTACTTGACAAGTTGATGGAAACCGTTGCTAGGTGCCTCAATGACAGTGTGTATTCAGCTAGTTTTGCCGATACAAACCAAACCGTTGTCAAGAGCCTCAGTGATAGTGTACTTGCTAGCTCCAACAAGGCGCGATCATCAAATGGCCCGTTACCATTGACGCTCGGCTGTCCCGAGTCGCTTGATAACACGGCGTGATGACGTTTCGATCTGTCCTCAATAGACTGGGTATGTGTTCTGGAGAGGGGGAGGAACTGAGAAGAGAGAGACGCGTGTGTGTGTCTGATGGTAACTACGACTAAGCAGAACTCACTCGGAGTCAGTCCAGTGACATAGTGTGAGATGATGATGCACATTGTAATCATTCAGCAAATTTATAGTCAAAATCAAAGGGAGAAATGAAGAAACAAAACTGTATATCTATTATCTAATACCAATCTGTTGAATGATTAGAAGATGACAAGTTTATCCATCCACTCCTACCACCCTACAACTCTCGCTCGAGATAACTAGAGCTCGAAAGAGTTTCGATACTCGAAAGTATTTCAAGACTCAAAATTTAAATCTGGGAAAAAATATTTTCGAGCGAGTTCAAGTTTCGAACTCGCTCGAAAATTTTGAGACTCGCACAGCCCTAATATATACTGGCATAGGTGAATGATCTATGAAATGAAATGATCGGAAGTGCACTTTACCAGGTGTTTGGACAGTGGAAATAAGAAACCATCCTATTCAGTTCAACGACCGAGGAAAACCACGAAAAACTTTCATCAGGATAGTTGACCATGGAGAATCAAACCCCAGTCTCCTGATGTGCTTGATTTAATCATTTTTGAAGAATGGATTTACACTGATTTTCACCTTTAAATTTCAGCATTTAGATAGGCCTACAGTATAGGCCCTATCAAAGTTGTTGATAATAATTAAACCCAACTATGTTTTAGAACTATTGGTCTGATGGATGATGTGAGAGATGATTGTTTGATTTGAAAGTAAGAAGAGGGCGAATCTATTTTCTAACAACCTGAGTGGAAACAACCATGGGAAAACAATCACAGGAACACTTAGTGGACTACAACTAACGACATGTTCTATCTTAAACTTTTGAATTGTACGTTACTTAGCTGTTCTTACCTGAGAAACGCCAATGAAAGATTCAAGCACATCAATTATCTCCACTTTTATTTGCTCTTCATGATATACACGATGGAAATTCTCCAGGTTGACGACTGCCTTGAATCTATCTTGTAAAGGTTTCAGAACCTGAAATAATACAAAAATGCATCTATCTTATGGATGCAAATTTGCTTACAATTGTGACAAGTGATAAGGACATTACTATGGTAGGCCTACTTGGATTATGGGTCAAAGTTTAATGAAATATTTGATGATGAATGTGTCTCTACAGCAATTCAGTGGTTATATTATGCTTTGAGCCCAAGAATATTCACTAGAAAGGACATATCACATATGGATTATATAATTTTATATTTTATATTTTACACGTGCCCAAACAAGGGACGTTTTGATGTGCTAAATAGACTGGTCTGCCACTAGTGGGCACATTTGGAAGTTCAGTTTTCATCGACTTCAAAGACGGAACAAAATAAAGATTATCAACACTTTATGAAACAAACAATTGCCAATACAAGCTCTATGATATATTCCATGTGTGGGCCTACATTATTAAATTTATTATAGGTCTGAATATTTTAATTAATAATCCAACATCAAGTTAAGAAGCCAAACATTACCAAACATTAACATTATGTCAAACAAATGCTTAGGATTTATGAATTGGGTGAAAGGGAAAGAAAGAACAGCAGCTTACCAAGATTTATTAGTAGAGAAAGGCCTACTTACAGTGGAGAGCCCGTAGATAGAAGAACACAGAGATGAAAAATACACTCGAGGTTCTGAATCTTCGAGAATCTCGTGTCTGGGCCTACTTTTCATCTCTGTGTTCTATCTACGGACTCTCCACTATGAGTAGACCTTTCTCTACTCATAAATCTTGGTAAGCTGCTGTTCTTTCTTTCCCTTTCACCCAATTCATCTAATTATTCAGCCTCAGACTATTTTCCTATGCACACCAAGTTATTTGTCATCAAATGCTTAGGATTGCTCTCATTAGATTTGTAGGTTTTCTATAATTGACCGTCTTAAAAAAATTTCAACTGTACAGTCTGCTCTGAATATTCAAAAGTGCTGACTACTGATTGAGTGATAGGTGTTCAAAAATATAAGTTTATATGAAACTACCATAATATGGTACTATACAAATGAATGTGCCTGTCTACACCAATGCTTTCACACTCGGCAGTATCGTGCTAGAAAATGTCTACATTCAAATTTCTACAGGTAGGTCAATGCAGAAAAAAATACAACACGCAAGTAGGTAAAATCATGTCAGACCAAGCCCCAAAGATGAAGTAGGTAAGTACAATCATGAGTTTTCACAATACCTGGCCCCAATATTCACATCGATTGTTTTTATCCTCTACGGCACCGCCAGCGAGCGTGAGAGCCTTGAACATGCCCCGTTTGGCCACCTGCGGCAGACTGCCTTTCGTCAGCTTCGACTGGATTCGCATGATATTCCACAACCCTTCACTCTTTACAACACAGCTGCCCCTGGAACATTCATATAATATCTCACTAATAGAATATAATAATAAGAGAAATATTGATAACACATGATACGTATAAAGTTGGAGCAGTAGGCCTACACTTTTCAGTGAGGCAAACCTTCTTGTTCAGAGACAAGTCATGACCTCTAGAAATATGGAGCTATTACAAATTAATGAAATTACCCCTCTGGTAAATATTATCGTTGGAACTACTAACGAGTTACAGTGAAATATGAACCAATAGGAAAAATCCTATTAGGCCTACGTACATAAAAATCAGGTTTAATTCAGAATTTGTCAACAATATGGTTCGATACCAAAACGGTATATCAGGGCCTTCGGAAATCAATTGCAAATAGAGACAAATTTGATTTTCTGATCGAAATCAATTGAAATGATTATATTGAATATCGATTGAAATAACTCAAATTTGCAATAGCAATCACATGTGACTGTTGTTAAGATAGTAGAGAGAAAGAGAGAGACATAAATAGTAGACAAAAAATAGAAAGCATTGGTTTTGTTCGGCTCTCTGCTTGACCATTCAAGGGCGGAATGGGCGAGGGGAGTTGCAGCAAACGAGTGCGCTATAGCTGTGCTGACGATGACTGACATATTCTGGCTGATACACAATTCGTTTTCGATAACGTGATATCGAAGAACGATCGAATTAGTCAATAATATCAAATGCTGAGCCTCTATACTTGGCTACTTATACTTGACAAGCTAAAATTCAAGAAGTACCATTTTTTATGTAGGCCTTTTTGAATGAATAGGCCTATGATGGACATTGTTTGGAAATAAATGCCTGATGCCTAAAAAATCAAGATGAAAATGCCTATCTGAAGTGAAATGAGCACACAAACTCGCCGCTGAGTGCCGAAAAGACACGTAATTCAATTCATTCATGAAGTCAAATGTATGTCTACTAGGGTGAATCGACTCGGTAATAATGGAGAATCACTGCTAGAAGTTGAACATATTTCCTGTTATATTACCAACTCACTTTTCTTTGACTTTCACATCAACAAGCGATAAAAATAGCTGCACGGTATCGGTCATAATGCCAGGTTCCGACGTGAACGAACTCAAGTTGGACTCGACTTTATTGAGTAGGAAGTTGAGCGTCCACAGAGCACCTTGCGAGTCTTTGCCGAATGCGTGAACTAAGGCCATGCTAAGCTGCAATAATAATGACAAACAAATGTATAAACAACAAACGCCACTGAACAACAAATTAATTCAAATTAAATCAATATACGGTAAACTTGAACATTACTCAACATTGATAGAATTGACTGCGTTTTTATATTTTTGTTGTTTAACCCATAGTTAGAGACATGTAAAAATAGCAATTGCTATAAAAGCGATGAAATGTATAAGTACTCCTTTACATGTTTTTCTGATATTTCTTGATGTTTCAATACGTTTGATGTTATTCTATCATGTTTTTGAAAAGGCGACAAAACGCTACAAACATCTGAATCCACTACGTATCAATGTATTGGCGATATAGAAGCTATATTTGGAATAGAAGCATTATAGATACAATTTTTTCCAAAATTATTCCAATTTAGATGTAAACGGGTGAAGTTAGTTGGAGAATCTGGAGAAAAATGCAGTTGCAAATGCAGGCGGCAGATGAGGCGTAGGTTTAACTCGCTTGTGGAGACTATTTTTCTAAAGAACATCAATTGGGATGTTTCTTCTGTATTCTATTTTACGTTATCTAGTGGTTCTACCAGTACCGTACTGTTATGCTAGAGAACGTTGTTGCGCTACAAAACTTGATGTTTATAAATAATAGATACACCAAAGTGCTACTTTTCAAATTCCAAATGCTATGAGAAGAAAAAATAGAAGCTATGTTTACATGGCTTTACCCATAGTAGAGGCCTGAGGGGTAAACAACTACGTAGTTTGGTGAACAAATTAAAAATTAAACATATTTAGTGTACACCTGATTTCAGATTTTGAGGGATTTCAGGGAGATTTCAAGGGATTTCAGGAAGATTTCATGACACGTGTACACTAGATTTTAGGAGTTGTTAACCCCTCGTAGAGGCCTATTTATAAATATTTATTTTCTCTTTATAGTCTATATTCTATGAGATATCATTTCTAGCAACACTTTTTGGATTTTGAAATCAAAATCAAAACTGTCAAGAAAGCTGGACTCTGGCGGTCACTCGCCCCAGAGCAGTCATCAAATGAGCAATTTTTGTCAAGTTTTAATAAACAAACAGGGAATAAAATTTGGTAAAGAGCAGTGAAGAGCTCCACCCCTATGCTTTTTCAACTCAATTGTAGATCTTGGTCTCCTCTCAGAATGATGCCACAACACGTATTTGTTGTTTCATTAGCTTTCAACTTGATTAGCCATGCCAAATTTCATGGTTTGGTTAAGTAGGCCCAAGGGGTGAAGGTTACCTACCTAACAATACCAGAATGAAAATGACTCAAGTGAGTTAAAAACAAGTGAAATTATACATAGATTGTTCTAGATCTGTGCGTCTGTCTGTCCATTTATCTGTTGTTTATCAACATATGTTGTCCATTTATCAACGTTTGAGCGTGCACGCTGCCGCAAGTTAACGAAAGACCTCTGCCACATCTACGCCTCCCCCCACCACACCCACCGCGTAGTTGACATACCAGAGGAGCTATCATTAGAGGTTAGAACTGCGTATTTTGTGTTTATTCATTGTTCACCGTCACACTGCGGAGGACTGCGTATCATTCGACAACATCAAGTGATTATTTGTTAAAGACGATAAAGTAGTACAGGATTGTTTTTACTAATTAAAAGTAAGGTGATAGAGATAGCGATAGTAAAAATAGTAGCAGTAATAGTACGTCAATGTGCTTCTTTATTCTGTCCCTCATATGTCAGTGACAATGATACTCTTTTTTCAGGTCTTTCGAGGTCATGTAAACTTTACATGACAGGTTTCTCTAGTATAACAAATACTAAGGTGTGGTGCTTCGTTCAATTGAGGGAACCTAAATTCGCAGGAAAACACTAATTTCAGGTACAGTAATAGAAATATGTTATAGTCATGCAATGCTATACATACTGAACTTATACCTGAAAATATTGTATTGAGTCAAGGTGAATTTACACGAGATTCCACAAAATATCAAGTCGTTTCAACACACTTCAGTCTTCAAAAAATGCATGCCTACCTCTGAGTAATAAGTTTCGGTGGGAAATAGGTAACTGATGGACCATCGTCTGAGGAACCAACAGATCGTCGAGCTGAGTTCGGGGCTGAGCAGTTCGACCATCTTGACTTCCACAGCCTTCTTCTCCACTTCGCACAGTCGGAAGACGGCCGCAACGAGTCGTACGAGATGGTCGGACGCGGACTCGGCGTTTGGGATGTCGGACACATGATGGCCTTGAATCAATCACAGCAAACTATACTTGTATCCACGAAAGAAAGTTGTCTACCAACTGAATAATTGTTAACACTTTGGGATAGAGAAAAACAACAATATTGTCAGCTGTTCACAATAACTGTGACTGGCCACTGGGAGCCAGCTTAATTATCAACATCGGACACAAAATAATACAAAAATTACTATCAGGCCTCTGGATTGAAAATTTTTCCATCATCCAACAAAAGAAACGGCACACTCAATTTTAACTGGATGTTGTAAACAGTCGATTAGCTGGTAGGCCAGTTAACGTGAATAAGACTTTTATCTAACTGAAATATTAATATAAATCTGTTTTCTCACAACACATTTGGCCTTATTCAAATTTTAATATTACGAGATTTTCTAAAACTCGATCGTAGGTTCTGTTATGAATGCGACTTGAGTAGACCGATGTCCCGAAAATTCTCAAAATCTATACAGCACCTCTATTCTGGGTAGGTGGTAGACCTGTACATTTATGCATGGTCAGTAAATTTATCTAATCTGTAGCATAGAGAGGCATGGAATTTTCATATCAGCTATATAAGCACGAATTGCACGTTATAATTGAAAGTTGTCTGAAACAAAGATTTTTGTGTTGAAGATTGTGTGAAGTTTGAAGATTGTGTGAAGTTTTGTGTCAAGATCTTTTGTGACATGTAAAACCATTTGGGACCAAGTTACCTATTTCACAATTGAAATTTTACAATTTTTCAATTTTGTATTTTACAGTCAAGTTACAATTGCAATTTGAATCTGGGATAGATGATTAAATATTACCGTACAGTATTACATTGTCATTGCAAGTGCCATAAAAACCCAAAACCATTCATTCCACTTCGTTTGAATGAAATATTTATTTATATACATTCGTTGGCATGTGGCAGTCGTTTACGTGCTCTTTTAGTTTGTGCAATTCAAGTATGGTAGTGTTTCAATGTGGGGCATACTGATGCCAATGCGCATTGTCTTTTCAGAACTTGCTCACTGTTCAAGCTAAGAATATATGTCGAAAATAGCTTCTAATATGTGTAGGCCTACATCATCAATCATTCCAGAACCTTTGTACATTTTTCCGAAGACTTTTTGATGCTAAATTACTGCTAATTTTAAATTTTACCACTGCTAAAAAATGCCATTTTTGAAATAGTTGAAAAAACAAAATAATTATTGCCATAATTTCATGCTTCCAAGCATAAAGTCGCAGAGTCAATGAAGTACTTAGATCTTACCAGGTGAAGCGAGCAGCTGTAAGGTAGTTTCGACGTTCACCTGGCCCGAGCCAGCCTGCTGGATGCTGTAGTGCATGATCTCCGAGGGGATCAGCGGAGTCTCCCCTTCGCTCTCCATCGTGACGACGTTGCAAGCGATCAGAAGCAACCAGTGGATGTCTTCGAACAGATGCTCGAGGAGCTGAGAGTCGGAGATGTTGAACGATTGGCTGTGCATACGCTGAAGCTGATTGTGCAGGCGTCTGGTTCGTACCTCAATCAGCTCGGAGAGTAGGGGTAGGCTGTGATTCGGAACCTGCAGGGAATATTGAAAAGTCACAAATACGATTAGCTTTTTAATAGAAGATGGTGAATATTTTCAATTTTTAAGAGCGGGCAAGGGTTCACGTCAAGTTAAGCAACATGGTGAATTCAGTATATGTAACGTACTTTGTTAAGATTTTGTATTGCGGCAAACCTACTTTATTTTTTTCAGTATTGAATAAAACAAAAATCTGAATTTTATTTTACAAACTACAATCGTGAGAGTTCACGGTATGAAAGAAACCACTTTTCATGAGCAGAGCCTAGAATGACTGCCAAGCTGTGTAATACTTACATGCCTTCCAAAGCTACCAATAATCGTCAACTGGTCTTTGAACTTTGTTCGGTCGTTCTCTTCGTTCTCGTCTATCTCTTCGTCGTCGACGTCCCTCCCGTGGCCTCGGCTGCCATCTGGTGGCATCAGGTGACACTTGACGTACGTGTCGAAGATTTGGATCGATGCCTGTTTGCAGAAGTTTTCGGGGAAGACGTGATAGTCGTGGAGAACCGTGATCCACGATTCGAGCATATTGTCGAATGCTTCCTGGTACAGACAGTCCTCTTCGCATAGCTGCCGTCAAAGTTCAAGTTATCAATAACGGTACTGAATTTCAGGTGAGAACCAAAGGTGGACAGTCAGTGAACTAGAAGTGTGCAAATATTAATAATTGTCAAATGGTTCATTGAATATCATGTCACTACTATTCGAAAATCTATTCGTAACTGTAAGTAGGCCTACTGTTTTCGAATACTTGGACCATTTTCAAATTCTTTGAATGTCTTGGTCTGTAGTCTGTACCACGATTTGAGACTGAATTATCAAGAATTATCACTGAGAAAATTATAGAAATTAAATACCGTATTACAGTGGGACCTTTGTAGTACGTTTTTCAGGACAGACTGAAAAAATGTATTAATGTGAAAAACTTATTGAAGGAACTATTCAACTTGGGGAGCATATGGGTGGGATAAAAAAATACAAATTATAATATAGTGACTGTATAGGCCTAAACGAGAAGCTTATAAACAAGGTTCTACTGTACTAGTGATTAAAAAATTGTACGAAAGTTTTTCAACACAATTACTAATGAGTAATGAATCAATTACCGTAGGTCTACACTTCTTTTAATTTTTTACCGGGTTTTGACATTCTTGGCTCATACTCAGTAGTTAATTTAGTGGAAGTATTCAATGTTTGGAAATATTTCACGCAATAATTCGAGTTATTAAAACATTACTATTTGCACACCATTAATCGTAGATATAGATGCATAGATATTAGATATCGGTAATAGATATACATATCCAACACCTTTCAATTAAATAATTAATAGGCCTACTGTAAAATATAACAGAAAATCAACAAAATAGTAGGCCTGAAAGAACAAATGATGAAAGTTTGAAACACATCTTACTGCTTCTTCCTGAGCCGCCCCCTCAGCAAATTTGCAAGTGAGTTGCGCCAGCTGGTGTAGAAATGAAGACAAGAGGTCCGGTGCCAAACCGACAAGAATTAAAGGTGGGAAGAATAGCAGCAGCTTGCGTACAATGTTCGAGATACCGAGAGCTTCACGGTCCAACAACTCGACACTATCAACATAATAGAATACCGGTACAGCAATAAAATATTCAATCACAAAAATACAAGTAGGCCTACTGTATCTACTAGGCCTACCTACGTAAATTTACGTGCATAATTCAGTTATAGTGGATCTTGCAAAATGTTTTCGCAATTCACTACATTGATACAAGTTTGCCAAATGCTCAAGATATACAAAAATATCTAGGGTTTTCAATGCAATACGGCACACCAAAAAATGGTCAAAATAATAAGACGTCATTTATTGAAATAATATTGCTGTTTAGGCCTACCTTGTAACGAGTTTCAGAAAGTTCTGCATGTAATTAGCAAGATACTGAACACGTATATCCTGATTTACAAATATGGCCCCATTGAGTGATGCTAGTTGAACTAAACAATACAGCGAATGATGAGCCATTTGGGGGTTTTCACGAACCTTCCAATGAATCTGAAAAAAAGAAAGTGAATCATTTTCCAAAATTATCTCTTCAACTCACTGCTAATTATCAATCAATTAGACGAGCTTTAGCGAGGATTCAATTTGACATACTGAAAAAAATTGGTGTTCGTTTTTATGTTATTTTTTTTTCCTTTTTTTTTCGGTTCTCCACAGGTCAAACGGCTACAGCTATCAACTCCAAACTTTTTTCACTATGGTTCCTCATCTAACCTAGATCTGTATAGTTTTGTGGCATTATCAAATGGTAACTTTTAGTTTTATGAATTTTAGAAATTTCAAAAATACCAATTAGAATAACACGGCGGAAAAAAATAAAAATATTTTTATTTTCCAAAAGAATGAAATTTTGTGTTAAGTTGAATTACATCTTGATACAGATCTCTGGAAATTCTCAGCTTGATCGGGTCAGCCATTTTGAAGAAAAAACATGAAATGTGCTAAATTGGTACCACGTGAAGCCGTTTTTACCCATTTATAACTTAAATGTCACCCAATTGGCAAATTTAGGCAGAAGTTTGGCAAAGAAGTCTACATACGGTGCTATTACTTTCCGCTTGTCTAACAACGCGTATTTAGCGTTTTCCTAGTATATCAACTTGGTCAAACATTGATACAAGCCTATTAAGTATTAACCTAATATGCCATACACAATATCCCTCAAATATAAAGAATATAACGAGATAAACGAGATAACGTGCCAGCTAACCCCAATAAATCAATAATCAATTCAGTATATAGGCCTAGCCTATTAATATCATAAAATAAATTACTTTTTAAGCAACATATTTTGGCAATTATAAATGAAAAATTTCAGTAAGCTGGATCCTAGTGGTCAGTTACAGTACAGTGTAACCTCTCCTCTATGCATCGTTCCCAGATCCATCGTTTTCCTGCATGTATCATTCATTTTTTCCCACCCTACTCCCATATAATCAATGTTGAATTTTCCTGGATGCATGGTTTTCCGGCATGGATGATTTCATTTTTCTGGTCCCTTGAAAAACGATGGATAGGCCTACTTACTTCACTGTACTTCTGAAATCAAATCACTAATCAGCCATCAATAAATTGATTTTCTCGCATAAATATTATAGCCAATTACCGGATATCTGATAGTGATATGATTGATATAATATTACGAAACATATAGGTAAGGTCTGTGATGTCTGTCTTAGCTATACTCAAGTACTCATACTCACATTGAAAAAAAGGTTGACAACATTTGGATCAAGAATGACTTCTTTCCAATGTGGTCCTAGTCGTAAAGCAGGGTTCTGGTCGGACTCGTACACGGATTCAAAGACTCCAATAAGCCTTTTTGGCAGTGAACTTATCAGTCAAGGATTAAAAGAGCATACAATACATAAAATACATCTTGCATCCCTTTTATAGTGGTTTAACATTTGATGAAATGAGAGCCTACTCTATACGTATATTATTTTAGCTTTGAATAAACATTTGTCTACTTCTATAAGTTTTCAAAATGAAAACATATTTCGAAAAAATCTGTGTTCTATGGACTTGCTGACTTTGCTGAGAGCTTTTTTTCTCCTGCAAATGCTGTTGAGCAAATCCACCACAGGCTAGAGGAACAGTCGAGCTGCTGTCGTCAACATCTCACGCGTGCCGCTGTTTATCTCGACGTACTCTTCTGGGCCAGGTCAACCTTCGCGGGCTGAGTATCGGTCTTGTTGACCGTTTAATTCCACTCTAATAAATTCTAAGCTCGTCGGTCCGTTATTGGTTTCATTATTGGTACACGTTAATTTCATTTCAATTGTTCAATTCATTTCTTCTGTTCAGTGCCAATAAAATAACCAAAGTCAGTATAATTAAATCTTGTGTTTTATCTTCACGATCCCACAACCTGCCTCTCATAATTCATAAGCAATAGCTACTTCACTAAATACCTAGCTACACCCTTAGTCCAAATCTTTTCTAAATTTCGACATACAAAATCAGGTTGTAACATTGGTTGGTAACATGTTATAAATATTAGGCTAGCCTAATAGGGGTACAAATAAGTGGCTGATGATGAAACGATGGAGTGTTTAAAGGAAGTTTACAAAAACCCATGCCTACAATGGGACCATCTGTGCCTGTCTGGCTTCAGGTTATAAAAGTGTGCTCCAACGTCTGAGCCAAATAGACAGCACTTACATGTCAATCAGTAAAATTGTCTCGTCGTATGGAGATTGCAATTTAAATAAGATGTAGAAAATTCCAGTGTGTGAAATGGAGTATAACTTTGTTAAACAATAATCATCCACTGAACCGTGGACAGCAATCATTCTGATATTATGTACACAATAAATTAAAAAGGATATAATTTGCAGAGATGAAACCCCAGCTTAGAACACCTTCAGCAATCGTCAGTAAATGCTTCAGCAGAGTCAAAATCTGTTCCGAAAACGTGGCATTCATTTCTGCCAATTTGCTTAGTGCTTGCACGCAAAATTGAAAGATTCGTTTCAAGTCAGTAACTTCAAATTGTTTCTTGGCCTTGAAGTGAGTTTCCCACGTAAGGCCGACGTCAGATGACTTCACTGTGGTCGCGTATTCTTGCATTAGGGACGAAATAATACTGCAACCTAGAATTTGCTATAGAAAAAAAAGGATGCAAGAATTACATCAATAGAACACAACAACATATGGAGTGATATATGGTATTAATAATAATGCAATATAATACTAATGAAGTGAAATATAGGACTAGTACCGTCCAATGAATTAATTGATACGAAGATGCAGTAAAGTAATGTAATCAATCTATTTATTCAAAGTATTTTCTCAACTGCTAGTGAGCCACCTTGATTAAGTATTTGCCACCTTGATTAGCTAGTAGGTTTAGTATTTCTGGTTTTCTCTCTCATCCTGGAACTACTATTGTACTAAATTGTGCCAGCAACGGCCTATTCTTAGTGTTTTTGAGGGGGATGAAATAGGGTTAGTTATTCCGTCAGAGGGTTAGGGAGCCGGTGGGATAGGGATAGTGAGAGAACTTGCCACTGTGCATTCATGTGCAATTGTAAGAGTTTTAAATAAATGAATCAATTCTTTTGGATCACGTTTGTCAACCGAGCAAAATGTGTGCACTCTAATTACACAAGCAGTGGCTAAATTTGTTTGTTCAATTATCATTATTTAATAACTACGAACTCAATGAATGTTTTCATTCTTGCATTTGTATCAACTGGACGTTCTGTCCATAACATTGTTTTACGTTTCTTTGTTTCATTTATCCTGGAATTCCTAAGGATAGTATTAGCCCCTCGAATAGGCCTATCCTGAATCCTGAATTCAATCTTGCACAGAAGGAAAATTTGTGGAAAAGGGTAATAATGATAGCTAATAATACCCCTACAAAGAAAGTGAAAAGTTTCTTACTCGAGGCGGATCTCCACTTAAAATTAGATGTTCAACTTCGGATAGGATTTGCCCTCGATCAGCTCCGAAGTCTTCCACGCTTCCTCGCTTAACCATAATTGCAATCACCTAACAGAGGAGAGACAAATAGAATAAAATATTCCACTCTTAACTTCAAGCGACAAGTCAACCGTACTTTGAAGTTAAACGGTACAACATTCTAGATGCAAACTCATCTTAGATGGGCGTACCTGGAGAATTCGCTCTCTGACAAATGGTTGCAAGTTCCTTTGGATAATGTACTGCAGCAAATACTGGCGTAAGGATATAAGGTCTGACTCTTGTAAAAATGGCCATTCCCTGATAAGTCCTTCTTTTAATAGTCCGCCAGCTTCAAACAAAACGTAATCCACTCGACTCGTTTCTAGAATCAAAGAAGTGTCAAATTATTGCAAATTATACTTGCCAATATTATTATATTATTATTAATACAGTATTATTATTAGGCTCATTATTATTCTAGTGTACACTCACAATTCCACAAAATTGAAGTGTAAGGTCCTAAACAAAATAACTAGATTGCAAATGGAAACAATAATAGGCCTAATGATACAACGTGAAATATTGAATGATAGGCCTAGCTTGAATCCAAAAAAACTCAAATATTTTCTCTCACAATTTCTTGCTTTTCTACCATTTCTTGAACCATTTTATTGTCAGGCCTTTCTACGCAATCCGTCCCAAACTATTTCCATCATCACCAGTTCAAGGTAGCAATGCACACATTCATAAGCCTCTCCTGGACCATTGGACCCATCAACTATCATGCTATCATGCTTTCAATATGTACTATACATACAGTGTAGGGCCCTCCTTTTGATCTACAGTGAAACCTCTATCTGTCGTTTTTCAAGGGACCAGGAAAATAAAACCACCCATGCAGGAAAACGATCCATTCAGGAAAATTTAACATTGATAATATAGGAGTGGGGTGAGAAAAAATGAATGATACATGCAGGAAAACGATGGATCCAGGAACGATGGATAGATGTTTCACTGTACTCCTCCAACTCTGCCCATCCTATTCGTCTTGATGAGCTCTACAGAAAATTGTGAATCTATCTATTTGTCTTCTTCTTACCTTCTAGTAGTAGGCCCTACCATTAATTTTGTAAAACACTACAAATTCAATGGCCCTACTGAGCCACTTCAATGCCTTTAATATTTCCAACTGCCTCTCCACTAGCCTTTTCCTATTGTTTCTTGCATATTATCTTACATTGTAAAAATATATTCCCACATTTTACTTGATGAATCATAGCATTGAGTTTATAACTCAATGATCATAGGGCCTAATGGCCTACGAACAAATTATCATCAATGGACTTCAATGGTATCAAACTATATAATGAATGATGATATAACTTGTAAATAGGCCTACTATTTTTCTGCCAGGAATTTTGCACTATTCCAAGCGAGAAACTAAAGTTTTCGTCGCTCAGTTAGATAAAAGACACAGTAGGCCATTTGCGTGGTTCAATTCCGTTGCCCAACTGAAATAGTATTCTTTTCGATTCATTAGGAATTTTTGATAAGCCAAGGCCTATCACTGCAAAATGTCAACACACTTTGATAAATTTTAAATTTTCTATACCGATATTGCTATTGAAATTTGAGTATCATGTGTAATTCTCTGATCCAGAGAAAATCCTAATAAATGGTGCATGTTCATACTATTTACTTTTTTTACAATATTTGACAGTAGGTACAGTAGACTCACCAGTTCATAAAAAATAGCAATTGCAATAAAATAATCTGCAACTGTAAATTCTACAATGAAGGTATAAGTACTTGGAGAACAGCAATACATAATTACCGTACATGTAACACATACCTAGAATATGCCTACACAAAGCATAAGGTGTCTTGGTTTTTCGAAAATTTAGAAAAATTGCTTCAGCTGAACGTCGCTGCTCTTCGGAAACATGCGAGGGTGCAGCCTAAAACAGAAGAGAAGAAATGTTTCAATCAGTTTAGCAATCATGTTAGGCCTATTCATTATTGTAGGAACATGAGAATATTATTGTAGGGGCAATTATGCAAGAAAATCATGTGTGCATGTGTGTTCACAATATATTTACTAGGCCACCTTATCCCTACGAACGTTCGTGTGGGTCGTGATTACAGCAACTAAAACTACTATTTCCACGCACCATTTACCAAGAACCGTTTGAGCCGGCAAGACTAACATAGCCTACCATAGACTGTGACGACATGACGCGTCATCTCTATTCCCACGAACCATCGTTAGGGCCGTGGCAATAGCCAACCCGCACGGCCACTTCTATTGCAACACACGGGCTCACGTATTTCATTTGTTTGCATTCAGAGACCTTTGGCAGTGTGATATTGCTAACTACACAGGAAGTCAAAACGAGATGAATAGCGACTTGACTGACGTGGATGTATGTGAGTCTGGGCGCGGTCGTGGTGACAGGCAGTGGACGCGTGAACGCGCCCACACAATTTCAAATACGTTGCATTTAATATCTAGATAACATCATGTCATGTTGACATAGGACTTGTAGGTCTACTGACATCTGGGAGATTGATGTTGATTTATTTTGACGATAGAATACGCTAATGTATCCAATGATAATATAATTGTCAGCTGCTATTTCAGAACCTTGTTTTAGCTTTTTCCTCCTTACAAGTGGCTGAATGCCAAATGACAGTGATCGGCAAATTTATTTTTGTAGATTTCAAGTAGACCTACTAAATAGATCAATAAAAATTAATGAATAATACAATTAAACCACTTGTTTCTGCTATAAATGTTGTGATAGGTCTTGTGAACACGAGTTTCTGTACTGTGAAAACTGAACATAGCTCGGCCTACGAGGTATGGCGTATGGCAGTCACTTTGTAACCCGGCTGTCAAGTGGTTAACCTCAAACCTTTACTAACGTGATGTGCAAAAAGTGGTAGAGAGCCATAAGTGTGAGGCGTTGTCGAGGAGGGGTGAAGCAAATATTAGATCAACTAGATTACATACGGATAATTAGGTTTCTTTTCTAAATTCTAATATAAAGAATTACCCTTTTCCATAACCCAATACTCAAGACACTATTTACAAGCTATTTGGCAAGGACAATGTGTAGGCCTACTTGTTGTGTTCCAAATAAATTAACACAAATAAACCCAATCTAGCTAATGTAACCTAAACAATCTCACCTTACCAACTAACCCAATAAACATTCAACCTGAAACCAACAGATGAATACCAGTCAACAGTTTTAGGTACCGGTAGAGGTTTATTGGGCCACTGAATTTAAATCGTGGTTTTTAAAAAAATACTCCCTAGTGGAGATCGAACCCTTCACCCTGAGAACTTTAGGCTGGCACCCAAACTGCCAAGTTATGGGAGCTGTGGTGATACATGTAGTTATTCCAATTGAAATATTATTTTACGGGGAAAATTATCTCGTACAAATTGCATTAGGCTATATTTAAATGACATCAATACTGGCAATTTAAAACAATAAACAATTAATATCAAGTATTTTGTAAAAACAAGCATAACTGATGGGGGGTTGGTCCAGACCTATCAAAGTCATGGGTCGGGTTGTGGGAATACACACTTCATAAATTGGCTACAAGGCTATGTCGTCACACAGATTAGGCAACAAAGGAACACAGAAGTTTGTGGTGATACTACCATTTATCAAGATACAAATAATCACTCAAAAATGCTTAGTAGCCTAAGCCTATGACCTTGTAACGCAACAGGTGATACTTTCTTGAAAATAGGCTTGCAAAATGCTTTCTTCTGGACAACTCATCACTGGTGCAACAGCAGCCAGCAGTGAAATATAGAATGAATGCAAATTTATTGAGTATTGGCATAACACCCAGCTTTATGAAAGCTCATCAGTGTAGTAGTCTAGGAACTAGGCCTAGGTCCCTAAATTTGGTTCTGACATTTTGTGAAACCATTTGCGAGCCCTAATTCTAGTATAATTTTGAAAGGGTATGTGCAACACTTACATTGGGCCTACAGGTTGATAACTAGTGTCTGGAAAATGATTAGGAGATAGGATTCATAGGCAACTAGACAATCTTCTCTGGTAGGGCCTAGCTCGATTTATATTCTCCCTGGTCCTAAAAGACTGACCCACCAAGGCAAAGACTTGACCCATGTAGGAAACATAACCCAACTTTGTGCTACAGTAACCCCAGTAGTTTGGAAGTCCAATTCAGTAAGAGAAAATTGTGGTACACAATAAGGACCATGTAGTGGAATTTAAAATGAGTTATAAGTATTGCCAGGCAATTGAAACCATGGCAGTGCCGTTACGTACCAGCATCATTTGCGCTGCAGCCTCTAATTCCAAAATTATTTGGTCAGCCATTACAGATTTGTTTTCATTCCTTCATTAGGGTGGCGCAGTTTCGACACCTCCTAGGCAAGTCTTCCTGGGTTGGTAATGTTATGACAATTCTATGCTAAGCATAACGTAAAAATGACGAAATAATGCAAAAATTCCGGACGCTTCAATTTTCCCTGATAGAAATCATTTCTAATGTAGGTCTAGGATACTTATAGAAACAAGACTTCACAATAGACGCGTTGTCAAATGTTCGACGTTTTTCAACGGTAGATATGCACGATGTTGTCATATTATCAATAACCTGAATTTTTGATCCCGCCCAACTTTTTGATCGGTGTAGGAACTGCTCCCCCCGTTTGAATTTCAAGTCGATTATCGAATATCGATATGAAATGAATGACATAAAATAAAAATGGCATCAGGAAGAGTGAAAACAAAAACTGATAAGTCAGGAGGTAAAATTAATGGTTTATCTGATATGTAAACTTACTTTTCAATTACTTGTAACAATGCTCGTGGTTTCAGCTAATTGGTGTGAGTTCCCACACCGCCTTGGCTTTGATCATTGGCAAGCAATTTAAATTGGCCCAGGCCCATTAGGCCTATTTGTTGGTTAATTTGCCTTTACCAGGCTAGGCCTATTGCATAGATTAATTCATTCAGTGGGTGTCTATAAGCCTAGGCATCGACTTTATATGCCTAGAAATTTATCTAAGCTTCATGACTGTACATATATAATTCCCATAGCCTATAGCATGTCTCTTGTAAATTTCAGAGATAGTAGCCTACAGTGACGGCGCAGTCCGAAACAATGCAGCTGTGGTCGAGTATTGCCGTACGTCCATGGCAGCTCTGTCGGGTGGAACTGCTGGTCTTCTAGGTCTCACTGGATTTTACGGTTTCGGGTTTTATGTGTTTGCAGTTGTTGGACTCTGGGTAAACAATTTTACATTTCTTGTTTTTTGGTATATGTAGGCCTATAATAAGCCATTCTGATATCTTGTAGGCCTAGGTGAAGTTAAAAATGTTAGAAAACACTCATAATTTATTTATTGGATGAGCGAAGCGAAGACTCAATTTCACCATACCAAAAAAAAAAATTTTTGTTTTTTTTTGTTCGCGCTCTACAGATCAGACAAAAATTCTAAATCAGTTGAAACTTGGCACACACAAGTATCATTATCTAATTCGATACTGTATAGTTTTGAGGCAAGATCGGTTGAACCACTTCTGAGAAAACTCATTTCAAAGTTTTCAAAAATCCCATAAGAACAACCCAGAGAAAAAAATTCAGGAAAAATATTTCACCCAAGAGAATTCAAATTCTCAGGGAATTTCAATCTGATAATGATACACATTATTCCGAACTTTCACTCAAATTGGATTAGCCATTTTGATGTAAAAAAATATATAATGTAATTTTTATAAATCATTCAAAGCCATTAAGATACCTATCAAATCAAAGCTACAGGTGACACCACCTAATTGTAAACGATTAAAACAAAGCCTTCTTCATTATCATAGAAATTAATAACGGAAAATAAGGTGGCAGTGAAGTAGGCCTAATGGTTTGGATCTTAAGGTGTAAATATTACCGGTATTATATAATAACCAATCCGTAGATAAGTCGATATGTTGCAGCTCATCCATCAACGCGGCAACACATAACGCGTTTGCCTAGTTTTCAAAACAACAAAGTTATTTACTTGCAAAATAAGTGCATTTACATATTGTATCAATGCAATTTGGCAAAAGGGCGTGAGCGCTATTCTTTCGTTTTCTCACTGTTTGACTCCATTTTTGAGTCATATTTGGGTGAACTAATAGATCTTGTCCATCAGTAGGCCTATGTGTGTCAATCAAGGAGGTTAGATACTAATAGTATCTAGATACTATTAGTATCTAACCTCCTTGGTGTCAATACACTCAAATCATATCTGGGCATTTTGAATAACTGAACACCATAGATAGCCCATCTTATAGGCCCCAATTATAGGCCTAGCTAGGCCTACAGAATGATCAGACTAAAGTCATTTTCAGTTATTAATATTTTAATTAAAATTGTGTAGGCCTATTATAGGCCTATGGAAGAAAAATGTCATGGTTATTGATGCAATACTATTTAGGGTAAATTTACTGATTAATGCACCACGCCTATTTTTTGTTTTCGTTTTTTGATGATTTTTTATTTTTTTCATTTTTTTTAAGCATATAAGCTTTGTTTTGCCTGCCGGCAGTATACGCGAGGTTTATACACCAACCTGACCTACCTAACCTAAACCTCTGTCCACCTTTGTCACCTTGGTCAAATCACAAAACATCATCTTCAAGTGAGTAAAAAACATATTAAAACAAACAAAATACAAAATGTTCAAACTACACACCACAGATATAAACAAGATCTATCAGAAAACACCAAAAACGTGAACATCAAACAAAAATTGGCCATGGTACGTTGATCAGTAAAATTACCCTATTTACTTACTATTTAGTCAATGAGATGTTTTTTCACCTCCTGAACAAGTTTGATAATGTGCTCACAACCTTCTGCATTTCTGCCTATCTTCCCCATGTTGAATTGTTGATACAAGTTGTAAGGCTGGTGAAAATCAAACTGTCATTATTATCTTTCTGTTACTTTGTGATTGCTGAGAAATAAAGTGAGTGGTGCCAATTGATATGAAACTTGGGTTGCCCTTCTGATTTGAACCGTAAATCACGATGTCGTTGCGCTTTCGTCACAATCATTAGGCCTACTGTACCTACTTGACTTAACTTGGCAGGACCGGTAATGATTATGCTAAGACTAGTAAGGATTGTGTCAAAAGGACAACAAGATCCTAATTTATTAATGTAAGGTTTCTCCCATTTTAGGCCAAGAATTTTGATCTCATACCGTTCAAAAGTTATCGCCGAAAATTTGATATTTTGCCAAATCAACTCCCATGCGCTCTCAAGGAAATAAGCACGGGTTTCTCCAAAATTAGGCCCACCCCTTTCTCTTGTGATACAAGGCTTCATAGCATGTAGGCCCATGGTAGGTTCAGCATCCCACATGCACAGTATGTTTACACATTGAAGTGTAGGTCAATCTCTTAGTAAGGTTACCGGTAATCAAAACAAGCTACCTACCCTCTTTACCTACCCCCGTGTTGACGTGGAGGTTCGATTATAGGTCTCTATTACCTCTGCAAAAAAAAAAAGACTTGAACTTGAAACTGGGTCAAATATTTGCATGTAATTGACATATTACCTACTTTACTAAAATCACTTGACGTGGCAACAAATTTCGAAAGTCGTAAGTCAGAAGTTTTGAAAGCTGTAAAAACAAGTCTTCTTCATTTGAAATCTGATAACTTGGCTAACTGTGGCTATAAAGTATTATTGTTCGTTTGAAGGTATCTGGAAACGAGTTCCTTTTCAAGTCCCGTAGGCCCAAGCGTAGACTAACTGATCACAATTCAATTATTGACTAAATTGACTTGAAAGTATTAACAGTTGATGAATACTAGCTTGAGGATCAAGTCTATTGCATTTATTGAAGACAAGTTACGGCCTCTAATAATACTAGCTGCTCAACATGACTATGTTTTTGTTTCAGTGCCTTATTCTCATGAAAGCAGGATCCAGTTGGAAGAAATATTTCATCAGCAGACAATCTCTCCTGACCAACGGTTTCTTTGGAGGACTTTTTGTATCCTTATCAAGTTTTAATTCGTTAGTTTATCACGAGCCCATGATAGCTATGGTTGGTAGACCAATCATACATTATATTATAATGATTATTACATGCCATAATTGGAGAGGCATTTTTTATGTTTGTAAATTATACCGTAGGCAAACAGTGAAACCTCTATGCATCGTTTCCAAATCTATTGTTTTCCTGGTTGTATCATCATTCATTTCAATCACTCCACTTTTATGTAATCAATGCTAAATTTTCCTGGATAGATGGTTCTATTTTCCTGGTCTCTTGAAAAACGATGGATAGAGGTTTTACTATATACAGTGAAACCTATATGCATCGTTCCCAGATCCATCGTTATCCTGCTTGTAGGCTAATTTTCATTTTTCGTCACCTCACTCTTATATAATCAATGTTACATTTTCCTGTATGGATTGTTTTCCTGCATGAATAGCTTTTTTCCCCTTGAAAAACGATGGATAGACGTTTCACTGTATATGATCATCACATTTCATAATTGGAAAGGCACTTTTTACGTTTGTATAAACTGTACACTCTATATAGGCCTAGTATTGTTCCAATTGACAATCCTAATTGAAAATTCCAGAAATGTTGCATCCCCATATATTCACTTATTGAACCCTTTACTCCAATATAATGTCGGGGTGGTAAGACCGCCCTTGTGGTGCCCTGTCCAAACGATCCTATCTTTCATCCATAGCCTTAAATGGGGAACAATGATTTTGTATCAAGTTTCGATGTTATTGAAAAAATATATATACTGTATAGGCCTAGGGCTCATAAGTACAGTACCATTCCCTCTCTAATTCAATTGATGCAAACATACCCATTTTGAATTATAAAGTATAGGCCTAAGTTTGAATTGTAGAAAAAATTGTAGAATTGTAGAAACTCTGTAGTGAGAACTGAGAAGAACTACGGTTTGAATCACAGCAAAATTTGATTTGCTAGAGTTTAATTAACGAGGGTTTATTGCACCAATCAGGCAATCTTTAATTTATAATACGAGCAGTCATTTTTAGCAGTAGCATCACGTTATACCCTTGAATACAATTTGTTAATATCATGAGCAAGTCTTTGCTCTGCCTCTGGTATCTTGGCCTCTCGTGCTCGGCAGAAAAGCAACATATAGGGGGGGGGGGGGGGGGTGTAATTGCTTGCCGTAGACTTCAAAGACAATTTCATCAAAAGCCTAGATTTCAATCGACCTACACGTTTCCAAGTACAGTAATACAAAAGTGATCAATTGACCAATGTAGATAGGCGTGACATACGAAGCAGGGAAAATTTTAGATACCTTTATTGGTTATTTCCCTATTTTCCCCTGCTTCACTGTCCACTTGATTGGTTTTCATATTTTGTGACATCACGAGGGCGGACGATCTACATCGGTCAATTGGAAACCTGAGAAGTAGAGGGGATTCTTGTTCTGTTTTTGAAACCAATCCAACCAATTACATCCGATTCCAACTGTTATTTATTTCAATCGTTCTTCAGCTTCAATTGATTCCAAAATCAAAAAATATTCTCCAATATACTCCATTATTCCAATATAGGCCTAATGCATTTATATTTTATTTACTCCTGAATTAGGCCTACCTCAAATTGAATTTCTTTCAATTTCTTTTCTAAATGCATGTAGGCAATAACTAGGTACATTCTGTGAGACTTACATTTCAATCGAATAAAGTTGCAAATATACCGTTTGCTATTTCCACGTGGAATTACTGAACATTCCAATTTTTCTCCGGAAATTAACGATAAAGTGATTTTGATCAAAAACAATAGGGATCTATTCTGATAATGTTCAAAAAAAGTTTCAAATCATTCGGGTACGCTGTTTGACCTCTATGTTGCGCCAAGAAATAGAAGTTAAAAATAAAAATGAATCCCAATTTTTCCAGTATGAAATGAAAATCTTTGCTGCACACATCGAATCAGTGTTTGCAACTCAGTACCATAGGCCTACTGTTTACGGTGCACAGCACATTGCTTCCTTAACGCAACTTTCCAGACATACATTCTCTTCTGGACGTTTATCTATGGGATGGTCCACGTATACTAACTTCTGCTGGCCACACGTGTGTAGTCACATGCACCAACTAACGTCTTCTGGCCACGATTAACAACCCAACGTAAGAAGAAACTACGCTTATTCGTTGGTCGACGGCGACGTGGAGTTATCTCTTCGGAAATTCCATTCTAATTTATAATAATCTTCAGAAGATTTCACACTGAAAATGATATTGTAATAATTATGTATCATTGTATCAGACATCATTTTGTTAATTGTGTGTCATTATTTGTTTCACATGTTGATCATTTATTATTGTTTCAATAAAATCTAAAAATGTATTCCTAATATATTTATTACTTGCAGCATAGTGGTTAACGCACTCGCTTCATGTGATCTGGGAAGTGAAGGGGCATATTGAACCCAGTTCAATCTCCGCCACCGTCCATCTTTACAGTTTTTTTTTGTTTCCCTCTGTAGTCTAGCCTAATGCTGGCATAGTTCCTACAATATAGGCCACGACCACTTCCTTCCCACTATCCTTCCCATTACCAAAGAAACTTTCATCTCAACATCCCATCATCTCATTAATCATTCATCTGACACCAATAGATCTTAGTTATCATTATAGTGCGTTGTTGAATCCAATCAATAGGCCAATATATATATATATATATATATATATATATATATATATATATATATATATATATATATATATATATATATATATTTATATAAATATATATATATATATATATATATATATATATATATATATATATATATATATTTATATAAATATATATATATATATATATATATATATATATATATATATATATATATATATATATATATATATATATATATATATATATTTATATAAATATATATAAATATATATATATATATATTCATATATATATATATATATATATATATATATATATATATATATATATATATATATATATATATATATATATATATATATATATATGTATATATATATATACATTTATATATATATATATATATATATATATATATATATATATATATATATATATATATATATATATATATGTATATATATATATATATATATATATATATATATATATATATATATATATATATATATATATATATATATATATATATATATATATATATATATATATATATATATATATATATATATATATGAATATATATATATATATATATATATATATATATATATATATATATATATATATATATATATATATATATATATATATATATATATATATATATATATATATATATGTATATATATATATGTATTATATTGTAGTGAATTCAGCTCTGTATTGAATGAGTGTTTTCGTATAGATCTTAGTTCTGTTTATATTCAGGAGGCAGTGCACGTAAATGTCAATGTTTAAATAGCTCTCAACTCTCAAATATGGAGATTCTTGGTAGAGTTGAGTTTGGGGTCGTGCAGGATCAGCCTTCTGTCATCATCGCTAATGAAAACTTAAAATTGTACCAAAATGGAAATCAGTGTACATTTAATTGAAGTGTTACAAACTAATGTTGATGTAACACGAATACTTACGCGCACCCAAATTCAATCAATATATAGAACCAAGATCCACAAGAAGTCAAGATCACTTGAATTTCAATGAGAAGAAACAAAATGACCCAAATTGTGCATAGTATAAAATGATTATTATGCGTGTGGTTGGTATGTACGTGACTTTTTGTTTGGGAAGTAAGATTTGAAACGGTGATGAATACTGTTTGCTTAACGACGCCACCAACACCTAGGTTATACGGGGGTACAAATGAGCAGGTGATTATGAAACCATGAAGTGATGATAAATGAAAAGACGTTTACAAAAATCCATGCCTTATGCAGGACTCAAACCCATGCCCAATGGTGACTTCAGTTTCTGAACTGGTGCCTCAGCTGACTGAGCTACCGAGGGCGGTATTTGAGACGGCACAATCTTAATTCTGGGTTAAGAATCACACGAGATGAGAAGCAATGCTGAGATAATGCGAATATGAGATGAAATTTAATTTATTAGATTTTTGGGTAGTAAGAAGAAGGCGGTCGTAGCATACTTATTAAGGAACCATAGTCCAGTATGTTCACTATTACAACTGAGGAAACTCACATGAACCTCTTAAGGTCAGCATGGACGATTGATAATGACTGGAATCGAACCCTGTACCTCTGAATGACTGTTCAGTGCACTATTGATTGCTCAGGCTATCACAGTTTGTGAGTCTATGAAGCTCGTACCAGTAAAAGTTGACATCAAAGGCATTAGTTTTTGTTATAATACTGCATATTCAACCCTCGGTTCAGCAGTTTTATCACGTCATTAGCTTTCATCCAACTTGATTCATTAACTGTTCTGTCTCAACTTGCCTCATATCAAGAAGCTCTACACCTTCAAGGTGAACACGTTCAATTATCCAATATATATTTTGAGCATTTTTGTAAAAAAAATCTAATATTTTTCTTTAATTTCTTACATTTTTTATCCATTGAAGTTCGTACAAATTTGTTTCCACATTAAAAAAATCCACATTTTTCTATAAATATTTCCCTCTTTTCACAATTTTCACCCCATTTACTATCACATTTAGTTTCTCAAATTTTTCTCCTCATTTTGTCTCGAGTTCGTTTCCAAAGTTACGTATTACTGTATTAATATTAAAGCCTAAAACCCGGCACTTCCACGTATAATAAAAGACGTTACTAACTTATCCAATATTTCTATCCAACCAAGTTATCTATACATGAAAGATTCTGAATATGCCAAACTTGTTATCTTATTGTATGAATTCAAATGATCAATTAATAAGCCTAGCCGATAATTTGTACATTGTTCAAATGAAATTTATCACTAGCTGAGGTGTTTTATGCAAATCTTATACCAAAGAAATATCATTAGTCTAAAATTCAAATACAGTCCAATAATAATTATAACAAACAGGCGATTTTAGTTATATGTCCGGTATTACGAATACTGCATTTGTTGAAGCGATAACAATCGGATACATTTTTTATCACCCTTGGATACCAATGATAATTTTGTACTTTGACTACTAATTAGCTCAATTATCATATGTTTATTTTTCGTAAAACGCAGCAGTCTTATAGTCAGCTGTACCAACTGATGATTGAATAATGATCATTTAATTATTTGTTGGATTACGAAAATGGTATACATGACCAAAGATGATTACAAGTGTATTCACTAATTTTTTCTCAATTCACTGATCACTAATCAGTTTGGTACAACTGGATCTTAGTATTAGTCTATGTAACTTGTTTGTTATTTATGAGTTGAGCTATAGGCCTATATAGAGAAGTGGTTGTCTGTAATTATAAAGAGGTCACGTGCGTTTGCTACTCACATGAGCTAATTCAAGCTGTCAACTGTCATGACAAGCAGTAGTTTTCAAGATATTCATTCGATTTTGTAACTGAAGAAAACAAAACTGTTTTCACGTCAATATAGAATTTTAATCAAATGAATACACTGTGTACAGAATTCGGCGCGTGATTGAATTGACTACGCGATTGAGTTCGTCTCGTAAGCCTGCCCGCTGAAAAACAGTGTAAATACTAAAATTATACATGCTTGCTTATTCATTTACTTTTCTACTGTTTCCAATAGCCCTCTTAGCCTGTTGAGAAGATGAGAAAGAGGCAGTCGTGATCTGCCATCAAGAAACCATCCCCTAGTAATCTAGTTAGAATGATCGACTATAACGGAAACCGAATCTAGGTCTCCTGAGTGATGGTTCACTGCGCTAGCGACTGATCTCATTATATTCGGAAAGAGTTTTTGTGTCAAGTAGAAATACGGTTAGAAAACAGTAATTGAGATCGCTCTGTAATTTCAAATAATTCGATTGCTTTCCAGTTTCATATGAAATGGTGTGTGTGATGCGATAACAGTTTATCACATCAGGAAACGAAAAGATAATATAAATGGTCTATTTCTTCTACTAACTCTAGTCGTTGTCTGCATGATTTATCGGTATACCGGTTTAACGGCATTCACAACCGGATCAACCATATACAACCACTCAAATCACGTGGGTCATTACGTCACAGCCTCGGCGGTTCAATCAATCAGTGTATAGCAGCTATTGCGTTTTGTTGGTTCTGTCACTGGAAGCACTGGAACAGTATTAGAACCACATTCAGATTCAGATATCTTTACTTTGATTTCAATACAATATAAATTGAGCACAGCACAATGAGTAGGGCCTAATCGTCATGAACATAAATGATACAAATTCAAAATGTGCCTGATAATGTGTCTCAAAAGAGAAGTAATTAATTATTGAGACTAATGGTCGAGTGGTTTTCACGCTGAACCGTCATTTAAGAGATCGAGGTTTGATTTTCGCTATGGACGACCATTCTGACAAGCGCCCATCGTGGTTTCCCTTTGTCGCTCAGGTTAATACTGGGATGGTTCCTTAACAACAGGCCACGACTGACTTCTTTCCACTTTCCAAAAGCACATACCGCAATAGAATAATCTTTCATCTCATCTTTCCTTCATCTCATTCATCTGATTTCAGATGGCATTCACTGATACCAATAGATCCTACTCTCTAGTCATCAGAAGAGTGCATGCGTCGTTGAAGCCAATATAAATAAAAAATATAAATAATAAATTTGTCATACAAGTTATTTATCGAGTATATTATATATATATATATATATATATATATATATATATATATATATATATATATATATATATATATATATATATATATATATATATATATTTATATGATATTCAAATGGTGTAAATGATTGTTTGATGTATATAACATTAAAACATGTTGTTTGTATATAACTAAATAGAAGCAATAATTGATATTGAGGAACTGTTGATCCAATTAAATTATTACCGCAATTAACAGCCTCCAGTCTTCGATATTTAGATTTCTCACACTCACTTGAGTAAAAGTACAAATCTCATCTTGGTATCTCTTTCTATTCATTCATTCATCGCTCTTGGAAACATACGAAATTTGACATGAGGTACGGTGAAAAGTATCAGGCGAGTATGAACCATGAAGAGGTATGCAAGATCCTGATAAAAGGCTTCAAGCGAACAAAGAACACGAGTGGATCGCCGTCAAACTTCCTGGCTGCTGTCAGTTAATAAATACGTCAGTTCAGTTCTATTTTCAAAATGTGTCAACCAATCAGCGACAAGAAGCCACATTTGGAACACGAGTGGGTTGGCTTCGAACTGCCTGGTGGCTGTCAGCCATTACGTCTCTTCAGTTCTATTTTCAAAATGTGTCAACCAATCAGCGACAAGAAGCTACATTTGGATCACGAGCTGGTCGACTTCAAACTGCCTGGCGGCTGTCAGGCAGCACATCACTACAGTTCTATTTTCAAAATGTGTCAACCAATCAGCGACAAGCCGCTATTGGGTTAAACTGATTACGTTTAACTTCCAACTAACTTACTTTACCCTGATACATTTCTCTCGCCCTGTGTTAAAATCCATATGGGCCTACTCCCTACTGCTTTCGATGGGAGAACCAGAATGGATGGCATAACGAAAATGATCTATCTTGTATTTTCTTTCAAATATATCATTCATTCATTAACAGTACTATAATATTGTTATTATGCGTTGTGAGATGAGCTTAGAAGTATGGAAATCTAGAATCAAAAACATTCTGCCAATCTTCATCTACATACCTTGGATTACTTCGAATATTTTTAAACTCTACTTGTTGCCTGTTGATATTCATAAACTGCAACCTGTTGCACTTGCAACTTGCAGTGCTTTTTGATCCTAATATTTGATGAAATGTATACTTTGTATTGCGTTTTCTCCGTTATTTTTCATCTGATTGTTGTAAAAATCATTGAAAATGTGTAAGATAGTTCTTTCATATTCAGTACAAATTTTAGAGTTTCTAGAGAATTTTTGATTTTCAAGTATTTCCTTTCAGACATATTCTTAAGGGGATTTTCCAAACTCACAGATTTTCTGAAAACATAGTTGGTAAGATTTTTCTGAAAAACAATCCCAGCCTATTCTGGTATTACACCAATATGCAGAAAATTTTCAGGTCGACTGTTTTTTTTTTTACCCACAATTACCCCCAAAAAATAACCAACATGGAAACGAAGCCCAACGTAATTCGGAGTATGGAATGGAAGTCTTCGCTACGCTCATCAGATATAACTGGGAAAATACAGGTTATGCGTTGTGAAATGAGTTTAGAAAATATGAGAATCTAGAATGAAGATTGTTTTGTCAGCTCAATCCATATCTACGGATTTTGGATTACTTCAAACGTTCAAAAACCATATCTGCAACTTGTTAATATTAATATAGCTACAACCTGTCGCATATATACACTTTGCAAAACCAATTAACCTCAATATTCAATAGTGTATACTTCTATTGCGTTTTCTCATCTGATTGTTGTGAAAATTACTGAAAATATGTATGATGGTGTTTTTCATATTCAGTGTAAATTTTAAAGCTTTTGAAAAATTTTCATATTTCAAGTATTTTCCATCCGGGATATTCGAATTTCCTAACTTTCTGATTTTTTTTTTTTCAGAAAAACCATTCGATAAATTTTTCTGAAAAACAATCCCAATCTATTTTGGTATGACGTCAATATGTGGAAAAAGTTTCAAGAGGATTGGATTTTTTTCCTGACCTGTATGTCGTGTACAAAATTGAAAAAGAGAAAAAAAAAACATGAAAACGAAGCCTAATTTTTCTTGGTATTAAGGATGAAAATCTTCGCTACGCTCATCTAAACTAAGAAAACGTGGGATATGCGTTGTGAGATGAGCTTAAAAGAATGGAAATCTAGAATGAGAAATATTTTGTTAGCTCAATCCACATATACGGACCTTGGATTACTTCAAACGTTCAGAAACCTCACCTGCAACGTGTTGATATTAAGAATGCTGCATCCTGTCCCATAATACACTCTGCAAAACCATTCGATCCCAATATTCAATGAAATGTTCACTTTTATTGGGTTTTCTTTGTTATTTCTCATCCGATTGTTGTGAAAGTCACTGCAAATGTGTACGATGGTTCTTTTTCCACATTCAGTGAGAATTTCAAAGCTTTTCAGAAACTGTTATATTCCAAGTATTTTGCATCCGGCGTATTCTTATGGGGATTTTCCAAACTTTTCGTTTTTTCCGGAAAAAACGTTGAATCAATTTCTCTGAAAAACAATCCCAACCTATTCTGGTGTGAAACCAATATGTCGAAAAAGTTTCAAGTTCATTGTTGTTTTCTGACTTAAAATTACCAAAAAAACGAATCCTAATTTTTGGTCTGTATATGAAATGGAAATTTCTTCGATACACTCATCTAATTCATACATTGCATTTATAGTAGTTTTGGATTTGGCCTATATGTCCTGAATATAACTGTAATCTTTGTATACATACAATTTTTGGAATTTCTATATTTCAAAGTCTAATCGTATTTGTATTGTTATTATTAAAACTTGGAATCAGTGGATCGCGCTTTTTTATTCAGGTCAGATTTACATGTGTGCACTGGCACATGCAGCGTAGTGGTTAACGTACTTGCTTCATGTGACCCGGGAGGCAGTGGGCATATCAGACCCAGTTCGATCCCCGCTACCGTCCATCTTTACAGGGTTTTTCGTGGTTTCCCTCTGTAGTCTAGGCTAATGCCGGAATGGTTCCACAATATAGGCCACGACCGCTTCCTTCCCACTATCCTTCCCATTACCCATAAAACCTTCATCTCATCATCCCATCATCTCATTAATCATTCATCCGACGTCAATATATCTTAGTCATCATTAGAGTGCGTTGTTAAAACCCAATATATATATATATATATATATATATATATATATATATATATATATGTATATATATATATATATATATATATATATATATATTATATATATATATATATATATATATATATATATATATATATATATATATATACATATATATTCATATATATATATATATATATATATATATATATATATATATATATATATACAATTATTTACATTATATATATATATATATATATATATATTTAAATATATATATATATATATATATATATATATATATATATATATATATATATATATATATATATATATCCCAGTAAACACGGGAGTACTCGTAGAGGAGTTTATTTTGGTCACAGTTCTCACAAAGTGCTACCCGTCAAATGTGACTAGATTGTGAGCATTTCGGGAGAGAATTTCATCAACTCTTGAAAAGCAGTCACCACTGAGACAAATCCGATAGCTCTCGGAGATCACATATCGTGACAAAACAAATTGGTCCCAAATGTGATGTCTCGGAGTTCACTCCAAAACTGAAATTTGTGACTAGATTTTATATTCAAGAAGTCCAGTTGGTTTTTCACTCACAAACTACTTCAAAAGACCACTCACATGTGAGCTGTTTCATATGAAAATAGTTGTCACACCAGAGTTCACTTTTGTAGCAGTTTGTGAGATTACCAGATTTTCTGCCTCCAGTGTTTTATCTCACTGGTACAACTCGGAGTATACTCTGATTGCCAACAATAAGACTGATTTTTACTGTATCGAATTGAGCTCTCCGACTGCTCTCCGAGTTGTCACGGATGTGATAACAATTCTACTGTATCGAAGTGACCTCTCTGATTACTCTCCGAGTTGTCACTATTGTGATAACAATTTTACTGTATCGAAGTGAGCTCTCTGACTGCTCTCCGAGTTGTCACTAATGTGATAACAATTTCATTGTATCGAAGTGAGCTCTCCGACTGCTCTCCGAGTTGTCACGGATGTGATAACAAAATGATTGTATCGAAGTGAGCTCTCCGACTGCTCTCCGAGTTGTCATGGATGTGATAACAATTCTACTGTATCGAAGTGACCTCTCCGATTACTCTCCGAGTTGTCACTATTGTGATAACAATTTTACTGTATCGAAGTGAGCTCTCTGACTGCTCTCCGAGTTGTCACTATTGTGATAACAATTCTACTGTATCGAAGTGAGCCCTCTGACTGCTCTCCGAGTTGTCACGGATGTGATAACAATTTCATTGTATCGAAGTGAGCTCTCCGACTGCTCTCCGAGTTGTCACGGATGTGATAACAATTCTACTGTATCGAAGTGAGCTCTCTGACTGCTCTCCGAGTTGTCACGGATGTGATAACAATTCTACTGTATCGAAGTGACCTCTCCGATTACTCTCCGAGTTGTCACTATTGTGATAACAATTTTACTGTATCGAAGTGAGCTCTCTGACTGCTCTCCGAGTTGTCACTATTGTGATAACAATTTTACTGTATCGAAGTGAGCTCTCTGGCTGCTCTCCGAGTTGTCACGGATGTGATAACAATTTCATTGTATCGAAGTGAGCTCTCCGACTACTCTCCGAGTTGTCACTAATGTGATAACAATTTTACTGTATCGAAGTGAGCTTTTCGACTGCTCTCCGAGTTGTCACGGATGTGATAACAATTTCATTGTATCGAAGTGAGCTCTCCGACTGCTCTCCGAGTTGTCACTATTGTGATAACAAAATGATTGTATCGAAGTGAGCTCTCCGACTGCTCTCCGAGTTGTCACGGATGTGATAACAATTCTACTGTATCGAAGTGACCTCTCCGATTACTCTCCGAGTTGTCACTATTGTGATAACAATTTTACTGTATCGAAGTGAGCTCTCCGACTGCTCTCCGAGTTGTCACTATTGTGATAACAATTTCACTGTTTCGAAGTGAGCTCTCCGACTGCTCTCCGAGTTGTCACGGATGTGATAACAATTTCATTGTATCGAAGTGAGCTCTCCGACTGCTCTTCGAGTTGTCACGGATGTGATAACAATTCTACTGTATCGAAGTGAGCTCTCTGACTGCTCTCCGAGTTGTCACGGATGTGATAACAATTCTACTGTATCGAAGTGACCTCTCCGATTACTCTCCGAGTTGTCACTATTGTGATAACAATTTTACTGTATCGAAGTGAGCTCTCTGACTGCTCTCCGAGTTGTCACTATTGTGATAACAATTTTTTTGTATCGAAGTGAGCTCTCTGGCTGCTCTCCGAGTTGTCACTATTGTGATAACAATTTTTTTGTATCGAAGTGAGCTCTCTGGCTGCTCTCCGAGTTGTCACTATTGTGATAACAATTTTTTTGTATCGAAGTGAGCTCTCCGACTACTCTCCGAGTTGTCACTATTGTGATAACAATTTTACTGTATCGAAGTGAGCTCTCCGACTGCTCTCCCAGTTGTCACGGATGTGATAACAATTTCATTGTATATCGAAGTGAGCTCTCCGACTGCTCTCCGAGTTGTCACGGATGTGATAACAATTTCACTGTATCGAAGTGAGCTCTCTGACTGCTCTCCGAGTTGTCACGGATGTGATAACAATTTCACTGTATCGAAGTGAGCTCTCCGACTGCTCTCCGAGTTGTCACTATTGTGATAACAATTTTACTGTATCGAAGTGAGCTCTCCGACTGCTCTCCGAGTTGTCACGGATGTGATAACAATTTCATTGTATATCGAAGTGAGCTCTCCGACTGCTCTCCGAGTTGTCACGGATGTGATAACAATTTCATTGTATCGAAGTGAGCTCTCCGACTGCTCTCCGAGTTGTCACGGATGTGATATAATTTTATTGTATCGAAGTGAGCTCTCCGACTGCTCTCCGAGTTGTCGCCAAATTTTCAATACACCACATCTTAATAACAATTTTTTAAATAAAATCCGTACATTGAATTTTGATGAGAATTGATACACGTATATTTACTAGCATTAATAATCACCTGTTCAAATTTCTCAGTGATCCGGCCGTAAACATAGCAGCAATTCAGATTTCAAGATTTAAGAAATTGTCAGAAAACAAGAGGACAAAGTAGACATCAGACTTTAACAAATCACCCCTACTTATAGGTTTAGATCGTTTTTTTTTTTGAAAATTCGAAACCGTTGCCAATATAGATTCAAATATGGTTAGAGAACTTTGAGAATATTTAAAATACGTGAAAAAACTCTGCAATTTAAATAAATTATGAAAAACAGATTTGAATTTTTTGGCGGCAATTTTTTTTTTTCAGGTTGTGATAACGAAATTTCTACCAAATATGAATACAAATGAATCAACCACAAATCCAAAGTCAGATCAAATTCGGATGGATGGTTATGGTCTAAATAATTCTTGTATTTTCAACAAACACGCGCCAAAATGAGCCAACAAATCTTGAGCGGCTCAGAAAAACGAGCCAAGGAAAGTGAAAGTATAAGCACATTAATTTTATATTCTTTTACTCAATTACATAGATGTCAGGTGGTTCAATCTGAAATTCATACAACTATAACCCGAACTTCAAATTTTATTTTCATAGATTGCAAAAACTTTACACTACCGGTAAAGTAAGGGCTATTCGTTTTCGTACTTATGTATTGCGAGTGTAGGCCTACATCTGTGTTTGAATTCAAAGATTTCATTTTTCACACATAAATTTGCTTGTAAGATATAAATGCAGTGAAAGGTTGAAATTTTCATTTTTTTGATGAGTGGTTTGCAGTGAGCCCCTCCATTTACTTCAATAATAATTCGAATTGCACGACATTCATTTAAAAAAAAATGTACCACAGTAAATGATCACATATATAGGGTACATCCACTCGTAAGTAGATCACGACAGTTTCCAATCCACCGCCAAACATGTTGTAATTATTATAATATCATTGCGATGTGGAATTTGAGAATATAAAATTAGGGGATTTTTTCTTTTATATTCAAAACAAAAACCTTTGACCCTGACAACTTTTAGGTCCAGAAGTCTCAAAACCAAAATATTGAACGTATCAAAGAGAAGTTATTTTACGTAGACTGAAAATTCTTATTACCGGTACCATAAAGCCCGATAGGCTCCTGTGCATTGAAGTCTATATCCAAATAGTCACCTATCCTATATAATTATACAAGCAAAGAGAAGATTCAAAGTGAGCGCCGTGCAGAGGTAACCGAGTGCTGTGGACGTTGCGAGTGCGAGTTATTTGCGAGATGTTTGGCGTGATCGCCACGACGACGTATCATACACGCGCAAAGGTGCCATTGTTGGGAAGATTTTCGAACGTTGTGTATTGTGTATAAAGTTTCAACAAGCAACGCGTAGGCTACACCAAGTCACCGTCAAGTTTGGAGATCAAGTTATAGGCAAAGGTAAGTGAATCGCTCCCAGTAATTCTGATTTAATAACATTTATGATTGCATAAGCGTAGGCCTAGGCCTATTCTGTACAAGAAAGCAAGGTAAGCATGCCGAATGTGTAGGCCCAGGCCTAGGCCTAACCGGTCTGTTTTAGGTTTATGCAGCCTATGCATTGAGTATGGACTCCATAGGCCTACTCAATGGTGGTAGATGATGGTCCAGTTTTTGTTTCGTTTAATGTTTTGTAGCTATTAGGTTGTTTAGTGATGGTTAGGTTTAAGTAGGGTGAGGTTTTGTGCTGAATGGACTCAACATAACTCTACAGACTGGTTACACATACAGCATATTACCGAATGCAATACAATATGCAATGAAGGCAATGTTCTAAGTTTTTGCCAACAATAGGACCATAGAATATGATAGGACTTAGGCCTAGAAGGGCTATAGACAGCAAAATGAGTTAGCCTAAGCCCTAGCTCGAATAGGCCTATTCTGCCCTCTTCCAAACTTTCTAGAATAGGTAGGCCCTGGTTGAGTATAGCATTAACCACAATTACCCACTTGGTGACGTCAAATATCAGTCACATTGAATTTTAAGATTCTTCAATGTGAATTTTAATGACATATTGTAATCAAGAAGACTGTTTTCGGGCATTTTCTTGTCCGAATGTGTCTAAAAATAGAATTGTGGTTAATGCTATTACCACTGCGGTATTGGTAAAGACTGGTTCACAATTGATATATGGAGTAGTCATTATCAAATAGTAATAATGTTATAGTGTTGCCGCCCTCAGTAGCTCGGTCAGCTGAGGCACGTCGCTTCAGAAACTGAAGTCACAGTTGATGTGGGTTCGAATCCCGCATAAGGCATGGGTTGCGAGTGTAGGCCTACACACGTTTTTGGAAATGATTCGCCCGGCCTCTCATTGGTTAGCAAAAACACGCCCTCACAGGTGAAGGCATAGACAAAATATACTTGTGTCTCAACTGGTACGATTCCCAACTCGCACGATTCTCATCTCGCATCATTGTATACGCTCTTGCTATTTCAATGTCGTCTCAACTGGTACGATTCTCAACTCGCACGATTCTTGTCTCGCAACATTTTAGGCTCATGCTATTTCAACGTCGTCTCAACTGGTACGATTCTCATCTCGCATCATTGTATAGGCTCCTGCTATTTCAACGTCGTCTCAACTGGTACGATTCTCAACTCGCACAATTCTCATCTCGCATCATTGTATACGCTCTTGCTATTTCAATGTCGTCTCAACTGGTACGATTCTCAACTCGCACGATTCTTGTCTCGCAACATTTTAGGCTCATGCTATTTCAACGTCGTCTCAACTGGTACGATTCTCATCTCGCATCATTGTATAGGCTCCTGCTATTTCAACGTCGTCTCAACTGGTACGATTCTCAACTCGCACAATTCTCATCTCGCATCATTGTATACGCTCTTGCTATTTCAATGTCGACTCAACTGGTACAATTCTCAATTCGCACAATTCTTGTCTCGCAACATTTTAGGCTCATGCTATTTCAACGTCGTCTCAACTGGTACGATTCTCATCTGGTACGATTCTCATCTCGCATCATTGTATAGGCTCCTGCTATTTCAACGTCGTCTCATCTGGTACGATTCTCATCTCGCATCATTGTATAGGCTCCTGCTATTTCAACGTCGTCTCATCTGGTACGATTCTCATCTCGCACAATTCTCATCTCGCAACATTTCAGGCTCATGCTATTTCGACGTCGTCTCAACTGGTACGATTCTCAACTCGCACAATTCTCATCTCGCAACATTTTAGGCTCATGCTATTTCAACGTCGTCTCAACTCGTACGATTCTCAATTCGTACGAATCTCAACTAGCATCATTTTAGGCTAGATATGCATTTCAATGGTTGTTGCGAAATGAGAATCGTACCAGTTAAGACGTAGCCATTCGCGCGTATCAGTTGCTCACTGGTGGGTCATTCCATGAAAAATCACCCAATGCTGGGTGCCGTTCACACTATGTTCACTAACTGCTGGTAAGCTAACTGCAGTTAGCTCCAGAGCAAAACATCATGGGTGATTCTGTCTCGGTTGAGCTCTAACTGCGTTCACAGAACGTAGTTACGGGGTTGTTGATGTCGGTTAGTGCTAACTGCGTTCCGTTCACACTACGTTGCTAAGCTCAGTTAGTGGCTTAGCAGCAGTTAGCTTCAGCGCAAAGCATCATGGGTGATTTTGTCTCGGTTGAGCTCTAACTGCGTTCACAGAACGTAGTTAAGGGGTTGTTGATGTCGGTTAGCGCTAACTGCGTTCCGTTCACACTACGCAGCTAACCTCAGTTAGTGGCTTAACAGCAGTTGGCTCCAGCGCAAAGCATCATGGGTGATTCTGTCTCGGTTGAGCTCTAACTGCGTTCACAGAACGTAGTTACGGGGTTGTTGATGTCGGTTAGTGCTAACTGCGTTCCGTTCACACTACGTTGCTAAGCTCAGTTAGTGGCTTAGCAGCAGTTAGCTCCAGCGCAAAGCATCATGGGTGATTTTGTCTCGGTTGAGCTCTAACTGCGTTCACAGAACGTAGTTACGGGGTTGTTGATGTCGGTTAGTGCTAACTGCGTTCCCTTCATACTACGTTGCTAACCTCAGTTAGTGGTTTAACAGCAGTTGGCTCCAGCGCAAAGCATCATGGGTGATTTTGTCTCGGTTGAGCTCTAACTGCGTTCACAGAACGTAGTTACGGGGTTGTTGATGTCGGTTAGTGCTAACTGCGTTCCGTTCATACTACGTTGCTAACCTCAGTTAGTGGCTTAGCAGCAGTTAGCTATCGTAGTGTGAACGGGGTATAACTGTCTCAGTCCCAGGTTTGATATTCTATTATTTCCACCAGGCCTATTGATCGAATGAGTCAACGAAAAGGCTTATCTGAGCTGTCACGGCGCCAGCAAAGACGTGTCATTAACGATGAGGTTCGGCGTATATTTGGAAATGTTGACCACCAGGAAGTTGCTGCCGATGAAGAGTCAGACGATGGAGACGGCGATAGAAGAGAAGAGCAGATAGGCTTACAGGTTCAACAAGTATTGATTGACTCTGATCTAGAAAATGAATTTGAATACGAAGCAGACGAAGTGAATGATTTGGAATTCAGGGATGTTTTACTGTCGGATTACAATGAGTCGGAGGAAGAGAGCGATAGAGACGATGCAAATGCCATTACATTCATTGAAAAGTTAGCAAGCTGGGCATTAGATGTCAAGCATTGTCATGTAGATAAGCTACTAGTCTTGCTACGAGAACATGAATGTTTCAATGATCTGCCAAAGACAGCTCGAACACTCTTGCAAACACCACGCAAAACTGATGTTGTTATTGTACCGCCTGGACAATATGTTCATTATGGAATGGCAAAAGGAATTATTAATCGTTTGTCTTCAGCTCCAGCTTGTCCAGATGCAGCTGAATTGTTGATAAATGTAGACGGTATACCATTATCCAGAAGTTCTGGCAGTCAGTTTTGGCCGATTCTTGCAGCCGTTGATTTTCCAGGAAATAGAGGAGTTTCAAAACCATTCCCGATTGGTGTTTATCATGGTAATAAAAAGCCAGCGTGTGTATCGACGTTTTTGGATTCGTTTGTAACTGAAGCAAGGGTTGTGCTACGTGATGGTGTTGAAGTCGGTGGACAAAATGTCCAAATAAGAATAAAAGCTTTCATTTGTGACGCGCCAGCAAGAGCAATGCTCAAGGGGATAAAAGGGCATATGGGCTACTATGGGTGCGGAAAGTGCATTCAAAAAGGTGTCTACAGTGACCGACGTGTAGCATTTCTTGAAGATAATTCTGAAGCAAGAACCGACGAAGGTTTCAGAAATCGACAACACCCTCATCACCATATCTCCCAAGATGCAACAGCATTAGAGAATATTGGAATAGGAATGGTTTCTCAGTTTCCCTTCGAGTATATGCACTTGATAAATCTTGGAGTGACTCGAAAGTTTGTCGGGTTATTACTACGAGGGCCACTAAAAGTTCGACTGAGATGTCGACTGGTTGATGAATGCTCTGCACACCACGAGTCACTGGCACCCTTTATGTGTAGAGAGTTTGTCAGAAAACCACGATCCCTTCGAGATATTGACCGATGGAAGGCAACCGAATGGCGGATGCTTCTGCTGTACACTGGTCCTCTCATTTTTAAAGATGTTCTTTCACCTGACATTTACAACCATTTCCTGACCTATCATTTTGCTGTGTCACTGTTAATTTCCCCAGACATGTTTGCATCACACAACAATTATGCCAAGGCACTTCTGGCAAACTACGTCGTAAACTTTGCAACAATATATGGCAGACGATATGTCTCGTATAATGTCCATGGATTACTGCATCTTGCCGATGACGCTCTGCAGTTTGGGCACTTGGATTCATTTGCTGCATTTGTTTTTGAAAATCATCTACAGGTTATCAAAAAACTTTTGCGGAAGCATGATCAACCTCTACAACAACTAAGTAATCGTCTGGCAGAACGAGAAAAGAGTGAACGGCAACCTCTACCTACCAACAGAGATAATATCGACAACCATTTAAAGCTAGGGGAATTTGTTGTGTACGCAAATTCACAAGCCGACAGTTGCATCCTGATGGATGATGGAACAATTGTGGTGGTGGAGAATCTTGTTCTAGATGTACCAATTCAACTGGTTCACGGCAGAAAGTTTGAATTACTCGAGAATTGGTACAATAGTCCATCAGATTCATCGGTACTCGGAATAAGATTAGCGAGCCGCCTATCCAACGTACGAACATGGCCAGTGTCGTCAATTGCAAAAAAATGTTGAAATTACCATGTGGTCACAAGTGGTTGGTATTGCCTTTACGTCATTGTAGTTAAAGAGGAAACCCAGTAGCAGGCCTATCCTTCGCAAGACAAAGCAAGAGATTTTTAAATATGATATGTAGAAATCTATATACCCTTACGACATTTTCATGTAACATCTCAAACCTCTCAAAGGTTGATTAATTTTTGGATAAATAATTTTCCACATTCATTTTCGCCATGATATGAAGATTATTGTTGCTTAACGACCCCACCAACAGCCAGTGTTGGGGAAGTTCACTTATAAAAGGAACTTTTAAAAAGTTCAATTCATGTCAAATGAATCAATCTTTTAAAAAGTTCAAACTTCGTTTTCGTGGCTTTGCTGTAAAAGTTCAAATTTAAAAAACATAAGTTCGTTCAGAAATTCACCTTCAAAATTATTTTTTTATATCCAGAAGAAAAAACTACCATACCCTACTATTAATTGACCAGGGAAGAAGATCTTCATCACTACTTAAACTCAAGGAAACTCTTGGAACGGGATCAGGTTCAAAAACAATCGGATCATCTACGTTGTTTTGTGCTTCATCTTCCTCGGTGGTCAGACAACTACCAACAGCGTCATTCATCTATATTACAATTCATTACAAACTATCAAATTAGCCTATTCACTGTTGTAATTCATACACTTTACATGCGCGTCGCTTCCAGAATCCAGATGCTAGAACAATAGGCCTACAATCAGCGTACATACTAGTCACAACACGTCAACCTTGAACATACTTGGCTGCCGGCTCGCCTGGTGACAAGTGATCACATGATGAAATCCCGAACAGGGAATATTATACATTCGGGATGGACCGTAAAATAGTCGATCTCATTCGGAATTTGGAAGGAGAAGTACGAATAGTGCGATTGTGTCAAATAGGATTATGAGTGATCTAAAATGATGAACTTTCGAATGAACGTTTTATTCCGTTAAAGATCGTCGAAAAATCGAACTTGAAGAAAGTTCAAGATCGTCGACTGTAAATGTAACGCGTTCATTGAAAAGTTCAGAAAATACGAATGCGTTCATTTTAAAAGTTCATTACCCAACACTGCCAACAGGCAACAGCTAGGTTATACGGGGGTTTACGAATGAGCGGGTGATTATGAAACTATGTAGTGATGATAAGTGAAAGGACGTTTACAAAAACCCATGCCTTATGCGGAATTCGAACCCACGCGCAACGGTGACTTCAGTTTCTGAAGCGATGAGCCTCAGCTGACCGAGCTACCGAGGGCAGCTCGCCATGATATACTTCGATTATTCCAAACATATGTAATTTCTCATACAATAATCGACTGAACCAAAATCTAAGCTAGAGAATCAGTAATGCCTACAACTTTCCGACCTGTGGAGCGCATACAAAATACAAAAAGAGGACGTCCCGATTTGGACTGAATACATGTGTTAACCATATGTATCCTATATTCCTATATGGATCCTATATTTGGTTATGACTCAGAACTAAGGTACATACAAATCTGTAGAATGGATATCTCTTCTATTTTTACTACGGTATTTACCAAGCAATAATTGGCAGGATATATAAAAATAATTTTGCATGTATGTCTTTCCCTCTCGTGCAGTGATTGTAGGCCTAGGTAATCATCAGGGTTGTCAATTCAACAAGTAGGCTATATGTTAAATACTACTGTGAATTTTAATATTGAGATGTTTTCCAGGATTTCTAATGGGTAAACCAGAGAAGTTGTATGCGGTGGTCGCCTTTGATGAGTTCAATCAAGTGGACGTTGTTCCAACCTGCTGGTTGTATTCAACTGACATTTGTTATTGGCCAAAAGAGTCAGTCAAGAAACATGCCAAGGCAAGGACTCCAATTCAGGAGGGGTGGACTCAGTTTTCTTGCCGCGTATTGGGCAACTATGGTATGTATTGTCTGTCGTATGTCTGATCAATGTATACGTACAATAACCTTCGAGTGCTATGTTATTTTGCCTACGCTACCTCCCCTGTGCTGAGTATTTGGCCTAGAATTATTTTCTGTAGTCACCAGGGGAATATATTGCTATCTCATATTCCTGGATGGAAGGAGTCGGTCGTGGCCTGTTGTTAAGGAACCATCCCAGTATCAACCTGAACGACAGAGGGAAACCACGAAAAACCCCTTTGAGGATGACCGAGACGCGTGGCCGAGTGGTAACACACTGAATCGTCATTCGGGAGACCGGGGTTCGATTCTCGCCATGGTCGACCATTATTACCATTATTATTACCATTAGTTTTATGGTCAACTCAATTCCATCACTCTTTTATTTTATCTATCTTCATTTTATGTCAAGTTTTAATTTAGTCAGCTTTAATTAGTCATAATTATAAAGAATAAATCGAACACTGTGTTTAAACAAACTCAAATAAAGGCGTTTTGTCGACGGGTACATTTAAAAACCCTTCAACGCATCAGAACAATTGATGACGTCAGGGCACGCGCTCCACCACACGCAAGTCTCAACACGCGCATGCAACGATTGCAACCGTTTCAGACGTTTTCAGTCAAACAATAATCAATTATTCATATCATCTAATCATGATTCCTAATCTAGCTAACATTCAATCTTCTGTCTGAACATTCAAAATTTAAATTCACTAAAAAAACGCAAGTACTAAACCTCCTGTACTGCTGACAAGCGAAATATTATATTCTTGGAGTGCAAAAAAATATATCACACATATAATAATTATGTGAGAATAATTTTGTCATAAAATTCGATTGAATATTCCATTTATGAGAGAATGACCCTAGCCCTGCCCCAATGAAATCACACTGCTGAATCGAAAAAAATATTAATTAAATTAGATAATTGCTAAATTAACCCTTCAGAGTAAAAAAAACTTTCACATTCGATGCTCATACTACGGCAACTAAGTTTAGACTTCTACATAACTCTGCAAACAAACGACTAGTCAGTATAGTGTCTCTTGGATCTAGAAAAAAGTCGTAACATTCTGTTGAATATATCGTTTCATCAGTTATTGCAGGGCTCAGAATTACCTGCGGACTACCATGAAATGTATTGAATTGATTGACGTCAACCTCGGTAGCTCAGTCAGCTGAGGCACCCCCTCGGAAACTGAAGTCACCGCTGGACGTGGGTTCGAATCCCGCATAAGGCATAGATTTTGTGAACGATCTTTCACATATCATCACTTCATAGTTTCACAATCACCTGCTCATTCGTACCCCCGTATAACCCAGCTGTTGGTGGAGTCAAACAATAATCAATTATTCAATATTAAATTGACGGTTGACATATACAATCGTCCATATTGATCAGACGGTCAATCGGTTGCATCCTACTCTGAGCTTCCGGGAATTCTAGCGCAGAGTGTATAGGGCTCGACATTCTTAGTATTCTTTAGTCTATGGTCAGCTGTATACAGTCTTGAATGAAGAGGTTTCAAGCTTCATTATTGGTGGACATGAAATCAGGGAGGGTCTTAATGACGTGAAATCGAAGTTGTCACTTGACGCCAAAATTGACGTAGATATGTCCTCGTCGACGGTCTGCCACCGAGTGACAGCTTTTAGGCCTCTTACCAAATTCCCTACCCCGAGTGCTGGTAGCGCTCGTAGAACGAGTAGTGGCACGATTCGGAACTTCAACTCGTGGCGAAATAAATGTGATACTCACTTCTCCATAAGGATGAAATGACTTGGTAGTAGTATTCTTTAGTCTATGCCTAGGCATTGATTTTGTCAAGTGTTTGGTTATCTCTTTTAGGGTGATTTTTTTCAAATTTTTTTTTTTCATTCTTTTATTATTTCCATGTGGATTAAATGTGTATCAAAAGAGTGCAGAAGACATTTTTTAAAAATATTAAGTATTAAATAAACTGTGTGCATTTAAAATTTAGGTATCAGATTGGATTTTCTCGTGGTTGTCATGCTCCAGCCTCCAGATAGGAAGAAAACAAATCTTATTATTTCCTTGATTTTGGTACAATATGTGCTATTTTTTCGGCTGATCCACTGCAGACATACCTTGTAGTTTATTTTATCACATATAAAGAGTAGTACTTATGAAAATAAATAAATAATTAAATACTTAGGAAGGCAGTGTGTGTGACAGTTTGTTATGAAAGTTTGATTTTGTTTACATCTTGCAAACGTGCTGAAATAATATTCATCTATTAATAAAATTCGTGTTGTATATCATGGGTCGAGTAAATGGTAAATGGTCTCAAAAGCGTTCCAAAACATTTTCTGGTAATCGCAATACAGATGGATACAAAAAAAAGTGTAATTTTGAAGACTCAAGAACTGCCTACGCCCACTCCTAACCTCAACATGTCAAGTGCTAGTTCAAGTAAATTATCGGACGTGTCTGTCTCATGCTAGTTTTTCAGAAGTTATTGAAGATAAAGAGTCAACTGGTTATAGGCTTATTTCTTTAGAACTTTTGAGTGCTGCTCTTCAAGTTCCAAGCTGTTGCGTAAAATGCAAAAAAAGTAAACTTCGTGTAACCGAAGAGTTGAACGCTAGGAAAGGTTGGTGTTCCAAGCTCCTTATAGTGTGTGACAACTGCTCTCACAGTGAATATTTTCATACTTCTAAGACAATTGAAAACAGTTCTACCTATGAAGTAAACTCGAGGCTTGCTTATGCTATGCGTTGCGTTGGTAAAGGAAGGACATCTGCGAATGTTATAAGTACCGTACTGAATATGCCGCCACCTGTATCAAACTTCCAGCGATACAATGAAGCTATACATGTTGCCACTAAAACTGTGTGCTCAAAAAGTATGGAAGCAGCTATATACAGTATACAGTATATACAGTATATACAGCTCATTTATGGCAAACATAAAAAATATCAGCCATTAAGAAAAATATGTCAAGTCTATGAAACTTTCAAAGTTGAAAATTACCAAAATTTAAGCACCACGCTCTTGGATTGTGGCTTGATAGAAGAGAAACCATCCAGCATTTTTTTGTAAGACCGAGGAAAATACGAAAACCTCGGCCAAATGGGCAGGCGGGAATCGAACCTCGATCGAGGTTCGATTCCCGCCTGCCGGTAAATGACAAAATTTGAGAATTTATTGACACAAAAGACCAAAGTTAAATGACAAAATCAACAATTTTGTGTGAATTTATTTCCAACTAGGCCTATTGAAGGCTGTAAAGGTTCAGGTCCAGACTACTTCATCAAAGATGTTCACATATTCTCATTTTCATTTCAACCAGAATGAAATCGTTTTAATTACCATTTTATTGTATAGTTTGTAATACGTATAGGCTATCTAGGCCTATAACTAATTTAATTATTATTCTTCCCAGAAACTTACGAAGCTGCTGAAAAGGGTGCCAATGATGGATGTTTTCGCAGCGATCTAGATGATAGCTCTCGGAATACCGTTACTCGAGAGAAATTATATTCGCGAAAAAATCAACAGAATGGCAGAGGCGGCAAATCCCACAATCAACGTTCTAATCTTTCCCCAGGCTACCGTGACTCATCGTCTAGTGATGAAGGCTGTAGGCCCACCGATTCTGTGGGGCTTGAAACACCACCAAGATTTGGTGAGAACTTGAACAGATATGATATTGATAGCACTGCCTTTTCATTTGTGTGGTACGGCCTTTTGCATTCAAATATTATTCATGCTCTAAAAATTTTTAATGCAGCTACAACAAGTGCAAGCAAACACCAATTGAACACTAAACCTTATGGCTGCCTCTATTCATGGACCCACCACAAGTCTTATTGATGTGGTAGTACCGCCCCTAGCGAGTTGGTTTTTAATTCGTATACATGTGCCAGCTATCACTATTAACTACAAGGCATAATCATTCGTTGGTCTTATTCAACAATGCCAAATAGTGAGGTTATGTTGTAAGAAATCTTTTGCCATACCAATAAGCATTCCGAGGCTGTGGATAAGAACAATTAACGGCAAATGCCTTGTTACGATTTTCGTTACTATGTCGCTGTGACGTCAGATTCAACCCAGTTTTTTCATAGAGTTTTGGCCTACCCCCAAGTTATTTCTTTCTCACTCTCTTTCTCCGTGTCTCTATGAGAATAAGCCATCGAAGTAATATCGCATTAAATCCACTAATAAACTAATTTCCACAAAATCAAATGACATTCAATCCTTCATCTTGATAATCCCAGAGTTACAAATTCTAGCCATAGTTTACCTACTTCCGTATTAATACTACATGCTCATTTACAGATCCCATTACTTTGTCATTTCCATTGGCCGAGATTGCAGCACTTGTCACTTCAACGCCAATTGCTGGTAAGAAAATATCATTTCTTATTCACCCATAGGGCCTATTTACATTAATATATTCTATTTTGAAATACTCACTTACACTTGCAGAGTAGAGTACATTCCAGGAATAGGATCCTAACTAAAACTCATCATAAGAACAAAAATTAACTTACACGAAATCTTGTCGACTAGTATATTGTATTGCTTCACACAACTTGTCAATTGCCACTTGCTACCCATCTTGAAAAGCTAAGTTGGGCAGACAAAAGAGCCAGCTTTTTAAAATAAAGAAACATGTGTTATAATCAATTGCATAGCGTGCTGTGTATTGGTGTGCATTTAATATCAAGATCATAATTTTTTTTGTGCGTCGTTAAACCCAGTATGAAAAATTTTAAAAAATCTTTGTGTGTTGTGCTTTCAGCGACACTCGTGCGTGATTCTTGTGAGCCATTCTCACAGCCCGCTTCGCTCATGGAGATAGGAATTGAGAAACCTGGTAGGTGGAAAGCAGATCCAATAATTGAAATATGACATACTACACAACCACGATAAATCCGTAGAATACGATGGGCCATTATTATGTTCTCGTAATATGTGCTTCAACTTTGCGTACATTACAAAGGCAAAGGCCCCTATTTTTGTATCCATCAACCCGGGGCGATAGGTCAACTGATGATGACGCAGTGTAAACAGTCGACATCCTCGCACGGCCGACCACGACCCCCGCTCGGTGGCCTCCCCACCTAACAGTCCGTTTTTCCTCCTCATCCAATACCAAGCATTGCATATATCCGCGTTTCACACGTACGCACACTATGCTACATACGCACCCTTCACCTTCTCCCTCCCAGGATTTTAATAAGAAAGATGGGTACAAAAATGTATATTTGCAACACAATACATCATGTAACCAGTAGTACTCATCAGTCATCAAGTGTAGTCCTCTGTTGAAAATGAGTTTTTTCAATTGAAAAACTGTCATAATTGTGATCACAACATTCATCGACCATCCTTCCTAGTTCGCACACCAAATTGCTAAATATCACAGTAGATTAAGGAAGCCATCCACCATTCAATTGAATAATAAGTGATATCATTTTCTTGTTTTTTCAGTCGACAATAGTAGGCCTGACAATGAAATCGATAAACCTTCATGCAGTGGAATAAAAAGAAAATTATTGGATGACGGTCCCAGATATGGTTTTGGTGATCGACGTGGAAGCAAACCTTTCCCCTTAAATATCGAAACCAAAGGTGTGTTGAATAATTTCATCATTTTAATTACTTTATTTACTGGCATATAAGTCGCATGTTTATTTAGAAATTTGAGAGCTCAAAACAGGGGTGCGACTTATACGCTCGCACAAAATCTAAATAAAAAGATGCAGTATCATATTCCCAATATTGCGGGTCATAAACATGATTCCCCGACAAATAACTCCCTGATTGACATGCGTGAAACAATAGTGCGTCATCCTCCGAGTCATGTGGCTTACACAGACAAGAGAGAGAGAGAGATAGTGAGCGCTCTACGCATTAACGCTGACAGCCGGGCCGGCAGTCCTAAATGGCAATCAGTGACCTTGTGTAAAAACAGCAGCCGTGTGGCTTACACTGAGAGAGAGAGAGGAAAGGTGGTACCGAACGCGCAAGACATTCATGTAATAGCGAGAACGGGCCGATCCAGACGATTGCGGGTTCACCCTATGCTTCAACATTGGACGATCGACAGTGTTTCACGGGAACTCGTTTTTTGATGTAAAGCATCATAGAAAAACAGTATACAGTGAGCGTGCGTAGTTCTGCTAAACATTTCAATCGCGATGTAGTTTTGATGGTACCGGATACTGCAGGTGCGACTTATACGACCATACAAAGGTTTTTTTAAAAAATAACTGTCAAAAACAGGGGTGCGACTGATACGCGGGTGCAACTTATATACGAGTAAATACGGTAATAATAAATTCTTATATTATATGTTTGTGGGTGCCACCATGACTGCTCATCAACTTATTTACTGTATTATATAGTCCATCTATTCTTCAAGTTTCAATGTTGATAAAAAAAATCTATTGTACACAAAATTGTATTTGGTTTGGAGGATATCTATTATATTATTATTGATTATTGATTATTCACCTAGGATGAATCCTTCTCACTGATTTTTAAGATAGGCCTACTTATCTGTTTGTTAAAATATTACTTATTTTTTCAGTCCAGTTGTAGCCTACATATTATATTATAGTGCAAAGATATTGGTTCACATTCTCTTATTCACAGTAAGAAAGTAGCTTGTTGTTTTGTGATATGAATTAGGCTATTATTTAATTCTGCAATTTCACTGGAATGGCAACACAAAGTTTGTATTGAAGTGGATCAAATAATCGTAGTCATCACCTCTCAACAAGAAAGAGCATTTATATAGCTTTGGCCGAAGTACCTAGTTATCTAATATATGCCTATATGTCAATCTTTCAGATAACACTGATTCAGCTTCTTTGAGCAGCAAAAGATCCAGACCAAACCGCTCACCAAACAACACCCCTTTGCCCAGCCCGGACTACCACTCGTCAAGCGATAGTATCACCAGACAGATAGTTACAACCAGAACACCTGTGGATTATGAAGGTTTGTACTTTTTATTTTGCCAATTCTTATGCCCATTCACAGTAAAACACTAACATGAGCTTGAACCAGCTGTCTGTTCATGGTAGGAAAGGACATCAACGTAAACAATAACCAACAGCCAAACAGAAGTCTAGATTTTTTGCGCCGATTCCACTGCCATCTTCAGTCCCGGTCTTAGTGATTTTTCATGCGTATGCGAGATTCATTCTGCACCCCCCCCCCTCTCCCCCTCCCCCCCACCCATTAAAGAGAAACATATATATAGTTTAATCACAATATTATCACAAAAGTTAATTTACAATCAAGATACACTTTTTAAAAATCTTTCATTTTTTGTTAGTAGTTTTACTATGGAGCAACAAAATAAAAGAACAACTTTGTTAATATTATAGTATTATTGTTAAATTTTGAATTTTGTTTTATTTAGTAATATTTTCATTACCTTTCATTCTTATTTCTTAGAAAGTCCAAGCAGAAATAGTTAATCCAGGACAAAAATGACCTTTTTCATTTTTGTCCTGGATCAACTATTTCTACTTGGGCTACGGGGTACGGGGGTTTGAGGGAGGCGGAACTGAATGAGCATATTCGAGTTGAATGACCTCGCTGTCGATGCGCCTTAAAACCCTAATATTCATTCCTTCATGCTAAAGGCCCATTCACAATGCAACGCTAACATTAACGCGTAACACTAACATTAACGCGAGAAATGTTTGCCTTATGGTATGGGATGTCGTTGGTCCATTCACAATCACCACACTTTCATGAACACGAACATGAGACCTTGCAAGCTCCTAGCTTTCATGTTCGCGTTATTGTCGAAACGTAAGAATCGGACAATCGGATAAGCTTGTAATACATAACTTTTCTATGTTGCAAATGAACTACATAGGCCTAGTAACTAACAGACATAATCAATCTTTCAAATTGGATTTTTTTTAGGTACTGATTTGAAGACTCTAGTTATTTTGCTTACCAAAAAAGTCGACACATTGATTAATGAAGTGGTGAGCCTCAAAATGGAGGGAGCAAGAAGCAAGCAGGATAGGGAGATGGCTGCATCTACATCCACACTGCTCGACATTCCCGTATCTTCCGTTTTAGGCCTTGATGACCTGGAACGTAAGATACGCGAGCCGGAGTACTTCAATGCCATCGTAAGTTTGTATGACATATTTATTTACAAGCCCCTTATAATTATTCCTGCCTTCATTTGTGGGAGCATCTGCCATCTAATTACCATTTCCAATCTGTCTAGGAAAACGGTATTTACTGTATCGAAGTCGTTATTCGCGCGCTCCCAAGCGTATATTCCTTATTCGCGCGCTCCCAAGCGTATATTCCTTATTCGCGCGGCAACAGAGCGCGCTCCCAAGCGTATATTCCTTATTCACGCGGGAACAGAGCGCGCGCCCAAGCGTCTTTTCCTTATTCGCGCAGCAAAAATAAAAAAATTGGGATGTGAATTTTTCATTTATTGGGATCAATCTCGACTGTCCTGCGAAAAGGTTTTTAGGTTAGGGTTATTCGGGTCAGGTTGGTGCCGACTCGGATTATTTTTTATTTATTGGGATCAATCTCGATTGTCCTGCGAAAGGGTTTTTAGGGTATAAGAAAGTGAGGTTATGTCATTAGCGCGCGAATAACATTCACGCTACTGGAGGCGCGCTCCGTTGGCGTGCGATTAAGCACTAGGCCACTGTGGACGCGGCGCCAGTAGCACACGAATAACTTCTGTCTCCTTGGGGGCGCGCACCGCGCGCGAATAACGGTAGCCTTACTGTATTTGGTGCGTTGTTGCGTGAACGTACTGATACTATTGAATTTGTTGTCTCTATGAATTGGAAAAAATTCCTCATTCCATTTTGATGTGAAAAATTGCTTGTTTCACAATAATGAATAAACTTATCGATAGACTCTTCAAAGAATCATCGTATTCCCATTTTTAATGCAATTTCTGTGTTTTTACTTTCTAAGTTGAGAGATAAGATGTTCTCACCGATTCGACATGAGATCTCGTATCGATATTCTGTAACTTTTCACGAGTTTGAGATTCCATATCATTTCACTTTCACATGAGATCATCTCATCAAGTAGCTAAGGATTCTGAGTAGATGTATCCATATTTCAGGTGAAGCACCTAACTGAGGTAGGGGGGTCCGATCTCGGGGATTTTGTACGGCGGTCGTTGGCCACCATAATCCCCGACGATGTTGCTACAGACCTAGCCTGGAAGGGCATCAAAGGGAAGCGTGCGGTCAAGGGGACGCGACTCGTGGAAGCCCTGCACTGTAAGTAGTCCTGTTTCTACTTTCGAGCCCGTCTTGAAAATTGTTCATAGTAGGCGTATGGTAGTTGAGATGAGAACAAAAATATATCTACTTATAGCTTCCAGACCATTTTAATAAGTTCTATACATAGTACATACCCATTTTCTTATATCTGCCTTCTTACTGCGGCATTGTATTTACTATTTATTGTCCAGGCATATAAGTCTGCATTGATTTGTGGCTTGTGGGTGTACAGTAATCTAGACTTCGGGCAATTGAGATGTTGACTGCTTAACCATACTGAATTCAAATGGACGTGAAATAGACCAGTGTTTTCATTTTTAGTACAAATGTTCAATAGTTCAATAGGTATTGAATAAAATATATTGTTATGGTGAGATTCAAGTGTGTTTCACATTAATTCATATATCAATTATAGGATTCAAGTAAAAAAGTATCCGAATTATTTTTTCATAGTTGCCCATCAACCTCACTAACAGCTAGGTTGAGATGGTCGATGATGAAAAGAAAAAGATATGATAGCTACATACCTACATACATACAGATACATACCTCTAAAACCAAATTTACATCTCATCTGACTCATTTACTGACAACAATAGACCATAAATTCGGGAGCGTCCAAACTCGACTGATTCTTAACTCGATTTCGTCCATACTCGACCGAATCTCAACAAGTCTGATTCCCAACCCGACCGAAGTCTTAACTTGACCGAATCTTAACTCGACTGATTTTACAAGCCGTTAGCCATGCCCACAGTATGACAGTCCCAACTTGTCCAATTCCTAGCTCGACCGAATCTTAACTCGGCAGAATCTTAACTCGACCAAATCTTAACTCAACCAAATCTAAACTCGACCGATTTCTAACTCGACTGATTCCTAACTCGACCTAATCTTAAATCGACCGATTCCTAACTCGACCGAACCTTAACTTGACTGATTTTACAAGCCATTAGTAGAGCCCACAATACAGCAGTCTTAACTCGTCCGATTCCTAACTCGACCGAATCTCAACTATTCCGTTCTAGGCCTACCATTTTACCAACTTCAGTCGAGTTTGGAAGTAGCCCATAAATTCCATAGAAGTGAATATATCATTGAATAAAATGTAAGTTTTGTCATTTGTCAAGAGGAATTTTGTAATATTTTTGGGTTCCTTGAAAATTTGTGTTTTCATTCATTTCAGCGGCAGTGAAGTCAAAAAAGGCTTATGAGGGTAGCACCGCGAAGATGTTGGAGGAGAAAGTGATTTATTGGATCACTCATAGTAAGCAGAGGCTTGAAAGGTCACTAATGAAGAAGCGGCAGACAATTGGAGATGTGATTCCCGACCATTAAATTTTTCTTTGCCTCCCCCCTGTCTTCAACATATCTATTGTTATGTCTTCATATCTATTAGTCTTTGCGACTATTAGTCTTATTAAGTAGGTATTTTTCATTATTTTTCCTCTAATAATTATCAATCGATTTATCATTATTTCAGTTTTAGTATATATATATATATATACTCATCATCAAGTATGCTTCATTATGTATTGTTATGTTATCATTAAATATTCCTATATCATATACTTTGGGTTTAGTTTGTTAATATTTTGTCAATACCTTTCTCTCGTCTGTTTTTATTCCAAGTTTTTGTTAATCAGTTCCCCATTATATTGTCTTGTTCCTAGATCAATTTTGTTCAGGTTGCAGATTTTATACGTATAGTTTCATATTGTGTTGGGATTTTTGATTTAGAAATCATGCATATACTTTGTTTGCTAATTCTCTGATTTAAGGATTTACTAATGAAAACATTTTTCTCGTCTGACAAGCATCAAAAGGAACTAGGCTACAGTGGTACCTCATTAGTATCTTTTTCAGGGGACCAGATAAAAAAATGTATTGATGTGAAAAACCCATTACTGAAACTATTCATCATGGGCAGCACATGGGTGGAATAAAGAATAACATATAAAAGAGAATTTATGAATGAGATTCTATTCTAGGCCTATGTAAATAATATACTTAGTTCATACCAGTACTACGGATAACAAACTTGAGATTTAATTTCATAATTGAAATGAATATAGCCGATTTATAATGTATAAGCCTGCACAAAAGTTTTGTAATTGATATGCCTACATTTTTATTATTTGAAATTATTACTCTTTAGAAGCACATATCTATGCTTTGATGATTCTAAAAGTGCAGTCCGTTTGCACTCGATGAATGTTATTTGAGATAATTTTATGCGGAAACATATTGAAATGATTGTTATTAATTGGGAGCACTATTCTTTGATTCAATAATGCTGTATAGTGTTGTGGGTCAATATCAACATGATTTTAGCTATTTTTTAAATTAAATTACAATTTATTAAATGCTGTGATTTGAAGATGGAATAAATTGTAATATTTCGATTTGAAAAATATATATGAATTGGCATAGGCTACTACTAATTACAGCATTGTTGTTTAATACTCCAAATTAATAATAATCAATTTAATATGCTACAGCATTAAATTGGCTAAAATAACACTCATAGAGTGCGAACAGAGAGCAAAGAGAGAATACAAGCAGAGAGCACTCATAGAGTGCGAGCAGAGAGCTATCACAGAGTAGGAGCAGAGAGCACTCACAGAGTGCGAGCAGAGAGCTGTCACAGAGTAGGAGCAGAGAGCACTCACAGAGTGCGAGCAGAGAGCTATCACAGAGTAGGAGCAGAGAGCACTCACAGAGTGCGAGCAGAGAGCTGTCACAGAGTAGGAGCAGAGAGCACTCACAGAGTGCAAGCATAGAGCTATCACAGATTGCGAGCAGAGAGCACTCACAGAGTAGGAGCAGAGAGCACTCACAGAGTAGGAGCAGAGAGCACTCACAGAGTAGGAGCAGAGAGCACTCACAGAGTGCAAGCATAGAGCTATCACAGATTGCGAGCAGAGAGCACTCACAGAGTAGGAGCATAGAGCTATCACAGAGTAGGAGCAGAGAGCACTCACAGAGTAGGAGCAGAGAGCACTCACAAAGTAGGAGCAGAGAGCACTCACAGAGTGTAAGCAGAGAGCTGTCACAGAGTAGGAGCAGAGAGCTATCACAGAGCAGGAGCAGAGAGCTATCACAGATTGCGAGCAGAGAGCACTCACAGAGTGTAAGCAGAGAGCTCTCACAGAGTGCAAGCAGAGAGCTATCACAGAGTAGGAGCAGAGAGCACTCACAGAGTAGGAGCAGAGAGCACTCACAGAGTGCGAGCAGAGAGCTGTCACAGAGTAGGAGCAGAGAGCACTCACAGAGTGCAAGCAGAGAGCTATCACAGATTGCGAGCAGAGAGCACTCACAGAGTAACAGCAGAGAGCTATCACAGAGCGCGAGCAGAGAGCTCTCACAGAGTGCAAGCAGAGAGCTCTCACAGAGTGCGAGCAGAGAGCACTCATGGGAGTACACTCGGAGAGCGCTTCTATGATAACACTTTAACTACAACCCAGAGCTGACTTTGTGAGCAGTTTGAGTACTCTCAAAGAGCGCTCAGATAGTGGTTTGAGAGCACTCGGAAAAGAGTTACCAGAGACAAATCAGAGTGCTATCAAGTTTTGGTCACAGGGTAGTAGTTTGCAGGGACATTTTCACGTTTCGGAGAGTTGTTTGATGGACTATCGGAGAGCAAACGAGCACTGAAAAGTCTTCTCACAGATAGTACTCCTTTTCTACTCTGTGTTTACTGGATATATATGTATATATATATATATATATATACATACATGCGTGCAATTCACAAATACAAATGCTGTCATCAGTGTTGTCAAATGTCTTCTCTAGTGAAGAATGGAAAAAACCAACGAAGCTAATTGTTGAGTGAAACATGTAAAACAACAAATATATATTTGTGTTTTGAAACGCGAACGAAGTGATGCGAAACGATAATATTATCACAATTGATTGACAGTTTGTTCCGGTATTGAAACAACATTTGCATGTCACTGGAAACATCGATGAGTTTATCAGTATACACGTGTATATGTGGTGAATTGGAGCAGCTGCTATAATCACATCAGCTGTAAACCTCTCCAAGCCCACGAATTATGAAGTCTAGATAAGAACGTCAAGTAACAGTTGATTTCTTTTTTCTTCTTACAAGATCGGAAACTTGATATAAAGCGATTGCTACCCTATAAAGGATAAGGATGAAAGTTCAGGATTGTTTAAACTGGGTACCACAAGGGAGATTTTCCGAAAAAAATCTCCATTGTCTCTGCCAATTGGAACTTGTTATATAGGTTGGTGAATTAGTAACTTGTATATCATTGTTTATTTCAAGTATTCAATATTCAGTAATTAGTTATTTATTTAGTTGAGCTTTATATAATACCAGGTCCTAAGTAATTTGACAGAAAAAGTTGCAGATACGCTCTTAATGGTGAACAGTGGAAAGCTCGGAAGCATGGGCCTACTCAGTTTTAACTTTGAGGACACAATTTCAATATAAGAACAAAATCCGTTCCAGCCTTTTTTTTCACCTTTTCTTACGTTTGATTTCACTTCATGTATGGCCCCTCTGTTAACACACCATGACGGATGAAGGAGCGAACCACTCATGCGGTATAGGGTAGGTGTAAAGGGGACGGTCGATCGGAACCTTCTTTAGTGCATACGAGACAAGTATAACAAGAAAAACTATTACAGTTACAACTAGCTGTCATGAAGGAACAAATAGAAAAAATCGAAATAATAAGACTGGGATAGTCGTACATATACGCTGTTACTATTTACATAAACGGAACAAGAGAATTAATACTCTCATGAAATTCCACCCTGTTTGATATAATAACTCCACTAATCTCACAGAATACAAGTGATGCTATATTCCTCACCTTAATATAAACACAGTCATTTGTCTTAATCTTTGTTTTACGTCGTCACTAATACCAACCAGCTAGAATTTAGAGAGAAAAAAATAATGCGCCATAACAAGATTACTCGTCTCAGTACAGGGTCCTACACACCTTAATACACGGCGTTAATACATGGGCTCTGCGTGACGCCGCAAATATGTTATCCCTTCCCTTCCCCCACTCGCCCCCCCACCCCTAAAACTCTCGTCAAGAATAATGCACGCGGCTGTGGTTACATAATTAAATTTTAATATGAGGATCCCTTGGCCTTAAAGTTTCCTTGCATCTTAATGTAGTTCATGAAAGTTAGTTACGTCTACTCCGTATAGCAAGCTCTCTTCCTTTATTCATCATAAAACTCCGCTCTCTCACTCACTCTCTGACTCGTATCGGATAGAGCAGAGTGAACCGAGCTATAGCAACAACGTGATACGTTATATTGTATGGAATAATAATGGAGAAGTTGAAAATGGAATGTTGAAATGTTTTGTTTCTATGTAAAAATGGGTGTGAGTAGCTTCGTTTTGATCGTTTCTCAATTCAAATGGGTTTCGTAGGTGAGCATAGTATAACGATAGTCATCACAGGTGCTACTGAATTGTATACAATGGTATCAGATAACTATAAAATAAGTATTATAATTAATTTCCGTATTCTGTATTGATAAAATTGTGCAATGTTTCAGTTCTACATAACAAGAGTTATTTTCCAGAAAACAATATTGTTTTTGCCATTCTCCCTCTTGTTCATCTCCTGCACTGTGACACGCTCTGCTATAGAAGTTGACAAGTTGTTCTTTTTGTTGTTGTTGCTGTTGCAAACACCGTGCGTACCGACCAGCGCATGTACCGACTGAAGGAAGGACGCTCCTGATTGGCTTGATCGTCTTTCACCGTTTTAGCATAAAACGAGTAACCAACGAGCGCGTTCAGTCATTCGACTGCTTACCACCGTTGCTTGAAAATGCCGTATGAAATTTCGGCGAAACTCCGCAAAAAAAGTTATCTTTTAGAACCCAAAATGCATTTAACCGAGGCAAATTTATCTCATAGAGACAGACATATTTACCATCTAACATTGGCCGCGAAAATCTCCGTGCTAACACACACACACACATATATATATATGTATATATATATATATATATATATATATATATATATATATATATATATAAATATATATATATATATATATATATATATTTATATATATATATATATATATATATATATATATATATATATATATATATATATATATATGAGGTCAATCCAGAGTTTCAATTGACTTTAAAGAACAAATTAAAGCTGTACATTCTAAATGATCCTTTGAATACACAGTCACTTGAATAATATTTATCTAGCTGCACATCTCAACAATAATCGTTTCACGATAACTTCTATGTTATATCATTTCTTATTCATTGGACAATATTTTAATGTGTTTGTATGATTTTGTATTCAATCTATTGTATGTCTGAAATGATTTGTATGTTTGTATGTAATTTATATATATATATATATATATAAATATATATATATATATATATATATATATATATATATATATATATATATATATATATATATATAAATCAATGACTTGCCATATAGTTGCATAATATCAATTCCCATGGATTAATAAGAAATATCAATAACACTATCAATATAGATAACCTTTATTGGTCCCTGACAAGATTGTTACAAGAGATGATGATCAATGAGTGAATACATCAAAACATTGACGTATCAAAGTAATATAAGTAACAAGCAAATTGAAAGAACGACAATCGGTAACAAGCGGAATGGAGCAATTTGAAATAATATAACAGTATATATAATATATAAGAAAGCATCTATTTCCGTCAAGTTGACTTTCTTTAGAAAACCCAATAAAATACTCAATTTGTCACGAGGCCTTGTTATACTGAATAAGTCATGATAAGTCTACAAAAAGCTACTCAACTGAGAGACTTTTTAATATAATATAACTTGTGACGTATATTATTTAGCTTTTCCCACACAATTAAAACGATTGTTGTACGAGCTAACCGAGTTAATAAAGCACGCGGGTCGACACTCACGATCGTGGAAGGGACGGTCGATCGGTATGTATTATAAAGCATATTAAAATGTATTGAAGAGATGTTTGAGAAGTGTATCACTTCAACAGTGGATTTAAATATTTATCGATATTTTTTGATGTCATTGAACTCGGGGGAACCTTGGATACGATTTGGGAATTCATTAAAATTGTTAATTGGCACACATTCTTTCCTCGGATACAAATGCAGAGAATGATGTAATATATAATTTCATGATATAACAATTGAAATAATAAGAATAGAGACAGAGATAAGCGTGGATAAGTATAATGCACCCTTGTTTGAGGGCTAGCTAAAAAATCAAACAGTATACGTTTTTCGTTTTTCAAGTAGACATAGATAAATTATACATGAATAATAGTAATTATAATAATAGTGATGATGAAAATAGTGATAATCAATCAATAAACACATAATATCAATTCTTACTCTCAAGAAAAAATAAATATAAGACTTGAATATATACAACATAATAACATAAGACACATATAACACAATAAAACACAAGTGAAATTATTTATAGAGAATCAATTTCAATATGATATTACAGAAATTTTGTATTATCAAACTATGCAACACATAATATGTGTTTACATGTTTATATTGTATATGTTTATGTTTATATATGCTGTGTTTATATTATAAACACAGCATGTAGTATGATGATGAGCGTGATTTTATATGAAATATAATGAAAAGCCTTGAATCACATTCATTTCGAATAACTTGCTTCACAGATTCACCTATCGATTATTCCAATCGTTTTATGATCTAATTTGTTCAACTTGTTGATCTACTCAACAGTTTTCTTGATAACTCACATTGATGTAAAAGAACAAAAATCATCGTTAACTAGGAAAACGCAGTATTTTCGTTGTGAGATGAGTGATAGTGAATGAGTGAATTGTGAATGAGTGAATTGTGAATGAGTGAATTGTAAATGAGTGAATTGTGAATGAATGAATTGTGAATGATAGAAGATGAGTGAATACATGTGAAATTCATTGTTAAGCTATGAGCACATCTTTGTTCTGAAATCATCAATGTGTGACCTTCCGGTTGTACTTGTTGCTTATTTTTGAGCATTCAACGATTTAATTGGTTTCATCTTTTGACCATCTTAACAGCTTCTAAATTGATCTGGAAAACTACATTTTAATTATTTATACGAAATAGCTGATCCAATTCATATGAAACTTTGGAACAATATGTTCCATGTATGTATGATAATGATTATTTCCTTTCTTCTCTGAGTTAGTCTTATTGGATTAAAAAAAAATCGAATTGACCTTCTAAAGAGTGGTGCAACCGATTTGGCCTAAACATTATATACCGATTTGGATGATGGCACATTTGCATGCCAAGTTTCAACAAAATGTCAGCTTCCGTTTGACCTGTAAAGGGTAAACTAAAAAAAAATGAGCTTCGCTGGTTCATGCAATAGGGCTCATCCGAATTCATGTATAACTTTTAAATTATTTGACAATTTATGTAGGGCCTACTCAAATTCCACAGATCATTTTGTTTAGGCCTATATCAAAGGGTTTTTGCATATTTTCAAATTATTTTTCACAAGAATGGTTTTACAGAGAGTTGAGCAACTAGTGAATTGGGTGTACAAATTTCAGATTCCAAGGGATTACAGGGAGATTTCCCGGGATTTCAAGGAGATTTCAAGGGATTTCAAGGACATTTTAAGGGATTTCAGGAAAATTTCACGACAAGTGTACACCAGATTTCAAGAGTTGTCAACCCCCTCGGATTTTACCCATTGCGCCCAAGTAGGGCCTACTATATATAGTATTGAGCTGGTTGATATGTGTATGCCAAGTCTTATAAAACAAGCGTTCGGAGAAAATATTTCATCCAGTTTTTCTCCTCTGGGATTCGAATTATACAAACATTTTGGAATATTTTTCTCAGATGTGGTCGAATCAGTATCGAGTCAGACAATGACATATTATATAGGTGTGCCAAGCTCCATCGAAATTTGTGCTTTCGTCTGACCTGTGTAACCCCCCCGCCCCTAAAAAAAAACAAAAAAAAACACTCGTTTCTTCAAGTACGGTAAAATTGAGTCTTTGCTCGCTTCGTTCAACCAATAAATAACATCATTCCATATATATATTTTTCTTGGACAACAGTGGACCTACACATTTTTTCCTTGACATGTGATAAATACATCCAACTTATACGTAAGAATGATCTGTGATTCCTAGGGTTCACAATCTCTGATTAATTTCGCTTATCAGCAATAATGAATCATTATTATTTCATTCCATCACATCAAAACTCGATTTAAAATCATTGTTGTTTCTAAATTAAAGCTATGGATTATTAAAGTTTTTTAGATCAAAAGATTTTAGAATATTACAAATGAACCGAATACCATAACATTCATGATGCATTTCATACACAATAATATATGTGTCGATATCTATCGATTGCGAATATTGATAAATTCCATCCGCGTTGGCTCAGTCAGTGAGGACAATGCTTGTGATCTAACAGCGAATGGTCGCGCGTTCGAGGCCAGATGAAGGCAATTGGGTCTTCGCAAACGCCGTTTCAACTATCATCACCTGACTCTTCGTTCCATTATCACCCGCTCATTCGTACAATTTTTTAACTTGGCTGAGTTGTTGGGATCGTCAAGCATTATCTAAAAACAATGTATCACAGTGTTGAGTTTCGAAGTGTGGTATAGGCCTAATGCACTGGAAGTAGTATATTAACGGATACAACGACATTACGATATTAACGAAACTAAAAAACGATATTAACGAAAATTAACGAATACATTATTCATTCATATGCAGATCTCACTTAACGACCAGATGAGCACCCAAGGCATGAATGAATATTATTCTCTTCAATTCATCCATCCATATTTTTTGTATTATGACGTCTGTTATACTTTTTTCGTAATAAACTGACTATGTGATGATGTAAGTTTGAATGTGAGTTATATGAAACAGAATGAATGATTGTCCATAGAAATTGAAGAATTGTATTTGTTTTCAACCGTGTGACTGTTTCTTCATTCATCGATTGACATTCCATTTGAATCATCATATTAATAATCATGAACATCGTAACATTATAAATCATCAAATTTATGTCCTTTGGAATAAAATAAAATAATAATACTAATAATAAGTAAGAAACACGCACATATATAATCGGATGTTTGGATTGGAAATTTCACGTATTCTATTGGAGACTTTTTGAACAATATAGATGCTATTGTTTTTGAATAGGGTTAACTCAAAGAAAGACACGTGAAATTTCCAGTCTCAACATACAATTGAATCGAGTTTTAGAGCTGTATATTACGTGGTTAACAAACTTTGCGATATTCTGTCTGGCGTAATGCCACATCCAAGAGAGACTTCACTTCAATCGATGTCATTTATTATTCTTATCATCTGATTTATGGGTCGCAAATTTCCACTAGACTTACCCTCAGATCGTCACAACTTACAGGAAGGAGTAAATATTTGTTCTCGAAGGTAATGATCTCGTGGTAGTGAGACGCGGGAGGATGACGTGGCGCTCGCACGGACTGCAGGGAAACCCCCGGAGGAGCAGGAGGGGGAGGAGCTAAGCAAACACAATTTGCACGTCGCTAGGAGAAAACCAGCTTATAGCAGTAGTAGTAGTGAAGATTTCGACTCGTGTATATTGTAACATGGGAATATCATATTGAATATTTATTACACATAACAAATGGAAGACACCAGGGGAAGGTATTCAAAGAAACAGAGGACAAATTTAAAACCGCAGGCGCTTTTATATATATATATATATATATATATATATATATATATATATATATATATATATATATATATATATATATATATATTTACCTATATCTATATATATTTGCCTATATATAGGCAATATATAAATATATAATATTATATATAGGCCTATATATATATATATATATATATATATATATATATATATATATATATATATATATATATATATATATAAATATATATATATATATAAATATATATATATATGGATATATATATATAAATATATATATATATATATATATATATATATATATATATATATATATATATATATATATGTATATAAATATGTATATATATATATATATATATATATATATATATATATATATATATATATATATATATACATATATATACATATATACATATATATATATACATATATTTATAATATGTATATATATATATATATATATATATATATATATATATATATATATATATATATATATAAATATACATTAAATATATATATATATATATATATATATATATATATTTAATGTATATAAATATAAATGTATATATATATATATATATATATATATATATATATATATATATATATATATATATATATATGTGTGCTTTGGGATTTCCTCCAAGGTGAAAATTGTCAAACCTGAGTTCATTTTTATTTTGCCACCAAATGAAAATTAATAACATATTCTCAGGAAGAACAATATTGATAATTAAGGCTACAATTTTGTTAGAAATAATTTCGACTGAATTTCATCATCCATTTTGTCTCATGCTCTTGTTATTCATATTCAGTGAATAAATTGAAATCCTTTTTTTTTTCAGGCTCTCGTTCGCAGAGGTGTTATTCGGATATACGCCTACATTTACAAAAATCGGAATAGCATCTAGATTTTTAGCTCACGCGCCGTCACAATGCTTTTGTTTTCATTTGTTACCACTTTACTCTATACATAGTTGATCAAACGGAAATGTTATTGTTCACATATCCGTGTTTTTCTATATCGATCAACCTTTTATGACATTGAGTACGATAAAAACGAGAATGTAACGAATGAGAACGACACAGTAATATAAAATGTAGGTCATTGATGTATCAAGTAATTTCCAGGCATCCACCGAAAGCTAGCTTTCTTTGGAATGAAGTCTTCATCATTTGCTTTTAAACCCAAAGTTCAAGTAGTAAAAGTTGTATTCTTGACACAAAGTTGCTTCTTCGAGAGTCAAGTAATTGTTCCTGACTGGGAAATTGGTATACACAAGTTAAGCCCTATTACGTAACTTGATAATCTGCAGGAATTTGAGCGTACAAAAATAGGCATATTTTGAATGTATGCCTAATGTGTGGTGCAGGTTATTCACCTGCATTAAAAAAACACTCCAACTTGTGTTATAGAAAATAAAGAATTTCTTTCAAAAGAACTTTTCAAATTCCGTAATTGCATTAAAAATGCGTTTCTAAAGGTTTTGATTGTATTGAAATAGAAAGTGGAATATTCAAGTACTATACGGCTTTAGTATACTTGTATCCACGAAAGGAGGAGGTTGTTTACCAGCTTGACAAACACAAATATCACAATTATTTGAATGTCTGCGATGTTTTTTGAGTGTTGTTATTTTTCAGGGCGAGATTCATGATAGTGAGCGTAACTGTCTCAATCAAAAGCGTTAAATTCTTCAATCTGCAGCGAGATTTTGATTATTTTGAATTCTTAACTTCTTACAGTTATTCATTCTTTCAACTGCAGTTATAAACTTCTTGGATGAGCGAAGTGAAGACTCAATTTCATCATACTCGATCTTTTTTTTCGCGCTCCACAGGTCAAACAAAGATTCAAAATCAGTTGAAACTTGGCACACACAAGTGCCCTTATCTAATTCGATACTGTATAGTTTTAAGGCGCAATCGGCAGAACCACTTCTGAGAGAACTCAGTTCAAAGTTTTCAAAAATCTCATAAGAATAACCCAGAGGAAAAAATTCGTAAAAGATATTTCCTTCGAGAGAATTCAAATTCTTAGGAAATTTCAATATACCAGTAATGATGATACACATTATTACAAACCTTCACTTGAATCGGATAAGCCGTTTTGATGTAACAAAATATTCAATCTCATTTTTTTAAATCAGTCGAAGCTATTAAGAAACCAATTATATTCAATCAACAGGTGTCATCAATTGATTGGAAACGATTGAAACAAGGCCTCCTTCATTATCATATAAGGCCTGGCTTTACCAATGTTAGTTAGGGTGCTAATCCATTATAACTATTAATCAAAGGTACGAAAATAACATATGTAACCAATGTTGATAACAAGTTAATCCACTAACTAATGCTTAATCACTTTTGAATAAATTAGGAAATAGGACGGCAGTGACGTAACTGTTTGGATCTCAGGGTTGATATATATAATAACCAATCCAAAGATAAGTTGATATGTTCGAGCTCATCCATCAACGCGGCAACTCATAAAGCGTTTGCCCAGTCTTTATTTGATAGTAGTACGTATAAATTACTAGCAATGTTCCCCACAAGTTGTCGTGCAACAAAGGATGTTGACCTTTGTTGATAATTTTACAGTCCATTTCGTTTGTATGGAAACAATTTTCTCGCTAATTTCAGGATGAGCAAAGCGAAGACTCAATTTTACTGTACTTGGAAAAAACGAGCAATTTTTGTTGTTCACGCTCCACAAGAGAAACGGAAGCAATGTTTTTGAGGGAACTTGGCATGCACATATGTCATAATCGAACTCGATGTGTAGTTCCGAGGCGCAATCGGTGGAACCAATTTTGAGAAAAAATAATTTCGAAATTTTGAAAACCGGAAGAAAGAAATATAGAAAAAGACATTTTCTTTGAATGAATTGAAATTTTCGCTGAATTCAGGCACACGGATGATATACACATTATTCCAAAGATTCCGTTCTGAAGATAAAAATAATGATTATATTCATTCACTTCATTCCTTCATTTTTATTCACATCTTTAAAGCTATTAAAGATGCTATCAGAATATGATATCGAACGAATTAACTAACTAGATCGAATTTGATTGAAATTCACTAGATTCATTCGAATTATATTGAAACGAATTAGATCGCTAGACGATTGAAATTATCAATAGGTAAATCAGGTAGGTAGTGAGTTAATATTATTCAGAATGAAGGTGTGTGTATCACATGTACCATGTATTATTTATATGTATAATATCTATTTATTTGTTATATTGATTGTTTTCCTGTTTTCTAATGCAGTCTCAGCGACCAATGAATTTTTTTTCCTCATCTAATAATAATAATAATGTTTTTATTTTCTCATTTGATTGTGACATACAATACTGAGCATCATCAAATACAGATTACTATTTGGATTTATATCGATTTATAAGAATTAGCTTTCCAGTAGGCCTACATTTCAAATTAAATCTCGCACATATTCTACAACGCAAATCCTAGGTTTTCCTAGTTTATTTTTTTCTCGAAACTTGCATGTAATGATACCGCCACGGTTTATCACAGTCAGAAGTATGTTATGACTAAAGTCAAAGTCTGTATTGGCCTCAATAATAATATAATCCAGTGTGATCGGATTGCTCACTCACTTAACATATATCGCATTCCACTTTCGATCATCACTTTGGTCTGACGTTCGATTTCACGTTCATCGATATCGGTCTGGATTCAACCTTCGATTATCTCGCGAGTGTCGAATGACGTCATAAAGAGCAGTGAGGACACCCGAAGCTCGTAACGGTATGTGATCAGAAAAGTGGAAAGGCTTGACACAGCTAGAAAGAAATAAAACTGAAAATGGTCTCTCTTGAACAAATTGTCTCGAGCAATTTATAGCTGCACTTGTGGGGGATATGTGTTCGTCTCTTATACTTTGGGGAGGTTTAGCTACGATAACATATCGCAACAGATAACATTACAGAAATAAGTTGTTTTTAGTCATGTTTTCTCTCTCTCTCTCTCTCTCTCTCTCTCTCTCTCTCTCTCTCTCTCTCTCTTCCCTACTACGCATCGAATAGAGTAAGTGGCCGCATTGTTCTACGCCTTAGTTTTAAACAGAGGAGAAAAAGAAAAGCTAACAATGCGTTGACAGAGGATTTGTTATACTATATAGTTAAGCCATTAGTTATGATGCTATGAAATATGTTACCAGCAATATCATACTCGATAGCTCAGTTTCGAATACAACCCTCATACTGTTGTAACAAATTATAGACAAACGCAGCATGTGCTGTAGCAAGAACGGGATATTATTGTTAGGTGATAGAAATGTACACACTCTGGATATAGAAACTATCAAGTCTATAGATACTCACTGCCTCTGTTATGCATCTCTGAATGATTGTGAGTGTTAAACAATTCAATTGATATACAATTGAATTTGATGAACAAAAGGAATATTCTTTTTTGAGAAAGGCTTATCCAGTTTATGCACATATAATATATGATATTTTGTGGGGTTATGAATCTTGCGTTGAATTAAGTGAAATTTCATTTTTTTCAGAAGAATTGTTTTCTCAATATTCTCTTCTGCATCATAATAACGGAGAAGATAACGCATTATATTACACATATAGAAAAATGCCTCATAAAAATAGATAGTACAAATAGCTACATGGTTGATTACTTTTAGGGCATCCATTTTGTTTCAAGATACATAAAACAATGTCGCCCAATATCACTAGTCATTGTTGGCAATCAGTGTGTTGCTATATCATCGTTCAGATCACTATAACTATGTCAAAATTCACAAAATTCTAGAAAATTCTATATAAATTTCAAATTGAGTCTTTTTTGAATGATGCTTCAAACAAAGCACGCATCAAGCGCTGTTTTGTGTGGATGTTACTTTTACGAAAAAAAGATTTAAAAAGAAAGAAAATTTAATTGAAAAAGAAGATTTAATTATATCGTTTGTGAGAAGAAGACGGTGGCAGCGAGAGGGGTTGTATTCGATGTACAGAAAACGAGTGTGTATAGATAGGTGTTATAATTAATTTAAACCTTATCCCTCAGTTGGTAGGCAAATTAACCTGACACTATAGAGTGCTATGTCGAGAGAGAGAGAGAGAGAGAGAGAGAGAGAGAGAGAGAGAGAGAGAGAGAGAGAGAGAGAGAGAGAGAGAGAGAGAGAGAGAGAGAGAGAGAGAGCGAATGAGAGAGAGATTAGAGTCTAGTTCAGGCAGACTTGAGGTTTCCAGAAGAGACAAGTGAGGGAGATAAGTTACCTTTGCTCAAAGCATCGTGTGTTTGTTTTGCAGTAATGTTTGTTCGTTACTTTGTTTGTCTGTTTGTTCGCATGCTTGTTTGTGTCATCGCATTGCAAAAGAAATCTTGCTAAGTACAACTAATTGAGTTTGTGACATCAAAAGATCTAATGGCAGACTGATAGAATCGTCTTAGAATTAATGACCCTCTTGACGACTAAAAAACACAACTGTTACAGATAAACAACTCAAAAAACAGTTAATAAATTATCTTCATTTCAGTATTGGACCTTTTCTCCCGTCAAATGTTTCGTTTTTCGTCTATCATAAGTGCATCATTCTCTCTTGAATATACTTTGTGAAAAACGTATCGAACTGTCTACCTCGATCCTATATACACCCTCTGTGAAAGGTAGACTAGACAGTGCATTGAATTGGGTCGCACATCAGAAACAGAAAGGGAGAGAGAGAGAGAGAGACAGAGAGAAAGAAAGAGAGAAAGAGAGAGAGAGTGAGAGAAAGAGAATGTAGCGTGTTATTTACATGTGTGTGTCTGTGACTATCGACATATCTAATTAAATTCATTTAGTATAGCTCTGAATATATGGGTCTATACTTGAACGTCGTGTTCTAAATAGCCCCTGGTTATATCTTCATAGTAATGTGGTTATAGGGTGAGAAGGTGACGGGTGAAGGTGAGGGGAAGGGGGAGTCTTGTGTTGATATGTGTTATTAGTCAATTCTCTACAAGACCCCTTTGTGCGATGGTGCGAGATAAAAGCCAAGCATCAGTTGAAGATGGCATTAGTGTCGACCCTTTCCCTGTAGCATAAGCATGAATGATACTTAGAGGATGTTGGGGAGGGAAGGTGGAAGTCAAATTGTCAGATGGATTTTATTGTTGTGTACTTCGTCAGATAGTCAAGTCATGATGTGTAGAGTTGATTTAAACTAAAATTTTAGTATATCTCGTATATAAATGTATAACAAAAATTGATAACATCAATATATACTCTCCAGTTATTTCATAATTTTCACGAATATTTTCAGAAAAAATTAGTTCAACAGAAATATTATGGTATGAAACTCAATAAATAATCATGTGAATAGTTGATATAAAATTTGAAAAATGAAAAGTCAAAATGTTTCATCTTTTTGCCCATATTTCACCTGAAGTTTATTTTTTCATCTTTTGAATACTTTCTCAGTATCTATAATACAATTGAAATAGTACAATATATTATATTTTCCTTTCTGTCCATAATTCTATTTCAAACACCTCGATATTAATTACGTAATCAAACTACATGGCACCGAGACGCGTGGTCGAGTGGTAACACACTGAACCGTCACACTGAACTCATCGACCGGCGTTCGATTCCCGCCATGGTCGACCATCCTGACAGTGCTTTTTAGTGGTTTACCCCTGTCGTTCAGGTTGATCCTGGGATGGTTCCTCAACAACAGGTCACGACCGACTCCTTCCCACCATCCGAAACACCTAATAAAATCACCCTTCATCTCATTATCCCATCATCTCATTCATCATCCACCGACGCCAATATATCGTATCCATCAGTATCGTGCGTTGTTAAAACCTAATATATATATATATATATATATATATATATATATATATATATATATATATATATACAAAAAAATACATGGCTTACTTATTTGTCTGATGAACTAAGAACCCGGCACCTCCACCAACAATTTTCTGTCGAGATCCAGAGTGTATGCTATAGTTCGACTCTGAGAACATCTATAACATTTATACATGTCATATATCAATCGTTTCGTCTATAGGATAAACAGACAGACAATTAATCACAGAAATACCCTAACAAACTAAGGTTGCAACGTCGCTTGCAATCATTTATTGGAACCAATTGTTGGTAGTCAATCACAAACAAATTATAGCTATTTTGCTCCTATTGGCTTCCAGCTTGGTTGAATTCAACCAAAGAAATATCACCAGGATATGTTTAGGGTTGCGTTGGTTTGTTGGTCTCTCATGGTGGCTCGACTCCCTAAATCCTATCAATGTCAAAAATATGTACCAATTAACCGTCCAAATCTATGTGCCTATCGATCGTGAGTAATCTAGTAGTAATGCAAAGAACTAATTTTGTTCACAAAATTACGTTTGCTTCGGGTCAGCTGTTTCAAGAGTCTCTGAAAATGCCAATATTTGAGGTATATAGAAGGTATGACGCATGATTTCATATTATACGTTATAGGTAGAGCAGCGGTCGGTAGATTAAAGGAGAGAATTCATGAAATAGAACAATATTGACAGGTGAGTGTAACCACCGGTTTAGATCGATATATTTTGAATAACACGAATTTTTAAGAGTTTTCCAGACTGTGGGTAAGTTGAGTGAAAAGTGATCTAGAATGAGTGGGTTTGATAGTCAATTGAAGTTTCAATCACTATGCACTACTGATTTAGAAAATAATAGATTCACTAAAAATAAAAGTTCACATTAATTTTGAACCTTGGCTGTCACATTGCAACAATTTGATCGCTCTCGGAAAAATTCAGTTGATTTAGTACTCCAAACGACAATAGGAAACCGAAAAATATAAATAATCCTAAGTAATCTCTTCATCTTCTCATTTCATTTCATTGGCTAGAACCAATAGTTTTCTCGAAGCACCCATAACTCCCTTTGTATATTCAGTCAAGAGTACTCGGTTCGATCTTACACGTTAGAGTTATTCTTCTAACCTGCTCAGAAGAACGAGAGAAAAAAGTGAGATTGTAAAGCAAATAATAATATAATCAGAAGCGATGTGTTTTGAAGCAAGTCACAGTATCATGTTGATAATAATATGAGTTTATTTGAGTGCATCTGACACATCAATTTCTAGTATAGTCTACGCGTATGAGGCAATCTATATTCTATCGCTTTCTACATGCACGAATAACTTGAGATGCTTCAGACAGATATTTTTTAGTCAAACTTCTTAACAATTAGAAAGAAACATGTTATGGTCATTGGTATGATATAATTTTGATGTACATTATCATTATTATTTTTTGTGTTTTAATTGTTACAGTTTTTTTTCTTTCTGTAAGTTTGAAATGATTTTGTTATCTTCAAGGAAATCAAGTTTCATTTTCGATTTATTTCATATATCATTCATATTTTGTTGCTTCCAGATGAATATCTTCTATTATACCTTCATTCTATTCAATTTCATCCTTATTCTTTTCATTCCTTCAACTCGGATATCTTGAAATGCGTCATTCAATATTTTGCACTTCATTGTCAAATAAACCGTTCATTTTTAACTATCATTCATTGAAATCCAAAATTGTATTTTATTCATCTGAAATCACAAACAAGACTGTATCAGAATTTATGGACATTTTGTGAGTGAGTCTTGTATTTATATTGAGAATTAATAAAATAATTTCAACTTCAAAAATCAATGTTTCAGTGTAGTTAAGATGTGGAAATCTGAAAAAATTAAATTAGAGAATCATGTGTACACTTTCTTATAGTAAATTACCATTGAGATTGTGAAAAGTTCCATTTTTCCGATCTTTCCATGCACATCAATTTACGAAAAGATCAGTAGAATCAAAGTGTCGGGAGTAAACATTGAATTTGTCATTGATCACAAGATTTTATGAAACTCATCATTTTGAATTTTGATATAAATTAGGGAAACGCAGCACATTCATATGTTGTGTAATGAGTAATGTATTTATACGAAACGTAATAGAAATTCGCTCACTTTTTTTAACATCAGGATTACCCGATTTAAATTTTCAAACAAATGTCCATCATTGTTTCCCATCTCAAATTTTTTCCCATTTTCTCTTCATCCCATTCTTACTAGTATTTTCAAAATTCAAATCATCAACTACTCAAAATGTATCCTACCAATTGCTTCCAAAAATTGTAAAGACCCAAGTTATCAGATGATGAGTGGAGTCTATGAAACAAAATTGGCCCGGATCATTTCACCTAGCAACCTTTGGAGCACGCAAAACAAACAAATAAACAAAACTAAAAAATTCCAATCAGAAACATCTAGAATTAAGATTTGGACCGGATGGAACTCTTCGCTCTAGCTCATCTTGTTAATCAAATGATGTAATCGGAATAATCGTTACGCTCAAACAATATCACGCGTTTCCATTTTGACGTTCGCGTATGATTGGACGAGCGAAGCGAATACTCAATTTTACAATACTCGAAAAAAGTGATGGCTTTTTTTTTCGTTCGCTCTCCACAGTCAAACGAGAGAAATTATTTCGATGAAACTTGGCATACATATGTGTCATCTTGTGTCATATATAACTTTGAGACGAACCAGTACTGAGGAAAATAATTTTGAAGTTTTGATAACAAACAGGAAAAAATATAAAAAAATATTTACGGCCCACTCCGAATAAATGTACATTTGTACGGTATTTCACATGGATAATATCAAGAGGTGAACAACTAATGATTCTGGTGTTGACCTGATTTCAGATTTCATGGGATTTCAGAAAGATTTCACGGGATTTTAAGAAGATTTCACGGGATTTCAGGAAGATTTCAAGGGGTTTCAGGAAGATTTCAAGGGATTTCACGAAGATTTCATGACAAGTGTACACCAGATTTCAGAAGTGGTCAACCCATCCATCACAATATCACAAAGTTTCACTTGAATAAAATAAGCCGTTCCAAAAATCAAAATCAGAGAGTATTTTTTCTTACTTCAATTGAATAGCTTTATAATTGACCATTGTAGATGGGCATGACTTATACGAAGCAGGGGAATTTTTATATACCTTGATTGGTTATTTCCCTATTTTCCCTGCTTCACTGTCCACTTGATTGGTTTTTATATTTTGTGACATCACGAGGGCAGACGATCTACAATGGTCAATTAGGAAAGCTATTAAAAGAAAATCAACAGGTTGAACCAATCAGTTCATGAAATGATTGATATCACCAGGAAGTGGATCGTGTAGGAAGTGAGTTAATAGTTTCAAATTGAAGTGTATATACATATTCACCATTTCTCCCAGAATATTCCATAATATAAATCATCACTCATCTTACAACGCGAATACTGCATTTCCTGGAGTATTAACGTCGGTTAACCTATAAACTGATTACGGTCAGTTGTTAGGGTCAACATTACTGTCTATTCAATGCACATGGGATTCACAGTGGTTGAGACCAAGGTCAGGGTTCACTGCCTTCTTTATGTCCTAGATGATCTGTTGGAGTTTGAAAGTGAAATTAAAAGTCTCACTTGAAATTGGCCATTCTTTAATATCAATGTGAATACCAGTTTGACACGGAAATAATTAATTCGAGCTACATTGATCAAATACAAATGACTAATTATCAAGTCCAGTTTTACCACGTGTAATAAATGAGGTGATGATACGTTGATTGGAAGATGAACTTGTTATTTTTATTGGCAATCAATGATATTTTTGTGCCATAATTTCATCAATAACTAGCTAACTCGTTATTATAGATGAATATGGTATAATGAAAATTTGATTGTCATATATAATTTTTTATAAATAAATGTGAGAAGATTGAAACAACGAAAAAACGGTCAAAAATTCATTCACAAACGGAATATTAATCACACAAAAAGCAATATATATATATGCCTACACTTCAGATATAGTTATACTATCGACAAAATTGTAGATATTTTCAAATTATCCAATAATAATATTGGAACAAAAAAGTGTAAGTAGTGGGTTCAAAATTGCATGAGAAATATGGAAACAATTCGAAACCTGTTGACTCGATTAGAGCACGTGCTTTTTGGAGACTATTTTCACTGATAATGACAGTCAGGGCCCATACAAAAATGCGGAGAATCGCACCTGGATAATGACGTATTAAAAAAATGAAGATGAATACAATATATAAACAAAAAATTAAAAACAATTATTGTGAAATTCCATCTTTGAATTTGTTTCTCAAGGTCAACTTAATTGTTTACACCGGCGCAAAATGACCTAGACCCCTATTCTTGAGATTATGAGATTATGAGATGAGATGAATGAAATGAGATGAGGTTATTATCTCATTCCACCTTTTCATCTCACTTCTCACTGTTTTGCTTTTCTTGAGTTGAATAATCGTGAAAAATGAAATTGTTTTTATTATATGAGAGATACCCTAGAGGAGGCTAGCAGATTATAGCCAATTGCGGCTCGTCAAAATGTAAACAAATAGGATGCACTGCCTCTCTAGTTGATTATCCTAGTGGCAGTGTATCAAAGCCATCTCGAGTGCTATGCACAATATTTTCCAACTCACTTTGGCATTTCACTAACCAAATGGGTGGTGAGATTCTCAAGTGGAATATGGAATGACATGAAATGTCATGTTCAGTGTTTCGAGAATACCAATCAGCCATTTTCAGTGAGATTATCAGAATTCCACCCAAATAATCTCATCTCATAATCTCATAATCTCGAGAATAAGGGTCCTGGATGTTGAAGCGCCATGCAACCCAAATATTCATTTATTCATTCATGACCAGTTCACAATCAGCAAAACAGCCCATGTGAATGTTGAGAAAGGGTATATTCAATAGTTGTTGAAAAGTCAGTTTTCATTCAATATTAATAATTCAACTGGAGCTGACTTTCATATGAAGTAATAAGAATATTGCAAGCAGTTTGTCTGTTCTTCGTTGAAACTTCTATTTTCTCTTGCATTTCTCGTCCTTCATATACTTGACAAAGCATTGTTTTTGTCAGAGCCTAGACGAAAGCATTCAATTGAAAAAGGATCGTACCAACTAGACGATTGTCAATTAGACAATAGAGTGTAGACCTGAAAATGCTATGTAGAAATACGTCAACGAAATAATAAGGAGACAGCTTCACGTACCTTGTATAGCTAGCTATCGTATACCGATAGATACGGAACTGTGACGTCACCCATACTATTTCTGATGCAGACGCTCCAGAGCTATGTCACCGTCACGGTGGATCGTTGAATTTTCCATTTTTTATGGTGGTTAAGAGCCCGCATCTTGGACAGATTCACGTACAGGGTGCACTTTCGCCACATATATCACAACAACTACAAACACTATGGACTTGCGGTAAAATGCAATATATAAGTGATACCCTCAAAATTGGATATGCTTAATCGAAAATTGAAGAATAATTTCATTATGGAGCAATAATTGAATAAAAATGTGCCTAATTTGATGGTTTTCATTGCTCAATTCCCTGTTATCGAATAATAGTAGAAATAAATTACAAACGCACATCTTTGAGTTCAACTTTGCTTATCAATATTTGAAATTCTGCTTTGCCTTTTATTGCACAGTTTTCCCAATTTCCTTGGCCAAAATGCGTAATGTAACTAGATTTTGTCCAAATTATGAAATGAAAAAAACTCCCCGATCTAGCGGTGGTTACTGGAACTCTCTCAATAGTATTCCTTTTTCACTTTTCAACTCACAACCAAACTTTTGAACGCACATCAAACTTGGGTTGAGCATTTCGAAGAGAAATATGGTCAGCTAAGATGCAAATTATATTGTGAGCCGGTTTATTGTGATGTACCACAATTACTGGGTCGACTGGTGATGTTATTTTTCGATTTATGATTAGTGTGAAAAATGTTCTACAGAGTAGATTTCAATGTAGACATTGGAAATGCTGTGTGAAAAAATACCTGAGTATTTGTTATTTATTTCTCTTTGTTTTTACGGATGGAGAAGAAGACATTAATCATGCAATTGAGACTTGACATTCGACGCGTAGTTTGATATTGATTTTTTTTTTATAAATTTCAAAAACTTGACATAAAAGTCATCGTTGAATCATCAAGGGTTGGGATGGCAATTTAAGATCATCGGAAAGACCTAGGGCAATTGCCAACTAGTGATAGGCGTGGCTTGTCGGCAGGCCATCTTTATCTGTACTTCATGTGGGCATTTAGAGATACTCTGATAGGCAATGTCAATTCACCCACATAACAAACAGCCCATTTGATTGTATGTTTTGTTTTGTGACGTTTGGGGGCGGGTCAATCACTAGTCGTTTATCTGTTTTTTGAAATAAATATATATTTTTGGTATACAATATTTTGGTTTACAGAGCTCTGAAATAACCCTGATCGCTTTTGCCTATCCATCGGTACGATAGCTATAGTCCGATATATTTATTTCCGAGACAGAAGAATTTATATACACATAAATACACACACACACACACACACACACACACATATAAATATATATATAGAGAGAGTTCTTTGGAGAATTATTTCTTGATCTCCAAAATAATTCATTATGGTTTAGGAATACAAAAAAGTATTGTGGTGAATCAAATATACATATTTTCACTCACAATATATATATATATATATATATATATATATATATATATATATATATATATATATATATATATATATATATATATTCATATATATATATATATATATATATATATATATATATATATATATATATATATATTGGGTTCAACGACGCACTGTACTGAAGACTTGATCAATTGGCGTTGGTATGTGAGATGATGGGATGCAAGGTTGTTTCATAATTTTTTTTGTGAATAGTTGGAAGGAGTCGGTCGTAGCCCGTCGCCTGTTGTTAAGAAACCGTCCCAGGATTGACAAAACCAGGAAAACCATGTGAAACTCTTGTGAAGATGGTCGACCATGGCGGGAATTCAACATCAGTCTCCTGAATGACGGTTCAGTGTTCTAGCCACTCGACCACTTATCTTTGTAAGACAGAAAATAAGAAGTCGTACAAAATAATAACAACACAAATATCACAGTATTATTTGTGAATAGAGTTTTTTTTAAGTCAAAGATTTTTCAGGACGAGATTCACGATTAAAAACACAACTACAAGCAATACATGTTTGAAGCTGTTTACAATTCCAGAAGTTCTCACAATATTTGAGTTGCTAGGCAACGTTCTTCGTCAGAAGATAGAAGTATATTAACTAATCACACTTGAGGGCTTAATTATAATAACGAGAAATCTAATTAAAATGGTTATTTTTTCTTGTTCTTTCATTTTATTTACACACTTCAATCTACTAGGGCTAAAAACAACATGCAGTTGTTTTTTATTGATTTCTTAATTCAATTTTTCACTGATGAATTGAAAATTTTCATTGCACTTGTATAGAGATGTACAAAAAAACTTACAACAATAGAATCTTTAGAAGCCTGCTTTACCAGCTATTAGGGGATTATGCTGTTGGACTGTGGATTCTCTTTAGTTTTGAACAAATTGAAATTTCCACTGAACTCGTCATGGTTTATGAAAATTTCTACTGATTCTTTAATAGTTTCAGGCAAATTCCTACGGATTCTTTAGTGTTTTCAGGCAAATTTTTAATGATTCTATATAGTATCAGGCAAATTTCAACCAAACTCTCTATACATTTGGGCAAATTTCTACTCTTTCTCACAGTGGCTATATAAGTGAAAATTTAGAATTGCGCATATGAAAAAATCAATTATATAAAGAGGTAGGTTCCGTGTGGAGACTGGGGATGGGGGAAGAGGGGAGGGCTCCACAGCCTCACAGGGAATTTTTTGAAAAACTTTGTTTTTCAAGTATTTTGTTACTATTTGGGAATATGTAGGCCTAAGGCTGTTGCTCCATAATGTATTATTAGTTACTGATATGCTTTATTAGTGTTATTAGTATAATTATAGTGCATTATTATATACAGAGACTTGATTTTACAACTGCGCAAATTGAAATTAAGAGCTGCATTTTTGAGGTTTAGAACTGCGCATATTAGGGTCAACTGTGCACTAATATAACCCCTGCTTTCTCAAATCTGTATGATTCTAGGCAAATTTTTACTGATTATCCCGGCCAGCTTCGAGGTGTTGGCAGGTTAATGACAAGGTTAATAACCTTCAAACATGATCTCAGCTGGGGAAAACACATTAACATAACAATTGCTAAAGCTAAGCGGAATCTCCATTTTGTCATGAGGAACCTGAAGGGTAGTTATCCTAGGACCAAACAGCATGCATACTTATGCTTAATTCGTCCCCTAGTGGAATATTGCTCTGGGATCTGGGATCCCTACTCGTCCTCTCAGACTGACAGAATGGAGAAAGTGCAGAGGAGTGCTGCTAGATATGTTGAGAACTGCCATCGCAGATGGAACTCAAAGCTTCAGCAGCCAGCAGTCAGCGTCTCCAAAATATTGAAAGACCGGAAGTGGGAGCTCCTATCTTCACTTCGACACAAGACCACCATCCGCTACCTTTACAAGGCGCTGTTGGGGTATCCCGCATGGCTTGACTTGAAACCTTTGATTGAAACCCCCAAATTCATCGGACGAAATGATCATGTTGGAAAACTGAACCTCAAGCGGTACAATTCCAACATTGGCAGGTACTCCATTTTGGGTCGAGCCGTACGTCAATGGAACAGCCTTCCACGAGAGCAGATGAAGTCAATTTCAACCATGGGACAACTTGACGTCTTACTTTCAACACTCTCAGTATAATTTAATTTAATTTTCTTCACTCATCCTTTTTTTACTAACTCAATTTTCTACTTTCTATTATCTTTTTCATACTTGGGTTATCTAGGTTATACTTACGTAGTTAGTTCAACATCCAACCACCGGAAATATTATAGCCTCTGTAAATTGGTATTTCCCAAGTTGTGAATAAATAAATACAAATACAAATACAAGCAGTCAGGTAAAAAACTTCGAAACACTACACAACTTGTTTACGATTTTTATCGGTCTACATTTTGACGACACGTCAAATAGTAAACAATTCCACAGGTAACCCAGTTATGCATTGTGTGAACTCACTTGCATAGGTTACCGTTGAGCCTAAATTTCGACTTGATCCGGTTATATGTTGGTTCCGTTCATGAACGCACGTCTAGTAATGTGGCGTTTGTCCCATGTCAATATATCGAGCCGTTTGTGAGAAAAAACTATATCAACCTGTACACTTGTACAGCAATTGAACCAAAAGTAAAAGCTCTTTTTCTACCGAGCTAAACCAGTCAACTTTGTGATATCGCATAGGATTCAACTGGTATCAAATGGATAGAAGACGGGCTGTTACTTTTGGTTTACGCGTTCTCTCTCTCTCTCTCTCTCTCTCTCTCTCTCTCTCTCTCTCTCTCTCTCTCTCTATATATATATATATATATATATATATATATATATATATATATACATACATTTATATATATATATATATATATATATATATATATATATATATATACACACACACATATATATATATATATATATATATATATATATATATATATATATATATACAGTATATATATATATATATATATATATATATATATATATATATATATATATATATATATATATATATATACATATATATGCATATATATATATATATATATATATATATATATATATATATATATATATATATATATATATACAGTATACATATATATATATATATATATATATATATATATATATATATATATATATATATATATATACATATATATGCATATATATATATATATATATATATATATATATATATATATATATATATATATATCAGAATGTGTTTTCTTCAATAAAATTACAGCACTTCTAATTTTCATTTGTAATCAAAACATCGCAACATACAAACATGGACTGTTTGCATTTTGTACATTCATTTGTATATCATATAATACCGATCGAAAGTAAAACGTCAAGATGAAGTTTTGATAGCATCTTCATTTTATTCATCCAGGTGTTTTAATATATTATTTCTACTCTATATTTCAAGGTTTGTTCAATTGTTTTCTAGGATATATAGTAGTCTTTGTCTCCATCAAATGCAACTTATTTCCAGACCAAGTATTATAGCAATAAAAGCAGAAAGTTTGTGTAGATGTGACTACTTTTTTCCTAGCGTACCTACATAATAGTTTCGAAGTTGTACTTACATATCAGCATGGAATAATGAATAATGAATATGACGAATAAAAATGATAAGAGTAATGAAATTATGATCATAAAAACACTTTCACATGATATTATGCTCCTCGACAGCTACATTATGATAATATTATTATTCAACAGCTTGATATATAATAGTAAAACTTTTCGAAAACAATTTGTGAACTAGCTTTACGAACATATAAATAGTACACATTCTGAAAATTGCAGTATATTCGAGTCCTTCAAAAATTCCGAGCTGTTTTTCTGATTTCTGTTGAAAAAGTATGTATATTTCAATACCTCGTCCACCTAAATGGTGTACTTCTTCAAACTGATTAGCTTCCTGCCGCAGCCGTTAGTCTCATACTATATAGGCGCTGACATCGCCGTTATGAAACTCTTGAAATATTCATAACCTCCTAGATGCTAATGTGCATCAAGTTAACTTGAAGGTATAACGCTCGACACACACTACCGCAAATACTAAATGATAAGGGAGACGGTCGGTCGGTACCATCACATCCCATCAAGTGGTGTTACGGCGGAAGAAGGGGAGGAAATGACGCCGCCAGAGTGGTTAGAGAAGGTGAAAGAGGAACATTTCTTTTATATCTCTGTCAAGAGTAGACGAGCTATACGTGTATCCGGGAAAGAAGAAAGTCGTCTAGCAACTAAATAATTGTTAACATTTCGGTAAATTGTAGGGAGACTCACTGCTCTTTTGAACATTTAACACATTTGGAAATATGTGGTTTCGTTTATAATCGTGAATTTTGTCCTGGAAAATCATTGACCCTCCAAATATCACAGCCCTGAAAAATTGAAAAGAAAAATTTAATGTTGGTTATGTTGGTAGTAACCCTTCTTCTAATTCGTGGACACAATTATAGTTGTTACTATGACAATACAAAATAATACACTTGGATCCACGAAAAAAAATATATCTTCCACCAACAAAATAATTCTAAATGATTCGATTATCACATATTATCACAGTAATTTTAAGAATTTTACAATTTTGTGAGCTGCTTCGTAACCCTCGTCCTCCCAAATAATAATACTTCAAAAATATCATAGCGATACAAATATATTCTGAATTTTGATTTTTCTTATGTTTCTCAATTATACATTATAAATATACAAGATTATAATTACGGACACAGTTGAATTATGTTCAGATATAGCGTGAAATAACATAGTAGTAATTTCGTGAGAGATGAAAAAATATATACTCATTAATTTGTATAGGTTAATATTTGTGTTTCTATTATGTTGGTACAAGATACCTTCTTCGTTCGTGGATACAATAATCAGTATGACAACGTCAAACTACATCATATATAGGCGGGACTATATTCAGGGCCGCATCAAGATATCCCCCCCCCTCCAATATAACAATTATTTCACTTTGAAGTGCACTATCTCATAAATATGACGAGCTCTGGGTTTTATTCAGAAGCACACTTGTAATTATTCTGTTGAGCTATTACTATGACCTAAATCAATTAGAGCATTGTCAACATGAATGTATCTTTTGTTTTCTTGATAAACCAATGAAAAAAAAAATGAGGAGGAGCATTTTATAAACTTTGATCGTTACTAAATAATATGTTTAAATAATAATATTGAAATTTTTTAAACAGCAGGACGGAAATATGTTGATATATTGACACGACTATATTGTACCCTGGAAGAAAATCACTGTTGTTAATATTTGTTTTTTGCTCTCTATACATTAGTTGGTATCTCAAAACGTGAATATTTACTCGATAAAAAGATACGATTTTTGAAAATATACCCATTTATAGGTCTAGATAATTATAGAGAATCTTACATCATTTAAAATTTCATCAATACACACGATGAAAGACAAAATTTACAATATGCTATTCCAGCAATTTTCGATACAGTGCCGGAAAATCTCAGAAGTTCATGCAAATTAATATCAGTAAAAATTTAAATACAATTTTGGTTATTGAAGTCAATTGAATTTAGTTCAATTCAGGATTTCTCAGTGCAATTAAATTTCCTATTGTTCTTGTTTTATTCTCACGATGCTATGTAAACATTATTCTCCTTAATTTTTCGTGAATTTCAATATATTTTATCTTGATTACTTTTCGTAATACATCTGCTAATACACTGTACTGTACACACTACTTGTAGTCTATATCATATATTCAATTCCTATAACTATACTTGTACTCTCTTAAGCTAGGTTCCCATAACGATTTTTTCACGTGACGTCCGTCAAAACTTAGGTCGACGGCAACTTTCAACCAATCACGCGCAAGAGAAAACAACGGTGGGAGGCCACGATTTTCCTCCGTCCAAGTAGAGCCAACTTCAACTTTTGACGTCCGTCACGGCACGGCACGGGGCGATTTGTGGATGTCGTGTAGAGTACCAACAATCGAATGTAGGATCGCATCGTCGCATTTCCGTTTTATTCCGATATTACTGTTGTAATCACGAGCAAAATCACACACTGTTTTATATTTTGGGGTCATTTGAACAATTATTCATTTTTAATGATTAGTTTCGATACCGAAATGTTCATCGAGGCGATTAGAGAATATAGGCCTACCTGCCTAAGATAGTGTCATGTTGACTCGTTGATTTCGATGGTTGCCTTAAAAAAGTTCTGTTTTTTGCCGATAGAACGCTTTATCTTATGTGACGGGAAAAAACGGTATGGGAACGTGATTTATTTTACACCAACGATGCCGTCCGATGTTTTGACGGACGTCACGTGAAAAAATCGTTATGGGAACCCAGTATTAACCCACAGATAAGCCCTATACTAGGTTTTGTGGACATCATGTATTGTAATGCGTACTTTTCTTCTGCATAAAGAATGTTTTTCAATGTTGACGAAAAAAAAAATTGAGGGACCGATACACCTTGAAAATTTTCCGCCCCTTAATAATTTGCCGCTCTAGGCCCGGGCCTCATGGCCCTAGAACTTAAAATGGCCCTGACTACATACCTGAAATGGCCCATGCAGTCATCTCACCGTAGTCATCTTCTCATCTCTCCTCCTTGCCTGCGGATACAAATGACTGTGGTGATAAGATAAGCAAGTCTGAAGGAAGAGAAGAATTAGAGGATGAAGACGGAACATTACGGGACTGGAAAGTGTCTTGAGTTCTCTCTTCCTCAGACGTCATAGAGGTACGAGAGAAAGAGAGAGACGGATGGGGGGGGGGAGAGGGTAACAGGAAACAAAGGAGCATCACAAAGCTCTTGTTGTTGTTGGTTGTTGTGAAGCAGATTGCTGGTGTTTTAGAACAAAGAACGAGACAATTTGTTTCGTGGTAAATATGCCAGTCTTTGTAAGAGTAGGCTTACTCTTTACCGCCCAAGTTGGGATTATTTAAATAATGCAGTGACATAACTTTAATGTTATAACAGGGATAACGTCATGGTATAATATTCACTGACAAGATTGATGCGTCAAATGTTATATAAATATTACAAATGAATGTTGTAATAGCTTGATCTTGAAGTGTATATCTATCGGTAATTATTTTAATTTTTACCTGCTAGTATGAATCCGATTTACTCTAAGAAGAGTTGTTGGGAGGGAATGAATGAAACTGAAAATGAATAGGATATATATATATATATATATATATATATATATATATATATACATACATATATATATATATATATATATATATATATATATATATATATATATATATATATATATATATATATATTTAATGTGCATTACAATTTCAAACCACAGAATATTTACAGAAATACTCATGTATTTCTTGAATGTGAGTGAATTATGGAATTTATTTGTTACATAATAATTCATTTATGACTATTGTTGTTTAATTTTTTGTTGTTGTTAACACTGTCATTATTCTGTCTCATGATTGTTTGTAGATCGTCGACTCTTGGAACTTGTGTTTGTTGGAAAATTAATGGTGATCCTGCAATATTTTTATTACATTTTTCCAACTTTTTTCGGATAATACTTCCTGAAACATGTTGAAAAAAGTTGAAAAGCGTGAATGAAATGACACATCAGTTGTCTCCTCCGATACATTGAGTACGAGTAAAGTTCTCTACAACAGTTTATACATATGTTTTACGAAATTTTGCGCTCGCTCGAAACTGACATTTTGCATGATTTTTCTCCTTTCCCACACAGGCTTTGGATTATGTGTGTCTTGTTCATTCATCTGGAGCATCAAACTGATGTATACGTTTCTATTCTCTCTCTTTAATATCTCAGAGATTCTGATTTGACTTTATCCAACATCGTACATGAATTTACTTCAATTATGCCAAAAATAAAATTGTTTATTGCTTTATGAATTTACGAAGCATCAACATTCAATGAATGAAATAAATGATCATATGATGATTATGAATGATATATATATATATATATATATATATATATATATATATATATATATATATATATATATATATATGTATATATATATATGTATATATATTTCAACATCGATAATAATGAATTGATGAATGATAAAATAATTTGGGAATTAAGATGTTCATTCAAAAACCGAAAGAAGTCGATTCAGCGTCGTATCAGTTCATTAGTGAATATAGCTGAAAGGCATAAGATATCAAAATTTCAATGTAGGTAAAACACAAATATGTTTAATACTTTCAAGTTGGTATTAATTGAAACTATTGACCTTATTACTAGGTTATTGAATATACTTACTCATTACTTATACATTATATATACTATACATTAACCTCACTATACTTATATAACCTCATAACTGAGAATTTAAGAGACTCATTTAAATGTCAAGGAAATATGTATTACTCAAATATAAACTCAGCAGCATAATCTGACAAACATGCACGTACACTTGCTGTCATATATTTTTTTTTTCGAAATTAAAATTAAAATATAAATTAAATTCAAGGATTTTTCACTTGCTCAGTTTTTCACTGACTGTATACTCAGACTTATGCTCATTATCTTAAAGATTATGTGCGTATTAAGTTGGTAAATTTAATTTATTACGCATTTTAATATTTCTCCTAATGAATTACTTTATGTGACCGCAAGTGTACATTATATCTGCTACAATAATTATAATTTCTAAGCTGTTTCAATGAATAACACTGTAAAACATATCAACATGTAAACACTGTAAAAACAGTCATTGTTTGCAGTAGATTTATTCAAATTTTCACCTACATACGTATACATGTAAGTTACACAGAAAAAAGAGTGTTCATTTTCTTGTGATAAATAACAATGGTTGTCGTACATAGCGTCGAGTTTGTGAATTGTTCTATATAATTAAAACAGAGCTTCGTTTTTATTTCTATTTTGTTTTGTAACGTAATTCACTGTACGGGTATATCAACTCATGAACTAGGTCTTTATATTCGAGCTATCAAGTGACATACTCTAATACAGTAATGATGAAGCTCAGCCTGTAATGAGTTAATTGGCAGAGTGAGAGAGAGGGGAAGAGTGAGTGAGTGTGAGAGAGTGAGAGAGAGAGAGGGGTTGCTATGGAGATCAGAATGTCGGAGAGACCTAATTTAATTGCTATTTAACGGAACGCGCAATATACAGGAGTGAGACATTCATATTTCAACGTAGAGATGCGCGGAACGGTAAAAGGTAGAAAGAACTGGTCCTTTATTCTGTAACTGCTAACGAAATGAAAGGCCAACGATAATCTCAGAGCTCATATGATACACCACGTTAAAGCATACGGTTTCGTTGGAACAAAACGAAAATGGGTGACTTTTATTTAGTTTCATTTAGTCATAGAATAACGGCCCTCTGTTCAAATGTCAATAATGATACATAGGAGAACGCTATTGATGTATCCGTTGACATATGAGTAGGATTTAATATATATATATATATATTTATATATATATATTTATATATATATATATATATATATATATATATATATATATATATATATATATATATATTTAATATATATATATATATATATATATATATATATATATATATATATATATATATATATATATATATATATATATATATATATATATATATGTATATATATATATATATATATATATATATATATATATATATATATATATATATATATATATGTATATATATATATGTCCCTTATTTCTGATCGAGTTATGGTTAGTATAGTGAGCCGCCCTCGTGGCTCAGTCAACTATCGCCAGCGGTATGAAAGCTGAGCAGCTGAAGTCAGGTTGGGCGTGAGTTCGAGTCCCGCATAAGGCATGGGTTTTTGTGAACATGTACAAAAATGGTCATAATATACATCTATTACACAGTCTTAAACTCTGAACACATTGAAAAATACTTTAAAAAATATCAAATATAATATATTAATATAAAACATTTAAAAATAATTGAAGAATAATACTTTAAAATACATACTATGACACTTAAGGATCACGTAAATGATGATAATGATGTTTATTTAACAATTCTGCTATATCTTCCTTCACATGGTATAGACACATACAAAAGACTACATTACGTCACTTTACTTCACACATACATACTTGATAAATCTACTCATGCAAATTAACGTGGTGAGAAGCAATAATAGTATACCTGACAAATGTTATAGAATTCTTTTTTTTAAAACATCGAAACTTGATACAAAATCATTGTTCCTCAATTAAGGCTAAGGATGAAAGATAGGATCGTTTGATATAGAAATGATAAATGCATTTAATCTACATAGTCACAGAAACACACACTCTCACTCGATTCTGTAATCAATTATCATTCTTCAATAATATCACATGTATTCGGATTTCTTTGTTAACAGGAGCCGTACATGCATTATCTTGATATCACGTGCCTGGTACCAGACGATATATAAAACAGTATAACTATCGTAATAATATTCAATATACGTGGTGTATCTATCGTCTATGCACGTAGTTTTAGTTACTCAATTAAAACAACAATCAGCTTCTGAAAGAAGCTCAACAAAGCAATATCCGAGTGTAAAGAAACAATGGAACTAAAGGTCTGAAATTAATCCCTTCGTATCATTTGCATTCAACTTGATTCAAAATCCGTCTAATAATCCTCACTGTAAAGGAAGACGTCTTGATTGTTTTCTCTCTTTCTCTCTTTCTCTCTCTCTCTCGCTCTCTCTCTCTCTCTCTCTCTCTTTCTCTCTCTTTCTCGCAAGTAATTGAAAGAAGTTTGGAAGCTTGGATTCGGATGCGAGGCAAGCGTGCTCAGAGTCCAAAACACATCGAGCTTATCACCATGGTAACTAACTTTAATACAAATTAAATTTATTTCAATTATTTCTGAAAAATACAGTCATATCAGTGTTAGAAAGTTGATGATTTTTGTAGACTGTAGAGATATACACGCAACACGCCAATAATGAATTGTTATTTTTTTCCTCAGAATGGTGAAAGCAAGGAAATATAAGAAGTGAACGTGCAAACGGTAAGGCATCAAAGGCAATCCTATCTACGCGCTAGTAATTCTCAAAATGGCGCCCACATACAAAATTAAGTTGTTCCTGAGCCTAGTGATTAGAGCATATTAGAAGTGTCTATTTTCCCTAGAGAAGTGACTTTGACCAAAGTAGTTTGGGTAGATTATACGTTTATTATTTATTCATATACTGGGTTCTCTAATGAGACACTGCATGATAATTTGGATCTATCTTCGACGGATGGATAATTAATGAGATGATGGGATGAATGTTTCGTATAGGTAATGGGAAGGATAGTGAGAAGGAAGCAGTCGTGGCTTATATTGTAGGAACCATCCAGGCATTATTTCAGACTACGGAGGAGAATCACGAAAAATCCTTGTGAAGATGGACGTTGGCAGGGATCGAATGAAGACGTGATATGCTCCTCACCTCCCGGATCACACCAACGAATGCTTTAGCAACTGAGCGAGATGTGCCGGTAATATGTTGGTTTTGGGTGGGTGTGTTTAATTTGGGTTAAGCTGAATTAGATCCACTTAGAACAAGATTATGTTCATTCAGAACAATAATTATCGGTCAATTCTTCAGCATTCTCGTAAGCTCACTAGTGAAATTAGTTACGAATTATATATACATCAGTGAACATTTTTCTAAATTTTTTTCTCAGATTGGTTGATTCATTTTAAAATGTGTTGTGTATCCTTATTTTATATGAAAGAGTGAAAGGCTCCGTTTCGAGTACGATTTTACTGCTTGAGATCCAGCTTGAGAATTCCTGATTGAAACTTGAAATAAGCAATGCTGCTCTCCACCAATCTTATCTCTGGCTTATTTGTGTGAATGTCTTCAAGATGGCTTTATTAATCCAATAGATCCGCCTTCTAATGTTCCATGCAGCAAAACAACAGTTTTATCATATACAAGTGTAATATTCTCTTGGAATCCACATTACCCTCTTTATTTCACCCCCTCTCCACTCTCTCTCTCTCTCTCTCTCTCTCTCTCTCTCTCTCTCTCTCTCTCTCTCTCTCTCTCTCTCTCTCTCTCTCTCTCTCTCTCTCTCTATGTTTCATATCTGCATTGTACAATGTTAAACGAGACAATGTTAAAGGTCAACCACGTCCGACCCTGCATTATCCTCGCCTTCTATTTCTTGTAACTAATCCTGGAACGCCATTTTATGTAAACCCCCGGCCGACTTGTGAAGAGAAAAAAGCTACTATCCCCCTTCCCTTACACCCTCCCCTCCTCCACTCAAAACTCGCGAAAAACATAACGGGGGTAAATAAACCCGGCCACCTAACGTTCACAAAAACCTACTCTCCCACCGACAAAAGCAATATTTTGTTCGAGAAATTTAATTTATGCCAGTCTCTAGATAAAATGGAGTTAAAAGTAGATGAATTTTTAATGTTCTCTGGTGTTTTTATCGTTTTATAGCCCGCGGCGACGAAGAATATATTAGTGGTAGATTCGCTAGAGAGGTTGAGAACGTTCATCACATTTGTTGATTTAAAAATCTTTCTTTTCACGATTGAAATGAAATATGCAGATGGTTGTCGAAAGAAAGTCGCAGTAAAAGCTTTCATTGGATGTAATTTTTAATGACAATATGGTTGTTATCGAGTCGTTTGACTTATATCTTACCTTATCTGCAAGGATTTTCTGCTGGATCTCAAGTTCATCTCACAACAGTTTTTATGAGTGTTTCAGTTTTAGTCTGAGTGTTAGCTTGACACTCTTAGAACTATCTCGTTTCACAACTGTATTTTTATTATAACTGGGAAAACGCGTTAAGTGTTTCCGCGTTGATGGACGAGCTAAAACATATCAACATATCTTTGGTTGGTTATACATATCCACCTCGAGATCCTAAAAATTACGTCTCTGCCCTCCTGTTTAATTCATTACTCATTATAATCAATTCCATTATAGTAAATAAGGCCTTATTTCAATCGTTTTTAATTGATTGGCGACACTTGTTGTTTAAATTCAATTGGTGTCTTAATAGCTTAGAGTGATGTGAAAACATCACTATATATATATATATATATATATATATATATATATATATATATATATATATATATATATATATATATATATATCTTGGTAATCAAAACGGCTAATTTGATTTGAGTGAAAGCTCGGAATGATGTGTATCATCATTGAATTGGAATTCCGTGAAAATTGGAATTATTTCTTGGGAAATAATACTCACGAATTTTCTCCTCCGAGTTATTCTCATGGGATTTATCAAAACTTTGAAATCAGTTTTCTCATAAGTGGTGCACCGATTGCGCATCTAAACCATGCAGTATCGAAATAGATAAGGACACTTGTGTATGTCAAGTTTCAACTGAATTTACATTTTTGTTTGACCTGTAGAGCGCGAACAAGAAAACTAAAAAAAAAGACTTTTTCCGAGCATGGTGAAATTGAGTCTGCTTTGCTCATCCAATAATACTGATGATTTCATTCTGCGAGATCTAGCCTGGGTGACATTATTACATCCAACGCTGCTATACTATGACAGTGATATACTAAAACTAAGACACATACTAAGACTATATTCTCGGACTAAATAATACAATTATAATCACAGCCAAAAGGTATGCCCATGATAATGCAACCACGGAGACCAAGGTGCCCTTGTGCCAACCTGTCAAAATTCCGATGAGCCCGGTAGGAGGGTAGTCAACATTCTTTTATTGCATCAGTATAAGTCACTTATTCTGACACGTATTCTTGATCCTTCATAACTTCGTAACTATTATTCATAATAATATATTTATTATATAATTATTATCAATTCAATCGAGATTACTAAATCAGACTTTGATTCAATTATATACATTTGAATTGAAAATTATATTGAGGGGTCAGTGGTTACAGTTGGGTCTATCACATGATTATTGGGGGTCAGCCGCCCCCATCTTACCCCCAGCTCCACCGTCCATGCCTATTCAGCACTTAGTAATATCGCTTCCATCATACAAACTGACTGATTAGGAGACAAAATATAGCACATGTAAGCAAACGAGATAACAGGTTATAGCAGTCAATTAATGTTAACCAAATCACTTGAAAACCAAGACTTGTTATTAACCTTATTATTTGATTTTGACACAATTATAACATCTGAAAACTGATCAACGATCTTAAATCTCGATAAAACTTTATAAACTCATGCTCATGATGTAATAAACTCCACTTAACATCAGCTAGCTGCTTTTATACAACTTTTTACCGACGTGAATAAATTATCAACTAAAAAAACTTTCATCTTACCCAGAGAAGGGAAATTTTCTATTAATATTTTCGTTCGCTGTGAACAGTTTTTGTAAAAGATATTATGATCGTCGTCTACGTGTAGACTACACATAGCGTGTAATGCAGTTTTTCCTCTTGTAAAAAGCGTTCAAGTCAGCGAACATGTAGAGTGGAGTTCATAAGGGAGCTACCACGCAAAGATAAATCATGTATGAAGAACGGGTTAGGCAGTTCCGACAACGCATGGCTAAGAGTGATTGGTCAGGAAAATTCAAGTCACTCCGGATGTATGATATTCAAAAAGAGACTAAATGAATGAGTGACCGAAAAATTAAATGAAAACAAAAAATTAGTGGAGAAGGTCTATATATATGCCAAAATGCTTCATGAATACATTTTCCTTCAACAATAATGATGCTTGGATTATCTTCGAACCTAAGCACCCTTGCACTGAAAGCACTTGTTCAGCCAACGCGACAAGACAGTGATATCATGTCAAAACACTGCACATACACTGTTTTGACATATGATATATTAGCCATGCAATTTACTGTGAAAAAAAGAATACGTTTTCACGCGGAGTCCTGCCTATACGGCCCGTTTGACCGAATGAAGAATATCATGTTATGCAAAGAACTTACAAGGACATATTTCCGTTCGGATGGAAATAAAATCGGAACTATACGATTTTCTATAGTAGCGTTTTTATTGATTCATGTAAAGGACATGACAACCCTGAAACTAGATTTTAACGAATAATGATCATATTAATTTATCCGAGTTCAGAGAAAACTAGAAATCATCATCCCAATTTTAAATACTGAAATTAATTTATTTGACCTCCAAGACCCGTCTTTTTTCTGAGTCATAACGTAGACATTACTCTATTTTGTTTATGTTTGTATATAGAATCTTTAATGCTCACGTCATAACTATGGATTTATTAAAAAAGTAATCATCATTTTTAAAATTGAGATGACAATTTTTAGTTATCTCTAAAATTGGGAGAATAGATATCGTCAACATTCATAAAAATGAAGTTTCAGGGTTATGATGTCCTCAAGTTTTTCAGGATACACTCTAATTGGATGAGCGAAGCAAAGACTCAATTTCGCCATCCCCGAAAAAAAACTGTTTTTTTGTTTTTTTTGTTCACGCTCCACAGGTCAAACAAAAATTCAAAATCAGTTGAAACTTGGCATTCACAAGTAACATTATCTAATTTGATACTGTATAGTTTTTAGACGCAATCGGTTGAACTACTTCTGAGAAAACTCATTTTAAAGTTTTCAAAAATCTTATTATAATAACCCAGAGGAAAATATTCGTGAAATAATTTTCATCCGAGACATTTCAAATTCTCAGGGAATTTCAATATAATAATCATACACATTATTCCGAACTTTCACTCAAATCGGATCAGCCATTTTGATGTAAAAAAATATATGATGTAATTTTTTCAAATCACTCAAAAGCTATTAAGATACCAATTAAATCCAAGCCACAGGTGTCACTTCTTAAATGTAAACGATTAAAACAAAGCCTTCTTCATTATCATAGAAATTAATAATGGAAAATAAGATGGCAGTGATGTAATGGTTTGGATCTAAAGGTGTATATATATATATATATATATATATATATATATATATATATATATATATATATATATATATATATAACAACCAATCCAAAGATAAGTTGATATGTTCCAGCTCATTCATCAACGCGGCAACACATAACGCGTTTGCCCAGTAACTAAATACAATATATTGGCGTCGGTGAATGGTGATTGAGCTAGGTGAGGCGAAGATGAGATGAAAGGTGATTTTATTATGTATTGATTGAGACATGAGAAAGAAGAGATTCTATCATTTTCTCAAAGAACCATTTCGGTGTTCACTTCAGAGACAGAAGGACAGAGGGACAGAACGACATAGATTATTACTGTCAGGCTGTTCGGCCATGGCAGGAATCGAGCTCCGGCCTCCTGAATGACGGATCACTGCAACTACATGGCGTCTCAAAATCACTGGCCGATTCAAATATTCTTTCTGATGTGATAGCAATAATACATTAATATATCGTATATTTTAAACCAATGAAATCTTTTGAAAATAGATATATTGTGTTTATTAACATCGAAAATCGAATCAATATGAAAACTGCACATTTATACTTCACGAATAACCACTTTCGAACAGATAACTAACAAAAAAATACAAACTAGAACGTAAAAAATATTTAAAAAATGGCACTTCCACCAAAATGTATCTGTCTGAAAATAAAATATATTACCCACAAAGTCGAGTATTATTTACGACTTTTTCATTTTTCTGTAATATGGACACTTTATATTCCAGTGAACTCAGTGAATTTCCTATTCGAATGTCTGAATTAATAATCGTCTTTGACTACGTGTCTTACATGAAATAAAGTTGTAGCATGTTAAATATCTCTCGTTGTACGCCGGGAATGTCAAAAACGGCTAATAGAAGGACGCCGGAGTTGCTCTACAGTTTTGGCCTTCTCAGTATTGAGGCAATTAATTGATATAGGCCTACAATGGTCGTTCTTGATTGTGAATTTGTAATCTCAATGTAAAGGCCTATGTATGTGAAAATTGATGGAAAGCTATACATACACCTTGATTTTGAAACTATTACGTACCTGTCTTTCTTTTTCCTGTTGCTGATTTGAATAGTTTCACGATCTAATTGGTTTTAACTGTTGATATTCGTTTTTATTTAATCAATATGGTTATTTGATACAACATTTTCTCAAATGAGGCTGCTTGAGGATGAAAGAAAGGTACGGATGAAAGTATGGTACGGATGGGGGCATGGCACACAACAAAAGCGAACTTAGTTACCTACTCAAGGTTCGTAATAGTTCTAATTGATGTAAACAGCTGCATTACAATTTTTTCCTACCAAAAAGCTGATCCAATTGATGTAAAACAATTTCGTTCAATGTGCATCGTTCTTGTACCTGAATTCCGTAACAATTTTTATTTATTCGAAGAAAATATTTTTTCAAAATTCTCTCCAATGGGTTTTTCTCACATGATGTTTTCGATATCTCGAAATGTTTTTTTCTCAAAATTGGTTCAACCGATTATGCCTTAAAACTATACCTAATATCGCGTTAGGTGATGACCTATATGCATGCCAATTTTCACAAAATTTTGTTCTTTCGTTTGACGTTCTGTGTACGTAAGCGTATACAAGAAAAATACTTTCGTTATTTCAAGTACGATAAAATCAAATCTTCGCTTACGCTCATCCAATGATTAAAAAAACGAAGTCGTTCCAGCCATATATAAATGAATACTGGAATCATAATACTATTATAATAAAATCTATCAATACCGAACACACCACGAAAGCCAAATTTCATCCCGAAAGACAACCCCGGCGTCCTTCTATTAATCTTTCGTGGTGTTGTCCATCTCTCTTCTCTCCCGCTAGGTTCGCATGTTGATGAAATATTAGCCGCGGCCGGCCGGTTGCGAATATACGACAGTTCCAGGCGATATGAACGGCGGCGGTGAACTCTGAACCGAGCTTCGAAGATTTATTAGTAAACTGTGCTTACTAAATATTCCCCCACAGCTCAGCTCATAACCACTCGGCTGCATATGCTGGGAATCTCATCATTCTTTATCACTTAACTAGGAGATAGAGGGTGAGGGGGGGGGGGGGGAGGAGAGACCGGGGCAGTGTTTATGTGATGTACTATATGAAAGATTGGTTGGTTAGATATTGTTTGTGATTTTTTTTTATATACATATTCTGGATGGGGTTAATAATGACGGTAACTGTCCGTCTCTAGTATCTGTAAGCAATAACGGTCGGTTGTTGGTAAGTAGTGGTCACTCGTGGAATGTTACTGAATTTCACACGCTATTCCACGTTGTGGTGAGACAGTGTAACTATGTCAAGTATTTCACATTGCAAGAGATATTGTTACGTAAAAACTGTAACGTGGAATGTTATATACGAGATATATATTTAATTTGTATATCTTCCAACGATTTTCTTCGATAGTTGAAAAATGGCAATAACTTTATTTTAGATGGGTCAACGTCTATTACAGTGGTTAATGAAGAGACAAAAGGTGGTATAATAACAAGGCATTACTCGTTACAGTTGAGAGTGATGAAAATAGTTGGACTAGCAAAGGGTCAAGAGTGTTTTATCGAACTGGTGATATGAATTCTCTTCGAATATACACATTGATTGCAGTAAAATTAGATAATATTTCGACCTTATAGTTTCAAATAGGCTAATGATATATGTTTTTGATGTAACTGTTAGGCAGGTACTGCCTCAATATTGCTTCTATATATAGCTTCAATATACTTTAGTGTTTTGAATCGATGTGAAGGCAGTATTACACGGTTTGATTCGACGAGAAGTTGAATTCTTCCAAGTTCTATGAAGAGAATTACTCTTTTAATCTTCTAAATGAACTTTTTCGCCGATTTCCTATTTCGTAGAGGTGAATAACCGTCACTTAACCATTATTTTAATGAACTAAAGACTAATGACTAATTAACCCAAAACAAATTGACCCATTTAGGCCTACTAGTCCTTACACTACAATGAACTATCATATACAAGTTTTATTCAGAAGAAATTTTTCATGTTTTGTGTATCTTTTTATGAACAGGAGGAATCAATAGACATTCAGCTTCCTTTTCGAAAAAATGTCGAATTTAAATGAAAATAATATATTTGTCTGAAGCTTTAGCACTGATAATATTCCATTTGAAAATATTTACTGCCATAGATAAGATTTTTGTCATTTTCTGAATTCAAAACACAGTTTCCTTGGAATAAAATTAGCTCGCTTGAACTGTTTTCGAATGGAGAATGTATCATTGTATTGAAACTTGCTGAATTTAGTTGATGATAACAATTCATTCGATTCAAAATATATGACTAAGTTGACAAAAGTTTTTTAAGTTTTCCATTCCAAATTATGATTTGCTCGATGAAGAAACAGCTAGATTGATCAAGTGATGTTTTTTGATATCATTTTCATCACATATCACTCAGTAATCAGACAAACATTCAAGAATCAACAGAAATAACCGAAAAGCTTCATGATTTTTGAAACTCACTTTTTACTAGATATTAAACAACTCAGACGAAACATGGACCGACGAATACCATATATTTATAATTAAATGTATAATTCTGAATGAGTATTTCTTCTGTCAACATGGTCGCTTCGTTTCGATCCTCTTCGCTTTGCCGAAAATGATCGAGTTTTGAATAAAAGATATTTCGATCTGAATTACGACGGGTGAAAATCTCCCACGAAAAGAGCTTTAACCGATTGACCGTTCTCCCTATCAATTACCACTAGCGATGAGACGTGTCGACCCACCAGTGGAAATACGACTGCCGACCATCTGTGGTCGCAGCGTTCAGTTTATTTGCGAGGAGGGGTAGCCATTGACTTAACCGCGTGTGTAATCGTGTGCACCGGTTGGGTCAACACACCGACCTATCAAATATGGAGTTGTTTATGACGTCATTGGTTTTCTCGGTGGCTCGGTGCCATGATCAGTGCCACTATGATGCTGTGAGATAAAAACTAAAGTTGGTAGAGAGACGAGACGTAATAATAAATAAATAAATCATTAATAATAGGTTCGTTTTATTATAGTTCAGGATACAAACAAAACTTCTTCGAATTATTGTTTATCCAAGTTTTTATGAAAAGTACAAGTGAAAAAGCTCAACGTATATTCTCAAGTTATGGCACGCATTTTTGTAATAATTGTGCAACAATGTCCTTAGTTATCTCCAATAACAACTTCAGTAACAGTTTGTTTGTCCTGAATTTCTCTAGTTTTGTTAAGCTGATAATTATGCTACCTCATAACGCGAAAGAGTGAAGGTACATATGGAAAGAATAGATTCTCCTGATGTCTCATTCTTCTCGAATCGTTATATGTTCTACTAAACAACTGCAGCTATCTATGCCACCACCAACTATCTAGGGACTCTCTTTTGAAGCCAACTGTCCAGTCAATTCTTGTTCAATCTCTATAAATACTCACCATCCTTCTCTGTTGAATGCTTAACGACTTACCAACAGCCAGGTTATGTGGGCATCTTTTCTTTTTTTTAACCCAATCTTTCATCTTCCACATTTTGCATTCAATTCTTCTCCTCCTAACACTTTCATATTTTTGGTCCCTCGATATATTTCGGCCTTCCAACGTTTCTTCTCCTCCGCAATACTCTTCTGAATTCTCTCTTCAGTATTCTATCATTCTATTTTCAATTATATATCCATATAATTTCAATCATATTCCTTATCAATATTCTTCTCCACATTTGATTTCATACTTTCAATAATTTTAATGCTGTAAGTTCAATGACTTTCCAATGTTTTTAATACAATTTACAGTCAAGCATTTCCAAAATCTTGGATTCATGGTTAATTCATGACCAATGTTACTCAGCAACTATAATGTACATATTGTACAGGAATTTATAATAAGTTATGATAAACTGTTTTGGCCAGAGGCCTGATATTATGTGAAATTGTGAATAGCAAACACATAGGTCAGAGATAATATCAATGGTCCATAAGAAGACGTAGGTATATAATTACATTGTATGAAGCTAATTGAAGTTTGTCATATTTGAATATTAGAGTAACAATCATATAATTGGAGCTTCATGACAATAGTTGGTTCATCTTTTGCTTCTCATCAGTTAATTGACAAGCGAGAATAATACTGTAGCCAACCAGTTAGCCCCTATAGTGTAAACTATTTTTCCATTGGATCACAAGTCACCGTCGAGTGGTGCGGTGAATCCCTAGAGGTCACAAAAGCTGGTGTTGAATTTTAAATCATTTCCTCTGATGCCTTCTCATATAACAATTCTCGTTATTGCCCTATGAAAGAAAAGGGGAACCACATTTGCAAGACTAGACAATAAAATTGTATGATGAGTTTTAAAAGAAAGGGACGGCATCAAAAATATAGAAATATTTTTTGATATAGTCATAAAAAACGGGATGAAAAGGAATATATAAAAGTTTGAGAATGATATATATCTGATGCATGATTTCAAATAGTAAAATATACAGGTTTCGATCAACTGTTTTCCTTACACAGTATCACTGGCAAGTCGTTGGTTCGTTTCTTCAACAAATTCAACGAACCTTGTTTGATATTTCTGACTTGGTTTCGATAAATCTTCCATCATACATCAGTTTCGATGACTGAGGAATACTGACGTATGATTCTTATCGACGTATAGCAACCTTCAAAAGCAGATAATACTTGTGTCTACGAAAAAGGTCATCTACCAACATAACAAAGGCAAATTTTATTATTAAAAAATATATATTATTATTAATTTCATTAGCATTTGTATTGTATTTGTATTGTATTGCGTTTATTTTCGTTGTATTGTATTCTTATCTGATGTGAGTTCGCTAGTTGAACGTAATCTCTAGATATTATCCATTCATGTACAAGAATATGAGTATTATCTTTGAAGATATAGCCTTATTACTTTATTGCGCAGGTGAACCCTTAGCGGGTTCTGTGGACACTCGAGAGTGAAAAATGTATCATATAATGTATATTTATTGGATGAAAAAAAAAATCAACTATCACCATATAATATTTCAATATTGAAATTTTATTGGTATATTCAAGGTGACAAATATGTTTTTTTTAAGGACGGGGTTTACGAGAAGAAACACTATTGCATCTTTCGAAAGTGATACATCCTTAGAGTTGCAAAGAGATCATAAACTTTACGAATTATTTTCGATAATTATTCAATCAAAAGAATACAACAAAGAAATACCAATTTGATAATAATGAGAAAAAATCGTAACAAGATGATCAATTTGGTGATGAATACAAAACAGAGAAAGGCGGATGAAAAATAGAATTTCAATAAGACGAAGAAGAAGAAGAAGAAGAAGAAGAAGAAGAAGAAGAAGAAGAAGATCAAGCGAATGATATAAGATTCATAAGATTGAATATAGAAATAAGAATGATTCAGAATTCTTCATAAGGATGATATATATTGATGGATAAGAAGAAGACGAAGAAGAAGAAGAAGAAGAAGAAGAAGAAGAAGAAGAAGAAGATCAAGCGAATGATATAAGATTGAAGATTTTTTCAAGGATTCAAGAATTGTTCTCCAACCCTGGAATTATCACCTCAAGATTTATTGTTGGTTGAATAAGTTTCTTATTTTTAATTATTCTTTTGGGGTGATGAAATCGTCCTTGTGGTGCCCCGTCCAAATGATCCCATCTATCATCCATAGCAGTAATTGGAGAACAATTATTATGTATGTTTCGATGTTATTAGTAAACATAAAATAGTTGGAAGACGACCTTGTTCTTTAGTGAATACAAGTTTATATAAGCTCGAGCTGAACTCTTGGAAAACGCCATAAGTGTGCGTTGTGAGATAAGCGTGTAGGCCAACTCGTCTTGTCTTCTGGTAAGCAATCTATGTTATACCTTCAGCGATATTGAAACCATCAGCTATAACATTCTATTGCAATGAATATCACCACTCAAAATCTCTCGTACTTAGTAAAAGTCACGTTTTCGGTTAGGAAAACAGACTTGGCAAACCAATCGCAGCTCTATCTATCTTTCGCTTTCTCTCTCTCTCTCTCTCTCTCTCTCTCTCTCTCTCTCTCCCTCTCTCTCTCTCTATTTCCCCCTGTCTCTTCCTCGCTCGTCTAATGAATTTGCATTTAGAAATCCAATAGCAGGAGTCTAATTACCATTTTATTTATGACCCGTCACAATCGTTCTGAAATGAGTTGATGTGGCAAATGTTGCCGGGTGACTACCAACATACTCGTCTTCAATTTGTGAGTTACTCAAAATTGACATGTTTTTCATTTTGAGGTTGATAAAAGTTGATAAAATGATTTGGGGTGTTACTTATTCAGAATTTCATGATGCGACAATAATTGGCAACGTGCATGCATTTCATAATCAGTTTTAATCTACATTCAACGAATTATATTTTCAACAGATCCATTAGAATGGCAGCCAAAACAGCTGGAAAAAATCAACAAAGGGTTTGAAATGGAACTGAAAATATGTCAAAATCAATAAAAACCGGTTGATTCAATTAAAATTTATGACTTCAAGAGGCCATTGATTGATACTATTTGTGAGTGATTATTTCAAATAATTATTGATAAAAGCTGTCACGGTCTATAAGATGAAGTACGAAGACTCTACTGCTTCATGACTTGTGACGTATACATGTCCGGGTTCAACCGTCCATTTTTATTTGCTGATTACTAATCAAATTGATAAAAATATTTCACACATATTGTTCATAACTGGAGTACGTTCTAAATGATTTTAACAATCAATTGCAAATATGTCAGAAATAATATTAATAATGATAGTTTCATCAAAAATCATTCGGTACTTGAAACTAAGATGAGAAACTGTTTACATTTGACATGCCATATTTGGAAGCGTCAAGCAGGTACATTTCACCAACCTGCATGGTCTATATAGTAGCTAAAATGTCTGTCTATTGAATTATCTCATTTTTTCAGTCGACTGAAATATTGATGCCGGCATCAAAATAGATCATCAAGTAGACAGAATTGGCGTAATTATTGAGTCAATTAATAATACTCTTAGTTTTATGTCATAGCGTAGCATTTGTATGATTTTTGATTTCACCTGTTATGTTGGTAACGAAGCTCCAACCTTTGTGGGATCAAGTGAATAGCTGCCTTCCGTCGAACGTCTTCAATATAAAAGAGGAAAGTTATAAAATGCAAATTCACATTCGCCTTACACATGATTTGGTTAACAAATAAAAGATAAAAAAACATTGGAATTTTATTCCATTACTTGTTAGGTTGGACACTATGCGGTGTATCAAATGTCACCTAATGCTTTATGCATGATCTGAAGAAAATTTCTTCTCAAACGAAAAAAAACGTCATCAATAATTTAAAAAAATAAATAAAAACAGTGATTGATGAAAACAGTGATATAAAATAATGATAACATCACAAAATAACGTAATATGTGTTATTAATAATTTTTTTTCCGGAATTTAAAATTTTAGAGCAGTCAAGGAATGCATTTTTATCATACCGAATATGTTCTGAGGGAATGGAGGGTGGGTTGAATTCAATTGGTTCAAATGGGGCACCAAATATTGCAGATATAATGATATTTAATTTGAGAATCTTTGCCACTCGTATATTGTTTTGTTTGAAGAAGAAATAAAATGAAATTGAACGTACAAAATATGCTGATTAATTAAAATTAAAATTTAACTGAAGCACCGGTATAGGAAATAATAGTGAAATCAACACAATGCGTGAAACAGTGGGTCCATACTAAGACAAATTTGATACACATTTGAACATTTGATATAGAAAATAGACCAACTTCATAATCAATTAATGAAAGGAAATCAAGTATACGTAGAAAGAATGATTATCTCCAAATATAATGTTATTATATGTAAGCCTGGAGGCTCAATCACACGTCAACACTACACTAATGCCACAAATAAAGGCAGCTAGGAATGTTTGTGTTACGGAACGCTCTTGGTCGATTCACAGCAGTCGTACGCTCAGTAAAACCAACATGAACGTGAAAGCTAGCAAACTCCAAGCATCCATGTCGACGTTACTGTACAACAATAGAATCAACCAAACAGAAACCTTCAATTTCGAAACAATAAGCGCCAAGTGGTGGGTGCCCGAACTACGCGAGCTCGGTCGCCAGGTTTAGACACGGTCCTCTCGATCTACGGTTCCTGGCAAACCTGTCATTCCAGGTCGTGGCATGAGCAAATTTTGAGACATATTGGACCAACCTGTAAAATAATGGGTGTATGATTATTGTTTTTTGAGTTAGCGTAGCGAATACTTCCATTCTATTCACCGGAAAAAATCTGGTATCGTTTTTACGTTTTCTTTTTTGCGCAGTATACAGGTCAGACAAGTTTTATAATCAACTTGAGAGTTTCTTCTGGACATCAGGATATCACCAGAATAATTGAAATTGTACTGGACCAAAAATAGTTTAAATTTTCCCGCGGAAAATAGTTTTGAAAATGTGAAAATCCCCTTCAAGAATTGTATTGCTCTGGGTGTCATTTTCATTTTTTAAATCCGATCCGATCATTGTAAGACTGTATAGTTTTGAGGTCAAATGGTTAAAACCATTAGGAATACCATCGCAAAGTTTCTGAAACCCTCATAAGATCAAGATGGGTGGGGAAATATGAAAAATAAATACTCTCCCAAAAAGTTCGAATTCTCACTGAATGTGAACACAGAAAAAAAATACATATCATTACAAATTTAGATGCAATTCGAATCAGTCGTTTTGAATAATACGATCACATGATTATTTCCCATCCATAAAATAGATGGAAATAATACCAGAACAACAATGTAGTAATACAAACCTATTTTATAATAATTATGAAGAACGGTCTTGAAAGTGAAATATTCCCGGGGTCAATTTTCGAGTCCAGAGTCCCGATTACCCGTAGCGTAACTATTGCTTTTATATCGAACTACATGAAAGAACAATGCTCAACAATGCTATACACGGCTCAGTAGAATTATTTTGTTGGCAGTTAAATTGACGACTAGTGATTGACCCGCCCACAAACGTCACAAAACAGAAAATCCAATCAAATGAGCTTTGTTATTTGAGAAATTTCACATTTACCTATCAGAGTATCCTAAATGCCTACATGAAGTAACGATCCAGGTGGCTTGGCGATTAGCCACGCCTATCACAAGTGGTCAATTTGTTTTCACGAAAATTATAAGTGTTGTGATTTCAACAATGCCATCAGTACCGTATATAACTACTCTTATCTACATCTAGTTCACAAGGAAATTCTCTAGATCGCTACAGGCAATCGGGACATGCGGCTCAGAACGGACTGCAAGAAACCACAGATGCCTTCGATGTTATTAGTATGAGAGTTAGCTCATCACCTTCTTTATTTTTTTTAATTTTCAACCACTTCTTTATATTATGATGAAATAGATTTTCACACTACATCGCGACAGAACCATGTTGTCGAAATTCACGGCTTTCTAGATTCGATAGTCACCGAATGGAGTATATTTTATATGAGCCAAGGTGTGAGAAGTTTTCAATCATACTTCATATGGACACTTCGCTCATCTCACAACCCTTATTCTGCATTCGGTCAGTAGGCCTACATTGTACTAATGAAAGACATGAGCCAAAGGCTTATAAGCATAAGCCTGAGCGAGGAAACGAATGAAAAAATTATTAAATTTCAAAAAATAAAAAAAAAAGTGAAACGTATAAGGTGAAACATTTCACGAACAAAAATACCAAGTAACAAAGACATCTGTTCCAATTGTAATGTAAGTTTCGACCTCAGAGTTGTGAGTCTGATGACGTAGGTCGTGCTAAATGAGAATCGTTTTGTCATCACGTGACGTAAGCCGATTACCGGCAGATCTGACAATTACTAGTAATAGCAGGTAATTAGTCATTCATAATAGTACCTCCAGAGTGAGCGATCATAGCGATTAATATTAGGATTAGTGCTCAGATAAGACACAACACATCCGTAAGCGCTACTACTGCTACTGCTGTCTGTAGCTGACTGGTCGTATCAGTCGAGGTGTATCTATACAGCTGCATGATTTAGTTCAAGACAGTTGTCTCCAGATGGAAGAGTTGTACAATTTCTTCGAAACGTCGATGGAATGGGATAAAGTGCAGGGTTCGGCTTACACTTCCATCTTTCAATAGTTATCGGTTTCATCATAAAGTCATAATTTCACATATGTACTTGAAAATCGAAGAATGGTTATATATATATATAAATATATATATATATATATATATATATATATATATATATATATATATATATATATATATATATATATATACATATACATATATATATATACATATATATATATATATATATATATATATATATATATATATATATATATATATATATATATATATATATATATATATATATGTATATAAATATATATATGAAGAGAGAGAGAGAGAGAGAAATTGTAAATAAGATGATGAACAACAATATGATATAAACTATTAAACCAAACGTAATCGAAGCTTTCTACTCAACTAACGTCGGACTTTGATGAGATACATTTCACGGCCTATTCCACATAATGCGATATTATACAAATACTGTGATTATATCAGTACATCATCTTCGGTGTCTTTGTTTGTTCACCACTTCTCACTGAGTATATCATAGAAATAGGTCCGTAACTGCTTGACAAGTCGGTATAACCAAGCGAGGTATTCTAAACATGTTGATAATATAGACACTTTGCTTTACTTTGTTGCTATGATATTGACATGTGACTCGTTGCTTCGAATTTATGTTCAAGAAAAATGAAGGAGCGAACCACCCATACGTTGATGCTGTAGAATATGGGGGACGGTCGATTGGAATCTTCAGCTTTTGTGGATACGAGCGTACAATTGACGACTCGCAGTCTCCGCCCTCATGACGTCAGAAATCATACTGTCCAATCAACAGGGCTTTTAGAACTGTTTAGTGAAATTGAAATATCCAATCGGAGTATCTTGAAATGACTACAAATGATATGATCCAACTGGCCTAGTAAAGCCACGCCTATTTTGAGTCGTCAATTGGACAAGTTGCATTTGCGTTGTTTCCACGATTGTTTCTATGTTTCCATCACGTAGATATAGTTGTCGTTGAATACCATATAGCTGAAGAATATAATTGATATAGTTATTTTGAAAAATTGAAATAAAATACATATAATCTCTGATTCTCTTGATATCACAGAAAATAATTAACATTTGTAATCATTGTATACATTTTAATTTCTTAATCAAGTTTTTTCCAGAAGTTGATGATAGAGTGGTAGTGTCTATGAAGTTAGTTTAGTTTAAGTGATTATTATAGTAGCTCCAGTCAAATTATATTTATTGAAATAACTTGAATGAGCTGATGAGAATGATGCGTCAAATGTCATCATGGAAATATTGTAAGAGCATGATTTGAAAACTGTCAGATTGCAGACCGTAATGCAAACATTATCAACATTTTGAATTTTGATTTTTAATCAAACTCGATTGCACCCCAAAGACAGCGACAGGGGAAAACGATGGCTATAATGAGCATAGTAACGACGTAATCGGAAAGAAATATGACTCAATCATTGTCGTGATCATTGCGCTGCTGATTGAAGCAAGAGTAACGATTTCCAATTTTTTTGAATAATTTCACGCCAGAATTCGGTTTAAATATGGAATTGATATTAAATATCCGTTTAAATACTCCAAGAACATCTGTTTAATAATTTCTTTCACCAATTCATCATATTCATACTATTTTCGAAAACATTCATCACATTCATGTATAACAGTATCATTCTATTGCACATATTTGATTATTCTAACCTAAAACTAAAGATTAATGTTATAACTATCACGCATCTTTATTGTATCATCCTATGATTATACGATCTTTGAATATAGCTAACCTCCATGTGACCCGGGAGGTAGTGGGTATGCCGGACCCGGTTCGATCCCCGCCACCGTCCATCTTTACAGGGGTTTTTCGTGGTTTCCCTCTGTAGTCTAGGCTAATGCCGGGATGGTTCCCATGCACAATGTAGGCCACGACCGCGTCCTTCCCACTATCCTTCCCATTACCCATAAAAACCTTCATCTCATCATCCCATCATCTCATTAATCATCCATACGACTCCAATAGATCTTAGTCATCATTACAGTGCGTCGTTAAACCCAATATAAAAAATATATAGCCAACAAGACGATAGCTATAACAGTAGCATCAATTTTAGCTTATTACTTTCAATTGACTACTCGCATTCTCCGCTCCATTGACGTCACAAATCATAACATCCAATCGATGTGACTGTTAGAACTGAGGTGAAATTCAAATATCCAATCAGGGTGTCTCTTAATGACTTCAAGTGCTATAGATCTAGACGGCCGACTGGAAAAGCCACGCCTATTTCGAGTCGTCATTGCTTCAAAGATCTTAGTTCATAACATTTCGATTATTGTGGTTCTGTAATCCTGATTATCAACTGGGCGCAGGATCAAGTGGAGATTCATACGTTAATTCTTTTTATAATTTACAGCTCTAAAAGAGGATCCTACTTTCTTGAAGAAACGTTTAAATGAATGAATGAATAACTTTCCCCCCAAAAAAATTACAAACAACGCAGAAAATAACGCAGAAATGTCAACCAAGTTTTAGGAATCAATTTTTTTTCTAATTATTCAAGTTGTCAGTATGAATAATTGTACAAATTTTGATGTTTTATAATATTTTGTTACCTAAAAGAACTAAATGAAAATATAAAAAAATTGTGGGAATTTTCAAGTACCAATTACCATCAATTGCATGGTGTTCATTGTATTCTTGTTTGTTTTATGTTAATATTCTGCTGTTAGAACGTATCCGTCGCTCTTTGTGTATAGCTATAGGTGGAGGAGCCATGACTGTCGATGCTTGCGCGACTTGTGCTTTGCGGGCTGCGTTCATGTCTGGGCTACTGTGAACGCTGTACTGTTGGCTGCATGCGTCCAGGGGTGATTGAATGATGAGAGAGAGAGAGATAGATGAAGAGAGAGAGAGAGAGATAGAGAGAGAGAGAGAGAGAGAGAGAGATAGATAGATAGAGAGAGAGAGAGAGAGAGAGAGAGAGAGAGAGAGAGAGAGAGAGAGAGAGAGAGAGAGAGAGAGAGAGAGAGAGAGAGAGAGAGAGAGAGAGAGAGGAAGCTAATTATTATTCTCAACGATACTTGTGGTATTTTCAAAGGATATTTTTCTTTCATACACAACTTTTATAGAGTAATTAGAGAATGCATCTCTTCAAATGTTGTAAAAAAATACTTCATCATCGTTCATAATGTGGTATTTATTTTTACATTTGTATGAAGTTTTTTATGTTCCAATTGTGGTAACAGTTTTAATCTTCATAAGAGAAATTCACACAAGTTTCATTAAATACATTTTGTTCTTAATTCATTTTTAAGAGGATTCTATTTTCAACTTTTGATAATTATCTTCATTTGAATGTCGAAGGTTTTTGTTCCGGCCGATCAGTGGCTATTTTGTAGTTTTATAGAAATTATATATTTTTTCAAATTGGATGATATACTTGTATTCCCAAGAGGATCTGTATCACTCAGTTATTGTCATCTGAATGGTGTGTGGTTATATATACATAACATAATTATAATTTTAATCATGATTATAATTACACATACCATGATTTATTTAGTTCTCTTAGGCCCGGTATTACCACGGCCAGTTAGTATTTATCTGAGAGTTGGTGAAAACAAATAGCATAGGTAACCATGGTGATAACAAGTTTGAACTGTCAGATAAAGGCTAACTGGACTTTGTAATACCAGGCCTTACTAATATTTACACTAACTTTGACATGTTTCACAACTTGTGTAATCTTCCGTTCACACACATGAGTGTGATCGCGTTAATAATATCACCATGTATGATTTGTCCGCTGAATAATGGCATTAATTATATTTTTATTATCATCATCATCATCATCATCATCATCATCATCATCATCATCATCATCATCATCATCATCATCATCATCATCATCATCATCATCATCATCATCATCATCATCATCATCATCATCATCATCATCATCATCATCATCATCATCATCATCATCATCATCATCATCATCATCATCATCATCATCATCATCATCATCATCATCATCATCATCATCATCATCATCATCATCATCATCATCATCATCATCATCATCATCATCATCATCATCATCATCATCATCATCATCATCATCATCATCATCATCATCATCATCATCATCATCATCATCATCATCATCATCATCATCATCATCATCATCATCATCATCATCATCATCATCATCATCATCATCATCATCATCATCATCATCATCATCATCATCATCATCATCATCATCATCATCATCATCATCATCATCATCATCATCATCATCATCATCATCATCATCATCATCATCATCATCATCATCATCATCATCATCATCATCATCATCATCATCATCATCATCATCATCATCATCATCATCATCATCATCATCATCATCATCATCATCATCATCATCATCATCATCATCATCATCATCATCATCATCATCATCATCATCATCATCATCATCATCATCATCATCATCATCATCATCATCATCATCATCATCATCATCATCATCATCATCATCATCATCATCATCATCATCATCATCATCATCATCATCATCATCATCATCATCATCATCATCATCATCATCATCATCATCATCATCATCATCATCATCATCATCATCATCATCATCATCATCATCATCATCATCATCATCATCATCATCATCATCATCATCATCATCATCATCATCATCATCATCATCATCATCATCATCATCATCATCATCATCATCATCATCATCATCATCATCATCATCATCATCATCATCATCATCATCATCATCATCATCATCATCATCATCATCATCATCATCATCATCATCATCATCATCATCATCATCATCATCATCATCATCATCATCATCATCATCATCATCATCATCATCATCATCATCATCATCATCATCATCATCATCATCATCATCATCATCATCATCATCATCATCATCATCATCATCATCATCATCATCATCATCATCATCATCATCATCATCATCATCATCATCATCATCATCATCATCATCATCGTCATTTTCAAAAAGTTCGTCTTTCAATAATTGAATCATGTTGATAAATTTGTTGATTACATAATATCACTGAAAATTGACGCTCCTGAAAACTATTGTTGCGTTTCTTGTATGAACATAGTACTGTGATGTCCTGAAAGCACCACAGGCATACAAATATATCTGTGTTATCTGTGTTTGTTATATTTGTGAATGAATTGTCTTCTTTTGTGAACAAGAGTACAATATAGTTTCAACATTTAATTTCTACCGTTTATAAGAACATAAAATATGTCAGCTTCACAACATGGTTAGCTACGGAAGAGTGTAATGAACGAAACATCAGCTTTCCCTCACACGTGATCACGTACGTCATCAAAGTGAACTTACCAACAAGCCAATCAGTGTTTTTATAACTAGAAGTTCTCTCTGTTGAAAAGTTAACCATGCAATTATAGCCGTACGACGTGTATCCTGTCGGGAAGATACGAAAAGAAAGGTGGCGGTGGTCAAGAGAGAAAAGTCAGTTCAAATTGTGCGCGGCGATAATTGCTCCTAATCACGCTCAGCAGCCAAAGAACGCTCGTTGCGCCAAACGCTTTTGTTTTTCATCTCAGACTTCTGCCAAAGAATTATCGGCAAACTTTTCCAAGAGTAATTTGCTTTGTCTATCCTATTTATCTCTCTTCTTTTCTTACCTACTCTCCTCTTTTTTTTCATCCTTATACCCACTTAGATTCTCAATCCTTTCTTTTCTTACTCGTTAGCCCAATTATTAGAAGGGATGGATAATAAGATCAAACGCTCCACGCCATTTAAAACGTCAGCGCTCATCTCTCTCTCTCTCTCTCTCTCTCTCTCTCTCTCTCTCTCCCTCGCTGTCTCTCTCTCTCCCTCGCTGTCTCTCTAATTCTCTTTCCCTCTTGTTCTCTCTCCCTCTTTTTTTCTCACTCTCTCTCTCCAATGCTGTCACTCTAATTCTCTCCCTCTTGCTGTCCCTCTCTCTCTCTCTCTCTCTCTCTCTCTCTCTCTTTCACTCTCTCCCTCACTGTCTCTCTAATTCTCTCCCTCTTGTTCTCTCTCTCCCTCTTGTTCTCTCTCTCCCTCTTGTTCTCTCTCTCCTTCTTGTTCTCTCTCTCCCTCTTTCTATCTCTCTCTCTCCCTCGCTGTCACTCTAATTCTCTATCCCTCTTGCTCGCTCTCTCTCTCCCATCTCTCTATTTTTTAGCTCGTATCTGAATTCTAGTCTCACTCTGGCATGCAATTTTTGTTCCAAATGCGGCACTTTTACGAACTTTGTATCATTCGATCCTCTTTCGAATGTAATTTTTGAATAAACATAGCAGGCCTATATACATGGTCCATCATTATAACAGTTGCAGATACATTCTTCACCTTCATCTACCCTCACTGGATGAGGGAGTAAATAATTCGCTTTTGATAATTTTCATTGAAAAATAATTTTTGAACTTGAAATTCCTTTTATTTTGCAGTATAGTTCATACATCAAGTGTGTTCACAAAAAAAATTACAAAGCCTGATTCAGGCTTATCTGTGGAATAGATACGAAAAAAATACAATGTACATGAAGTATGAATTATGGTGAAACGGAAAAAACAAACGATTAAGTTACAAGTAATGAACGAATTGATTCATATTTGGATATATGAAATGGATAGTGATCCATATGATAATAACATCTAATCTAATGATTGAAAAATGAAAACCAAGGTACACACAATATTTGAGTGTCACAATAATAAAACATAATACTTATGATTATAAAAGAGTAATTGCAACGAAAAAGAAGTTTTAAGTTTCTTATCTTGGAAAAGAACAAGACAAATCATAACAATCAATTAAATAAAATATAGTTCAATTTTCTAAATAATAATTTCTTCTGATATTTGTATTTCTAAAGACCAAACTCAAATTACTAATTGACTCTATCAAACAATAGAATACGGAAATAACGAATAATGATAACTATAATAATAATAATAATGATAATAATGACTCTTATAGGCAAAAAATTATCAGGAGATGATGAATATCAAATAACCAATCAACGCGAAGAATTCGGTTAAAATAATGAGTTTCATAAAAATTGATCAAGTCGGTATCTATAATTTTAATTGTGATATATATATATATATATATATATATATATATATATATATATATATATATATATATATATATATATATATATATTTATATATATATATATATATATATATATATATATATATATATATATATATATATATATATATATATAATATATATATATATATATATATATATATATATATATATATATATATATATATTTTTTATTTGGTGTATAGACGGAGTGACGATTCGATGCGATTTACGTGATCTACATCTCTGTCTTACATCTTGCATCTCATATCGTGCATCTCACATTCATCTCAGTTGCTATAAAAGTCGTGAGAATCGACTGATGGCTTGAAAGTTTGCATCAATATTCTGAAAAACACTGCATAAAACTGTACAGTTCATCACTTTGTTATAATAATTCGGGCCCAGCGGTGACTTCAGTTAATGAAACTCTGCCTCAGTTGACTGGCCTATATTTGCGTGAAGTTGACTGATGTTTGAAAAATATTAGTATATCAACTCATCTCATTCTGATTTATTTATAATAATAACTAAAAAGCCATGAAGTTCGTAACATCTATTTTTCTTGTTGTTGAGCATATCAATAATATATCTGATATATTCCTCCCTTATACCATTCCCCTCTAACCTTACTTATATTAGCCACGCATAGGCATTCATTGATGTATGCTCAATATTCCTGAGACATCGAAGAGATTTTAGAGAATACTCCCCTTTATTCCAGAAAGGAAAAAAGTACTCGCTTCGCATTATCCCCACTTTGATATTACTCATAATGAATACAGATTTGCCATCGTTAATTCATAAGACCGGGTGAGAAAAATGATAACGTATTTATCACAATCTCAGTTAGATCTGCCGGTGCCATGCTGAATATTAAGTCTTCTCTTTCTCGCTCTATCTCTGTCTCTCTTTCTCTCTCTTTCTACCCAGCTCTCTCTTTGTGTCTCGCTCTTCTTCTTGTTCATCAGCAATGAACGTGTAAATTGGTTTACCTCAAGTTCGTGTGTAGTCGAGCCAGAACTCCCGACCATGTTGGGGGGATGTGATGAGTCACATACAAGTTGAGGGTTTGAAACCTTTTAGTGGAGGACACGTTGATGTTGTTATGAGAGGCTTCTGAGGGAAAATTACGTACGTACTCTCTCACTCTATAACCTTAACTTTTATTCTCTCTCTCTCTCTTCATGTATATATATATATATATATATATATATATATATATATATATATATATATATATATATATATATATATATATATATATATATAAATATATATATATATATATATATATATATATATATATATATATATATATATATATTGATTCATCTTTTATGAATTGGATCATGTATTGAGGTCACTTTGTTCCCAGTGTGGTTGAGGATGGAAGGTTGGAGAGTAAAGTTGAGTGAGACCGTTTTGAAGAGTCCCCCAGTTGTTTTAAGACTCCTTGGTGATCCTGTCACCAATATAAATGATTATTAATAGCCAATTTTGAATGAGAAAAAACAATGAACAATGAGACCAGAACTTACTCTGTGTGTACATATTTCTTCACCGCAGATAAATTATTTTTTTCGAATATAAAAGTGTTACATATTCATTATTATTTAACAATGCGATCCGACAAGATTGCACTTGCCTTCTTCTGTATATAGAACTGAATTTATATACATATATAACATACATATATATATATATATATATATATATATATATATATATATATATATATAAATATATATATATATATATATATATATATATATATATATTTAATCATATATATATATATATATATATATATATATATTCATATATATATATATATATATATATATATATATATAAATATATACATATATATATATATATATATATATATATATTATATATATATATATATATATATGTATATATATATATATATATAAATATATATATATATGTATATTTATATATATATATATATATATATATTCATATATATACATATATATATATATATATATATATATATATATATATATATATATATATATATATATATATATATATATATATAGATATTTCGAGCATTCAGTTTTCCTCTTCCACTTTGTCCCCCTCTCTCTCGTAGTAGTACGAGGTACGCTTACCCAAACCATTTGTTTCGTATGTTGATTTGTTGAGAAACTTTGATGTTATCTACTTTAACTTTTCACCCAGAGCCAAGAGGAAAAGAAAACATTGTTAGGCAAATAAAGAATAATTTCGAGCTCCATGCTCGTTTGTTCGCTTAACGACCCCACCAACAGCGTGGTGATATGGGAGAGGGGGATTCTTGCGGTTATTACACGGACGTAATCGAGTTATCGGTAGAATAGCTGGAGCTTGTTAAGGAAGCCTCACAAATCAGCTGCATCAGCTAGTAATACAGATTCAAGATGTGATATTTTTACTCAAGTTTTTCCAAACGAAATAGAAGTCTTTGATAAAAAAAGTTTTTGCCATCAACAAATTAGTGCTTGTTGCTTGATTCAACCTATTATATAATGGTCATTAAAATTCCATGTTTTTAATCTATGAAGTGCAATTGTCATATATTAAGTTACATCTACAATTGTACAATGTTTTAATTGAATTCTTCAACATCATTATCGCGTTTATAATGGACACAAAAACTTGGGCGAAACAGTTGTATGATGATTAATAATTCATGTATAAAAAGATAAAAGAAATAGATGTTCTGGAGCCATTGTAATACTTTCTCAAGAATATAAAGAATAACAATTAGTTTCTTCTATCTTCATTAAAATATACTTCAATTATTCATTACTTTTGAGTTCGATACAATAGAAACACAACGAATCACGAGATGTTTTTGTTATTCTCGTTCATGGATAATGTTCACAGCACGTCATCATTGAACCATATTACAATATAATATTGAATCGTATGAACCCGTTGGCTGAATGGTAGACAACAACTGTCATGGTGGCAATTCGCTATCAACTTTGCGTGGAGGTTTTTGATGACCGCAAGTTGCGACCGCTAGCCTTCAAATTAAAGGATATGCTGAATAATAATATGCCATAATCACGGTTGGTTTGGGAAGGATTTGATGTTTGAAGCGGGATTATATACCTGGTCAGGTTGTAAAAAGAAAGTTCGTTTGAGCTTAGTTGAAAAATTAAATTATTTTCAATTTTTTGACAAATTTGACGCGAGTAAAGGTAGTGCGTTGGGACATTTACATGATTTCGAAGTAAAGAGCATCGTTCCAGCAAACAGTCAACTATTTGGGATTTGTAAATTACACCTATTCAAATACCATATTTTATCAGGTTTCTTGACAAATACCAACGTTTAAACATATTTTGAGGCATTTTCTAATTAAAAGTGAGTTTTACTGTATTGATGAATCCATGTTGGGGTGCAAAAATAAGTTCAAAGAATCACCATTCTGTTCAAGTGTCCATGATTAAAATATGTGTAATTGTGTTTTTTCAATCATTATTGGATGAGCGTAGCGAAGTCTCCACCCCACTCTTATAGGGCTTTGTCTGTGAGTTTTTTTTTTTTTTTTTTTGTTTGTTTGTTTGTGTACACTTCACAGGTCGCAGGGTTTGACTGATCGATATGAAACTTTTTTTTGAATACGGGTTCACTTTTACAACTTAGAACTGTATAGTTTTTGGAATGAATCAGTTCGACCGATTTTGAGAAATATCATGACAACATTTTCAAAAACCTCATAAGATTAGGCTGGGTAAGAAAATGTGAAAAATAAAATCTCTTCAAATAGAATACAATTTTCTGTAAATGTGTATACATAAATGACACACATTATCACCGTTTTATAAGCAATTCGAACCAGCCGTTTTGGAGAAAAAAATTGAATTAGCTGTTTTTATTCATCAAATATATTATAGAAGTGGAAGCAGAATTAAGTTGCCGAGATTCGCTGCATTCTAGATTCAAGAGTTGACCAACAATGAAGTATTTTATATATGTATCAAGGTGTGTAGGATACCAGAGTCGATACAGTGGCAAGGGTAGAACTACTTTAACGGCTTTTATAGCTTATTCAGATATCAAGGTGTGTAGAATACCAGAGTCGATAAAGTAGCAAGGGTAGAACTACTTCAACACTTTTATACCTTATTGAGATATCAAGGTGTGTAGAATACCAGAGTCAATACAGTGGCAAGGGTAGAACTACTTTAACGGCTTTTATAGCTTATTCAGATATCAAGGTGTGTAGAATACCAGAGTCGATAAAGTAGCAAGGGTAGAACTACTTCAACGACTTCTATACGGATACCTTATTCGGATATCTCGCTCATCTTACAACGCAGATTTCGCGTTTGACTATAGTATTGATTTAATAGATGCGGAGTATTCATGAAAAAATATCATCCATCATATATTCCACTCGATTTACTACCGTATATCTTCTGAATCGTATAAACCTAAAATAACTATTCATATGACTCACATTTTTATATCATTGTTGTATTATTTCTATTATTATTGACTTAAGTGATTCTTGATATATTGAAAAAGAAGCATTTCTATAATATTTTTATAGATTATGTATTCAACAATGACTGTTCCTATGATTTAAATTTTATTTTCCATTGTTATTTTAATGATGATCTTGTGAATTCTCCATTGTACGAGAATACAATAATGATAAAAATAAAATAATATCTCAAGCAGGTTACGTAGAAAGTTGATTCTTATATTGGTTATAGAATCCTAGCGATCTGTATAAAATAAACGTTAGAGCGGTGGATGCGTTGTCAATATGTCAAAAAGTGATCATCAAGAGTCCATGGGAGTCGATTTAGCGAAATATCAGTTTTTTGGTGATAACTTTTGAACGGTATGAGATATCAAAATTATAACACGCGAGACACACAGATAATTATAATAGCTTCAAGATGATTCAAGTTATAACTATTCAAGTCATGTCGCATTACTGCCAAGCGTATACAGCTGGAAAATGTGTTTTTTCTAGCTGTAGATCCTATAGGCTTGACAGTTATGCGACATGACTTGAATCTTCATCAGGAAACGTTTGGAAGATGTCAGTCTGAGCTCGGACTTCCACCAATACAATCCACGTGGTAGAAATAATATATATCTAGGATGCTCACATAACACAGTAATGTACGAGCAAGACTGATGCTTGTATAAGGGTGGGCCTACAGTTCTTTACAATAATTTACCTGACAAATTGAAAATGCAAAAGAGTATGAAGGTATTCAAACAACAACCGAAAGATTTTATCATTACCGATCCAGTATATAGCATGTACGAATTTAATGTATAATGACTGAGCTTTACTTTATATAACAGTGTTTGTTAATTTTATCCTATGTTTTAGATGTTTTGTTCTGTTTGTATGTACTATAATCCAGATTATTCATGTAAATTTTTCTATACATTGTATAGCACATACTATAATTATGTAAATTGACTTGCCATATATTTTTCATTCTCTTCAATGAAAAATCCTGTGGATTATTAAAGAAATCTAATCTAAAAAAAAAAGCTATAACTTATATTATCTCTAAGCTATTATAATTATCTGTGTTTCTCGCGTATTAGAATTTTGTTATCTCATACCGTTCAAAAGTTTTCACAAAAAACTGATATTTCGCTAAGCGCGACTCCCGTGGACTCTTAAGATATTAACTAGTTCTCATACAGATTGTTTGGTTGGCGTGCTATGATGAGGAGAATATAACCTCATGCTAGAGACATCATGTTTCAATACTTAAAGGACATCACAACCATGAAATAAGATTTCAACCAATAATATTACAATACTTAATCTCCTCAATTTCAGAGAAAACTATAAATCATCATAAACTCAATTTCAAAATAATAATAATCATCCGTCCCTGGTTCCAACTGAAACATTGGGTCAGGGGGTGGGTATTTCCACCATCACTAGGGCCGCAGGACTCCTGGAAACCGGTTGGCCACGCCTGGCATTTCCTCCTCATCTTCCTCCTCCTCTTCTTCCACTTCCAATTGTTCCACCAATTCCTTCCATTTTATTCTGTCCTCCCACCGACGTTCTGCCTCTAACTCCTTCCACCTTCCTCCTCTCATCAGTACATCCTCCTTAATCAGCCCAATCCACCTCTCTCTCGGTCGTCCCACTCTCCTTTCAAAAATTTCAATTTCAAAAATTGTCTCACTCAATTTCAAAAATTTGAATTAATTAATTTTTCCTCCAGAACTGTCCCTTTTTATTAGTCGTGACGTGTACTCTACTCGATTCTGTTTATTTTTCTATATAGCATAGGTGATGACTACGTCATGACTCGTGGTATCTGGAGGACCAAAAATCAATTCAAGTTTCTGAAAATGAGATTATGAATTCTAGTTTTCTCTGAAATGAGGAGAATAAGTCATTATTCAATACAATCTAGTTTTAGGGATGTCATGTTCTTTAATAGTTACTCCATTCGAATATTTCTTTTCGAAAGTGGTACTTTAGCTGTTTGCACAACAATACTCGCAGCTTGCACTTATCACTTCAGTCGCAAGCTTAGACCCATTCGAATTAGTTTTGTGAAAACAAAAAAAAATCTGTAATATGCCTCGACTTACAAGCGAATAAGAGTTACCATCAGATTCACTGAATATTCCTTAACATTGTCGTAATACATATAATGCAGAACTTTCATCCAATTCAAACAATAAACCGAAAAATAAAACTCAATTGTAATAGGAATGGTGCTAGATGTGCACTCATTTGTACTTGAGTTTGTTCGTAGAACTAGTAAATATTGCAATGCAGTAATTACGGTGACTTCAAGCGTTTTTGGTTTGTAAAATCAGCTATGCGGATACAGTGACTCTGAGAGCATATCTGGCATCATTGCAATTACAATGTGTTTTTGTTTGACTCATTGTATACATTTGTTGAATGTTTTGTATTGCTTATGTGTGTGATAAGTTTATAAACCTCCGTAGGGCAGAATGTTGTGCATGAACCGTGATTCCTGAAAATGTTTTTTTTTTTATATCTCATTCGAAACTATAATTGGTAAAAATTATTGAAAAAAATAAAAATTATAAGCTTTCATTCATTTTGTTTTTTCTAATCTACTTGATTCTGTTTCTATTTGTTGTCTCTAATTTTTTTTTCATTTTTGTTTTCTTTTTTGTCTTTCAGTTTCAGTTTTATGTTATAAATTCGTGGTCACCATTCACAAAATATTCTCACATGATGTACTTTTTCATTGAATTTAGAAATAAAAAACTGATCATTTCAGCTGACCAGTGGCTGGTATAAATGTTTATCACTGGAAATGTTTTTTAGTTTCTTTCCTAGTCTACTGGCAGTCCAAGTTCACACACCAGCCTGCGTCGAACTCTATACAGTGGAGAAACTTAGAATCATGGTGGTTTACCTTGTATTACATGTATAGTACGAATGTATATAGTACCAAGCTCTTTCCATAGCTATAAGAAACATGAGGGTGAATTGTTGGATCTTTCAACTTCATCTTTCAATTTTTTTAAACTTTGATCGGAGCTCAAATCATATTGTAAGTCGGATTATTGCAATCCTCGACGCTCACTTGTTTCTCTGATGAATTAATTACTTTTTCTCATTTGTACAAAACTTATTCCACAAAGAACAATTCAATATGGAAAACAAATGCCATGTGCATAATTATGTTGACAAATATTTTTGTTTTTCTGGTTTCATGCATGAAAGTTGAAACGATCATGAAGTATAATTAAGACTAATCATTACACGCGTAGTGTTATGCGAAAGAAATAAGTATAATTTGTTTGTGTTGAGAGCACATTTTTTATTCCTAGTTTAAAGTTGGTTCCACAGCTTTGAAACGTTGTTGACTATCCATTGGTACGATAGCTGTAATCTGAGATGTAACCAAATTGTGATGGTAAATTATTCACACTATTGACATGAGAAGGGGTGTATATTATTCATGAATATATATATTTTTTTAATAACATCGAAACTTGATTCAAAATCATTGTTCCCCAATTAAGGCTATGGATGAAAGATAAGATCGTTTGGACGGGGCACCACAAGGGTGATCTTACCACCCCATTTTGATTATTTAAAACTAATGGTCTTCAACACCAGGACTGCGCTGTCATATATGCGCTGTAATGTGGATAAGAATAAGATATGTATATGAATGGGATGAAGAAATTCTTTTTTATTTTTTTTAAGAGGCATATTATATAAACTACGACCAAAGAAAAACAGTCACATGCAATTATCGATGGGACTGTACCAGAGATTGAACCATTGGCCAGCGGTAGTTTTTCACCTCACAAGCTCATTAGCTGGACGCAAGAATCGTTTCTGCCAAGACTTGAAAGACCAACGTTCACTTTTCGGAGAAATTAGGATTCATGGTTCATTTTTTCAATAACTTCGGAACCTTTCACAAAATATTTATTCCCCAATAGATGTTATGAATGAAAGTAGGCTCGTTTGGACGGGTCACCACAAGAGCGATGTTATCACCACATTTAGATCATTTTGAATAAAAAACAATGAATTTTGACACCGGAACTGCGTTCTCTGTGACCATAATTTTCCGCCACAGAAAAAAGTCTTCAGTTTCAAAAAGTTTGAGGTACATCATAAGTATATGAACCGTTTTTGTGATATATCCGGACATTATCAACATTTATATTGAGAGAAATCCAAACGGCTCATAAGAAAAAGGCTTATAAAATGGTTCATAAAACATAATCTATTCTAATAATCTTATGGAACAATCATCATTATTATACAGTAAATCCCAATGAAATAAAAAGAGTATCCCACTCAAAGATTTGATGCACCGACCTACATCATACAAAACTACAACAATACCAATACAGTATAACCACTCAGTCATTTTGTTTCGCGAAAAAAGAACATGGAAGTCGATTTACGGAATTTCAGGTTTTCGAAAATGACTTTTGAACAACGTATGACAGGCCTATATTAAATATTTAAAAAATGACTCTTTTTGAAAATGACTTTTGAACAACGTATGATAGGCCTATATTAAATATTTAAAAAATGACTCTTTTTGAAAATGACTTTTGAACAACGTATGATAGGCCTATATTAAATATTTAAAAAATGACTCTTTTTGAAAATGACTTTTGAACAACCTATGGTAGGCCTATATCAAATATTTTAAAAAATGACTCTTTTTGAAAATGACTTTTGAACAACGTATGATATATCAAATATCCAATCAAGGAGAAACACATATCTCTTCGATACCACCAAAATAATGTGAAATGAAATTTCGAGTTTCATTTCAAAATTTTTCACCTGTATACATCTAAAGCATGTTTTTTCAGCTGTAATTTCTAGCTGAAAATTAGGTGATCCAATGTAATTATTGGATCTACACGGTATTAAAAATAGGCCTATCTGTATTTTTAATTGTCAAAATGATTATACTCATACGTTCTAAAAGTTTTATTCAAAATATCTTTTTTTTCTGCTAAATCGACTCCGAAGTGCTTTTAACAATTACGTGAAATTCACAATGACGTACAATATTGTCGTCTCGAAATGTCTCAACCCTTTGTGGAAACGATTTTCGACAGCCGGAATAGTCAAGACAATATACTCAATGCTATTGGTCGGGCCAGTACAGACACGGTGCCGTAATGAGGAATTAATTGAATTAGCCGAGACGCTGTTTGATAATGGACAAGGGATCTGTCCGATATGCTAGACCTCGGGGCTACAACGAGTTAAATCAAACTTCCACAAGTTGCGTGCCTGTGAGATAGATATTATGCTAAACATTCTCAACTGGATCTTCTTTGTGGGACTGTTTGAAGATCGGCTTCGTGAGATACTCACAATGGAAACACAGCATTTGAGTTGTGAGACGAGAGTGGAGATAATTAAAAAAATGCAAGTTTCACTCATCATTCACGGATTTTGGATAACTTCGAATGGAAATATTCGAATATTTATATATCTTTTTGATCTATAACTTTTTTGATAACGCTTTCGGCATTCATAATCAATTTTAACCTATAATAACCTATATTGGTCACTGACTCCAGTGGTGAACGGCCATCAAATAAACAATAATTCTCTCTTTTGGACGAGTGAGGTGATGAAAATCTCTCGACTCGTTTTTTTTTTTTTTTTTTTTTATTTGGTTTTAACGACGCACTGTAATGATTACTAAGATCTATTGGCGTCGGATGAATGATTAATGAGATGATGGGATGATGAGATGAAGGTTTTTATGGGTAGTGGGAAGGAAGCGGTCGTGGCCTATATTGTAGGAACCATCCCGGCATTAGCCTAGACTACAGAGGGAAACCACGAAAAACCCCTGTAAAGATGGACGGTGGCGGGGATCGAACCGGGTCCGATATGTCCCTTCACCTCCCGGATCACGAAGCAAGTGAGCTAACCACTCAGCTACTGTGCCGGTTCTTGACTCGTTCACCATAGTTATATCCGTCACAGTTTAGATCTCTATCAATAGACGACACTCATTGATAGACAACATTAACCATCAATTAACTAATCACAATTTTGAATGATTACTGAATCTTTTCTATTGCAATGATAATGCCTGCTGGTTACTTGTTACTTGATAGAAGCCTTTTGATGTGTTTAATAATAGTTATATATCATTTGTCAAATACTAATCTGTTGAAGAATAATTTTTTGTTATGATGTTATTGATAATTTTACTGAGGAACAATGATCTTGTATCAAGTTTAGATGTTATTTAAAAAAAAATAATAGCTATATGTTGTCAACAATATAGACGTATAGAAATATTCATCATTATTGGTGAAACGAGATAAAAGCCGTCATTAATATCAATGTTATGAAACACGTTCAAATTGAAAGAAGTTTAACAACATTTTGTGTGAGTCTGTGTGTGAGATCTAAGTTGGAATAATTGTATAGATGATCACGTTAAATATGTACTACACATATGTATTTACTAAGAATTGTCGAAACTGGTTCATGAAGCCACTTGATTGGAATTTGGTGCTCTTTCAAGAACTTCACGTGTACTGTGTTATATATATATATACATATATATATATATATATATATATATATATATATATATATATATATATATATATATATATATATATATATATATATATATATATATATTTATATATATATATATATATTTATTTATATATATATATATATATATATATTTATATATATATATATATATATATATATATATATATATATATATATATATATATATTTATATATATATATATATATATATATATATATATATATATATATATATATATAAATATATATAAATATATATATATATATATATATATATATATATATATATATATATGCATAAATATATATATATATATATATATATATATATATATATATTTATATATATATATATATATATATATATATATATATTTATTCATATATATATATATATATATATATATTTATATATATATATATATATATATATATATATATATATATATATCTATATATATATATATATATATATATATATATATATATATATATATATATATATATATATATTTATATATATATATATATATATATATATATATTTATATATATATATATATATATATATATATATATATATATATATATATATATATTTACATATATATATATATATATTTATGTATATATATATATATATATATATATATATATATATATATATATATATATATATAGTAAACTGTAATTGTGTATTCCCATGCATGCAGGTAATATTACAATATTTATGTCGCACGAGAGAAGTATACGTCGTCTGCCAACCGAATAACCGTAAAAAGTCGGCATTATTGAATATAATCCCGCTGTAAATAAAATAGTATATCGCGTATGAAAGATGTAATTCTGTATTCATCTGTAAACCACTTCCTGACAAACCATATCACCCTGAAAATGACACAACTTAATGAATATACAGTGATATCGATGTTTCTCAAGTTTGTAGACGATTTTTTTTCTGTGATGGACACAACTATTTTGATATTACTAGGAAAACGCGGGATGCGCGTTGTGAGATGAGCTTAGAAGTATGGAAATCTAGAATAGAAAATATTCTGTCAGCTCAATCCCCATTTACGGACCTTGAAGTACTCCAGACGTTCAAAAACCTTACCTAAAACTTGTTGATATTTATAGTGCTGCAACCTGTTGCATAAACACTTTGCAAAACCAATTGATACAAATATTCAATCAAATGTACACTTTTATTGCGTTTTCTTTGTTATTTCGAATCCGATTGTTGCAAACATCTCTGAAAAGGTGTAAAATAGTATTCTTAATATTCGGTGAAAATTTGAGAGCTTTTGAAGAATTCTTGTTTTTCAGTATTTTTCCTCCGGGTTATTTTTATGAGGATTTTTCAAACTCTACGATTTTTTTACGGAAAAACGGTCCGACCGATTTTTCTGAAAAACAATTTGAGCGCATTCTGATATAACAAAAATCTGTAGAAAATTTTTCAAGTCGATAGGTATTTTTTCCTGACCTGTACGCCGCGTACAAAATTAAAAAAAAAACAACAACATAAAAACCAAGCCCATTTTTTTCGGCATGTGGAATGGAATCTTCACTAAGCTCGTCTTAAAAGGAGTGATATGCTTGCACAACCGACACAAATATCAGTGTTTTTTTTAAAGCTGCGGTATTATTAGTGCAATATGATGTTTCAGCAGAAGTGGTTCACGATAAAGGCGGATGTGTTTGTTCAACATCTTGTTTTTTTTAAAGACTCAATATCTCTTTCAAATAAACACAATAAAAACACGAAATAGTATAAATCCTATATATTTTACACCGTGAACTGAAATATGTTCGAAATATTACGAAAATATTAAATAAGAATGTGTGATGAAAATGGCATAGTCTGCAAATAATGTAATTAAAGTAGGCCTACACTCAACGTATCTAGTTCGAAGTTTCTCAACTAGTTTACTCTAACCACATATATTTTCTCATTTGAACCTCGACATCGTAATCTCCATGTGTACGCGTATGTAGTGAGTGTTTAATATTCCTCTAAGAAAATATAGAAGTAAAATTAATAAAAGCCAATTTCTCGTGCCTATAGAGAAGTACTTGAAGTAACGAGTGTTTTCATTTAGTATTCTATACTAGTATCCACCAAAGAAAAAGTTTGTCTACCAACAAATTTGGTCTTTTTTTCTGTCATCATGAATAAATCCACTGAGACGAGTGGCCGAGTGGTTAATATACACTGAACCGTCATTCAGGAGATCGGGGTTTGATTCCCAGCATGGTCGATCATCCTAATAAGGATTTTTCGTGGTTTCCTTATGTCGATCAGGTCAATATTGGGATGGTTCCTTAATAACAGTCCACGACCAACTCTTCACCACTATCCAGAAACACTAAATAAAATAACCTTTCGTGTCATCATCCCACCAACTCATATATCATTCACCAACGACAACATATCGTAGTCATCAGTAGAGTGCGTCGTTAAACCCAATATAAATAATTAGGTCTGTTAATGTTATAAATTCAGCCCATAAACAGGCTAGGGACTTTTCTACCTACATGGGCTTCTTGTAATGTCATTGCTGTAATGTAAGCATGCTCTCTCTGTACAATAAATGCAAGACTTGAATGCTGATAATAATAAGCATCTGGCCTCCGGTTCCAAACCGAATTGGGTCGGGGGTGGATTGTCCCACCATATTACTGGGGCAACTGGGTTTCTCGGAGTCGACTTGCCAGGTCTGGCAGTCCCCCTTATTCATCTCCTTCTTCTCCTTCTTCCTGTCTTCTGACCAACTCCCTCCAACTTTCTCTACCTTCCCACCACTTTTCTTCTACAATTGTCTTCCAACATTCCCTCCTCTGTTCCACGGCCTCTATCACTCCATTTATCCATTTCGTCCTCGGTCTTCCCGCCTTCTCTATCCCTTGTACCTTGGCTCCTTCATACTCTCTCCTGGGTATTCTCTCCATCTCCATTCACATCATGTGTCCGAACCAACGGAGCCTTTCCCTGGCCAATACAAAACTCAGGGTCTCAGCTCCCAACTCTCTCCTGATCTTATCGCTCCTTATTCGATGATGATACAAATAAAAAATTAAAATGAAACAACAATCACAAAAATACCACCCGTCAATATCACGTATTTTTTTCAGGACGAGATTTACGAATATAAACACAACTACTTCTCTCAAAAGCGATTAATGTTCAAAACGTGTGTGAGTTTCTCTTAAAAACTGAAGTATTTACAATCATTCAGTTTCAAGACAATTCTCTTCTTTTTTGAATACAAGATAGCATTGTGTCGACAAGATTGTGAATAATAAAAGAACGAGAAGAACTTCGGGTATTCAATCAGTTATATTTTCCCCTCCGATCTTTTAATGAAGTTTAAACCGTTGAGATTTAGCGGTAACTTGATGCGCTATTTCCCCTTCAACCAATATGCTGTTCTGATTAATAGCATAACTGATTGGTTCCACGTCATTAAACGCATTAGCCAATCAGCGAACGACTCTGCGGTTGAAATCGATGACGGAATTAACTATCACGTTGGTTGGTTTGCTGTTTTTGCATGTATCGTAATATTGTCATGATTTTCATATCATGTAATCCAGGACCTATGGGTAGAAAGAACACTATAATTTTGACTATATCAAGAACGTCGTAATAAAGTTCACATAATAATAATAATAATAATAATAAGTCTTTATTCATTTTTGAGTAGGCCTAGTTGACAAAAGAAACACAGAAATAACAATTTACATATAAAAATTATAGAATGAGATGATTATTTAACAAAAATGAAATGGCGAGGTTCAGAGACATGAGTTTCTGCTCTTCCACCTAACCTTATGAGTATAATAACTAAAATGCGAATAATGATGTAATAAAAAGAACTATAAATTCACAAATGGAAAAGGAAAACAAAAAGAAAAGAACAGGAAGAGCTGACAGATTAGAACTAAATTAAACATGATTTTTTAAAACTATCTCAGAATTTTGCTTCACTAAAAGTTGTTTTTTGTATGATAATTTGAATATACCTAGGGATTTTACTGATTTTAATGATGTTGGCAACTCGTTCCATCTTCTTGGACCACTTATTGAGAATGAAGATGAAGATTTGGAATTGTGATGATGATAAACCAAATTGGAATTTTGACGAACATTATGATGATGAAGCTGTGACGTGAAAGCGATTTTGTTATATAAATATGCTGGAGACTTGTTGTTGATTATTTTATAAATTAAAACTAATGTATTAAAATTTCGGCGATTTTTCATGTTCAACCATCCAAGTTCAATGAGTTTGGGCGAAATTTGCTGTTTGAAGGGTACGTTCAGAACAAATCTCACACATGAGTACTGAACTTTTTGTATCTGTCGTTCAATACTTTTATCAATTCCGCTATAAACATAGTCACAAAAATCGAAGATAGAAAAAACTAATGATACAACAAGAGACACTTTCGTTTTCAAAGGAAGAAGCTTCTTATATTGATAAAGATACCGTAGAATTCCATTTGCCTCATGACAACACTTCGTGACATGTGTAGACCACTTCATATCAGATTGGAACCAAATTCCTAAATTTCTAGCATTAGCTACTGATTTCAATTCAGTGTTTCCCATTTTCACTTTAAGAGGGCATTCTTTATACACTCTGATTCCTCTATCACTACCGAGTGGAAGAACAACTGACTTATTGGGATTGAGAATAAGGCCGTTTTTCTGAGACCAAAGTTGAATTGAGTTTAGGTCAGAATTTAGATTTTCAATGCAAGAGTGTAAAAGTATAGGATCAGGGCATGAAATGAAGAGTTGAATATCATCAGCGTATTGATTGATTTTACAGTGAGTTGTAGCTGAAGGGATATCATGAACATAAATGTTGAAGAGGAGGGGGCCAAGTATAGAACCTTGTGGAACGCCATTTGGAATGGGAAGAAATGTAGATAATCTTTTTTCTCCGTTTATTTGAAGTTGTACTTGCTGTGTCCTGGAGTCTAGGTAGCTTATGAAGTAGTCCCGGGTAGATGAAGAAAAACCGAGTATTCGAAGTTTACTTATTAGTAGTTGGTGATGAATGGAATCGAAGGCCTTAGAATAGTCGAGTAAAGCAAGAAAGGCTGTTCCTCTATTTGTCATGCTGTTGAGTATGCTATCAGACATGTCTAGTAACGATGTTCCACAACTGTACCCGGGTCTGAAACCAGATTGTTCCGGAGGAAAGAGCTGATTCTTATTTATGTAGGCCATAGTTTGTTGATGTATTATTTTCTCCATGATTTTCGACATCGTAGGGAGTATGCTGATGGGTCTTAAATCGGAGAGATTCGTTGGCTGATTTATTTTAGGCAGAGGGTGGATAGTAGCTGACTTCCAAAGTGAAGGAAATGTTGATGAGGCTATAGAGAAGTTGATGATATCAGTAATGGCTGGAAGGCAATAAGGAAGTACTAGATGCAAGATCTCTAGATTGATACCATCCGTGCCCGTAGCTCTTGAACTAAGAGATTTCACAACATTGTAAACAGTTTTTTGATCCACCGTCTCTAGATAAAAATGTTCTTCGCATTGGATCTTGTCAAGTTCTTTCATTTGTGCCTGTACACTTGACAGCAGTGTGGGATTGCTTCCAATTTTCACAAAATAATCGTTTATTGCATTTGGGTTGTCAAAGTTCATTGGTAAAGAGTTATTTTCCATTTTAGACGAGACATGACTCTGTTTGAGGAATTTCCACATGTCTGAGCTACAAAGATTTTGCAGTTTATCGAAATGAGCCTGCTTGGCCTTACGAGATACATTTGTTGACCAGTTTCTTAGTTTTTTGTATTCAGCCCAATTTTCTACTGAATTCAAAATTACAGCTTTTCTGTGAGCTGAGTTTTTCAATTTTATACTTGAGGACACAGCCGGTGTTAGCCATGGAGCAGGTTTATGTGAGAAACGCTTTTTTATCAGCGGTGCATGAGCATCCATCAAGTTCAAGATCATAGAACTCAGAGTCACCACTTTGTCGTTTATATCAGAATGTTGCTCAACATTGTATCTCCAGAAAATCTGACTGGCATCATATGTGAAGAGGGGCATATCAATTTTCCGTATGTTTCTATATTCATGAAATGTTGCTCTGATTTTTTGTACGTCAATATTATAGGTATTATGCACAACATTGTGATCACTTGATCCTGGTGGTGGTAGCTGATCAGTTAGTATAACATTGGTTGGATTGTTGACAATAATCAGGTCAATCAGGGTTGCCGTTGTGTTGGTTATTCGGGTCGCTGTCTTCACTATTTGCGTGAAGTTTGAAGCAGTGAGATAGTTGATGAGAGTTTTTGTGTTCGATTCTTCTGTTCTGAAGAAGTCTATGTTCCAGTCGCCCATATTGATCACATGTGCATAACTATGGTTGAGATGATCCATTATATTTACATATTCTTCTATGGTATTAGGATTTGAGTCTGGAGGTCGATAGAGAGTTGTAAAAGCTAGTTTGGATTTAGACTCCTTGAAGTAAAATTCTAGAATTATATGTTCCACTGAACCGCTTGTTGGTAGAGTTGTAATTTCTTTAAAACATAGATTACTATTGACGTAAACTGCTACACCTCCTCCTTTCTTCGGCTCAGGCCGATCATTCCTAATTAAAGTGTAGCCAGAGATTTGTAAGAATGCTGGGTCACCACTTTTCAACCAAGTTTCCGATAGTCCAAAAATGTCAAAGGATTGATTTTTAATAATAAGCTTGATTTCATCAATATTTTTGGAGAGTGATCTAATGTTGCTATGAGCTATTTTTAAACTATGTATGCGAGACTTTATTTCAGAAAATATGTTTGAAGGCATACTTTGCAGATTCCGTAATTCAGTTGGTTGCTATCTGCTGCATGGATTGTGTTCATAGTTTGTTTTCTCAATTATTCTTTTTGCTCTCTGCTTGTAACTCGGGCATTCATAGCTCATGGCTGTATGATATACATTCAATCCTAGGTTTAGACTCACATTCGCTTTGATACAGTTGATACAGTTCTCGTAATCAGCTCGACAGGTTTGAAGATCATGATTTCCGGCACAAATGGGACACACTATTTCACCAGGACATACAGAAGCTGTATGTCCAAAGGATGAGCACTTGAAACACCTTAATACATGTATATTATCAACCACATGACACCTTCTCCAACCAACAAAAAGTTTTCTCTCCTTCATGATGTGATCTCGAGTTTCTGGGTCTATCTCCAGTACAATGTTCATTAAACAGTGGTCATTTTTTGTAAAACGACGTGAGTTCATTATTTTCATGACAAATGTATCTCGAGTGTTAATTATCTGATTTTGTTTGATAATTTTATCCACTAGAACTTGATCTGGTTCTTCACACTCCAATGATAGCAGTTTTACCTGTGGATTCCTTCTCGGTGGAATTTCGATACTGTAGTTGTTGCTCAGAGATTTTTCAGCCTTTTCCTTGAGAATGTCCAGTGTTTCTTTGTTGTTGCAGCCAATAACCATTACCCCTTCTTGCACCTTCCTCACCATGGTAATTCCTCCAGAAAGAAATGACGTCGGGTCAATCTTCGATTTAACTTCATCAGTAGTAGCATCACTTGACTGTGTTTTTTCTTTTGGTTTGATTAAAATAACACTGGTAGCTCGAACTTTATCTGCAAAACTAATTTTGCCCTGGGGAATTTTTATCTGTGGAATAGCTTCAGCAGGTCTATAATTCTCAAGGATAGTTTTATTCAGTTGTTCTAGTTTGTTATGAAGTGGAGTGATGCTAGCCTCAGTAGACCATGTGCAACTTTTGCAAATCCATTTAATGCGGTTATTTTCTGATATCACTCTTAATTCTACCTCTGTCAACTCCGTACAGCTAGAGTGAAAGTAGGAACCACAATTATAGGCACATTTAACCGATTTATCCTTTTCATTGATCACTTTCAAGCAGTCTGTACAAGAGAACTTACGTCTTGCTTCCGTCGTCTTGAAAATCTTCTTTGACTCTGCATTCATCTTATCACTATTTTCACAGTCACCGGAGAAATCTGATTTAACAGATGAAAATATTTGAGCATGTATTTTCCGCATATGTACGTTCAAACCATGATGTGTTTTGAATGTCTTATCGCACAGGACGCACGTGGAAGGTCCTTGTGACTGTTTCCTCTCTAGTGATGTTGAGGATGTACCCGGTATTTGCGATGATACACAGTAAACATCCAGATGATGTTGCTCAATGTGCTTTTCCAAATTCAACAAATCTTTCTTTCCACAATGTGGGCATTGCAGAGAACATGTATTCATCACTTTTCTCGACTTGAATGTCTTAATTCGACTCCACGTATGAAATTACCTCAATAAACCTTGATCAATTGTGAATCAATGGGATCGTGACTTATAGGAAAAGCGGTTAGATGGCTGTGGAGAATTTCCGTTAGCAAAGTTCCAAGCCAAATTGTTAAATAACCAAACTTCCAAGAATTTAAGAAATAATGAAAGGACTTGTCTATCACTCACAATGTACAGAAATCAGTGTCTATTATCACAGAATGCTTGAAAATCACATGCGAACAAACTGGTATCACACTTAACACTTCTTTACACTCACTTCAGGTATAATTATATATTTAAACCGAAGAACACAAATGTTATTTCTGATTAGACAAAAATCACGGCCTTCTATGATCTCATCACATCTATCCTTCATCACATCTATCCACGGAAAAAGATTTGTATGTTCGAAATAAATAATTGAAAGACCTTTGAAATTGTAGAAGTTTTTTTCTACTTCGCATATTTAGCATTTTGGAGTTGTTTTCCTAATTTAAAATCGCGGCCTGAAAAATTCCATGGCTTCACAAATATATCGGTGATATTTCTGGTTTTTATGTTGGTAGATGACATTTTTCTTCCGTGGATGTAAGTATATATTGATATCTAGTACTTGTATTTGTATTCCTGTTACGAACGATCTACAAGATTATTGTTCAGTTTGGCTCAAACCCAAGATTCATTTTTTCAAACGGATAAATCTCGAAATCACGTATTTCCTATAAGTCGATGTGTCTTTGGTTTGAAAGCTTTTCACTTCCTTCCTAATTTCACTTATCACTTTTCTATTTCTTAGCTTTTCTCAAGTTATTACTTTCTGTTCCTTGTTATTTCCTTCGTTCGGCATCGTGCAGTGTTTATATATCATTTTGTAATGCGCTGATGTCTCATTATTGTGGAAACAAGGGTAAATCATACAGGCCTATTGAGTAATCATATTTGAGGGTTGGATATCTTTTTGCATTTTCGTTAGGGATTGTGGATTTCCATAATATATAGATTTCAAGTGAACTTCATACAACTATCTCGTTCAACTTACAACGCATATTATTGTTATCCAAGATTGCAAGGTATTTTACCAAACTTCGTGATATTCATCAAAATATTATATTATAAGGATGATTATATATATTTCTTTATTCAGCAAAATAACAAGTATATATAGTTCACAAAAACCTCCACAAAGCCTGTAATACAGGCTTAACTGTGGAAATAAATGATAAGTGTTTTGCACCTAGAATAACCGAGTTGATATCAAATCTGAATAGACTAGCTCACTACTATTTCGTAAATCAACTAAATACATCTAGAAAAGGGTCATTTAATGTTTCAAGCAGATAACATTTCATTTCTTTTTTTATTTGATTCAGAGAGCTCAAGTTCCTTAAGTGACCAGGTATTCTATTGAAAATTGCTGGGATAGAGTACTGTAAATTCCTCTTAATGTTCGTAGTTATAATTTTTAATCTTCTCAAGTATTTTCAGCAATTATTTTACATGGGGGTTCGTATAAGCGGATAATGAAACGATAAAGTGATGACAGTTGAAATGACGTATACAGAAACCAATGTCTACATCGGGAGCCGGACTTGAGTCAGTGTGACGTGAGATTTCACAACAATGACTCATTTTTAAAAGCCAAAACAAACAGTCCAGACATATTTCAAGAATGTCGAATTGACTTTCTTCGTGGATACGAGTATACTCATATATAGTGGTGTAAGTTTATCACCAGACATAAATCATGAGACAAGTGCACATTATTCTCGATTAAACCGTGGACCACCTAGTGGGGTAAAACGGGGTAAAAACGGGGTAAAATGTGGCCCCTGGCCGGTCGAAGAACAAAAGTGTGTGGTGTCACTATAAATGTCCACATACTGCACACAAATCACAGAGAAATAAAACACGACACATAGTGTGTGTGTGTGTGTGTGTGTGTTATTGACGATAAATGTAACAAGCTTATTGAAGTGACTCCAACGTTTAGAGTCTAAAATCTGAACATGAGAAACTACACGAAATTTTCATAATGACATTGTTAGGGACATTTTCATCTTTTTCAGTATACAGTTTGAGAATGTAGTAAGTCCACTGAAAAATACTGTTGTGTTCATTGGTTTTGATACTGTGAAATGTTCTACAGATAACCAAACTATATTCGTGGGAAAAAATCATTCATTAATAAAAATTTTGAGAGCCAAAAAACACGCTTTTTCAACCGTTCAAATGATGAGAGGCTTTGCAACATTTCATATCATTGCACCTCATAATATGTAGAAGATCTTGCATTTTTAAAATTACCTTTTTTCAATCCAGAATTAAGTCTGCTGTAACCAGTTTTTAAAGAGCAGAATCACTACTTTTCCAGTGATGCGATTATTTTACTTGACTCGACTATAATCGTTCTATATCAACTATTCTTAAAAGTATACTCCGAAGTTATCGGAAAGTGTGAAAACCGTGAAGTAAATTATTATAAACGCGTTTCTAGAGTTTATTTTGGGTAATGCACGAGCCTCTCTTCAAGAATACATTACATAGTTGACATTATCAACGCGTACTGCGGGCTACATGCACGCAATAACATGACCAGTAACTTAGGAACACAGCTGTTTGTATTTCGAAAGAAAACGATTATAGAAATGTTCCCTCTTTTCAACACAAAAACATAAACCATGAGTAAAATAATAAATAATTGATGATTGGAAACAAGTTTTCTTCTCAACATTATATTTATCTGTCGATAGTTTTTTCTATTCAAACTAGAATAACTTTTGTTTATAATAACCTTCCTCCCCTTGGGCCCCTCTACTAAATGGACCCACCCCTAGCCGCCTTTCCTCAGCCTAGCGATGAGAAACTGGTATTATGCGAGTGTTGTAAATAATTAGAGACGGTAATCCAAAATCCGGACTAGATTGCCAGATTTAGTCTGAAGGTGAAAAATACAGTGACAATGGCAATGACCTTGAATTTGGACTGGCTAGTATTTTCGTGTTCCACAATAATGTTGACGTGTGTTGTGAATAGAAAGTTTGGTCACCGTTCTCGTCACACTTTCGGCTTTTGTGTTACATATTATCGTTAGTGTAGTGTTTCATTGTTAACGTGCCTCTGGGCATGTGATTGAACGGCGTACTCTACAACTTGTTTGTTTACCTTCGTGAACCTGTTACCCCCCTGCCCCCTGGCTAAGTGATATAGTAGTTTCAGAGGAAGAATAACTAGTTTTCTGATGAAATTTAGAGTTTGGAGTGGGAAGAACCACGTGTTGAAGTTTTGAATTTGTTACGATTAACGACAGATCGCAAGATTTATCAAGTGAATTATTGTATTATCATACTTGTGTTTACGAAATGATAAGGTCATCTACTGACATGACAAATGAAGAATAAACATCAACGATATTTTGATATCATATTGTATTCACAGTACATTTTGTGCACAGTTTTTGTATTCGTAATTATCAATATTTTCATTTAGTGCGTTTTAATTTACCCACCTTACGTGTATTGTGTTGCATGTAACTTACGTGATGGCGTTGCTTTGATGATATCGTAATCGGATACGGGAATGCGTAGACCTACATGCTACTCGTATGGAGCATTTTCCGTGTTTTTTTTGTTACGCACCGTACAGGTCATACTGTTTACCTGATCAACACGAAACTCTTTCTGGAAACGCGGTCTCATCTGACTTGACAATTCAGAATAGTTTTGAGGCCAGATAGATTGGACCACTTTTGAGATGAGCAATCTAAAAATTAAAATTAAAACTGATAATATTAGACAAGGCGAAAGAAAAAAGTTTGTGAACAATCTCAAACAAGAAAATCAAATCTCCACTGAATATGGATACAAATATAATATTATTCTGAATTGTCATTGATATTGAAAGAGCCAATTTGGAGAGAATAATCATCCAATAAATACATTTTCATCATAAAACTAGAAACATTTATTACTAGGAAAACGCTATATATGCGTTGTTAGACGAGCGGAAAGTAATAGTATGTCGACTTCTTTGCCAAATTTCTGCCGAAATTCGCCAATTGGGTGACATTTAGGTTATACATTTTTTTTTTTTTTAATAACATCGAAACTTGATACAAAATCATTGTTCCCCAATTAAGGCTATGGATGAAAGATAGGATCGTTTAGACGGGGCACCACAAGGGCGATCTTCCCACCCCATTTTGATTATTTAAAACTAATGAACTTCAACACCAGGACTGCGCTGTCTGTGACCATAATTTTTCGCCATAAATAAATATTAAAGTAAATAGAACATAGAACAAGTAAATATAGAACAACTTTATGATAAAATATCATCACCATTGACAACTTACGTGGATACTAGAGTAACCAATAATAGTGAATAGTTTTACTTTTTATAAATGAGTAAAAACGGCGTCGAGTGGTATCAATTTAGCACATTTCATGTTTTTTCTTCAAAATGGCTGACCCGATCAAGCTGAGAATTTCCAGGAATGTGTATCAAGATGTAATTCACCTTCACACAGAATTTCATTTTTCGAAAATAAAAATATTCTTATTTTTTTCCGTCGTGTTATTCTAATGGGTATTTTCGAAATTTCTAAAATTCATAAAAATAAAAATTATCACCTGATAATGCCACAAAAGTATACAGATCTAAGTTAGATGAGAAACCATAAAGAAAAAAAGTTTGAAGTTGATAGCTGTAGCCGTTGGACCTGTGGAGAACCGACAAAAAAACATAAAAAAAGCACATAAAAAAAACAATATAAAAATGAACACCAATTTTTTTCAGTATGCCAAATTGAATCCTCGCTAAAGCTCGTCTAATTATTCATTCAATCAACGACTAGTGATTGACCCGCACACAAACGTCACAAAACAAAACATCCAATCAAATGGGCTGTTTTTTATGTGGGAAAATTGACATAGCCCATCAGAGTATCTCTAAATTCCCACATGGGGTATAGACTAGGAAAACGCGGGATGCGCGTTGTTAGACGAGCTTAGGGGTATAGAAATCTAGAAAGAAAAATAATTTGTCAACCCAATCTACATCTACAGACCTTGGATCACTCCAAACGTTCAAAAACCTTACGAGAATCAGTTATGTCACGGCCTTCTTCTTCATTCATTTCAATCGTTTTGAATTAATTGGTGACACTTGTTGCTATAGATTTAATTGGTTCCCGTAATAGCCTAAATTGATGGGAGAATGCTTTATACATGCGTTTTCTTCGTTATTTCTCATCCGATTGATGCGAAAAATCTCTCAAAATGTGCTTAATAGTTTCCTTTATATTCGGCGAAAATTTGAGAGGTCTTTAAAAATTTTGATTTTTCAATTATTTTCCTCCGGGTTATTCTAATGGGGATTTTTGAAATTTCTAAAATTCATAAAAAAAAAAGTTACCACCCGATAATGCCACAAAACTATACAGATCTAAGTAAGATGAGGAACCATGACGAAAAAAAGTTTGAAGTTGATAGCTGTAGCCGTTTGACCTGTGGAGAACCGACAAAAAAACATAAAAACAAAAAAAAAACAAAAAAAAAAAAAAACATAAAAACGAACACCAATTTTTTTCAGTATGTCAAATTGAATCCTCGCTAAAGCTCGTCTAATCAAGGTGGCTTGCCGATAAGCCACGCCTATCACTAGTGGTCAATTCACAGCTTTGTGGATTCAAGAGTTTTCACCAAGGTGTATAGAGTTTTCTGTCGAGTTTTTGAATATAGACTCATCTTACAACGCATGCGCTGCGTATGCCTATTGTTCTCACAATTGCAGAGCTTGTGGGTTCTGGAATTTTGTCATGTTCAAGTGAGTTTTATCGTTACATCTCTCGTTTGTGGATACTAGGAAAACGCGGGATGCGCGTTGTTAGACGAGCTTAGGGGTATAGAAATCTAGAATGAAAAATAATTTGTCAACCCAATCTACATCTACAGACCTTGGATCACTCCAAACGTTCAAAAACCTCACGAGAATCAGTTATGTCACGGCCTTCTTCTTCATTCATTTCAATCGTTTTGAATTAATTGGTGACACTTGTTGCTATAGATTTAATTGGTTCCCGTAATAGCCTAAATTGATGAGAAAATGCTTTATAAATGCGTTTTCTTCGTTATTTCTCATCCGATTGATGCGAAAAATCTCTCAAAATGTGCTTAATAGTTTCCTTTATATTCGGCGAAAATTTGAGAGGTCTTGAAAAATTTTGATTTTTCAAGTATTTTCCTCCGGGTTATTCTAATGGGGATTTTTGAAATTTCCAAAATTCATAAAAAAAAAAGTTACCACCCGATAATGCCACAAAACTATACAGATCTAAGTTAGATGAGGAACCATGACGAAAAAAAGTTTGAAGTTAATAGCTGTAGCCGTTTGACCTGTGGAGAACCGACAAAAAAACATAAAAACAAAAAAAAAAACAAAAAAAAAACAAAAAAACATAAAAACGAACACCAATTTTTTTCAGTATGTCAAATTGAATCCTCGCTAAAGCTCGTCTAAAAAGTTCATAAAGATTATCTACAGTTTAATTTGTGACGTGAAGTGTCACACGTGCGCCGCGAAGCAAGAATTAATTAATCACAGCCGTTTTACCCGACTGAACAGGTAAACAACATTATATTGCTACGTAATTGTTTCTTTTCGTCAGTGAATATTGGGGTTATACGGCGCGTCAACGACCAGGTTGTTATTAATTTATATTTATAATGGGTTTCAACGACGCAATGTATTGATAGATACGACCTATTGACGTCGGATGAATGATTAATGAGGAGATGGAATGATAAGACGAAGGTTTCTTATGTAACGGAAATGATAGGAGGAAGGGAGCGCTCGTGGCCTGTATTGACGGAACCATGCCATTAATGATTACTGTTCGCTGAGCGACCTCACTAACAGCCAGGTTATACGGGGTTACGAATGAGTAGGTGATTATGAAACTATGAAGTGATGATAAGTGAAAGGACGTTTACAAAAACCCATGCCTTATGCGGGACTCGAAGTCACAACCAAAACGTGACTTCAGTTTCCGAAGCTGTGCCTCAGCTGACCAAGCTACTGAGGGTGGTGAAACCATCCCAGCTTAGCCTAGACTACAGAAGGTAACCACGAAAATCCGTGTAAAGATGGACTGTGGCGGGGATCAAACCAGTTCCGATATGCCCTTCACCTCCCGGATCATATGAAGCGAGCGCATTAGCAACGCAACTGAGCTACATGTGCCAGTACATTACCGAGTTGTTTTGTGCCCGATTAATATTATACCAATTCAATATCATGGGGAGTATAAATACAACTGCACATAGTACATGAGAAAGACATGAACAGAAAATTATGAAATATTCAGAGGAAAAGATTGATAGAGTTAGAGAGAGAGAGAGAGAGAGAGAGAGAGAGAGAGAGAGAGAGAGAGAGAGAGAGAGAGAGAGAGATAGATAGTAAAAAATAAAGGTGGTTGTGAAGGTAAAGAAAGAAAGAAAGTTGTTCTGATGGTAATTCTCATCAATCATCATTGACCAATCCAGCAAGACCACATTATACGTTGTAAGTTCCGGGTAGCGGTTTCTTTCAATGTGGCTTAATTAATAAAATCGGAATTATATGCGGTACATAGCAACATCAGAATTTCTTTTAGGTTATGGTGAATTTTGGTTTGAGGTAATTAATCGTATAATGATACACTCATACAAAATAAAGTCAGAATGAACCGGAACAATTTTCCTCCTCGAGTTTGTTTGAATTTGTTGAACTCATTGTTGAATTCAACCATTTTCACATAACCAAACAGCAATTTGTTCATTTAAAGAAACCGGCGTCCTAGCTAATATTGTTCAACATATAGGATTGTCAGATCAGGTTAGGTCATATCATTCAGACTGGGCTTGGTGTTGCAATAACAAACAACAAAGTTTGTTAGGGGTGGTATAGTCCTATGGTCCGATGAATCGAGGGCGCTGGTTTCTTCGCTTTGCGTTTTTAGTTGTCAATTAACAAAATAACAATAGTCATTCTGGTTCATTTTAACTGATGAACGAGGGGTTAACAACTCCTGAAATCTATTGTAAGCCTACATTTGTCATGAATTTTTCATGAAATCCCTCGAAATCTTCCTGAAATCCCTTGAAATCTTCTTGAAATCTGAAATCAGATGTACACCAAATTTGCTTGTTGTTCATCCCTCACTGATGATTGTGTCAGTTTATTTTGACTCTATCATGTACTAGCAGTTAGTTTTTTGTTTCTTCATCGACTTTCTGTTATTCATTTTCGTTCCCCTAATCACAAAAAAATTTGTGACCAGATGTTTTAAAAAAAAAATGGTACGACATTGTTTTTTTTATTGTATCATCATAGAAATTCCATACTTAATAATTGTTTCAAAACTTAATAATGCTTATGGATTTCTGTTGCGTTTTTTATTCCACTCAATTCCATTTCCTCTTCCACCCACACGACCACACATTATGTTCTATACAATGTAAAGAATATGCACACTCCTATCTCGAGATCCGATTAAGCTCAGTGAATCGTGATATATTTTTAATGACAAATAATATTATAAATTTCATTCAATATTCTTTTGAAGATTATTTCTACGTGGAGCAGGAAACTGACTACACAATCAATGTTTTTCTTTCATCTTCGTAACAACTATTTTGATATACAATATTTATCAAATTGAGAAAAACGAATTGATGTTCCAGAGTTTATGTGATTAGTGAGTCATGATGGAATTGTATTTTAATTGGCACATAGCTTTATTGTGAAAAGTTTTGTGCCATGGGGTGGTGATGAGGAGTGGGGGGCGGGGAGGAAAATGATAGCAGAATTCGAATCTTTCTGATGGAATAAGTTTTCTTTGTTGTATCTTCGTTGATTGACTAAGGCCCGGTATTACCAACGTGAGAGTAGCTCCAAGTAGCAGATAAAATTTGTTATCACCATGGTTACTTGTGATATTTGTTTTCACCAACTCTCAGATAACTGCTAACTGGACTTGGTAATACCGGGCCTGAATACATACACCAAAAATGTTGACCAAACCGCTATTGCTAGTTTGTACTACGTATATCGGATTGCATGTGTGTGGTGTATGATTTTTTCGAAGGCATAACCTCTGAAGAATCACCAGATCTCAAAATCACCAAAAATCACCAGATTTTTATTCCAATCTTAAATTACCTTCATCTTCAAAATTGTATTTTTATGCTCCTATTATCCTTTCTAAATTTTAATTTGTTTGTTATTCTGTGTCGATAGGCAACCCGATGTACATGGGCAGAGATCAATGAGGATTTATATACTTTCAATATAAATACAAATTATAATTATAATTTTAAAATATAATACAAATTCATCCAACACAACAAGCAGCTCAATGAAACAATTTGAAACACTGAACACCTGATACACAAATTTAACTTAATTTGCGTTTCGCTTTCGCAAGACGGTGGAATTGAGGAGAGCTCAACAATCAGAATTCGCGTAACTTTCGTCACTGATTTGGTCGTTTTATCATCAAGGTGGCTTGAAAAACCGCTTAGCGAATTCGCAATCCGAATGATGCAGGTATGCAAGCCCAGCATAACTTGAATTGATATGTTTTATTGCTGAATCGTATTTAAAAAGATACTTCCCCGTATAATTTGAAGCAATTTTCATTGCAATATGTTCAAAAGTAAAGTCTTTACGGTCGTTTGTGCTACTCTGTGGATGATTCCCCTTCCCTTCCTCCTCTTAATAGACTCATGTGATGAATTGTCTCCGTTTATATATTGAAGGTTTGAAAATAGTTTGCGAAAAAATTCATCTAGCATAGGTCCAATTTATCGCCATAGCAATAAACTGACAATACATCTACAATCATGAAACACTTTTCAGCATTGTATCTTATGCTACTTTGTTTAACGATAGCTTCCTACAATTCATTTCTAAGGAGAACTGATGAGACTATTCATCCATCTCAGAATGAGAAAGAGTACTTCTGAGAGAATAACTATATTTATGATGACACTGATGAGCATGTCATCACATAATTGGGATTTTCATGGATTTTGGCGTTCTATTGATACAGATTCATTGAAAATTCCACAAAAGTTTGTAAAAATGTATCGGCAATAATGAATTGAAATATAACTTATATGAAAGAAATATAACTATGATTTTCACCTTTGAAGAGTTTCAAAAGCTTACAATTATTTGTTCTGGATTCCCGTATGGCACAAACGTTTCCAATGTTTTTGCCGGTACACTGAAAAATGGGACAAAATGTTTCGAATCAATTTCTCATCTATCTAATATCAATTCACTTCAATGGTTCTGCATTGGTCAATTCAAAACAGTCATTTGTCAGAGTTATTTTTTCAGAGTTCACTAGTTTTTTGTGTGTGTTCAGATTGATGAATAGTCTTGACTAAAATCTATTGGTGTCGGTGAATGTTAATTGAGACCTCACAAAGATGAGTCGAAAGGCTATTTTATGAAGTGTTTTGGACAGTGGAACGGTACGGTCGCTGTTATCTCATCCCAGTATTAATCGTCAACAACTGAGGCGTATCACTATGGCGGGACTCGAACCACGGTTTCCTAAATAGACATCAATGCGTTACAGTTATGTCATAATTCATTTTGGTGCATTTTCTCTCCATCTATTCAGATGTTTCCATATTTCACTTTCAACGAAACTTCGTTTATTCATGCTTTTCATTCTCTTCTCAAACAGCACGTACCATGACTTACATTACATTCTCGATAGTTCTTACCTGAAGTCGATGAAATTCCAGGTGCTTCTGATGTCTTTGTCAGTTGTGTTTCTCGAACGACATCGATATTAGCATCGATATGAATATCGAATACCTATCTCGATATATCGCAGCAAGAACTCTCCCATGGGTTCTGTTCAGCGTAACAGATGATCTACAATAACAGTAATAATAGTAGAGAGTGGGAAATGGCATTTCAATATGCGTGGATTCGAGTGACACACAACCAAATGACCCAGCTGTTCTTGAGGCGTTGAATTGAAGCGAAATAGAATTAGTTCCAATCGTGAACTATCAGGTATTTATAGTGAGCACAATTCTCTTTACAATTGATATCTTTACATATCATTAGTAACACACTTGAGTTGATTCATGCTGCAACTTTCCTTTACTCTTTCATGTTTTTTTGTGTGTGGGTAATATGAAGTTATTAAATTTTGTTATCCCCACAGTCAAGTCTTGATAAGATTTTGTGCGTAGAGGATCTAATTTTTGGCCATCGGTAATTTTTTCACTTCTTAATAATTGTTTTTTTAATGAAAAAGAATGAAACATGGAATAACACTTCTTTCAAGAGGTTTTGAGCATCAAAACCACGAAGTAATATATATAAAGGTCTTTGATCAAAACTATCAGATACGGTAATTCAATTTTGTCCATATTTGTATAACGCTTATTCTGGGGATTCACGGCTACTAATATCAAGCTTCGACACTGACCTGTTTCTAGTTTTGGAACAATAACTTCTCATCGTAATTAAATAAGGCACGATCCTGTTAATGTTTGAGATCTGACTCTCATTCTGATTATTAGAATAATAGAAACTACATTCAGATACAACAAATGTATTGAATATTATTCCCCTTGTCAACGAATCGACCAAGTTATTTAGCAGCTAACAATGCATTATTGTCCGATTACTCTAACGACCTTGGTCACTGCCCTCTATAATCATCCATCAAACTCTGGTCGTGTTTTCGACATACATGGAAATCCAATCAGTGTATAATAACTGGCATACCATAATGCGCTATGATTTATATTATGTCCTATACTTGTAGTTTAACAATGTGTTCTTTTGAATCAGTTGAACCGGCTTTCCATGATTCAATTGAATCGAGCAGGGCTGTACAATTAACAAGTATTATTTATTGGGTTGTAAAATTATTATTGGGTTTTTGTTAGTTGGTTTTCGAGTGCTGTGGTCATGTTGTGTGAATTGAGCTTATTATATACTCTTGATAATAAATGAACTTTTCTATATAAAATCGTATTACATGCAATTCGTGCGTAAGAATCGTACTTCTCATGAATTTACTTTTTATTTTTACACAATCAATTCAACTTGTAGCTTACATTTTTGTTGTTGTGGAGGTGCCGAGTTCATCATCGGAGATTAAATGTTTCACTTGTAGTAACTACCTAGACATCATTCATGAGTTAGTAGAAAATCAATTATGAAACTAAACTTTCGAATATAATAATTCTTAAGAAAAACTGTGATACATAATTAAAATGTATTTGAGAGAAATATCAGCTTGCATGATGTATAGCAATTGATAGAATATCTACCTACCATTCGGATTGAGATGAAAGTTTGTCACAAAGCTTATATGATAGATGTGAATCATAGATAATATGTGATATAATACACCAAAAAAACGCCATATATTTTCTTGTCAGTGGGAAAAGGTGGTAATAAATACACTGATAACGATAACGATTGAATAACGATTGTATTTCAATTTCTCAAAATGGATCAAAAGAATTGAACAAAATGTTGTCAACATGAGTTAATTTTTGACTAACTTGTCAGACTTTATTCAGGATGGGGATCACTAGGCCTATATACTATGAATAATACATCGGGAGATGGAAATGTGACTTCATGTTAACTTACAAGAAAGAAGAACTGATTACTCCAATCACCACTCATTACGATTTTTGACCCCAGCTCTTTTTACTTCTGATGTAAGATAAAGTAACATTTCCACCTCCTGATGCAATCTATATAGTATATTAAGCTCAATTCTGAGAAAAGTCCGTAGTGCAAGTTGGTAAAAAATTACCGCATGTTGGCTAAGTGTTTTCAGTTATTTTGATCCATTTTGAGAAATTGTATCACATTTTTTACTCTCCATGTATTTCTTACAACCTTTTTCCACTGACGAGAAAAAATAGCTATCTGAATTTTTGTATTATATTACATTATTATCATCTATGAATAATATCTATCATCTAAGCTTTGTGACAAACTTTGATCTCGATCAGGATGTTAGGTAGATATTCTATCACAGGACGGAAGAATGTTGTAACTCTTCAACTGATATAAATTGAACACAATGAGTATCCAAGTATCTATGTGAATATTTATTCACTATTCAAAGGTAATAATAAAAAAAAAAAAAAAATAATACATGAATAGATTGTTATGTGCAAGCTGATGTTTCTTTCAAATAGATTTGATAATTCATCACAATTTGTCTTAAGAATCATTAGATTCGATAGTCTTGTTCCATAATTGATTTTATTAAACTCTTGAAAAATGTCTCTAGTTACTACAAGTAAAGCATTTGATCTTCGATGATAAACCCGGCACCTCCACTACAAAAAAAAATGTAGGCTACATTTTGAGTTGATTGTGTGAAAATAGAAAGTACATATATGAGAAGTACGATTTTTCTGTATGAATTAATCGTGATACACGATATCAAATAGGAAGAAATAGGATTTTTTCTCAAAATATTTGCATGAAATTCGAATTTGAATTTGAATTTGAATTCGAATTTCGATTGAATTCGAATTTGCAATTCGATTGAGAAACGCTTCATTTTGATGATTTATCTGATGTTTATCATGTCAAGACGTACAAGAATGAGACTCAATCCAATCGAATACCAACACTTGAGGAAGAACAATGCTGGGTCAACGAATCAAATATGAAATGAAATCATGAAATGTTTCCTCTTGTACGATGCGATTAGTAATAAATCTTCGTGGCACTTCGGGCGTGGTCGGGTTATGACGTCATCTGGCTGGCTACTGTCCAGAGCTAGTTAAATTAATCATCTTTGCGATGGAAACACCGGCAATCGGGTTACGCATTTTCGACACCCGTTGGCTATATGAAAGGTAACATAACATAAAACTCGAGTGATTCGAAATCGATCGCAGCAAGAAGGACAATCTGACTGTATAAACATGAATGGAAAATATTTCCACTATCGATTATTAAAAAAATTATCAGCTGTCTCAATACCAGTGACCAAAGTTTTCATATACATTTTTTAAAATAAACAAGTAGTCACGGCAGCCCTTGGTAGCTCAGTCAACTGAGGCACTACTTCAGAAACTGAAGTCACCGTTGGGCGTGGGTTCGAGTCCCTCAAGAGTCATGAGTTTTTGTAAACGTTCTCTCACTTATCGTCACTGTATAATTGTTTCATAATCACCTGCTCATTCGTACCCCCGTATAACGTGGCCGTTAGTGAGGTCGTTACGCAATCAATAATCATGATCAAAAGTAGCTTTAGGGGTGAATTTGAATTCTGGCCAAGAGCACACTGAAGGCTCACGTTGTACCAATACGCCACGGATTACTACGGATGGTACTGTTTTGCCAAGAACGTATATGGATGACATCAATTACTGCATCACTTGAAGTCTATCTTCGACCTAGAAACAAGTATTTCTCATTTTGTGAAGAAAATGTACATGTAATTAACGTTCCATCTATTTTTCTTCTATTTCTACTCCAGTCTTATTGAATGTTTGTATACATTTCTGTTCTCTGAGACTATAATAGTATTGTTGGTTTGGAGAAGCATCGAATGTCACCAAAACGACCAAGCGGGATTGCGTGTGCACACTATAGGATGTCGAAAACAAATATTCCCAAATTCATGTTCGTTGTTCATGTAACATTCAAATCTAAATTTTCCAGTATTACGAACCCATAATGATGAATTAATATATTCGCACCTCCACTTTTCTGAATATAACTATTCCCTACTGAACAACACGACTGTATCTCCATGTAGCTATTATTTCAGGGATGGTTAGATTTCTATTTTTCCATGACGTCACAGAGGGTGGCCGGTCAGGATCACGTGATGCAGATCGCATTTAGAAAACCAAGATCACATTACCGATTGACTTTGCATTTTTGTTCATACTCAATGCATACATTATGTGAAGTGTGGATTCAACAAACTGGGATAATTCCTTCAGGTTGTTTTGACTACGTCATAGTGACGTAATGTTTTGAACTTCTTCATTCACGGCAATCTGTTGACAGCCGCGATTAAATGTGACTGCTTCCTTACTCAAAACATACTTCTACACTTATACGTCCACTCTGACCATTTGCTACTCGTTTCAGATGACTTGTTGATATCCATTTTTATTTATCATTTGTCTCTTGGGATGGTAGCACAAATCCATTTTGAATTCATTATACATACGTAGAAAGGAATGGGTCGTGACCTGGAATAATGAGGAATCCTCCCAGTATTTACTCAACCCAGAGATATCTTGTTGGGATTCATAATAATAGGAAAACTGTATGGGAGTGAGAACTTTTTACATTCATTTTGTTTCTGATCAGTTGCCTTTTTTACTGCCATCCTGAAATGTGAACAACGTGTATACTGGCACGGTTATTATGCTTTATAAGTTGTCTCGATCAATTTAGGGGGGCTTTCATTTCCTGATTGAGTCTTGTTTCGTCAGATAGTAATCTACTCATAATCATAAGCGATTAAGCGGTATTTGAATTTGGACCAACTAATTACATCAACAAAAAATCGTTATGAGATCATATTACACGGTGATTTGTTGCGAATAAATGCAAGAATCCAAGTCATCAAGGTCACTCCAACCAGTTTATTGACCTACACACAAATTTTATTGCTAGTTTATTGAACGGTTCACAGTTTTTTTGGGCACGCCCGTCCTATATTGCCGCAATGAAGTTGTCGATATTGGAATCAGCTGTTTATTCGAAAGGCCAAATCGAAGCACATGGTCTTCATTTGATGATTACAATCCGACTATTCAGAACTGTCTCTATACTAGTAAATTGGAATCTATTCAACCGGACGATTGACGATGTGTCTAGTGCGCATGCGCGCATTAATTGCCACCCACCATTCATTCTATTCAACTCCAGTGTAAAATGGCCTCCAAATGGTATTTCAATGGCCAACACACAACCACCGACCCGATTGCTATTGCCATGCCGAACACTAATTTGCCTGATTGGGACTAGTGTATTCACCATCATATATTATTCCTGAATCTGTGATTATACTTTGATATCTGGGGGTGAAAATTGTTTTTGCAGACACTTCAAACACTTCGATTCGAACTAGTACCAGTTGTTAAAGGACATCATAACCTTGAAACTAGATTTTTAATAATAATTACGATATTTTTTTTCCACAGTCTAAGAGAAAACTAGAAATCATCATCTCAGCTTCAGATCATATGATAATTGATTTTTTTTGTCCCACAGAGACAATAAGTCATGACGTAGGCATCGCATAACCGATTCTGTATAGAAACATAAACATAATCGAGAAATGTCTACGTCACGACCCAGAAAATGGGTCGGATCCTGGAGGACAAATGAATTGATTAAAATTTCAGAAATTGAGATGATAATTTTCAGTTTTATCTGAAATGAGAGGAAAGCATATCGTCATCATTCGTTGGAATCCCGTTTAATGATGCTCTTTGAACTTGACGGTATGATATCATCAAGGCACAAGGCTCAAGGTTCAAGGTTCAATGGTTATTGTGGGTGGGTTGTATTCTATAGTTCAGTGGATCAAATCCTTTACCAGTCAATTTTTGTAAAAATGTAATTGATATACTGTTTAATAATGATGTTTGATAAATAAGGGACTGAGACGTGTGGCCAAGTGGTTAATACACTGAACCGTCATTTAGGAGACCGGGGTTCGATTCCCGCCATGGTATAACATTCTGATAGTTTTTTTCGTGGTTTATCCCTCTGTCGTTCAGGTCAATAATAGAATGGTTCCTCAATAACAGGCCACGACCGAGTACTCCTCACTATCCAAAAAGCATCTGATAGAATAACCTTCCATCTCACCATCTCATAGATCATTCACCGACGCCAATATATCGTGGTCATCAGTGCAGTGTGTCGTTGAATCCAATATAAAAAAATTGATCAATAAAGGTATTGATGTATTGAGTCATAATGTATCAACCTTTATTTTGGTTCATCCACAGTTAATTGCCACCTTTGATGGTTTTGTGGGAACAGTGAAGACTTTATTTTGTCGTGTATTTATTTTCTATACATTTGTATTACGTTATATTGTTAATTTTCATAATACCAATAAAATGAACTTAAACTTGAACTTGATATGAATCATGTTCCGTATATAACACGTGAAGCAATACTTCACTGCGAAGCGAAATATATATATTTATGAATACAAAAATCGAACTTTTCTGTGGAGCGAAATTTAGAATGTCTCAAGTCTACGCTGAAACTATCCTCTATTGATGGATTGTACGGTCAACCGAGAGTGTTGAACAATGGCTTCTGATTTGTTCATCTTCTGACACTGTCATTTCAAGATGTGTGGAATTATTCGTCGCAATGTACCAGTCGAGAGTAAACTCCCAGCCAATATTGTTCGAGTATTGTATCTCAAATAATTTCAAAGAGAATTCAAATTGAATCGATCGACGTTGAAATGAAGGAAATAGTCCATGCTACTTGAAACCAGGAATAAATAGAGCTCATTTCAAAACTTGACCCAACGTAACCAGCCCATTCCATCGAAAAAAAACCAATTTTGTTTGGAATATATATAACTCCATCGTTTAGCTTGGACATATGAGAAATCTCTTCTTGAAGAAGTATCGCGCACCGGCCAACAGAGAACTATAAACAATGGCCTCTGATTGGTCCACCGTGTGTCACTGCCATCTTGAGATGGAGATAGTGAAGTTCACTGAAGCCAATAGATAGCAATGAGCCTGGGGACAATGACAAAATACATTGTGCGAACTAATTGACACGGATTGTGTGTGTGTGTGTGTGTGTGTGTGTGTGTGTGTGTGTGATTATAGCATATACATATATATATATATATATATATATATATATATATATATATATATATATATATATATATATATATATATATATATATACTGCCACCCACGAGTGTTAGCGAGTCAACACTTACACATGTTTTTTTTAATTGAAAAAACAAGAGATAGAATAATTACAGATAAACAGAATGGATAGCTTATCCACACACAGAGCCGTATTGGGAGACTGTGATGATGAGAAAAAAATCAACTCGATATTACATAGAAATACTAATGAAAAATACATGAAAAGTTGTAAAAAAAATGTTCAAGTTTGCCATCAATGATGTAGGTGAAGATATTAATTGAGAGAGAAAAGAAGCTGCCAGAAAACAAACGTACCCAACGCCGTAGATGCTTATATGAACACAACAAGTGGTAGAGACGAGTAGCGAGCGATGTAGAGGCCTGACTTAGTTTTTGGACTTGTGATTTTTTGTTCCATCCTGACTTAGATTTTCGTGGTTTCCCACAGTCCTCGTAGCAAATGCTTGGTTGAAATACTAATTGGCCACGACCATTAACTAGTAGAGTGATAGGCCTAATTATAACATTATAGGCATATCAATAATTTTTCCTGTCCATTTTGTATAATGATAAACTTTACATCTGCTGTTAATGGAAATAAGTGATCATTGCCCAAGAGACTTAGTTCAAAGTGGAATATATCAACATTCGTGTGTTTATACTGAAAGACTTTTATCTACGGCGAAAAATTATGGTCACAGACAGTGCAGTCCTGGTGTTGAAGATCATTAGTTTTAAATAATCAAAATGGGGTGGTAAGATCGCCCTTGTGGCACCCCGTCCAAACGATCATATCTTTCATCCGTAACCCTAATTGGGAAACAATGATTCTGTATCAAGTTTCGATGTTATTAAATATATATATATATTAATTGAAAAATGAATCAAGCTCACGATGTATCACTTTATTCGTCAGTCATGAACAAAAAACACGTGCTCATGAAAATGCGATATAACATGAAAACAATAATACAAATAATTAAATTCAATTTTTCAATTTCAATTTTTAAATCATTTTATTCATGTTTTGTACCTCTGAATTTGTAACACTTTCACATTTTCATATAATAAACCAAAACACATATCAGTGAGACATCACGAGAGTGTTCAGAACCGACCTCACTCACTCGGGCTAAGAACATTCACTTGGTAAACTCATAGTTTCTGATGATCAGACATGTCAGTATTTGGCATAACTGGCATTTTTGGCATAACTGAATCAAGCACGGAAAATCAAATCGTCGATGGAACGGAGCAAACATCTTGATGATGCAGAGGTAACCATAAGCTTGGTGCATAGCACATATTTTTGATGACTGACTGTCTATTATAATATCCTTGATGATGAATATAAACCGTGAACCGTAAAGTTTGCTGGGTATCTAGTTCTATAGCGAGGAGGCCCAAGGCACACAATCAATCGTTCGCATACCCAGTCTCGCGCCAAGTATAGTATGTACAACTCATTTTATTACATTTATACATTCATTCTACTAGCAATGTCTTCATTTGTCTTATAACGTTCACAATAAAAAAATTTGTGTGATTCGGTCTTCCAACCACCTTTCCATCTAACCTTTAACTCAAACAGAGAACACGACAAATGTGATTTGAAATTACAGATGAGGTCCTAGTACTTATATAGCATACAAATAGTTTGACAGAATATAACATATCAGAATATAACATATGCATGTAGATGATACTATTCACCGGCACAGTAGCTGAGTGGTTAGCTCACTTGCTTCGTGATCCGGGAGGTGAAGGGACATATCGGACCCGGTTCGATCCCCGCCACCGTCCATCTTTACAGGGGTTTTTCGTGGTTTCCCTCTGTAGTCTAGGCTAATGCCGGGATGGTTCCCACAATATAGGCCACGACCGCTTCCTTCCCACTATCCTTCCCACTACCCATAAAAACCTTCATCTCATCGTCCCATCATCTCATTAATCATTCATCCGACGCCAATAGATCTTAGTAATCATTACAGTGCGTCGTTAAAACTCAATAAAAAAAAAAAAAATGATACTATTCCTCCTCATTGTTCATTGCTCATTACTTTTTGCTAGGTACAGCTTGGAACAATATAATTACGATATTATATATCTTCGGTCCGGTTTTACGAATTGGAAGTTAGTGGATTAAGCGATAATACAGCGAATAGTAGATTAACTTATCACCCTCGGTCACGTGTTTTCCTCGCTAATAACTGATATAAATACTGGACTTGGAGTTTGTAAAACTATCTTCCAGAGCTGGAAAAAATGTTCGCTAGAATTCACGAGAATATGTCTCATTCCTTTTAGTAATAGTCGAAAAAAAATTATATTGTTGTTTCATAACTAATGTTTGTGAGAGTTCACGATGGCTCTACACGTAGCAGATGTCAGCTGCCTTATGAGAGAGTGAGAGAAGAGAAAACTTCATGGACGTACCTTATTATATATTCAGATCAGTGTGGAGTGAGACTTAAACATCATTTCACAAAGAACGATTAACAATTTGAATTGAGATTAGACTTTACCGTTTCAGAAACTGAAGTCGCAGTTGGGCGTGAGTTCGAGTCCCGTATGAGGCATGGGTTCTAAAAGTCCTTTCACTCATCATCCCTTCAAGTTCTATCTTGACCTACTCATTCGGATCCCCAAATGACCCAGCTATTAGTCCTGAAGGTCTATAAGTAAATAATAATCATCAACTTCTCTAGCTGTTTCTGTTTGTCATTATTTTCATTTTACTGTTCGGAGAATTGCTTGCTTGTTGTTTGTTTGTGATCTCTCCAAACGTCTAGCAGCCCACACATTATTAGAAAAATATTGAAATGATTCTAAGAGAATATATTTTCTGCGAAAATATCGACATAGAAATGTGTGAGAATATACTTTTGTTATGTAATGACACAGTGAAACATCAGTTCACCAACGGAACCTTCTCTTCAAGAAGTATTGTCGTCTTATAGCTTACTCGTTCACTCCAGGAACGTTATTCCACTTAGACCCGATTTTACGAAATTGGATTAAGCAATACTTTGCGGATTAACTTTTTATCACCATTGGTTACATATATTATTGGCGTACCTTTAATTAATAGTTAGTGGATTAGTAACCTAAGTGAGATTGGTAAAACTGGACCTTAAGTATACTTTATACTATATGGTTATACTCATAACTCATACGTCAGTCTCATATCCCATATGCTACTCAAATACCGCATACGCGAAACAAAATATAAAAACTAACTCCTATATAACTATATACTCCAGTCTCTATACTTCATACACTCCAAATAACTCCAGTCTCCTATTCAGAAGTCTCTTATTCATCTGATAGTCTCTTATAGTCTCTTAATTCCTATTTAGAAAAAAATGCCCCGAAACTAGTTCTTAAATAATATTGCTCTCTTCGTTATCGACTGATATAAACTATTCTTCATTCGTTATAAGACTTCGTATAATCGTTATTCTATATTTGGTTCAACTACCCAGTGACAAACATCTGCCCCGTCACAGTAACAATAACAATAGAAACAATAGCAGTTACTATTCAATGGTAACTTTGCTCTATTAGCGTCGGTGATTGAAAGTTGAGATGCAAGGTCATCATGAGGTTATTTGGAACGATGGGAAGGAAGCTGTCGTGGCCTGTTTTCAAGGAACCAATCAGTATTCATTCTAACGACAAAAGGAAACCACGACGTAACTATCAGGATGGTCAATCATGAAATAAATCGTACCCCCATCTCCTGAATGACAGTCCAGCGCCTTGTCCACTGAGATTCCGTCGTTCTTCGTTCCAAGTTTTATCAGTTGGTTGTTGATACTCTTGTTCAGTTGTTTTTTTGAAAGCAATCATTGTTGATTTATCTCATTGCAGTTCCGTCGGAAGTTATTTCCACCTCCTTCCCCTTAAACGGGTCTCACAACTAGCCGTTCTGAGCTTGCACACCAGTACAGAGGGCCATTGTATCCTGATTACTCGCGGTCCTTAGGGGTGAAAACTTTCCTTGTTTCGAGTTTACTACCTCCTAAACGGAACATTGCTTTTATATAGAATAACTGGTTATATAGAGTCTTGTCATGTTTTTCTTTTTTTTTTTTTCTTTTCTCTAAGAACATTACTTTGAACAAAACCTATTATAAGTATTTAATACAAAACAGTCATGGCATTTATATCATATGCAATACATTTCTTGTGATGAAGTGAAAGAGTTGAAGATATGGAACAATAATATTTTTCTGACTTGTTGAGTTCAATCATTGTTTACTTTCGAATTAACTTATAGGCCCAAGGATACAAGAAGTCTAATTCATTTCTGGTCTACACTTTATTTCTCACTGAAAATGAAAACTCGCATGAAATGCATGAAGGAAGGACTGATCTCTATTCTTCAGTTTCAACGTTATACTTGTTAGGTAGATGAAAGATTATAATTTATTCTCATTGTGCAACAAAGCACAGACTATTCTAGTGAGTTGCCTCTCCGTGAATATTCTTGCAGCATATATAATTGAGAGAATTATCTTCCTAAATACTATCGATCAATATCCATCATATAGTTGCCTCTTTGTGAATATTCTTGTAAAATTGCGGCAAATACAATCAAGAGATTCAACTTCTAGAATGCTGTCGATCCATATCATTCATGGAATGTGCCTATTTACATAATTATCCGTGGTGAGATAAAAATGGTTGGAAAAAAAATGTGATTATACAATAATAGGCTACACATTCGAGCTTTTATTACTAATATCATTATAATTGTTCGACATATTTCACCATTATCATATGATAATTCATATTCATATCATTTACATCATCATAATAACATCTTATGGCGTGGACATCAATTTTATATCTTTCACTGTTATCGTTTTATTATCATTTAATTCCCACCGAAAGGATTTGATTCATATAAAATATATATGAATCAAATCCGCTTGGCGGGAAATGTTTTCCTCAAAATGAATTAATTCGTCTTAAATAACGACTTTTTTATTGCTCAGTTGAGAGGCCATCGAACACTCCCATATAGATTGTTATCATTCATCGGTCAACGATAGAAACAGTAACATTTTTCTTCTCATTTTCACTCTATAGGACAAAAACGACCATAAAATAATCCAGTTGACCTCGAGTCGCTGAGGGTTGATCTCACTGGGGACGATTCCATGATCATACAAATTCAGGTCAAAAGGTACTTTCAATTAATTTTTTCGCGAAGGCATTTATTAATTTAATGTTCACAAACATGACCAGAAATTGGTAGAGTTTTTATATTTTGTTATGAGAATAATCTGTGACAATAGGGAATCCTTAAAAGTGATGTTTGCCAACTGCACAATATGTCATGATTAGTGTGTAGTGTGGGCAACATGACAACAATGTTAGCAGCTGGAATGTGTGAACGAGTTTGCGACAAGATTTATAGCTGAATGCACTCTCTACTATATGTTGGCTGAATAACCAGGAGAAATGTGTCCCGTGCTGGAAGACAAAACCAGTTGGCGAACTCCGTAGGGGAGGCTTCAATACTGCAAAACAGTGGCGCTCGTCTTATTCATGACACCGTTTACTATTATTTCATGCAAATTATCCATTGCAGTATTTATAATTTTCAAAGGAGAAAACTACAATTATGTTTAAATTTATGGAGAGGGTGTGAAAACTGATATTGAAGTCTGAGTGAATATTTGTGATAAGCTAACGAGATATATTTATTTCAAGAGTGGACAGGCGTTTTTAGACGAACTCAATATTCCTCTTGATCAATCACGCACCGAATTCAGTAGGCCTATCTGTGTTGATCAAAGTTCTTGATTGACCTGAACCCATACTATTTTTCTAAAAACAATATTCCAAAAAATGTTCATATATACTATAAACTACAGTCGTAAGAGTTCAAAGTTGATGATATAGCGTCAGCCCTCTTGGGATTATAATACTAAAGTGAGCGGGCAAACAACGGAACGAAATTATTCGTATGCCTGGGCTATCGAGAGTCGAGTTCAGTATACTCGTATTTGATTCAAATTCTGTATAAACGTGAAACTTGGCTCTTCTCTTCAAATAAAAAAAAAAAAATGAAAAAAAATCGAAATGTCATTTTAAAACCTATGGACGTAAGAGTTCACGACAGAAAAGCTAATGCAGCTATAATAGCCAACGCCTTCAGCCACGTAAGTCTGGCGTTGCTTTCAAAGTGAATTATTTGAAATATACAACAATGTTGATGTTCTTGTAAAACTAGGTCACATGAGGTGACAGGATACAATGTGAGATCTTGAAAATTCAATTCATTTCATGGATATACAAGTTTCAAGAGCATTCAAATATTGCTCAAATATCGTCACAAATGGTATAGATGTGCCAGATTTATCATACCTGTTTATACACTTCATTTCCAATTATGCTTTATAAATTGTAATATGCCTGATGAATTGAAATACATAATTCATATTACATGACAAGAGGTGAGTAGAATGTAATACAAATAGTACTGAATATTGAATTCAAATTATGTATTACCCATGAAGACTGCATGTTTAGGCTAGTCAATTCCAGTGTGAAGTGTCATTGAGTGTCATTCAGCCCTATTCCAGTGTCAGTGAATGAAGATGTGCATTTCAGCAATGATTCAAAAAGTTCAGAACTATTGAAGCTATCATATTTTGTATCATCATCATCATCATTATAATTATATAACCATCATTACTCGGAACCAATTAGTTATTGGTGGAGGTGCCGGGTTGACACGAACGAATGTTCGAGCGATGCTGTTGTTGTTTCTGCTTGACTCTAGTGATGATGTGGTGTATTTGAATAGAAAGCTGATGAATAGATGCTTATTGATCAATTTGAAAACTAGGTGAATGACGAGAACAATTTACCGAATTTGAATTGGATGTATTATTTTAGAACTGCGTGCCAAATATTCATAAACATTCAAGTATGTTGATAGAATCGAACTGATTGTAATATTTCAGAACTGCGAGCCAAATATTGATGAAAGTTTCAGTATATTGATGGAATCGAATGTGAATTGTCAGAACTGCGTCCTCAATATTTATTTTAATTCAAGTAGGGTGTGAATTGATGAAATGCAATTTGAATGTAATATATCAGCACTGCGTGAGCAATATTTATAAAAATTTGAGTGAGCCAAGTGATTTGAGTATACAATTGATGAAACTTGTACAAATTCCGGACATATTTCACCATCCGTAACCTTGGACCTACATTTGCCGTCCGGAAAATAGTATATAGTATATATATGATTACCGGTACCCAGTTATCTGTTTGTGTGTGGGTTAGTGTATCAGGAACGCCGGCTCGCGCACACTCTTATTGCTATACAAAATGGATGGCTTAACATCGCCAATCATATCTAAATTCACGTCCTCTGCTTTCGCTGAGTAAAGAAATAACCGAAACTCACCTGAGACGCACTCCTTATCTTTTCGCATTTGTAACACAACTATTGAAAAACAGGAAAACTATCCATGACATGTGAAAATACCGAAGGTAAACAAACGTAAAAGATCACGTTACATATTTTGATCATGCAATTCATTCTCCAGCTAGTTGTGGAAACGTGAGAACAAAGCCGAGAGAATTTTTTTTTTTATACATACAATCACAAGTACTGAAAATACGTGTTTAAAAAAATGCAGAATCTGTCGGTCATCAGTTTTCCTCCAAAGTAATGTCTCATTCGAGGCAATGTGTTGGAGTTTATCAATAATTCGAAATCAGAATTTCCACACTGGTGAGCATTGGTGGTCATGTAAAACATGATTGATCCCTCTACTTTTATAATAAGGGCCGGAATTACCAACATGAGAAAACTTCCAACTGCCAGTCTGGTATTGTTATCGCCATGGTTACCAAGGGTCAATAACTCCGAGATAAGGCTAACTGCACGGACCATGTAATACCGGGCTTAAGCCATGTTTGGTCATGGATACTCAAACTCTTTCAGTCTGATGATGAAATCCTTTATTGATATAATAATCTTTGCCATCGCATAGACACAACCACACAGAAACACGGACACAAACACATCCGAAAGATGAGACCAATAGTAAAAGTGAAGTTTGAATAATTTTTTTTTATATTAGGTTTTAACAACGCACTGTAATCATGACTGAGATCTATTGGCGTCGGATGAATGATTAATGAGATGATGGGATGATGAGATGAAGGTTTTATGGGTATGGGAAGGATAGTGGGAAGGAAGCGGTCGTGGCCTATATTGTGGGAACCATCCCGGTATTAGCCTAGACTACAGAGGGAAACCACGAAAAACCCCTGTAAAGATGGACGGTGGCGGGGATCGAACCGAGTCCGATATGTCTCTTCACCTCCCGGGTCACACGAAGCAAGTGCGCTAACCACTCAGCTATGTGTGCCGGTAGTTTGAATAATGAACTGGAATGGATGAAACAGAATATGTGTGAGACAATAAATAAATGATCAATATAGTGCGAAGTATCGAGTATAGAATAATTGATAGTGAAATAAAATTCGTACAATAAATTCATCAGTGTTATGGAGAGGGATTGAATAGCGAGCTATCACCAGTTAATTTTTGGTAGTAATAAAAAACCTATGATTTCAAAGAAGAGAAGGAGACAAGGCATGGATCCTTTCGCAGTGAAGTAAGAGTTAAGATGTTAGAACATGGCTCTAGTTCATGTTTATTTGTAATAATAATATATACAATAATGATAATAATAACACTTACCACACTTACTTATCAATACTTACTTATCGTCGAGCGTGATTTGGGTTACAGCACGACACAGAATACTACTGTCGTATCACTGATTAACGTGGAAGTGATTGACTGAATGAAGTGCGAAGAGCAAAAAGCGAAGTGCGTCTCTTAATGATAATGAGAGTTGAGTTCAAATACTAAATCTCAAGTGGTTTAGTAACCGAGTACAGTAATGATAAGGTACTGGTGAAAGATAGAGACTAAAATAATACTAGGTTATGAAATATGTTGGGACTAAAATAATACTTGGTAATGTTCGCTTAATCACGATCAGCATATGAATGCAATTTGTTTTCAATTATTTTTTGTATCCGTAAAGTGATATAATCATGCTTTACTCCACTGGGCACAGCTGACATATCTAGGCATCCAACCCTGACTGACGCCACTGTGCCCTGTATACTCAATCCTGTTTCGGACCACGCACGGCATCTTAACGGAGAAATATACGACACTAGCGCTCGGATAATAGACGCGAGAGAATGTGGCATCTTACACACATCTTTGAGACGTGAGGCTGAAATATTAATGATAAAGTAGAAGGTTCGAGGCTGTCGGTCGACAAGTCTCATATAATAGACACACCTGGACGAACGGATGTGTCGTGCAGGAAAATGTCGGACTTGAAATTGGACGTGAAAGCTTTCATTGATATTAACGTGGAAAACTTGACAAAAAGTAATTGTTCGACCATTGAAGCCATGAATGAAAAGGCAGGATCGTTTGGATGGGGCATCACAAGACTATATCATCAGCCAAAAAGGAAATGATTGATTTTTTAATTCATTGATCAAACTGTAGATGGTTCACTAATGAGTGTGCAAGGTAGTGAACAGTTCCATAATCATAAGTTATCAGGATTTCGAACAATAATCTCTCTCTCTCTCTCTCTCTCTCTCTCTCTCTCTCTCTCTATATATATATATATATATATATATATATATATATATATATATATATATATATATATATATATATATCGATTACTATCGATAGTTTTTCAAACGGTTAGATCATTGATGTTAGCCTGAGCTCGGCTAATACCACCAATACAATACACGTGGTAAAAATAATATATATCTAGGATACACACATAACACAGTAATGTACGAAAAAGACTGCTTGTATAAGGGTAGGCCTACAGTTCTTTACAATAATTTACCTGACAAATTGAAAACAACTGAAACAACAACTGAAAGATTCTATTATTACCGATCCAGTATATAGCATGAAAGATTTTAATGTATAATGACTGAGCTTTACTTTATATAACAGTGTTTGTTAATTTTATCCTATCTTTTAGATGTTCTGTTTTGTTTGTATGTACTACAATCTAGATTATTCATGTATATTTTTCTATGCATTGTATAGAACAAACCATAATTATGTAAATTGACTTGCCATATATTTTTCATTTTTTTTAAATGAAAAATCCTGTGGATTATTAAAGAAATCTAATCTAATCATGAAATCTAATCTAATCTAATCTTGATCACGTTTCCACAATACAATATTTTTGATCATCGAAACCAATCTATCAGATTTTGATCCTTTCGAAATGTCTCATTAATTTTCACACATACACAAGATCCGTATTACTGTAATATCGTCGCAATATTGGAATATCGTTGCTACCCCGCTCATGTGAACAGCAACCTATAGTCTCATTCCCACTTCACTATCGTAGAGAACAGACTATAGGAAGACCGATCAAAGCAAAAGCACTATTCAATTCAATACTTGATATTACAGGATTCTCAATACTATAGCTATCCGGTCTGGTATCCACAAAGTGGATGGTTTGCAAAGCCAGATAAATTCACTTGTAGATCAGCTGTTTTACATTCGCGTGTCACTCCACGGAAACGCCGTCGTCCTCTCTTGGATCAACTATCGACAGGGACGGACGTGTTTTGGGAGTGTACCTCATCGGGATGCTTCCAGAAAAGTGAAGGAAAGATGCACGGGTCCTGGGTTCGCGTCTCGCCACGGTACCACTCTGCGAGACTCACCACGACGTTCTTATAACGTAGGCTAGAGTAGCCAGCCCAGGCATTCTTGTTCTACCTTTTCTTACACTACATTATTTAGATCAGAACCTCTTTCAGCAGATGTACTCTGGATTATCTTTTAATAAACCATCGTTTAAAGGTCCAATAACCTAGTTCATCTGTGATATACCCTGATATCCCTTATGACTAGCCTGTCACTTTACATCCCCATTTCTTAGGTAAAAATGTAATATCTTAACTCATTATTGTGTCCCAGACTCTTCTTTTGATGAAAACCACTGAGTTCGGAATTCAATCGTGGTTTCACCAGATGAATTGAAATTTCCGATACGATATTTAGACATTCGAAACAATTTTTTTTGCTATCAATCGAAAATTTAAAAAAACATTGTTACCCGATTGAGCCTATGAATGAAACTAGGATCGTCTGAACAAGGCATCCACGAAGGCGATAGCACCTGCTCATACCATCTCAATTATTTTCAATGAAAAACATTGAACTTTGTCAGCAGGACTGCGCTGTCTGTGATCATACTTTTTGCTGTACATAAAAAATCTATAGGCTTCTGTCAAGTGACGTCACTTATTGTTACAAGAGACATACAACAATGTCATCCAGTTGGAATTGACCAATCAGAACGTTTGATAGTCCACCAGTTCGCTGTATTGCTATGGTAACGATTGTTTGTCATTTGTTACGTGACAGAAGCCTATTCAGTTTCCAAAATTCCGGAACACATCATAAGTGTTAGCCGTTTTTGTAATATATCCGGACATTAATTACCAGCATTAATATTGAGAGTGAACCAAACACGAATGTTGATATTTTCCACAAATTGAGCTGAGTCTCTCAGACAAAGTTCACTTCTTTCATACATTATTGATGTAACGATTATCAAAAAGGACACAATGATATATCACGATTGATCATCGATGTAATGTGAACAATAATCAGTGCCAATTCTTACATGGAACAACCCTTGTTTTTATTAACATACACCATCTTCTTTTCATCGATTGTTCTTCTTCTTTTTTATTTTTCAAAATTTTGATTTATTCTTCTGTTTGGCATATGATATATGTCTTGACGTGTGTGAATGTATAGTATCGAATATAACTTGTCTGTGTCGGATGAAATAAACGATTGACATGTTGTGAACATATGTGCTTTTTCCCTCGAAAGAAGAGGGTTGTCTACCAACAGAATAAACACAAATGTCACAGCCATTTTTTTCAGACCCATGATATTTCATATTCATTATTCATGAACAATGGACGAACCAAGGTACTACAAATGCCATGTAATGATGGGAACGATAAAGAGAAGAGAGCGTTATGGCCGACTTATTGTAGGAACAATCCTGGCATTAGCCTAGACTACAGAGGGAAACCATGGAAAACACCTGTGAAAATGGACGGTGGCGGGAATAGAACCGGGTCCGATAATACCGGCATCTTCTGGATCACAGCGCGTTGAACACTGCGATTCATGTCAAGGATATTCGAGGATTTCAGGATATTATGATTTTCCAGGACTGGATTTGAGATAAGAGACGAATGTTTATCTATGATAATCATTCAAAATCATTCAAGGTCATCACAACCCTGAAACTAGTTTTCAACCAATAAATATGATATTCATTTCCCTAATTTTAGAGAAAACTAGAAATTATTATCTCAATTTGAGAAATATTTAATTTATCCGTCCAAATTCCAAGATTCCAAGATTTAGAACTATTTCCGAGTCATGACATAGACAATACTCGATTCTGAGTATAAATGGGATCAAATAGTTTGATTCAAATAGAAAAAGTTAAAAAGCAAATATAATCGGTGATGTCTATCTATGTCACGACTCTTAGTCTCTGGAGGACAAAGAATAAATTTCAATTTCCAAAATTGAGATGACAATTTCTAGTTTTCTTTAGAATCATGTAAATAAATATCGTCATTATTGATAAAGATCTAGTTTCGAGGTTGTGATGTCTCATGAAACTTGGAAGTTTCTGCTATATTACGTGATAACCAATATTCATATTGAATCATATTGTTGGTAGACGACCTTTGTTCGTGGATAAAAGTAGTTAATTGAAGTATTGCTGAAATGTCATCATACTGCGCATTCTCAAAAAACATCAATTCATTCCGGTTTTGAAGTAATTATCTTTCTCTTATTCTCTGTTCAGACACAACTGTCAATAGATTTCTTATGAACACATAACATAAAATGAAAACTACAAAGTTTCTGATATTAATGAGCAGTCGTTGAAATCTATTTTGATATCTATTGAGAGAATCGTGAAAGTAGAGCTTGGATTGCATTTAGTCTTGTAAAAAAGTCCAACGAGCTTCTCAAAGCTACTGGGTCAGTCATATGTAACATTATATACATGATAGAAAAATCTTTTTACAGTTTCTGTCTCTTTTTTCTTCTTTCCTTTTCATCTTTTTGTTTTCTCTTTACTACAGCGTTCTTTGATTATTCAATATTCAGTTTATACGATAGCGAGGAAAGCGCTATACTTGAAAGTTATTGAGACAGGAACTAGTTTAAGTTGAGTCGAGCCAAATGTATGCGGAGAATATATTTTCGAGTACATAAATCAGATTTCCTCAAGCTAAAATATGAATTTCCTGATACATCTCAACTTTAGTCTGATTCTAATTTTAGATACGGATATTATTATTGAGAAAACCATATAATAATAATAATAATAATAATAATTACTCGCATTGTTATCAAATATTCATATTTTGGGTTCACTTGAAGGCAAAACTGAAAGAGACCCAAAAGTTCAATGAGAAATTGAGAATTGAATTGAAATCCATTTGAGGTTTTGAATCATGACTTGTCAGAGAGAATGGATTGAAATTGTCAAATTTCAGAAGTGTTCCGATGAAAGTGTATACTTATGAATTGTACAGGTTTTTTGTAACCTGATCAGGATTTCTAATACATCTAAAGTATGCACCTGGGATAAGATTCAAAGATGTCATAACTAACTCTATACTGTTATAAGCCGCACCATTATATCGTATCTTCCAAGGTGAACCCACTCACAGGAATGTATAAAACATTCTGTTATTTATCGATGTATCAATGTCGGAATAGTATGTTGAAAATTCAGAATGAAAAAAATGAAATGAAAATTCCGAGAAAAGTTTGAAAAAACTACTTGGTAAATGCTTCAAATTGTTACATATGAAATTAAGTAAATGGTCAGCATGGAAATGAAATCACTCTGTATGATGAATAAAATTTCATCAACCCACCTGTAACCGTTTTGATACAAATGCATAGTTTCTATCACCTCGATTTACAATTTTGAAAAATGGCACGACTTTCTGGTCTAATCAGCCAAATGCAAATTATTGACTTGTTTATTTTTGGCTCAGCTTGAAAGCAGTTGTTTTACGAACACATAGATTTCATACACGATGATATATCTCAAGAAGTGATCAAATTATTGATGAGCGTAGCGAAGTCTCCATCCTACTCTTATAGAGCTTTGTCTGTGTGTTTTTTTTTTTTTCTGTACGCACTCCACAGGTCGCAAGGGTTGACTGATCAACATGAAACTTTTTTTTTGTACACGCAAACTCATCCAACTCAGAACTGTATAGTTTTTGGAATTAATCAGTCGGACCGATTTTGAGAAAAATCATCTCAAAGTTTCTAAAAACCCCAGAAGATTTGGCTGGGTGGAAAATGTTGAAAAATAAAATCTATCCAAATGGGATGAAATTTTCTCTGAATGTGTATACATAGATTTTACACATTTTCACGATTTCGTATGAAATTCCAATCAGCCGTTTTGAAGAAAAAAAAACTGATAATATTCATCAAATATATCATAAAAATTGTGACAGAATTAAGTTGTCGAGATTCACTGCTTTCTAGATTCAAGAGTTGACCAACAATGAAGTATTTTTTATATGTGTCAAGGTGTGTAGAATACCAGAGTCAATAAAGAAAAGGAGATTAGAACTACTTTAACGACTTTTATAGCTTATTCAGATATCAAGGTGTGTACCAGAGTCGATAAAGTAGCAAGGGTAGAACTACTTCAAGGACGTTTATACCTTATTCAGATATCTCGCTCATCTTACAACGCATATTTCGCGTTTGACTAGTATATGTAGTAAGCGATTTGCATGTTTTTTGACCATTTTCAGTGTCAACCAATAGTATGAACAATCGTAGTGGCTCTCCGGATTAACGTATTGTTGTGAAACTGCTCCACACCGTGCACAGAAGTAACTTATAAAATATTGTCGATTTATAATAAAAATTTACTAAATTCTCACAAATAATCACCCAATTTTCGCCCTATGGAGACTGACGATATCTCAAAATATCTTTCAATATCATTTTAAGTGCTGAATCAAACAATTGATGACATTTTCGATAATTTTCCCAATTTAGGCCTACTTATAGATTTCCAGAACAAATACAAGAAACATATGTTGTTGACAAATTGGATAATATTATGTAGTTTTTTGGTAGATTTGAATATTATACATGGGGTAAATTGAATGAAACTAATAAATATTCATTCATGTTTTCAACTCGTCCAAATGAGGTTGAATTATATCATCACATATATTTACATATGTGAATATAACCATAATTATAAAACTATGAACTGAATATGTCAAAATGCATGCTAATCATATTAAAGTTACTGATTAATCCAAACAACTTATCCGTATACAACTACCTTGAATATATACATTCAATATCATATTCATACTGAAGAGTGAAATACAGTTAGATATACAGTAATGAAATATACGAGCATACCATAACTTACTTTATGAAAGTTCACTATCCATGGAGAATGGAAGTGATAGAATTGGTGGTGAGTGCTCAAGGCATGATTCTATATTACTTCGCACAGTTTCGTAAGAAATTCAAGAATAATAACAAATTATCATACAACATTCATTTACTCGCTCTTCGAGGATGTGCCCAGAATTCAGAAAATTTCCATAACCTTTTGCATTGATTTGTATTTCATTTCGTACTATTTTTTCTCCAAGGATCTCTCATTTTTTCAACTTATGAATGATATCATGTTTATTAGTTTTGCTATTCAAACATCATACGCGTAATTCACCATCTTCATTTCATTTAGATTGAAACCATCGTCGTTATTTTGTTTATATTCCAATTATTCCTGAATCGAATTTAATCACATTTTGCTCCCCGTTTTATTGTTATTTCACTATTTTCACAATATGTTATCATCAATAATTTTTATAATTTGGAATAATTAATTTTTATTCTGTGTTCAGCAATGTTGAGTGTGAGACAGAATCTTCATTTATAAATGTATATATACCAATCTGGTAATTAATATATATATATATATATATATATATATATATATATATATATTTTATATATTTATATATATATATATATATATATATATATATATATATATATATATATATATATATATATATATATGATATATTTTTGATTTTTTCAATTTTCAATCTTCTTCCCAACATACATATCGAAAAATGATCAGTTACGTAATATCCACAAAGCCCTGAAGAGTTTAACTGCGAATTATATATTGAAAAATAATGAGAAAGAATATTGTGTAATGCGATATATATATATATATATATATATATATATATATATATATATATATATATATGTGTGTGTGTGTGTATATATCATTTAAAAGCATCCATGTTTGAGATTGTCAAAATCTATTCACTTTGTTTTATTGATGAAATTGACTTCTGAAAGACTTGCCTGAACATTCAAACATTTCACAGAGAATCATCTGGATACTGTTCTGAATTGAGGGAAAAAATCGAGAAGTTTGAACATCCTGATTCTGAATATATATAATGATATGTAATGTGACAAATTTTCCGGGAGAATTGAAAGTCTTCGATTATCCGTGATTCTGTTCCACGAAAGTTTCAGAAGATGAATAATCGAATTATATTTGTATACACAATTTGTTTATTCCTCAGAGTTACTCAATAGTCGTACTCTCAATACGACGGGAGTCCTCATAAATTTCTTCAATCCTGTCGTATTTACAGAGAAACTTGAAAGATCTACATCTAGGAAGATAGAACATGGGTAACTGAAAGGCAGTGGAAGACCCATTCAAAGAGAAATTCACTCCAACAGAAATTGTTCCGCATGTTAATTCAACATATCTAAATATTGGGTGGTAAATATATGGGTGGTAAATATTGGGGGGGAGGGGGTAAATATTGGGTAAATATTGTATAAACATGAGTAATATTGGGGTAAGAGATTGAGTGGATATTTGGGGTGGTTTTAATCCAGTTATAGGATTAAAATTTGTACATGGATATTCGGAGTGGTAGTAAAAATTGAAACAAACATATCACTTTTAGTTTTATATAATTTTTATTTAATTTTCTCTTCGTAAGTTTGAATAGGAACATAAGATATACACATGATTAAGGTGAATAGAAGATATTGCTGACTTACTCTAATATAAGACAGAGACTAGACTCTATAGACTAATACCCCCTAAGATTTCACATTTAGTAATATTACATTGGAATGCCATACTCATTCAATTTATATGCGATTCTCATTGGACGACTATTGATTGAAATCTTTTTGTTCTTCATCGCAATTATCCCTTTCATACATGATTTTTTTCGTTTTGAATCCTGTAATCAGTTCCTCTTTTCGTATTCAATTCATCCACTTCAAAGGGGGATGTATCGTTTGGAGACTATTTTACATTTCATTGGATGAATATCGTATTGAATGCAGTTGATTTTGGATCAGTACGCAGTGAAAGTTGTCAGTTTTAATAATTGAGATTGGTAACATCCATTCACTGCAAACACGATGGCACTGCATGTTGGAAAAGAAACCAGCTGACAGTGGATATTTAGTTTGAGGCAATTCAGGCAGACGACATCTTGAAATATTGAGTTCAATTTTCAATACACATTTTTGTATGTAATCTATACACTCACGTTTACGCATTCAATCCAATTCAATCCCAGTATTCAATACGAAAATATCATCATGTACGAGAGGTAAATATATAACTAAATAATGTGAAATTAAATGTTTGCTCAAAGCTCTCTCAAGTGTTTATACTGCATCCATTAGCCGTAACGGCCGAGGGTGTATTCTCAGCACTAGTTCACAGTGCGCTGTTTTATTCATATAACGTTGAATGCAGACAGCAATTGTCATTGATGTTCCATTCATATATATATATATATATATATATATATATATATATATATATATATATATATATATATATATATATATATATATATATATATATATATATATATATATATATATATGTATATATATATATATATATATATATATATATATATATATATATATATATATATATATACGAAAAAAAAGGAGCGATCGATTGTCTCTCCTATCTCACACCACTAGTGCACGGGTGTTTCGCTCCTTTATCTTTAGTGGATACATGATATACAGGTAGACGAAGTTAGACACTATAGCTCTTTCTCTCTCTTCCTTCGTCAATATAGGCTTCTTTCAACTGTCACCTTATATTCTCTTGGTGCCATGGCAACGGGTGAAATGTTCCAATTGTGAGTGTTGATGAATGATAAGTGTGAAGTGAGGATGATTATCAGAATGCATTGCCTGTGCTTGGTGATAATTCCAATCAGCAATGAGTGACCCAATTCTGAACCATTTCAAATTTTCATTTTTTAGCCACAATTACGTGGATTCGTCTATCAACTGAATAAAAGTGAGACAAAATGATAGTATTATATAAATAAACTCGTCACTACATTACCCCCCCCCCCCCCTCTATAGGGTTTCAGTCATTAAGAATCCGACACTCCCACAATTCAACACGCGGGTGTCTCAAAGAAGATTTCTCCTCGTCGACAGAGAAAAATCAAACTTTTAACACTCAAGAAGAAATATATAGTTGTGATTTTAATCGTGAATCTCGTTCCGAAAAATCATCGGCTATCCAGAAATCACAGCTTTACAGATATAACTAGGAGTTTGTAATGTTGGTAGTATGTCTCCTTTTTTCGTGAAAACACTCACGTTCCACATTTATATGAAATGATTGTTGATTCACTGATTTTTTCATACAAATAGTATCATGTTTTATGTTTTAGTCCCACAATGTGTGATAGCTTACAATTATTTTCACTTTAAATTCAACAACAGAGTTGATTTTTTTTCAAGTGACGTCACTCATTGTTGTAGGAGATATAAAACAATGACCACCAACGGCACCAAGTGATATCAACCAATCACGACCTTTGACCTTTGACCATTGTACTGAGTGGCTATGGTAACGATTGATGGTCATTTATCAGTTAACAGAAGCCTATAAAAGACACATGACATCAATGCAGTGTAATGCCATAGACGAATGATATACTACGGAAACTATCCACTCTTGTGGCAGAACGAAACTAAATTCTCCCTGTACACTTCCCTTCCCCTCGACTTAGTCTGTAACCCGGTAGTGGCGCTTTCTAGCGGTCGGAAAATGCATCACAAGGTAAGCTGTTAGAAGGGAGTAAAGATAGTAGTAGGGGTAAAAATAGGGAATCAGTTTCAATTCAACATCGCGTGACATGTCTTGATGTGTATCCATCGTTTATGGTAGAACGATGCTTGATGCAGTTAGAAAGTAACATGATTTATTGTAAATAGTGGATAACTCCATCTGCCAGCTACCGTTGTTCACTTGTGTCTACGAGATATGAAGGTTCCGATCGTCTGTCTTCTCTATCCCACGCAACCACCGCACGGGTGGTTCGCGTCTGCATCTATATCTGTCGTGAATACATTCATACTAAGAGTCGTTCGAGAAGACAGTGAAGTTGTTTGTTATCGTTGTACCACGTGGTATTATTACGTCACAGGAGACACATGTATGTTGGTACAACTGGAATAGTATCTAGGGGAATATAAGAAACATCTAGAATAGAGTAGAGTTGTACACCAGCACACTCTACCGGTAAAAATGGGTATTATTTCATATTATACACTTGGGTGCTTCCGTAACGTGTTATATATCATATAGAATGGAATAATACAAAGTGCAAAGTGCTCACAAAGGAAAGAGATAAATTAATAGTAACACATTTTGAGATGATATATATGAGCTGTTCTTGAATATTTCACAAATAACAGTTTATTTTATTCCGTGTTTTTCTTCTTCAATTTAAGAAAGAAACAACAATCGCTCCATGTGTTTTCAAAGTGGCTCGCGCATAAGATTAACCAACTGATTTTGCCACGTTATTTATAGTTATTTCCAGATTCAATACTGCATTTTGAACAAACATAATTTCAAATGAACTCGTCCAGATTTGGAGATATAATGGAATGAATGGAAAATTATCCATCTTTCAATTTGGAGATATAATGGAATGAATGGGAAATTATCCATCTTTCAATTTTGAAAACGATAGGAATTTTCTTTCATTCTTCTGTTTGGTTAAGATTTCGAAAAGAATGAATGAAATTATGTTTTCGGTACAATCATTGCCTGAATCATGAAATTTCACATTTTTCAAAAATCAGAACGAAAGTAGATTCAGTGTGATGTTATTGTTCATTTGAAAAAATGCTTGAATGTATTCTTGTAGCAACAAAGTAATAAACAAGGCTGTTGAATCAAATATTCCTCAACACTCGTCAGTAAATGTTCCAAGTGCGCCCAGAGTGGTGAACAGAAAAACTCACAAAGAGTAGAGGAAGAGAAGCGAGCGGAAATTACAACAATGCAAATCATAACAAAAAATGTCTCATTGTTGACAGTTGTGTTACTACAGTTTGTAGACCATACTGTATTCTGGAGCGCGAATTATTTAGTTACTTTCACTAGCGAATTACTTATGGTCAGTAGACAAATGAAAGAGCCACTTCAAGATACGTCTTGTACTTTCAACATGATCACACATAATATACAGAAAGTTAAGTAACATCTTAATTTGCCTTACAATACCTACTATACATTAAATACATTTAACAGTTCGTTTAAATTCAACGTTTACAAAACATTGCACAAAGAACTTTGTCAAGTTCATTTGGTGTTCCAAGAAGAAACCTATTCGCACAATTTTCATTTTTTATCTCGAAACCCTTCATAAAATCTTTCATAAAATAGAAATAAAATCCTATCAAGTTTTAAAGACCAAACATCTCAGAAGCACTGCGCGTTATAGAATCATTCCATCACTATTGTACTCTCTGACTGGTCCGATCGACCGTCTCTTCTATGCGTTGGCACTATCGGTCGGATGTGTCGAATGTTTACGTACACAAGTAAAGACATAAAAGAGATTTTCTGTTCAAACGGAAACTATTTTCATTGATAGTAGCAATAAAAACGATATATCGAAGAGAGGACAGTTACGATGGTTATGCCTTTATGCCTGATGGAGGAATTGACGAGTGAATTAAGCCACGGTCGAGTGCATGGACTACTTGATAGGAGCGGGCAGGCGCGTTCGATCAGTTGAGTACTCAGTTACGCGCTGGGTTCAGTACGTGTATTCACCGAAATTATGTATTCGTTGAAACCTATATATCTATATAGATATATGAATGTATAATTCACTTTTAATGAATTGAATCAAAAATCGAATCGATAACAACTCACATGTAAAATACTTTGAAATATAAAAATGTAGGCCTACAAGCTGTAAATACTACGGAAAATCATAATTACAATCATACATATTTGATGTTTATATATCTACATATTCATATATATATATATATATATATATATATATATATATATATATATATATATATATATATATATATATATATATATATCCATATATTCATATATATATATATATAAAATATATACGAACATATATATATATATATATATATATATATATATATATATATATATATATATATATATATGTATATATATATATATATATATATATGAATATATATATATATATATATATATATATATTCATATATATATATATATATATATATATATATATATATATATATATATATATATATGTATATATATATATATATATATATATATATATATATATATATATATATATATATATATATATATATATATATATATATTATATATATATATATATATATATATATATATATATATATATATATATATATATATATATATATATATATATATATATATATGTATATGAAATGATGTATTCAATCGATTGAAATTGAAATATCTATATGAAAGTTTATATAACACGTAGCTATTTCATGTTTCACAGTCTCTAAGTATTGTATTTCCTGAGTTCGATAGTCAAGTCGAAAACAGTTAGGATGCAAATCTGGCAAGTTTTATCGTCATAATAGCTAAAAGAACAAAGAAATTATATCAAAAAGTGTAACATATTCTGCATTTATGCGACCCTGATCACGACACAGCAGTTTGTCATATCTATTGACGATAGAGACCGGTAACTCTCGCATGCACGTTGCGTAGAAGATCATGCTGCAAGGGTCTCGAACCGGTACCTCCACCAAATATAGGGCAACTACTGAAATGACACTGAATCAGCACCTCCCACAAACTACTAGAACAGCTGATGTGATGAATTTGAACCGGCACCTCTATCAATTACCGAACCGGAACCTCTATCAACATTTGAAAGCAGATGTTATATAAGCGCGGCACCTCATGAAAAATATTATAGCAATAAGCAGTGGTTCTACTTTGACCCGGCACCTCCACCAAAAATATCAAATTCTTCAATAACGCTCCTCTTTCCTTCAATATCAACAATCAAGTCTGATACGACTAAAAATCGACACATCAAGTATAATTAAAATAAGCCCATAGCAATTGTTTTTTGAGGTTATAAAATGATATCCCAATTCATATATAGATTCGAAGTGAAGAAAAAATATTGCATATCGACTCTCAGATAGCTAACTGGACCCAGTAATACTGAACCTTAGATTTCAAAGAAAGAACGAAAATAGAAACGGAAGTAGAGGTAAGCTCATAATCACTACCACATATCATCATCTAGTTTGCCAGAGTAAACGAGGCTCATGTTGAGAATGTTCTTCATCGAAATATCTCAACATCTATTCTCTCGACACAGATATGATGAAAATCTGCCAATATTTTCATCTCACGCATTTCGTTGTGGATGACCGCAGATTTATCTCCCACCTCCTTCTTTCCCCCCACCCCCACCCCCCTCACTCTCATCCCCTCATTGTTACGTAATGCGATATTTCCGTGCTACTACTCCACCCTCCATTTCTTCGTCCACTTCTCAGACTCAACGAAACACGCAAACAAGATCTAAGAGGCCGAGAACAAAAAGCCCTCTAATGGAGCTGTCACCTGACATACGAAGAAATGTGGCAACATGCGCGGTTACACGCGAATAGAAGGCAGTGGTTTGCTATACAAAATAATATTGTGACAGTAACAAGGATATTTTTATCCACTCAAGAATAACGTGTCAATCATATTTTGGACAACACGTGAGTTCTAAATTGTTGAGTATTTACTTTATTCAACCCCCCCCCCCCATCCACTCCTGTTTCAACCCCCACGTCTTGTATCACGATCTTCATGTGATATGACGACGAGCCACGTGGCTTCTGACTTCAGAAAGAAGAAGTTCATAGGTTGCAATGTTTGCCTCGAAGTCGAAACTTTCTTTCAAATAAATTTTTTCTGTCCAAATATATTAATACTAAGAATAATATGTGAAACTATCAATGCGATAAATGATGAGTCTGAACCTGGTGGTCATGCGTGGGACTAATGAACCCAGTGCCCAACCGAAATGTCCATCTGGTTCAAAGAGAATGTTAGTTGTTTTGACAAAATTCCAAGTCTTCTGGAATGGTGAAATATTTACATCCTCAGTTTTGATTCATAGTTTTGATTAACTTCATAATACACGCGGTCAATTGACCACTGGTGATAGGCGTGGCTAAACGCCAGGCCACCTAGATCTATACTTCATGTGGGAATTCAGAGATACTCTGATAGGTAAATGTCAAATTTCCCACATAACAAAGCCCCATCTGATTGGATGATTTGTTTTGTGACGTTTGTGGGCGGGTCAATCACTAGTCGTCAATTCAGTAGGTTCTCAGTACCTTCTAAAAATTCATGATACATGTTTTATCATTATATCGTGTGTGAGAGCTTCATATACTCCAAGAGCTAATACTATATTTGCTTCCTCTCTCTCACACTTAAGACAGATATTTACAATATTAAGAGTCTCAGTGCTGGGTGTACAAACTAATAATCAGTACATCTAGAAAATTCTTCTTCCTAAATTCTCAACTATCGCACATACACGTACCAAGATAATCTTTTGAACTAGTTTTTCGGCAAATGTAGGTGAGGTTAACAAGACTCATTGAACAACAGCCAGGTTATATGGTAGTACAAACACGTGGGTGATAATGTAATGATACATTGATCAGGAGAGGTATTCTACAGAAATAGATACCTGTAGTAAAGCGGGATTCGAACTCGTGCCCGTCTGGTTTCAGATTTTGAGGCATTTGAGAACTGTCTAAAGCTAAACGGGTGGCAATTTTGACTTGTCACCACTGTTGGTCACTGATGTGATTTTGAACTCCAATTATCAATTAGATAATCAACCCTCGATTAGAATTTTGTACAACTGCCTATAAATTATGTGGAGAATTGATTCAGAAAAACAATTCGAAAAAATTATGATGAAACGGTCGACATGCCATCGCATACAATAAACTAAATGCCTCATTTCAACGCCAAATGAAAATCTACATCGTTTTAATGAACAGAAATATCTTTTATATCAATTTGCACTCTAAATGTCACTCGCTAAATGTTTTATCACGTGATAGATATTAATCAAATATCATTGGTGTGTTTATTTTCATTATTCTAATGAAAGATTTATGAAGCGCTTCGATTATTAATGATTTGTCCAACGCAGTGTATTATACGATTTATCATCTTCATATGACCGTTAAAAATATTACAATTTTACCTGTGTGTATAATTTTTGATAATTATAATTATTGAACGAGATGTGAATTAGACTTTGTTCAATTGTTCTTTAATCCTTCACACATTTCATTCACACGCTCTATACATTCGTTCATTCATTCATCAAATCATCACGCAAACTGCCACATAACATTATCAAATTGAAATTTCACCCATACATTCATCACTCGAGCGGACGTGTTGGAACCTTCTTGCACAGTATAACTCCCCCACTCTTCTCCCCTCACCGACAAGACTGCATGATTTATATACACTTCTCGAACAAAAACCGGTCATTGTTTTGAGGGAGCGCTGCTAACATAGGGTAATAACATGGGTAACGTTTAGTTCACAAAACTCTCACTTGTATCTTTTCTTGTTCCGAGTAGTTTTGTGGAGGGATGATTCTGTGTTGATTATGTAGCATTTTGTTGTTGTTGTTGGTTTTGGTTGTTAATTATCGGTGGCTCACCTAGCATCATAACGAGAGAATGAGCGTGAGTGACGTCACCAGTAGTAACGCCTTGTTCATTGATGATGTCATTGGTGCTGTGAAAAGAGAGAGAGAGAGAGATATTATTAGATGAGCGATAGCAAAGACCTACATCCGACTCTTATGGAGCTTTGTCTCTGTGCGTGTATGTGTGTGTTTTTGTAAGCACTTCACAGGTCGCAGGTCTTGACTGATCAACATGACATTTTATCTGTACACGAAGATTGCACCTAGAACTGCATACATTTCGGGTTAAATCGGTTTGACCATTTTTTAGAAAAGCACTATCTGAAAGTTCCTGAGAACCCTATAGAATTGGGCTGGGCAGGTGAATTGGTATATTCGAAAAAAATCCAAATTTCACCTATGCACGTGAACACACAAATAATACACACCATTACGAATTTGTATGCAATTCGCTTTTGGCTGTTTTTCAGGAAATAATTCAGTAAATGTTTCTTCATCCATCAAATGGAGATGAATACTAGCAGAATTATGCTGCCGAGATTCACAGCTTTCTATGTCTGATAATTACCAAATGAAGTATATTTTATATCTGTCAAGGAGTGTAGAGTTCCGGATTGAACTTTAAACAGAACCGCGTCTTGAAAAATCTAAAAAAAAATGGTATATAGGTTATACCGAAATACTACAGCGATATTTTTGTATTTAATGCTGGTAGGCCTTCGTTTGTGGATACACCAGTATTCGTTGTTTTCAGCAATCTCAAGTCTAGACCGAACTTTGAAAACACATTTCATATTTCTTTTGAACTGAGTTAATTTGTTGTTTGCTTTTTAAGTAATTAACTTATGTAAAGTTGTATAAAGTCAATATTTGTTTCAAATTTTCTCTTCGATAATAATTGTGACTACACAGCGTTACTTGCACGAGTTTTTATCCATTAGAACTCAAATTCATCTTTGAAATGGATTTAAATAGAAAATACATTGAATTCAGTTTGTGGAAGAGAACTTGTCAAAGAAATAAAATATCAGGAGAAATGCTCAGTAGGAACTGGATTGTGTCAGCTACTGGAAATCAAACTGCAATCTAATCTTGAATCAAAAACTATGTATTTACATTTGTATTGACTACAACAATTTACATGATGTTCTAATCGTCAACATGCATGCGGTATATGATTCATTTTATTCATTGATTTCAAATCGTTATTTCCGAGTTGAGGCTAGAGTTGACAGAATAGAATCATGTGGACAGCACACCTCGAGGGCGATTACAAACTGACTGAAAAAAATGTTCCTTATTTGAAAAAGTGTAAATAGTAACTAAGCTTGGGGATAGCAAACAATCGGATAGAAAAATTTCATTCTCTTATTGGTTTATATTATTTGAAAAAAATCACCGCACATGTAGCTGAGTGGTTAACGCACTCGCTTCATGTAATCCTGGAGGTGAATGGGCATATCAGACCTGATTCGATCCCCGCCACCGGCCATTTTTACAGGGGCTTTTCGTGGTTTCCCTCTATAGTTAATGCCAGGATGGTTCCTACAATATAGGCCGCGACCGCTTCCTTCCCACTATCTTTCTGACTTTATAAGAAACCTTCATCTCATCATCCCATCATCTCTTCAATCATCCATTCGCCGACCATAGATCTTAGTTATCATTATGGTGCGTCGTTAAAACCCAATATATGTATATAAAAAAATTCAAATCAATGGGAGAATAAAATAAAATGTATGTCGTACGCCATTTTTTATTGAGACTGCAAAGTGAATGAATTATTATTTTTTTCCCTGAAGACCCCACCAACAGCTAGGTTATTTGAGGACGTGATGTAACTTTCTCAGGAACGTAAATTCCATTGATATGTCAATATGTTGAGTTATCAGGTAATTATGACGTAATTATGGTGACAAGTCATGTCTTGACACCACCATGACTCTGACCCTGGTTTAGGACTTATCACTCTGTAATGCCAATGACCCTTGATGCAAGTCAGTGAATTTGGTTAATATTAATTTACTTATCGACATATTGAGTTGCTATAGTAACACAGATGACGTGAAATGCTATAAACAAAAGGAGAGTAAATGATTGGCTAATCTATCTTATTCACAAAACGGTGCTAGAAGTTGCCAACTTGCCAATAGAAAAAATAGCAAGATAGATCGTACAGTCAGAAGCACCTGGCGGACTAGCAACGTACTTTTCATTATCGTTCCTCTTTGTTTGTTGTATTGAAAAAGAAAGAGTTTGAAATGGTTCAGTTCGAACGTTGAAAAGAAAATAATGATGGGAAAGTTTTCAAGAAGTTTGATTGACATCACTTGAAAAGTATGGAAATAATATCAATGCTATTCTAGAGATAAAGTTTCTATTGCATGAAGAAAATACATTCAAAAGTGCCATACAACATGTGTTCTCAAATAAATTTTGGTAAAAGCAATGGTGTATAATAATACAAAATGATACTTAATCTTACAGAAAAACCTTTCACAAACACGGCGATAATTAATATGCAATTCATAAATATGACCGAAGTTTCTGATCCTAAAATGAGCAAATGTTTATCAATTCAAATCTGTATATAACTGAAAATGCAATAGTTTATAACTAAATTATAATAGACCTAGGTTTGATGACAACTTTAAAAAATAAAAATGAACGTTTTTCAATTGGCATCGTCCAACAAACTATACTGAATATGTGACACATCTAAGAAAACGGTACTTGGGCGCTGGCTAGGTCAGAATACTCTAAGACTGTATTGAAGAAAGAAGAAGTGTGGACCTAATTTACTTTAAATTACATTATCTTCGGATTTTGCGAACATCATCACTGGAACTTAAAGTGAGGCATTATTAGTGCTCAGAATTGTATATCAAATATGAGCAATTTCTATTGATGCTGGATTAAGAGACAAAAGCACTGGTAAAAGTATTAAATACGAACAAAAAATGGAATAACTGAAGCTTTTCCGTGCAGATTATACACGATTAAACTGATTGACAAATATACTTTCTGTATTATTTTCCCTGTCGTTTGATTGGTAGGATTTGACGGCAGTGTTCCGGTTTGATGAAGACAAGCTTTTAAAATCCGAAACGTGCATGACAATCAAGTTGACCAATCATAATCTAGACATTCTTGCCAACAAAATGAAACGGAGTAATTAAACAACAGTGAAACATATTATGAAAAATCCCATTAAGTTAACGATTGCAATCTTGTTTTGATGGTGCCTAACGACCCCACCAACAGCTTGGTTATTTGGGGAGTACAAATAATCAGGTGATAATGAACTCGATGAAGTGATGAAGGTGAAGCGAAGTTCACCAAAACCAACGCCTACAAAGGAATTCGCCTCCATCTGACTTTAAAATTTCTTAACAGAGCCTCAAATGTTTGCAATAAACGGAGAGCGGCAAAGATCTCTCATATAGACTTGGATATATTTTTATTGAAACATTCAAAGATGTATCAAATAATCACGAAAAAAAACTTTCGGAAAAATGTTGGGTACGGTTTGAAATGAGGTCATCAACAAGTAAAGAAACATAATGTGGCGATCAACTCACAATACATCATATGAAAGAAGAAAATATTAAGGGGACCCTGTAGGCAAAAATACAATTTTCCAATTCTCATTTTTTTTCAGTTTATTTTTCTTTGTGATTTTATGATTCTACATCAATATTTTTTATGTGCAATTTCGAATAAATAGGTTATGAAAATAATTATTTCATCGCCGTCCGTGCTAACGATGTCACAAAGTCATGCAATGATGATTACTTATTTTTGTATCTTTGTAATTGTTGTGTCTCTGGTTCAACTCATGCTAGCTTAGTGATTTATGAATAATCCAGCAGCTGATTTTGTCTTTCATAAGTTGGCTATCGGGTCGTTTGATATCGATAGCTCAAAAAGCGACCGAACCTTGTATGTTGACGCTATGAGTTTGACGTTAATATTCAAATAATGTAAATATTCAAAATATTATGATGATTTCCAACTTCAAAGCTAGTTTACGAGAAATAAAAATTTTAAGAGTTCAGGAACATATATCTCAGAAACTATTTGTGCTAGAGACATGAGTTTTTTTTACCGATACTGTCTGTATTTTGCATGAAATTACTCTCATTCAAGCGTGTGACATACATATTTTAAATTTAAAAGAAAACAATTCATGTCAAGACGTAGTGGATTTTCATTTCTAAACACACATCCATATACAAATTTGATTTAAAATAAATAATGATATCACAAAATTTATCGAGGGTCATTTCATAGCCAACAATTGAAACCACACGAATAAAAATAATTGAACTGAATCAATTCAGCCGTTTCTGAACTATGTGTTCCTAAAGTTTGTCATATTTACATGTTAATTCTCCCCAGCAGGGTCCCCCATGAATTACTACTCCAACACCCATGATATATAAAGCATACTTACATCCGGCATTCCTAAGCTGCGCCAGTTTCTGATTACTAAGTTTCGTCGACAAAACCGGCGTCACCACTCTCTGCCAGACTCTTTCATCAATGGTCGCCGTACACTTTAGTTCCACTTGATTGCCGCTAGGTAGGAAATGGCGCTTCTCCAGTTGAAATTTCAAGCCTAAGCTGGACGTGTGTAGTCCGATACTCTCGAGGTATTCGACGCTGATTGGATAGTATTGGAGCAGCCAACTGTCAACCTACAACAAAACGAATGCATGAATGTATACTGGGGTTTAACAGCGTGTCAACAATGGCGTTATATTGCGAGGTTTTTGTAAGCCTCTTATGTGGGAACTATGCTCAATGTCATTTTCAACTTATCGTGGGTAGGGGATGGCTGTGTGACAACTGAGGAAAACGCAATAAACCTCTATCTGCCAGCAAAAGTAACAACTAATAAAGTCCTACATGTACACTTCAAACTTCATCATTGACCAATTGACTTTTAATCTCGACTTTTTATTTTGACTTTCAACAACAACTTCTCAATTTTAATTTTGAAATGTAATTGTTATATTGGCTTCATTGTTGTACTTGTTTCTCAATTCCAATACTTGACTTGGTAGTTGCTAGGTATTCATAAACAATTGCAGCAACCAATATATTTATATCAATCCATGTAGGTATATGTTCATCTCGTGTATTGTGTGCATTTCATTATCTCTTATTTTATCATTGACTGTCCATATGATTCACTTTGAAATGTTTCATTCTTCATTGGTAATTCACTCGGACGAAAATGGAAATGAAAAATGGAAAATAAAATAAAAAAATGTTGAAAAAGTTGAACAACTATCCAACTATACAGATTTTAAAAAAATATCTATTTGTGCGCGTTTGACCTTTCGACGTAAAGTTTGATTCCAACAGATACTATCATCAGCTGATGAATGACTCAGTGGGAAGCATGGATGAAGTCAATGAATTGAAAACCACAGGTGACACTATTTCCGTCGTAATTATTCACGAGTCCATTAGTTTAATTGACTAATATCAGTCGATAGAATAGAACAGGTAACCAAGGGAGATGAGAAGTAAACAGATGTTGAACTCTCAACTAACTATTGGAAAACCGGACCTACTGATCGTGAGAGTGAATACCGTACATGTGGTAGACGAGTTGAGAAAAGAAGATCATCTCGTATTCTGGATAAATAAGCAACTAATCATCAGTCATCACAGGAACTACATCCAACCCGTCACATATTGAAAAATAAAGATGTAGTGAGACATATTATATCTTACACTAGAGTTCTCTCTCTCGCTCTCTCACTTAGCTATGAACAGCTATCCCGTTTGAATTTGGAACCACTATCATAGCGTGGACTTATGATGATCATAGTGACACGTGACACCTAGAAGAAGCCTATAGGACGACCATAGACAAGGTTAGTATTCATTTACTCTGGATACAACCAGAATTCAATGTAATATGTATATAGTAAGGTCTTCTAGGCTCATATATTTTGTTTTCAGTGATAGAAAAAGTCGCAACAATAAACGGAAGAGAGAGAGAGAGAGAGAGAGACAGAGAGAGAGAAAGGCAGAGAGTGAGAGAGTGAGAGACAGACAAACAGAGAGAGGTGTAGAGGAAGAGAGAGAGAGAGATAGAGAGAGAGAGAGAGAAAGAGAGAAAGAGAGAGAGACAGGGAGAGATAGAGAGGGAGAGAGTGAAAGAGAGAGACAAGAAGAGATAGAGAGGGAGAGAGTGAAAGAGAGAGACAAGAAGAGGAAAAAAGGAAGAGAGAGAGAGATAGAGAGAAAAATAAACAGATGAAGAGAGAGAGAGAGAGAGAGAGAGTGAAAGAGAGAGAGAGACGGAGAGAGAAAGAGAGGAAGAGAGAGAGAGAGAGAGAGAGAGAGAGAGAGAGAAAGATAGGAGAAGAGAGAGAGAAAGAGAGAGATGTGGGGTGATTTATCATTGCGACGTCACTTGTAGGAGATAATCCGAAGACGACGGCGAATAAGAACAGAATTAACAGTTAATAAACCTTACGGTGTCGCGACAAGCCCGAGGGTGATATTAATCATTTTTTTATTCCTGCGAAACACGACAGGTTAAATCTTTAAATATGTTCTTTCTAATACAACGGGATGAAGATTAAGTTTCATAAGAGGCCAAAAGTGGAAGAAAATTGTACTTCATTTCATAAGTTACAATTAATTTTTCTCGACGCCATTATTCATATAGTTGTCGCCACGAAAGAAGATATAGTCTCAAGTTTTCAAATTTTGATCTCTTCAAGCTCACATTTCATTATTTCAGCTATTCATATTTGTATTTATACCGTCGTTATCAATTTCCATTTTGAACCACGGCAATAATGTGATAATGTATAAATATATGAACTTGTGTATTATGCAGCAGAATTGATGATTATTCATGTGAATTTGAATAATTGTGTAATTGTTTTCAACTCTGTATAATTATGTTTTAATTATCGATTCAGTTAATTACCACACATGTTACATCATGGATCATTCAAATGTATATCTCTCTCGTGATGAGAGAATATGTTATCAATTATAATAATAGCTTTCCACGTTTTAAGTTGTGGCGATTTTTTCTATAACTACAAAAAAAAAATCAAGTGGTCTATGCTCAGATCATGGATATTGCTCAGAAACAATCATATGCCATCATATCGCCCCATGTGGTTATTGAGATGAACGTGTCAACTTGTGTGGGCTACTCATCCTTATGCCCAGCCTCTCTCTCTCTCTCTGTCTCTCTCTCTCACCCTCAAGCATGTCAGGGGTACGTCATTTCCGAAACGGTTAGTCTCTTGGACGGCTATAGGCTATGCCGAAGTGTCAAGTATGATTTTTTTTTTACGAAGTGTCTATTCCCACGACACGACCCACGACCAAGGTTGTGGGAATAGCCGACCAGCGCGGGCACTTCTATTCACACGACCCATCGTTCGGTTCTTGCCAATAGCCGACCCCGCTAGGCTGGCTATTCGCAAGAACGGCACACCAAGCGGTTCTTGGGAATAGCAAACCAGCTACTGTTGGCTTTTGGCAAGAACGAACGCATGAAACACACTCCGCGGTTGCACGTAGTTCATTTTATCGTCGTGAGAGGGTTCTGAACTCAGTAGGAGTCCGATGGGTTTTCATTTCACTAAACCGAGTGCGGATTCGGGCGGCAAACGGGAGGACAGGACTGGACAGGTGTCTCGTGAACGTTCGCCTCGGCAAACATTGATGCAAATAAATGTGTAACATATCTTGAAAGCAGCCCTATTTCATAACCCTGCGTTATTAGGGTTATATTAGGTGGTAATGAAGGATGGTCAGATTAAGGCTACCCAAATTGTTTTATTTGATTTATATTGGGTTTTATCGACGCACTATACTGGTGACTACGATCTATTGGCGTTGGTGGATGATGAATAAGATGATGGGATGATGAGGCGAAAAGTTATTTTATTAGGTGTTTTGGATGGTGGGAAGGAGTCGGTCGTGGCCTGTTGTTAAGAAACCATCCCAGTGTCAACCTGAATGACAGAGGGAAACCACGAAATACCCCTGTCAGAATGGTCGACCATGGCGGGAATCGAACCCCGGTCTCCCGAATGACGGTTCAGTGTGTTGCCACGCGTCTCGGTGGCTACCTAAATTATGGTTATAAATTTAATATACAAGCAGTATAATTATAATCTTGAATCCATTCAACACAGTCCTTCACCGCCTAACCCTGGGCCTAGGCCTAGTCAAAACTCGATGTTAGAGTCCCTTGAAAACATAACCCTCGAAATGCGGATTACGTCAAATATGGCCTATTAGGTTTATTAACACACCAGAAGTGTAACTTCAATCAAAACAAATATGGTGGTTCAATTAAACCCCTTGACTGCCTTCTTCCGCTGCTAGGCCCCTCTGTGTGGGATCAAACGAACTACGTGAGAATTCTCCGTGTGCCGTTCTTGCGAATAGTCATGGCCGTGGTCGGCTATTCACAAAACCCACATAATCGTTCTTGCGAAAAGTGATTTCACGTTTTGCTGGCACGACCGGTTCGTGGGAATAGTGTATGAGTGTCTTGCTGGCACGATCGGTTTGTGAGAATAGTCTGTGTGCGTCTTGCCGGCACGACCGGTTCGTGGGAATAGTGTATGTGCGTCTTGCCGGCACGAACGGTTCTTGCGAATAGTAAGTCGTTTGCTTGGAGGCACAACCCGCACGAACGTTCATGGGAATAGGGTCGGCTTTTTTTATGTATTCTTTACAACTTGAATGATGCCGGCACATGCAGCGCAGTGGTTAACACACTCGCTTCATGCGATCCGAGAGTTGACGGGGCATATCGGACCTGGTTCGATCGCCGCCACCGTCCATCTTTACAGGATTTTTTCGTGGTTTCCCTCTGTAGTCTAGGCTAATGCTGGGATAGTTCTCACAATGTAGGCCACTACCGATTCCTTCTCACTATCCTCTCCAATACCCAAGAAACCTTCATCTCATCATCCCATCTCATTAATAATTTATATGACGCCAATCATTATCGCTCAGTTATCATTATAGTGTGTCGTTCAACCCAATATAAAAAAAATGAATTATTTTAATAAGGATGACTATGAAAACTTGTGGATATATTTTGTTTTGTTTTGTACTCCGAACATTCGCTACAGCTACAACTATAATCATAATAGGTTCACTCTGCACGTGCTAATTATTTCATTGCCCCTGCAACGCAGCGACGAGAGAGTTCTATCACAAGAGTTGAAGGATTAATCTACTGGCTAACATATTTCCTCCATTAGTTGTATAACACGGCTACACCGAATGCTTTTGTCTTCTACTTGTATCAAACTCCTCGCGACGGTTTGGCGGGTGGGGGAGAGAGGAATGAGAGGGGTGGAGGGGGAGAAGGCGTCTTCCTAATGGCTGGTTGATGAATAAATTAGGCGTATAAGCTTAGCAGAACGTATTGTATATTTTCCACGATATTTCAACATTTCTCAAGCTTATTATTTTTCCCATGGTGCTAGTTGCAAAGTGGAAGGAATGAGAAATGAAGTTGAAGAGTGTGGAATTTTGTATGTTGATACTGGGAAAACGTAGCATATATGTTGTGAGATCTTCAATCTTCATGAAATATGATAGAAATATACTCATAGTGTGTTAGTAACTTATTCGATTTTCATAAAACTTGTCCAAAATGTGAATCATTGTTATTTTCACAACATAATTATTATTTTTGGATCTACCGATTTCCAATCATATTCACATATGTTATTGTCATGAGTATTTCGAAAAATTCGTTTTTTCATAATAATATGTAAGCTATTGATTGTCACTTGAAACTATGCATTTTCCCCTTGAAAGATGAATATATACTCACGAAAAGATAGCGCATCTGTTTTCTTTTCGACCTGTGGAGCGCGCACCAAATCGAAAAAACAGAGAAAGACCCGTTTTGAGCCGGATGCCCATTCAATCATCCAGTTATATGGGGAACATTCATTATTTTCAAAAATATAAATCACTGTCTCTTATTTTGTGTGTATTTAATTTAGTTTTCCTGCACATATCGAAGCTAAAGGTGAAACCTGGATCAAGCGTTGTCAGCTTTGCTTATATTAGATCGGTATAAACAATTACTATAAGTAAAACACGAAGAAAGATGCTAATTATATCTCTTATTACAGAATATCCATCATGAAAAGTAACGGCAGAATATGATATGGGCTCACTAGATGATAAATTGGCTGAACTTAGGAAGTAATTCTTGCAATTTGGTTCAATGTTTTAATTTTACGTTTGAACTTGAAACTAAAAATTGAAACTGAAAGTTGAATCTCAAAGGTGATAAAATTAATGAAAAGATAGTAATTAGTTCTCCGATGCCACTTCAAATAATTGAATCAATTTTATAGCCCCAAAGGAATACATTTCGATTCAGTTTCAAAAATGTCATGAACCGAATTGAACAGAAATAGTTTCAGAACAATTACCCGCCAAATTTGGACTTTAAGATTTTATGAAATGCATGTGATTTTTTTCTCCTTCATCTTTCAACATTGAAATCATTGATAGTCTCAACTAAGCACGGTACATACAGACAAATCCGTTTGTCTCAATCGAAAATTGGCTTGGCCAACTGGCCTGAAATTGTTCGTGTAAACTTGAAATGCAACAATTCTATCGTTGCTGATTGGATTCGGGTCGGTGAGGATAGAAATAGCTTTCAAAACGCCAACCCAATCGGCCGACTAGCGGTAAATAATCATCAAGAATGGAGTAAATGTGTGACGTCACTTCTTTTGTCTGCTAACAACTTCGATCTTTGTTCAACATATCGATTACATCGAATTTTGATCACATTTTGAGTGATTCCTGATAATCATTTTTATTCATACCACGCAAAATTGACATTTGACAATTGACATCGATTGGTCATGGATTGCCGTTGAATCGCCATAAGTGTCAATATATACAGGTTGACAATTCAATTTGACCGGCAATGACAGTTGGTAACTATGACGACTGGAACAGTTTGTGTATGTCATGTGTTTCAAATTTGCATTGTTTTCTGTCTTTGGAATTTCAATCATATATAATTATTCGTCCCTGGTTCCAACTGAAACATTGGGAGCCAGTTGACCACGCCTGGCATTTCTTCCCCATCTTCCACCTCTTCTTGTTCCACTTCCAATTGTCCCACCAATTCCTTCCACCTTATTTCCAATAATAATTGATGGAATTAAATGTTCTCATCCAAACACATAGTGTTCATTTGAGCATCTTTCTGATATCATAATCGAAACAGTAAAAAAAAAATATTTTCCAGTTATCTCATTTTTGAAAACGGAACAATGCTAAAATGTATCTCTAATAACTTGAAGTTACTCATGCTCAGTAGCCGAACAAGAGAATAACTTTTGGTATGATAAGTATATAAACTATATAAGCATATTGTAAGCCTACAACGTACAACGTAACTATAACTTGATAAACTGTTCTGTTATATACGTAGCGTGTAATCTCTAATTCCCTTAGCAATTATCGACGTGATAATAGAAACTATTCCGTCGTCCTGTTGTCTTACGTAACGAGATACAGCCCTAACATTGCGGTATGACAAGGTATATATGTTTGCTGAATAAGCCAAGAGATTACACATTGCTAATGTTCTAGATAATATATGTGATGTTCCCCATTCATATTCACAAGTAACCAAATATTAGACTCTTGCATAATGCTATAACAATTAATTGTACTGGGAAAAGTATTCTGTCCACGTTTCGGAATGGTTCTCATATAACTCGGAGAAATATTTTTGATATATTTTCTAGAGAATAATTCATGGTATAGTGAAATATAGGATGATACATTTGAATCTTTTCAAGAAAACCGAAGAATTTTCGATTATCACTCCCGATCGCCAATGTTGAAGGATGGGCACAAAAGTGAGAGAGATACGGACGTTTGGAATCCCAATTTGCTTCTACTTTGGTTTAAAAATATTGACGTTTCAGATTTCAAGAAATATTCAAATGGAATATGACCAAAGTTCCATATTTTAGTATTGAAATCATTAAGAAAAGCGTACTTTTTCTAGTTCACACTGAAAATATTAATTTTTCTGTTCTCAAAGAAACATAGCATGGGTATTTATACAAATTCATTCAGTTTTAGAACCAGAAAAAAACTTTGATTATCAGTTTGAGCTTATTTTCTTAGAAAATCGAGAGTGACTAATCGAATATATTTGGCATGATTTAAAGGGTTCTGAAAATAGTTATCTGAAGCAGCTATAAAAGCATGCGCGCAAAAGACTAGAATGATTCTAGACTAGGCTTCAATAATTCTAGACCAGACTTGAGTGAATCTAGACTAGACTAATGCTAGACTATAATACAGTAAGACTAGTGGAAAAAGACTACATTGCTTTTATGTACGATTGTTCTAATCATACTAATGTGTAATGTTATTTGATCGATAGACTCTGTGGTAACGCTCTCTGTTTTTATTGGTGGCACGTGTGGGAATAGGAGGGGAATATCAACACCTTGGTCTTGTCACATGCTCACAGCTGAGACGTTCTGTAGACCGTATCACTTGAATGTAATGCTTTGTATGCGTTAATTTCAAGAACGCATAAAATCAAGCAGATTTGAACAGATATAACTGTATGAATGATCGCTTTCAAGATTCACTTTCGATCAACATGAATACGCGAATGTGTTTTTGACTGAGTACGATACAAAATCAGTCAAAGTGGTTTCAGAACGAGCTTAAAATCGTCTCAGAGTAAAACTGATCCACACGACACTTTTCATAGGCTCTACTCAGCTTTCAACTATAAAGTGTGTAGTTATGAATATTGGTAAGAGGGATCTAGATACATTAATTATGAACATTTTGAGAATTCCTTCATTCAGAATGACACGACAAAAAATATAAAAATAAATTTTCAGCCTGAAAATTAATTTTCCGAGATGTTTTAGCAAAAAACATTGCCGATCATTTTTTTCAATAATTATTCAATCTGTTGATCATAGATTATTCTCATAATATGAGTCAGTGTCATAATTATGAGAAAAAATATATTACAAGTCATTGCGGAATAAAATGGAACTTTTACAGAGTAAACATCTTCTTCCAACAAAAATTGGTGTGGACCTCTTTTAAAAACAGATACACCTTTTTTCATAGGTCCTTTATACCATTTTGGTAGACTATTATACAAAAAGCACCCAGAAAATAACGGGTTTGTCTTGAGTAGATTGAGGTGGTGCTCAATATACTTGAAATCATGTTTATTTCTGATATCAAAATCATGAGATGAATCAAATTTTCAATCTATGACTAATCAATTCTCTGACAAGGTTTCATACAAATAGAGTTTGCCAATGTGCTCTCTTACTTCCACACACATATCTCGCTTCTCTCTCAACACATATTCTGCGTTCATCTGGTTATAAGTATATACAATGATGAAAATAGTGCACGTATGAGGATTATTGTCTAACATACATAGTTTCTAGACTAGTTCGACATTATCTTATGATCGTGCAAGACACATTGAATCCAATAGATGACATTTGGGATAGTTACAGAATACTATAGTAGTATAGATTCACATAAAATGGCCATTTTACTCATTATATTGCAGGAGTCGTTCTTGATGTAACAGTTACCATGGTTTCTACAGACTTGCCCTTAAGAGCTATAACGTGCCATTTTACTGGCGTGCGGTTCGAAATAGCATTAACCAATCAGCACGTGAGAGCTTCGTGTCAACTTCAATAATATTCTAACCATGATCTTATTATATACACTGATACCAACCATCAGAAAACTCGATTCAAACGTGTCTCCGAAAGCTTTCTTAAGACATACTTGGGACTTTGAGTTTTTGAGAAGGACTTTGAAGGATTTTTATCGGATTTTCTTCATCGAATATATAAAGAATTTAATAATGAAAATAAAAAGTTTCATGGGATTGACTTCAGTTAGTTTTTCTAGTCGGGCAAAAAAAACGCATATCCTATTATTTAGAATGGGAAGATCAGTTCAAAATTCGTTAATATGTCGTCACCATTTTTTTGTTGATAGTATGAATTATTTGCTCTATTTTATATTTCCTAGATGAGTTTTAAAAATATCAGAATTGACTTTTGTTTTGGTGATGATTTGGTTGGCCAAAGTAGATCCAAGTAACAAATCATAGAGGCCCTACACTTGTGCTTATGTTATTCAACTGAACTGATTATGTTTCACGAAACTCTCAATCTTGTGGTATATGAGAACTCAGATCTTAACCTACTTTAAAATAGCTATTAGATTTGAATAACTTTGATCTAAACTGTGTGAATCTCACAAAGTCAAAGTCAAAGTCATAGCAAAGTTGTTGGAATGCTATTATCTTGCACTATGATACCCTACATAACGTTTAGTGTTTTCTCAGAATTAGTTTCTTCAAGATAATGTAGATGACGTATTGAAGCTCTCAAGCTCCACTCTGAGTATACTGCTCAGAAGTAAACGAAATGAGAAGGTCGTCTACCAACAACATAATTGTAAGAACTTCAGGTTCTACATAATCTTACTGCAAATTCAAGGTTTCAACACTTACGAAATATGTAGTTGCGTTTCTTATCGTGAGCCTCATCCTAAAATAATCATAATACCCTGACAATATCACGGTCATACGGATATGACGATGACATTTGTGTTTGCTCTGTTGGTAGAAGACCTTTAGTCGTGGATCCGAGTATAACCATGTACACGATGTAGTGATACCAACCTACTTCATCATACTATAAAGAAGGTGTACCGACTCGTGTCTTCAAAGTGAAATATTTCCGGGGTCAGAATCGGAGTCCAGGGTCCCGATTGTCTGTGGTGCAACTATCGTTCTGTTATTGAAGTTCAATTTTATAGTTTCGAATAATTATTTATACCTCTCTTTGAATTGACTCGTCTGTTTGATTTGTATTTAATATGTATGTTCCACAGATGAGCCTCTGGCTTTGTGGGAATTATTTATGGTGTCAATTGTGAACATTGTTCAGATAAAACTCATGGAAAAAATATCAAACTATAAAAAAACAATGCTATGTACGACTCAGTAGAATCATAATGTAGTGATACCAACTTATTACATCATAATACAAAGAAAGTGACCCAGCTCGAGTCTTGAAAGTGAAATATCTCCGAGGTCAGTTCCCGAGTCCAGAGTCTCGTTTGCTAGTATCGCAACTATCGCGTTCATATCGAAATATATGGAACAACTGCTACACAATACTATACACGACTCAGTAGAATTATTATTTTAGCAGTTGCATCTGTTTTGCACGAAAAGTATAGATTTTGTAAGATCAACAATGCCACCGACCGTAGCCACTCTTATCTTCTTCTAGTTCACAACAGAATTCGCTAAATTGCGACAGACAATCGGTACTTTCAGCTTTGAACTGACCGCAAGAAACCACAAATACCGTCCATGTTATTAGTATGGGGGTTGGAGCACCTTATTTATATTATGGTGAAGTATGTTGGTGTCACTACATCGTGACAAGAGTCCAGATTCGATGAACAGATCTGGAGTAATTCAGTGACGACCATGTTTGGCTAAATCGTGTCGTCATAGTGCAGAAAACCCGATTTAGAATCATTAAGAATAATCTTAATATGAATATGAGTGAATGAACATTCTGTCCTATAGCCCGTGGTCAAAGCTTCAATGTCATATTGGAAAAAAGCGGATGGATTCGAGCTCTTGACCTTTTCGCGCCGAGGGTGCATAATGCCAACAATATGTTGGAGTTGCTTCGAATGAAGGATTCAACATTGGCCCTGCATCACTTACGGTTACAGTAGGGTTTTTCATGATAACGTCACTGTGACGTCACATTTATCACGATGTTGTCGAGATAGGGATATCCAGAAGATCCCCGCTTTTGAAACCGTTGCATTTTTTTCAGCATTGTACTCGAATAATTCCACTTGATTAAATACAAATGAGTCATTAAAAATACATTACATAACTCTTTTATTTTGTCTTGAGCAGAATATCAAATTGATATTATTCCCCTTTCCTCCCCCACCCTCATCAAATTTCTGGATGAAATGAAAAACCTTATCTCGAACCTAGATTTTAATCACCGTAAGTTGACTCATTTTACGTATTATTCAGCAGTAACGCACTGGTGTGTCGATCCTTCAATACGCTAAAACAGATGTTGTTGTGCTATCAATATCCAGTTAAACCCTCCGCCTCCTCACTTCCTCCTCAATTCCTCTTCTACCCCATACACTTTTATCGCAGTCAACTAATCCCATTACTAGCCGTACTGATTAAAACTTTCAGAGCCAATCAAAACTAGGGTTAATGTTGCACCATATACATGTGTAATAAAGAAGAATTACAAGAACAAGGGATAATTATTGTTATACGAGGGAGTTGTAACATAGGTTATTATTATCAGTTGTGAAGAGGTGATGACGTGTAATATATACGTAATTACGTAACTAGAGTTTTTTCTCAACCTATCTTTGAGGAAGTTTGCTGTGAACAAATTTGGTGGAGGTTGAAGAAATTGATTATGATACATTTCGACCTCACATCTATTCGGTGAAACATGGGCACACCGTAAATAAATTGAAAATGCATATGTTATTCTTGGTAATTAATGAAATATTTTTCTAAAATCTTATATTAGGCAAAAAGTTTCAGTTTGGAGTCAGTGATGGAATCATTTTCTCATAAAGTTAAACTGAAATTCATCAAATGAATTCAACATTTTTCAAGTATGTTTGACACTAATAAATAATTAAATTCGAATTTCCGTACAATATAAAATCGCGTTTCCACACACTTTAGACCTATATCAATTCGGATTTTTTCATTGGATGTGATTTTTTTATGAGAAAAAAAATTGGTAATTTCTTTCGCAAAATCTCATATTGATATTAAAAATCTCACGCGTTCGAGTTTTAAAAGACTTAATAACCACCATCCAAATAACCTTTTGAAAAATAAACCAAGAATTCCCTTTCGTAAAATTCAATCGCGAAAGTTTGATTTCTTTACATCTTTGTCAATTGCCAATAGAAATGTTATGAAGCAACGCTCCACTACTTTTGAGGAGAAAAAAATGATTGAATAATGTTTCCATTTGGAGCTGAAACTTGTGACATACATTCCTCTGATTATACCACGTTTTATCCTCTACATTTCCACGCTATTTCTCCGAACATTTTCATTTAACTCGTACTAAACCTGCTGCACATAATCCTAGATGGAGTCCAATTCCTGCAACAATGACATCCTCTAAGCTTTTATATCACGTTTCCTGCATGTCCCCAGCACTCAAGGACTCATAAGGACTTTATTAATCAAATTTCAACGTATCTCACCGTAATGAAAAGTATATCAACTACCAAGTATTCAACTGTTCTCGAAATTTTATCAAGTTGTTATCATTGTGTTTTGTTGCTCGTTATTTACTTTGAGATGTAATACCCTCTGAAAACAATGCTCTGTTCTCGAATGATGATGTGGTAATTACACTCCTCACGAATATTGTGCTTGTGAGTCGATCTAATTAAGTCGCAGTGAACTTCATGTCAGATAGTTGGCCACTTTTAAACTTCGTGTAGTAATGTTTCACAGCAACCCACACGTGAGATTATTTTTTGAATTCTTAATTCATTCTCATTCATAAAGAGAATATGTTATATATATATATATATATATACATATATACATATATATATATAAATATATATATATATATACTTATATATATATTTCTTAGTCACATTTCAATAACTCTTAGGATTTCAAGGCAATTCTTTCTCAACTAGCCCGACCCCTCATGTTTGCAACATGAGCGTCGAAACCACTACCCACTTACGTTTGATCATTTTCACAAATCACCAGTCTGCCGTATTGAATGATTTCTAGGTACTGTGGCAACCCTTTCTCCCCTCCCTTCCTCCCCTCTCCTCTCCTCCCTCTCCTTCCCTCTTTCCGATATACTTCTTTCTTCATTCCTTTCTCTTCTTATCCCTTCCACTCTCACCATCGCATCTCGCTGAACCCCGCGCCAGGGTGCGAGCGCACGTGCGTTACGAACTCTCAGACAGATCTGGAAGACTCTAGGCATAATTTAATGAAAAACTTTTGGTTTAGAGAGAAACCAAGTCATAGTTCTATATCATGATCTAATTTGTAGCGTTTTACTCGCCCAAGCTCAAGTGAAAATGTAAATTGCTATGATCATATCAGATTTGGACATGTCGGATATAATATTCATCAGATAGAATCAGTAAATGGTGATTTGATTACAATATTTACCGTGATTGCTGAATAGGTTATCACAATTATTAAAAGAAAAGAATAATCCTTCAAAGGTCACTCGTGACTTAATGTTGATTGCAGAGGTAAATTGCTAGAAAACATATATATGGAAGTTACCTTAATTCCGTTGATGTACCAGGCCAGCTTGGACAACGGGTTCGACTTGGCCGATGTGCAGTTACCTACAACGTAGTCCCCGGGGGCGTATTCCGTCATGATCCCTTCTATCATCGGATCGTGTTGCGGGAGAGCTGCAACAAGAGACATACGGTTATTTACCAGTGGTAGTGATAGTGATAGTAGTAGGCCTATACATCTTCATTCAGCATAAAGGTATTCATTCACTTTTCACATCACAATTCATTCATGCAAACATCATGTATATATCTTTATATATATATATATATATATATATATATATATATATATATATATATATATATATATATATATATATATATATATATATATGTATATATATATATATATATATATATATATATATATATATATAAATATATATTCATATATATATATATATATATATATATATATATATATATATATATATATATATATATATATATATATATATATATATCTTTATCAATAAATGAAGACTCTGCCTTTGTCTTGAAGTTTGCCATATGACACAGAATAACAATAAAATAACATACTATGATATCAGAATTATAAAATACCACAACACAATAACAAAAAACATGTTAGATTGAAATAATTCATCGATTGTAGACCTGTGATGTTCACCTGCGGCTCAAGTCCCTTTGAATGATTTCTCAAAATCAATATTGAGCCTTCAATGCGAGTGAACATATTAAATCTATGAAATCCCTACGTAAGCTGAACTTTTCACAAAAATCTACAAAGAATCTGGTCATAGTACCCCTAGCTCCGATGAAAAGTCCAATAACAGAGATCATATTAGGGTTGTATGTTCTTTGCAAATATGCAATTATTTCAATACTCTCAATTTTCATACACTTCTGAAATATCCCAGTAGCTCAATGTCTGTTTTTGTTTGTTGGGAACAATTGAGTTTTTCATTTCCTATGATTTTACTTCACTTTTGTATAAAGTCTGCAGTTATTCTAGCAATCACAAATTTTTGAGGAATTCTATTGAAAATTCTTATTTGCCTAGTATAAATTAAAGACAGAACTTTCTTCTGAGTTTGATATTACTTTTTCATATTCACATCATTTCAATTAAATTCAAGAATTTCACCATTATTCTTCACTTCATCACTGTTACAAAGCTTTTTTCTGTTTTAATTTTTTGTTTCGTATTCAGTTTGTCTTTCAGAGTATTTTACGCTATGAAATGTCATGATCGCAGTTTTTGAAATGTGATTTTCCTCATATCGTTTCTAAAGAAGTGAGCGGTGTAAAATGAGTTAAAAAAATTACGCGTACTAAACTTGGAGCTTGATTGGTCACGTGAGCGACTTTTTTCGTTCTGTTTGATTATTTTCTTCAATTCTAGAAACCCAGCAGAAATGCAGAATATCACGACGTTTAATTATCCCGATTGTGGTTTCGAATAGACGATTATTCGATATCATCTTAGAATGTAAATGAAATGATGAGCTAGATTTGGTCTGATATAAAATGAAAAAAACGCACTATGCGTGCGAATTAGATAATCTCAGGAGCGCTTTTAAAGATTTTTCACTAGATGAGCTATATCTAAGATTCTATTGTTGTACAAGATATACCGGTATTTTAAGTCCGATAGATTTGACAGTCACGTTTCTGTCGAAAAGCCTCACTCGCTTCGCAATATTTTGTTCGCTAAATGTTCTTCAAAGGTGAAATACAAAAGGTGAGACGCGTACACAAAACGTAACGTTGGAGCTGTAATAAATCTGATAGATTCTTTCATGAGGAAAACACCAGGTACCTTCGTCGCCAAGGAAACTTGAATCGTCAATAGACAGAAAACGGTCTGGAAAAAAACAAAAACAAATGTTTCACACATTTAATGATTGAAGTTATTGTTTGCTTGACTACCCCACTCACAGCTGAAGTATTTGGGGGTACGGATGAGGGTGATAGGCAAATGGTGTTGACAGAAACTCATGACTTATGCTTTTTTTTAATAACATCGAAACTTGATGGAAAATCATTGTTTCCCAATTAAGGCTATGGATGAAAGATGGAATCGTTTGGACAGGGCACCACAAGGGCGATCTTACCACCCCATTTCGATTAGATAAAAGTATTTCAGTTTCCGAACGTCCGGAACACATTATGACTGTTTCTGTGATATGTATCCGGACACAAAACACACGAATGTTGATATCTTCCACTTTGAAGTAAGTCTCTTGGGCAGTGATAACTAATTTTTTCCATCAACAGCAGATGTAAAATTCATCATTATACAAAATGGAAAAAAAAAATGAGTTATGTGATGTTAGAATCCACAGTCAACTTCAATGTCAGAAATATTTCTTCAGATTACTAAACCAGATGAAAAGTTATTTCATTGAATTAATATGATTTGATTCACATTATCAGTTGAATTTCAGTTCTGTTCTACAATGAGTCATATTTACCAAAGTGAAAATTCAAATTAATATGATGAATTGAGGAATTAATAAATACTGAGTTTCCATTATCACTCATTTTGGGTATTACCAATTCATATCCTCAAGTATCTTTTGATGAAAGGTATTTGTATCTTTTGGACTTGAGCAACTGGACGAAACACGGTAAATTATGATCATTATGATAGATACTTACATTCTACATTTTCATTGGGGTTTGTTCATGACCAACACAATGATTTCTTTTTAACTAACAAAAACATCTCTCATATAAAAAATCCAACGTTCATTTTGGAACTTTGAACAATTAATTCATCGTAGATCACTTTTGATATGTTATGGTTTAAATATATATGTATTCATGTAGTTAGGTTGATATTTTTGGAGACTTAGTTCGAAGTGGAAGATATCAACATTCGTGTGTTTATACTGAAAGACTTTTATCTACGGCGAAAAATTATGGTCACAGACAGCGCAGTCCTGGTGTTGAAGATCATTAGTTTCAAATAATCAAAATGGGGTGGTAAGATCGCTTTTGTGGTGCCCCGTACAAACGATCCTATCTTTCATCCATAGCCTTAGTTGGGGAACAATGATTTTGTATCAAGTTTCGATGTTATTAAAAAAAAAAAAGTCAAGTTGGATCATACTTTGATCCAACTTGAGTATTCAATTGACAAGAAATTCAATGATGATTTCGTCCAACTTTTTAGGATTTGTGACTATTTTCAAGCCGTAATTGATTTCAGAAGAATACAAAATTGGAAATAAAATAATCTGACTATCAAGAGTGAAAATAGATTACATTTTCGAAAAATTTTAGGAACAGTATCACAATACAAGAACCCAATTAATTACATTTTGGGATTTATTTAACCGTAGAAAACATCAGAAAATCGAAATAATAAATAAAATCGAGATATAAATATTTTCTCACTGGTTATGTTGAATTGAAGACAAATTCGAGACGAGCAAGTGAGCGACTATTTCCATGCTGAGTGTACAAAACGCTCGCATGAGCTTGTAAGAAAGTATTGGTGTTGTCACTGTTAGAAAAGGGTATTCATTATTTCCTTTGAAAAAGTCTCGCCGAATTTATATCACTTCATGGGATAAATCTTCCTCCCCATTCAACCCCTTCTTTTCATCCCTCTCTTTACATTCCCTGAATCTCGTTTCAGATTTCCATAGCAGAAGATCGGTCCCAATAGCACGGTACGGAAATGGAGTCGAATAGTGTCGTATGCAAGAAAAGACATGGGATAATATTACGACATTCGATCATCGAGTATTTCGATAAACCAATACCAAAAACGATTGGAAGTAACCAATAATAAGGCCCCTATTCGTCTCCAACTGCCTGCATGTAAGATGATAATTGTTTGGTATCATGTTTTGATTCTGATTATTGATTTTATATGAAGTTGAACTGAGCACCGTGATGATAACTAAGATCTATTGGCCCCGGTGAATAGTGAATGAGATGATAAGACGTTGAGGTGAAAACTGAAAAGCTATTTTTTCAGTCATATATGCTTTTGAAAGTTGGAAGGAAACGATAATGTCTATGTTGTCATGTAAGGAACCATTTCAGTATTCAACTCAATAGCAACCGAAATCCACGAAAAAAAAGCTCAAGTATGAGATGAATTCTCATGCACTCATGTCATCTACGATGACGTTTCAGTGTGATAGTGACTGATATACTCGTCGTGGTTTTGAAAAAAGTTTTTTGTTTTCATAAAAAAGGTATTATTAAATTTTAAAGATGATTTGTGATACTAGAAGAACGCAACATGAGCGTTGTCGGAGGAATGATATTGACATATTTATATTAAATGTGAAAGAAATTGCACCTTGAGTTCGAAGCAATTATATCACCACCTTCCTCTTTTATTCATCACTCATTCTAACTGTTCTAAAATTCAATTTGTTATATTTGCTACATTAATTCTCAAAACAAAACAAAAAAATGTTATAATCACATTATATTCTTTTTCATCGAGATGGCTGATTTAATTCGTGTGAAACGAATTAATAATCGGAATAATGTGTATCATTATTATATCTGAATTCCGTGATTATTAGAAATGGGTTCTCAGAAGTGGTACAACCAATCACGCCTTAATTCTATACAATATAGAATGAGATGACACTTCTGTATGCCAAACTTCAATTGACAACTTCAACTTGAAACTTTAAAAATTGGAACACTTCAGTTCAACCCGTGTAGCGCGAACAAAGAAGATCATTTTCGTTTTTTTTTTGTATACAATGAAATTGAGTATTCGCTCCGCTCAGCCAGTGAGGTGTGTTTTGAGGATAGCGTTGGAAATACATTTGTTTGAGAGCGAGAAGGCGTTCGAGACGCACTGAATCGTTCTCCCTGCCAATCACGCGCCGAGTTCAGCGCAGTGTTTCATACAAATGCTGTGTCAGTAACCACAGCGTATAGTATAAACATTTTCAAAGTGCAAAAATTGGCCATCAGAATAATATGTGAAAAATGGAGGAGACAATCATGCAGAAATATTTTCTAATATTCAAAATTACTAGGAAAACGCGTTATGTGTTGCCGAGTTGATGGATGAGCTAGAACATATCAACTCATCTTTGGATTGGTTATTATATATATATATATATATATATATATATCCACCTTGAGATCCAAAGAATCACGTCACTGCCATCCTATTTCTTAATTAATTACCATGTTAATAAAGGAGGTTTTGTTTTAATCGCTCCCAATCAATTGATGACACTTGTTACTTGGATTCAATTGGTTTCTTGATAGCTTTGAGTGATTTAGAAAAAAATTGGATCATATATTTTTTTACATAGAAACGGCTGAACTTATTCGATTGAAAGTTCGGAACAATGTGTGTAATTATCATATTGAAATTCCTTGATAATTTGAATTCTCTCGAAAGAAATATTCTTGACGATTTTTTTCCTCCGGGTTATTCTTATGGGATTTCTGACAACTTTGAAAAGAGTTTTATCAAAAGTGGTAAAACCGATTGCACCTCAAAACTATCCAATATCGAATCAGATGAAGACTCTTGTGTATGCCAAGTTTCTACTGATTCATAATTTTCGTTTGACTTGTTGAGCGCGAAAAAAGGCACTTTTTTCGAGTGTGGTGAAATTGAGTCTTCGCTTTGCTCATCCAATTAAATCAACCCTCATTATACATTATGGGGATTTTAGGAAATCAAACATGACGTGTTTGGTGAGTACATTAGTTACTCGTCCCCCTCATGACGCTAGAAATAAAAACAATCTGCGTATACAGATGCGCATTAGACCACAGAGCATGAGCGAAACGTGAATTATCAAGGTATATTCATGTGAAACCGTTCACCTTTCTACATCAAATCTATCAACAATTCTAAAGTATTCAAATCAATGCTCAAACTTTTTTTTCATTAAAAAAAATATTCCCAGTATCGATGAATATTTCATTGCCTGCAACCATACGTGTGATTGTACTTAGACTTGGACTATTTCACACATATGCCGACCATTTCCTATATCATATCATTTCATATATTGTGATACTCTCCTTCTGTGTATTTGTTTTCACCTTGCATGAAGATGTGACATATTTATTTGATATACTCCACATAATTATTCTATATTGTATTTTATAATTCAGCTTTCTGTATTGTAGTTATATATTGTTTTCAATATGTTTTGTGATATTTAATTTGGAATAAAATAAATTAAATTATATCCAAATTGAATAAAATACGTACCAGTATGAAACAAAATTCAAACTGTCAGTTCAAAAACAACGGTCGTACGAATTAAAGATGCGAAAGTTTACAAGAATAGTAGACGCCTCCGATCTGATCTTATCTCTGATAAACCACATCAAACAACTCTGATTGACTGGTTATTGCCCTACTGATGGTGAATAGGTCAAAATTAGCTAAATTTTAGCTGAATTGGCTGATTTACTATGTTCGTATGTAGAACAAACGGACACAATTGTCTAAACCATTTTCTGAAAACCTCTTAAAAATACCTTTATCACGCCAAGTATCTTGTTAGGCCTGAACGTTTCCATTTCTACGTTTTCGTACGCTATTCTCAGAATAAACATTAATTAGCCGAATGCTTTAATTTCCTTCTCTTTCTCACTTACACCCTTTGCCAATCTCTCTCTCTCTCTCTCTCTCTCTCTCTCTCTCTCTCTCTCTCTCTCTCTCTCTCTCTCTCTCTCTCTCCCTCTCTCTCTCTTTTTCTAATGTTGTTGTATCATTTTGCCAGGATTACAAAGAGACTTATTCGTAATGCCGTGTAGAATTGTTCATTTCCTTTAAGGAAACAAAATATTCTACGTAGAAGCAATTTCATCCTAAGACTGAACTAGCAAACAATGCTAATCTGCATACTCATAGAATATTGTTAAGACCACACGTATGATTCATAGCTGGAGCCTTATTGTATGAAGAATTGACGCTCTCACGCTTGCTTTTACATACATTAATACATTAATCAATTAATTTGATAATACATTTACATTTACATTTTGTAATACATTAATATATATTGTATATGTGTGTGTAAATTGTAATTCCTCATATCCTTTTACCATTCAAATTTAAATTTTCAGTCAAATTGGCATCACAAGGTAATTTTTGTCTGACAGAGCCAATTCTTATCATGATTATTTGTGTTTACGAACCGTCAAAAGCTTGTTTTTGGAGATGGCCCTTACAAAAGAGCTTATTACTCTTATGCGGGCTTCTCTCTATTGATTTAAATTTTTTTCTATTCACCTGTGTATTATTATTCTTATCATGTACCAAATTAACTTGTTATTATTATCATTATGTGTTGTACTACCATTGGAGAAAATAAAATTTTGTTTGAATAAAAAATGAATAGTAATAACATCTTTCTTTATCACTCCGTTCTTTCTCCCATGATTTTTTTGGACTTGAGATGGTTGGATAAGTTGCTAGTGCACTGAATCGTCGTAGAGGGGATATTGAAAGCTATTTTTTATGATTTTTTTGGGGTGGTAAGATTGCCCTTGTAGTACCTCGTTCAAACGATCCTATTTTTCTTTCATTGCCCTAATTGGGGAACAAAGATTCTGTTTCAAATTTCGATGTTATTAAAACAAAAACATTTATTTTCTGTTTCAGATTCATATTGTTATGTTTTATCAATTTGATGCTGCAAGAATCATGAAATTATTCGAAATGGTTCCGGTTTTATTGATTTTTGCATTCAGTACTTTGTAGGCTCACTTCCCAAATTCCAATGCAATTCACTTCTGTGTATTATTTTTAAAGGCAGTTATTTCGAAATATCATTTTCCTGATTTTCGATACCTGAATCTCTGAAACTATTGAAGATAATCGCTTCAAATTCTCTCTACATGTAGGTATCAGTATGCAATTTTTGTGTCAATAATTTTTTGTATTCATGTGAAATAACATTGGTGATACAAATTGTTTCATGCCTTAAGATGTAGCATATATTATATATATTCAAAAAAATATACATTTTTTTTCTCAGTACATGTGTACAAAAGTTTCATGTAACTACTATGGAAATTTTGTGCAAGCCACGTCCATAGTTTATGAGAAACAGCTGTAACGGAAAAGTGCACACTTAGCATGGTTGCTTTCACATTTAAGCCTTCAATGTCCCCTTGAGGACACTGGAGTTCGATTCTCGCCTTGCCGAAAATCTTAGATTGATTATTTTTGTGATCTCACTTTGTCGTTAAAGTGATTCCTCAGAGCATTGTGAGAAATAATTCGAAGAGAAAAGCAGAGAGATTACAATTCTTTCTCACCGTCCAGAATACATGAGCAAATAACATTTCGTTCCATCTCTCTATCATCTTGTGCATCATTCACCAAAGCCGATTAGCTCTATTGTTTCAATGGTACGTTCAAAGGTGAACAACTGGTAAATTCTGATCTCCCTCAGTGACCTGAGTTGATTTATCGACTAATTTTAATCAGTCTAACGGAATATTCAACGAGTTATTGATAAACCGTGTCATAGTCATCATTGATAAATATTGTGAGGGTCTAGTTTTACGAACTAGCTGATGGATATTGAACAATAGTTAGCGGATTAACTTATTATCGCCTTTGCTTACGCGTATTCCATTCTCTTATCATAACTCTTGGTTAGATAATCAAAACTGAACATCGAATCCGTGAAACCGGTTTTAAATCAAATTCAAATGAAAAATTGTATCTTTCTTCTTCTTTTAATTGACCATTTTCGTTTCCTCGCTCTTTGAAGTCTCAAAACAGAACATCCAATCCAAAAGGGTAGTTTGCTCGAAAGAATTCCCAAAATCACCAGGGTATCTCAATATCTATGTGGCCGAATGATGAGCCACACCCATCACAACTCGTAATTGTTTCTCATTTTCTCTCTTCTCATGCCAATGTCGATACAAGCTGGTGTATAAACCAGCAATTGTCACTGGAACGCTTGGGTATTCATCCAGTCATCCACCGTGAGAACAACGGAGAGAGATAGCATGCAGTTTATTGGTTTGAAAAGAGAACGCGAATCTTAGGGAATGTTAACAGATACGTGATACCCGCATTCTCCACGGAGTGATTTACACGCAAATCTACTCAATAAAACCGAACGATTCCCCCTCCATCCCCCCTCACTCCTTTGCTTCCCCTAACCACCGATCACTTTTAGTGATTGATGTTGTGAAGGCAAGTGTTTTAACTCATGGTAAAACAAATCCTTCTTTTTCCCTTGCCCTTTAACACACGTGAGGTGCACGCGCTGCTTGAAAACTCTCTCATAATATTATATTCACTAGCCAACGAGGATGGTTCAAGTTGGTATGAAAACAGGGCTATATCAGATGACAGTTGCGTAACTATTGGTCTATTTGTCCATATTTGCAATGATTGAATTCTTTGTCTTGAATTAAATTCATTATTGAATTATTATCCTCATTCGTGACAAATTCATCATCTTCAATGTACAGTGTACATACATATTTTTTTTTAAATGAGAATATTGTACTTCAAACTCACAATAGTTGATTAATATTTTTGGTGGAGGTGCCGGGTTTCAATAGTTTCAACCCTTGCGGGAATTAACTGCTTTTTGACTCATGAGAAATAGTGTTATTGGTCGTAATTTGTTCAATCTGGTTTCGTTTAAAATTTCCAGTGATGATTTCATGGGCTTAAAGGAATAAAGTAGATGCAAGAAATAGTAATTCTGTGTAATTTGTTAGAGACAACTCCAGTTGAAGTATTCTTTGTGATGCATTGGATACTGTTTGGACCGACCCTGCTTTCCCTGTACGCATGCGTAATATCATGATTGTTCCGGTCAAATGTCGCTTACAATGACAGCTTGTATACACTACGAATCTACAAAGTATACAATCCGAAGCTGGGTACACAATCTGAATAAGTGAAGACCATACGGAGACACCGTGATTTACAGGTTACCATAGTAACTATAGAAAAGTAGGAGAAAAAAAAAAAATATTACTGCAAGTTGTTTTTGGGAAACAAAATTTGAGGTACATTGTTGTCTACTCTTCATTCATTTCAATACTGCTCAACGACCCCACCAACTGCTGGACTATACGGGGGACGAATAAGCGGGTGATAATGAAACATTGTAGTGCTGATGGGTGAAAGAAAGTTGAAAAAAACATGCCTTATGTGTGACTCGAATCCACGTCCGACCTGATCTCAGTACCTAACAATGTGTATATAGTAGTGTGACTACTATGTGGTATGGACTGGGCCACGGAGATGCTGTGTTGTACACTCATTACGAAAATATGAGACAACACTTTGAAGATACAATTCATTTTATAATGGTGCATAAAAACCCAACCTACTGCTGAGTTATATGGGGGTAAAAACAATAATTTATTTCTGTTAAAACAATAAAGAGCGAAATTAAAAATGTATTTTATCTCTCAAAGAATCATCTGATAACTATATTCCATGTTGACAGTGATCGAGTTATCAGGCAGAATAGCGAGGCAATGTATTAAGTCAACTGTTTCTGTGAGTTTACAAAAAACTGTGGAATAGAACTTTGATGCCAATAAGAACTTTAAAAAAACGAAGTTGAGATGGATGTGACAGAAGATGTTGTTATTGAACCTTTCAAAAGGTTGACAGCTCATGTTACATGAGTTTCAACTCCAGTGCTCTCATTAAGCACATGATATGAGAATCAACAATTATTTCCCATACATAAGGTATTGGCATGATTGGCTATAATTAACAAGAAGGAATAAATTCATAATTATCACTAAAGAACTGCTTTTCATGAACAATGAACTTAATGATAATTCAAGACATTGATGATTGACTGGTCAATAATAGAGATGTGTATTATTTCAACCATTGATATTTGTGGAACCGGCTCTGATTAATGTCGATGTTAATTAGTGTTCATATGGATCACGATGAAGTGTGGAATGCAATTGTTCCTCACCACAGACATTTAAAAAAGTAACAATACAGCTAATTGAAATTTAGATAATTCATTTCAATAGTATGTATGAATGTGGCATTAAAATCTGTGCAAAAAGATATACATTGGATCATATGATATTTTCATCGAATCTATTCATGGTGATCATATAAATGTATTCAACATATAATTAAGAGTTTATTTATATGTTATTGATTTGGAATATATATGTACTTTTTATTCATAACAATAATTAAATGTACTACGTATAATAACGGTCGTTATTGGATTGAAGCTATGAAAATAATGACTGCGTACAAAAATACGTGGATTGACAGTATACATGCGTACATGAAGAGCTTGAACCAAAAGTAAAAGTCATTTTCTACTTGGCTAAACCAGTCAGTTTTGTGATACTTCAGATAATTCAGCAGGCTACACGAACATAAAACGGACTTTCACATCTGATTCCATCCATACTTTTTCATACGATAGCTTTAATCTAAGGATCAACTCGACAATTGCTACGTCTACGAAAATACAGTTGACAATGATGATTTTCACACGGCTATTGTAATAGAAAGAAACAAGGAAGAAGATATGCTGTTTTAAACGACTATACGAATGTCTATCATTTAGTTTCATTGTTGCAAAGTTAGAATTGGAGAAATTATGAATATTCAATTGGATGAGCCACAACTAGGAGACTTCCATCCTGTGTGAATCGAGTCTTCGTCAGTTTGATCGTCGTCAGTTCGCTGGCAAAAACCGATCCGCACCTAAAACTTGAGTAACACATCTACTAAGCTGTATAGGCTTGTAAAACAACGGTCAGTCAGATATTTTCATAAGCCTTTTGAATCGAATTTTTGAAAATTTTCATAGGATTAACATTATGAGAAATATATCCTCATCCAAATATATATTAAAATCAATAGATGCTAAATGAGGATAACTTGAAGATGACTTTGGTAACAATGATCAGTTAGATATTCTTATGAACTGATGAATCGAATTTTGAAGATCCCCATAAGATTAACATATACATTTCATGCAAATATGTATATATATATATATATATATATATATATATATATATATATATATATATATATATATATATATATATATATATATATATATGTATATATATAAATATATATATATATATATATATATATATATATATATACATATATATATATATATATATATATATATATATATATATGTATATATATATATATATATATATATATATATATATATATATATGTATATATATATATATATATATATATATATATATATATATATATATATATATAAATATATATATATATATGAATATATATATATATATATATATATATATATATATATATATATATATATATATTCATATATATATATATATATATATATATATATATATATATATATATATATATATGTATATATATATATATATATATATATATATATATATATATATATATATATATATATATATATATATATATATATATATATATATATATATAAACGATCCTACTTTTCATCCTTAGCCTAATTGAGGAACAATGGTTGTGTATCAAGTTTCGATGTTATTAAAGAAAAAAAAAATGTATATATATATATATATATATATATATATATTGGAATCAAGAAATGTTATAGAGGAATATATAACATATTCATATGTTTGACATGTTCGACAAGTTTAATGATGATGCTATAAGCTATTTGGAAACCAAGGTGTATATATTTCTCTTACATCTCACACAAATATCCAGCTCATCTTACAGCGCATATTCTGAATGTGTTTTTCTAATTTATCATATATCATTGTTGACTGAAATCCAACTTACAACACTATTGTAATCAAATATAATGAATGCAAATTGTTTGAATCAAAAGCAAACAGAGAGTGTATTTAACACACGCAATACAACTTCAGTCATGCAAACAGCAACTCTCTTACATACAATGATGAATTCACTTGATTAGGAACACTTGATTAGTGCACAGAGAGTCAAACTCTAATTACAAAGTTTGATTAAAATATGTTTTGCTATGTGGTTGCTTGGTTATACACAAAAACATCACACTATATCTAGATTTATTACAGCTCTAACGATCGCCCGTCCCCCGCACCACACCTACAAATAAAACATTGCACTACTGGTTATGATATTGTAGTGGGGTGGGGTGGTGGAGGTGGGGGGAGGGGATGACCGCTGTGCGACGAATGAGCACCAAAAGGTCATCCCGTTTTAATCACATTCTCTAATGTTTGTTTTCAATGTTGGTATTGTTTTTGTTACATTATTTTCAGTGGGAAATGTATACGGTTGGCAGAAGTGCATGTATAATGCTTGTGCTCGTGCTAGTGGGTTTCACGAGAAAGGAACTGTGCTAATAATGGAAATACAATGTTGATTAAGCATTTGATTGGAATATTAAAAGATTAGAGAGATTGCATCAGAATTAAAACGTTATCTGTGTAATATACAATACACGGTGTAATGTGTTTAACTTTTAGTATATGTTGGTAGAATCACATTATAAATTGAGCCACGTTACAGACTCGGCACCTCCACCAATGTTAACTTGATTAAAATGTCATCAAACTGGGACCAGTGAATCAGTCACTAGCAAACTGTACCATCATTTACATGACCTATTCTTGATTTCTTTGATGATTCACCGACTGAGGTGCATCCTGGTTTCCCTCAGTCAGGAATGCGCATACTGGAATTGAAGCATAAAACAGGTCATAACGTTTTCTTTCCACTAACACAAAAATATAATGAATTAAGCCTCACTCAAATATGATCTTTGTGGAAGAATCACTAATGTCGACCCTCATGGCTCATTAAAGTAGAGAACCTTTCCGGTGGTTCAGTCAAATTATTGTACTGCGTTAGAAACTGAATTTAAGTCGGCGGTGGGTTCGAGTCCCGCATGAGGCATGAGTTTTTGTATGCGTACTTACACCTATCATGACTTGATCGTACAATTATCACCCACTCATTCGTACTCTCGTATAACCTAGCTGTTGGTGACGTCATCAGGCAGCATTACAATTAAAAATCAAACTAGAGTATGCAGTCAAGTCAGGACTGCCGAAGTCAGAGTTCGAGTCAGAGTTTCAAGCGTTTATTCACTTTTAGTCCGCTCCAAATAACATATCTGTTGACGGGATCGTTATTGAACAATGATCATCATAAAGAATTACGTATAAATTATTACAATAAATTATGGTCACAAACAGTTCAGTTCTGATGTTGAAGCTGAATTGTTTTGAATAATTAAAATGGGGTGGTAAGATCGCCCTTATGGTGCCCCGTCCAAACGATCCTACTTTTCATCCATAGTCTTAATTGGGGAAAAATGATTCTGTATCAATTTTCGATGTAATTAAAAAAAAAATTACCTTCGAGTGACAATGTGAACTATAATGCTTCGAATGGCATACTCGAAGTATATATTTCGAGAGTATGTTTAATTCATACTCTGTGCTCGGAGTGTACGGGCTTTAGATTATAATCTCATTCTGACTCTACTCAAGCGTGAATCTTTTCACACTATCTATCCATTGAGAGCACATTTTACCAACCTTCGATCAAACATTACCAACCTACCACGAACAAATATCTCTATGGTCGGACTGCTATACTGTGGAAAAACACAATGACATCTTTCAAAAGCGTTCTATGTTCAATATTGGTACAACTGAATCCAACACTGGAACGGGTGGATCAGTCGCTAGGATTCTGTATCGTCATTCGGTAGACTGCGATTCGTTTCCGTCATGGTCGACCACTGATCATTCGGAATGAGATGCATGGTTCTCTCCATGCTTTCTCATGGTTTCTCTCTGTCGTGAAAATAAATACTCGAATGGTTTTTCAATAAGATGGTACAACCGTGACGTTCTCAAAATGCCAACATCCTATCCCTCCTCTTCACGATAAGAGTCATACAGACACTTGTGAAACCCATGAGGTAGAAACAAAATTTAAATTGACTTTCTCAAATTGAATTGAATTCAAATTGAATTGGTCTTCAATTGACCATTGTAGATAGGCGTGACTTATAAGAAGCAGGGGAAACTTTAGATACCTTGATTGGCTATTTCCCTATTTCCCCTGCTTCACTTTCCACTTGATTGGTTTTTATATTTTGTGATATCACGAGGGCGGACGATCTACAATGGTCAATTGTGATGATGAAAAATACGTTCATCCAAGAAGGGAGAGAAAACAACTTCATTGATGACTGATCAAGAATAATGTATTTCATATTATTTATAGTAGGTTTAACGACGTACTGTACTGATGAATAAGATGTATTGGCGTCGGTGTATAGTATATGAGATGCTGGTTGGTGAGATGAAAGGTTATTTTATTATATGTTCTTGTATGGTGAGGAGTCGGTCGAGGCATATTGCTTAAGAATTATCCCAGTATTGACCTGAATGACAAAAGGAAACCATGGACAACCCCCGTTATGATGGTCGACCATGACAGGAATCGTACCCTGGTCTTCTGAATGACGGTTCGATATGCTAGCGTATGCTAGTGTGATTGAGCACAATATCCAGTCAACTATAATTTCGATCAGTTGCCGAAAGACGTGTAACTTTTGCAGTAGATTAAAACACTAATAATAAAAAAAAGCATTGGTATTGTGTATTTTTGTTCGTTATGGTTAATTAAATGAATTGATTAATTTCAGGATCATTTTTATGTTTGACCCGATGGCTGTATTGGAATTACCATCGATTGACTGAGACGGTTTATGAGTGGCTAGCATGCCAAACCGTCATTTAGGAGACCGCGGTTCGATTCCCGCCCGGAACGACCATCCTGACAGAGGCTTCTCAAGGTTTTCTTCCGTCATTCAGATGAATCAAGGATGGCTCCTTGGGACATTGTTTGCAAGATGTCACTTGCCATCCTCAGGGATTCTCGTAAACGTCTTGACAAAATACGTCAACAAAATGGCAAAACTGTTTCCTTAATATTATCGAAAGCACCTGATGAAACATATTCAAACTCTTATTTCTGACATCTCATTCATCATTAAGCAAGGCCAATGGACGTAGTCATTATTATAGTGCATCGTTGAACCCATTATAGAATGAGAACTATATCATCCGAAGAATTGCTGACCATGCCACGACACGGTTTTAAGGAGGCAAGGGAGTAGATCTACCACAATATCATGTTTTTGATGATATCTCCCAAGCGGTGTAAGACATCAAAATTCCAATGAGAGAAATATACAGATTTTTCTGATACCTCCACGACGGTATTAGTATATATTATTTAACTTCATCGCATAATTTTCACATGTATATTTTTTAGATGTATACTTCTTAGAAGTAAAAATTTGAGGTTGATTTTATTTCAAATCGTTTTGAAGGTATTAAAGATATTTTTGTTTCATCTGTACTCAAATTTTAATATCTCTCACCTCTCAAAAATGATCACAAAACACTCATATTCCGCTGAACCGATTGAGTCGATTTAGTGGAATATATCAGTTTTTGGTGATAACTTTTGAATGGTATAAGAATAGAACTTCCAATAAGGAGTAAACACATATATTTTCAGTACCTTCAAGTTGGTATAAAATATGGCTTTATGACTCACATCGCATTTTTAAGCTCATACAGCTTGAAAACACTTATTTTAGACGTATCACACGCTTTACAACCATGCGAAATGAGTTGAATGATTATTGGATGAGCGAAGTGAAGGCTCAATTTCATCATACCCGAAAAAAAGCCTGTTTTTTTCGCGCTCCACAGGTTTTCCCCACAAAATTCAAAATCAGTTGAAACTTAGCATACACATGTGTCCTTATCTAACTTAATACTGTATAGTTTTGAGGTGCAATCGGTTGAACCACTTCAGAGAAACATCATTTCAGAAGTTTCAAAAATCACATAAGAATAACCCAGAGGAAAAAAATCGTCAAAAATATTTCTTTCGAGAGAATTTAAATTCTCATGGAATTTCAATATTATGATTATCCACCTTATTCTGAACTTTCAGTCTAATGAAATCAGCCGTTTTGATGTAAAAAAAGATATAATTCATTTTTTTTTAAATCACTCAAAGCTATTAAGAAACCAATTGAATCCAAGCAACAGATGTCATCATCAGTTGGAAACGATTAGAACAAATCCTCCTTTATTATCATAGAAATTGATTAGGAAATATGATGGCAGTGACATAATTGTTTGGATCTCAAGGTGTATATATATAAATATATATATATATATATATATATATATATATATATATATATATATATATATATATATATATATGTATATATATATATAAATATATATATATGAATATATATAATATATATATATATATATATATATATATATATATAAATAAATATATATATATATATATATATATATATATATATATATATATATATATATAGATATATATCCAATCCAAAGATATAAGTTGATATAAGTAGCTCATCCATCAACGCGGAAACACATACGACGTTTGTCTACTATCTTTAAGGTATGAAAACTATCTGTATATCCTCTCGATTAGAATCTTGAAATAAATCTTATAAACCGCTCTGAAGTTATCATCAAAAAAATGATATTTCGCTCAATCGACTCCCGTGGGCTCTTAAGGTGTTGTTTAGGTAGGTACCAGGACCTCATCTCGTTGATCCAACAATACATGAGGGTTGTTTGTGTTCGTCTCTCTCGTAAAGGATATATATAGACATGTGTACAACTTTTGTCGTTCGATCGGATTTAAAAGTCGATTCGTCTCAGCGCACATCCGCATTAGACAAGTTTTAACGAGGTAACCCGTGACACGGTTCACTGACGTCATCACGCCAAACTGTCGGCTGATACCAACCCACAAGGCTTAGAATAGCAATGGGCCGTGTGCAAATTTCAAACACTGATGTTCTAATTCACATGTGATTCATTTTTTTTTTATATATTTACTAGGCAAACGCAGCATATGCGTTGTAAGATGAGTGGGATATCTGAATAAGGTATAAAGAGAGTCGTTGAAGTAGTTCTATACCTTTGCTACTTTATCGACTCTGATCTGATATAATCGAAAACCATACACACCTTCAAAGCATTTGAAATATACTTCATTGTTGGGCAAATATCGAATCTAGAAAGCAGTTTATCTTGTCAACATGATTCTGCTATTATTTCTATCTATTTGATGAACGAAAACCGTTCATTAAATTATTTTCTCCAAAACGGCTGATCCAAATTGCATACACAATTGTAGTAATGTGTATCATTCATGTGAACACATTCAGCAATTGAGAACTTTTCAAAATAAATTTTATTCTTCAAATTTTCTTGCCCAGCCTAATCTTATGGGGTTTTCAGAAACTTTGAGATAGTATTTCTCAAAACTGGTCCAACTGATTTATTCCCAAAACTGTACAGTTCCAAGTTGAATAAGTTTGCCTGTACAGAAAAAGTCCCATGTTAATCAATCAATTTCTGCGACCTGTGCAGTGCTTACAAACAAACATAAAAAAACGAACAAAAACACACACGAAGCTCCATAAGAGTTTAGGATGGAAGTTTTTACATACGCTCATATAATTACGTTCTACCTTGGATTTTAACTGAGGATACGCAACTCTTGCTCATTCCTGATTATTGTTTGCGTAACGGCCCCACCAACAGCTAGGTTATACGTGGGTACGAATGAGAAATTATAAAACTATGAAGTGATGATTAGTTGAAGGACGTTCACAAAAGCTAATGTATTATGCGGGACTCGAACCCACTTCTAACGGTGACTTTAGTTTCTCAAGCGGTGCCTCAGCTGACCGAACTACCGAGGACGGCAGCACATTCCTAACCATGGCCTCTCTTCACAGCTAGGAAACGTGAGGGTGAACTGTTGGATCTCTCAGTTCTGCACGGTGAATAGAGTTCAAATTATATTGTGAATCGAATCATTGTGAAAAATTTCAGGATCATACTAATTTGTGATATACTAACAGTTAAGCCGCTGTGCATTTTTCATTTTCTGTGTGTGCTGCGATTATATATATATATATATATATATATATATATATATATATATATATATATATATATATATATATATATATATATATATATATATATATATATATATATATATATATATATATATATATATGTATATATATATATATATATATATATATATATATATATATATATATATATATATGTATATATATATATATATATATATATATATATATATATATATAAATATATATATATATATATATATATATGTATAAGCACGTGCAATTGACGACTCGCAGTCTCCGCCTCCTTGACGTCACGAATCATACCGTCCAATTAACAGGACTGTTAGTACTGTAGTGAAATTCATATATCCAAATGGGGTATTTTAAAATGACCACAAGTGATATAGATCCAACTGGCCGACTGGTGAGCCACGCCTATTTCGAGTCGTCAATTAGATTTTGAGCAACACACTCAAAGGCGTGGTTTCTTCGAGACAAGTTGAAGATTGGAAGAGTTAGAAGATGATGATAGAATGTAATATTATTTTGACGATTTCCTTTGTGGTAGGTTTCCAATGAGTACGAGTTTTATTTGTTGATTCATCATATAACAGAGTTGTATGGGGGGGGGGGGGGTATTGCCAACCGGACAAGTTGGAGTTTGGACAAATTTCCTTGGAGTACAGCTCCATTTCTCTTCCTTTTTTTCTGGCTAAACCGACATCGTACTGATTTCATCACCTTTCTTCCTATTTATTCACTTTTCTAATTATCATTTTAATTTTCGAGATATAAAATATATTTGAAATTTCAATAATATTTCATATCATGTTCACTGTATTCATCATATTCCATAGTTTTATCATTTGTTTTCAAATATATGGATACTAAGGGGAGAGATCCAGTTTGATGAACTTTCCCTGTGGTAGAAATTCAATGACTATATTTCATTATATGACAGAAGATATTTTTCAGGGACGAGCTGTGAAGCTTGAAGCATGAATAGAAGTCTTTTTTTGTCATTTACTACCTCTTAAATTCTATGCGGTATGACATGGTCGAATGGTTTGACCAGGTAGCGAAGAGACTTGGACTTATGCTTCAAGCTTTATATTGGACGAGTTTACTCGAGGTAGAGATTCAGGCAACCCAAATACATATAGTACTATTGAGAAATTACAGAGAAAACGCATTATGTGTTTCCGCGTTTATGGATGAGCTATTTATATCAACTTATATCATTGGATTGGTTATTTATATATATATATATATATATATATATATATATATATATATATATATATATATATATATATATATATATACACCTTGAGATCCAAATAATTAAGTCACTGCCATCTTATTTCCTGATCAATTTCTATGATAATAACGAAGGCTTTGTTTTAATCGTTCACAGTTAATTGGTGACACCTGTTGCTTGAATTTAATAGGTATCTTAATAGCTTTGAGTGATCTACAAAAATTACATTATATATTTTTTTACATCAAAACGGCTGATTCTATTTGAGTGAAAGTTTAGAATAATGTGTATCATTACTATATTGAAATTTCCTGAGAATTTGAATACTCTTGGATGAAATATCTTTGACGAATTTTTTACTCTGGGTTATTCTCGTGGGATTTTTGAAAACTTTGAAATGAGTTTTCTCAGAAGTGGTTGAACCGATTGCGCCTCAGAACTATACAGTATACAGTATAGGTAAGGACACTTTTTATGTGTGCCAAGTTTCAATTGATTTTGAATTCTTGTTTGATCTGTGGAGCGCGAGAAAAAAAAGAAGAAGAAAAAAGCACTTTTTTTCGGGTTTGGTGAAATTGAGTCTTCGCTTCGCTCATCCAAATATTTTGTACTGACTGTATTATTCGTTATATTCATGTATCCATTCTCATCTCATATATTATGTATCCCATTGATTCGTAACACAAAGTCAGCACTTTTCTCTGGCCACTGTTTATTTACCCTTGCGGTGTTGTCATCGTACGAAAGAGACCGGCAGAGAGAGAGAGAGAGAGAGAGAGAGAGAGAGAGAGAGAGAGAGAGAGAGAGAGAAATAGAGAGGGAGAGAGAGAGAATGGAAGGGTTGAAATAAAAGTCTCTCTCTTTCTTTCTCGCTAAAAGAGAATAATTAACTGTGCTAGTCTCGGTTAAGTGCATGCAACTTAAAGTGCTCACTGCTTGGTTGCCTCATACGCCACAAGACTAGCTCTCCTCTAATTTGGAAAAAATACTCGAAAAGTCAGACGTATAGAAACGAATTCGACGTTCGATAAATGGGAGAAAAGTTTTTGATTGTAATGAATATAAAATCCTAAAATGAATTTTCATTGGAGAAAATATTTTATATTCGTGTATGCCGATCGACCGTCTCTCTACATATAATTGCACTATCGCTTCGGTGTTTCGACTAGCTAATTCGGAACTAGATTAATTGACCACTAGTGATAGGCGTGGCTAATCGCCAGGGCCACCTTGATCTATACTTCATGTGGGAATTTAGAGATACTCTGATAGGTCAATGACAAATTTCTCACATAACAAAGCCCATTTGATTGGATGTTCTGTTTTGTGACGTTTATGGGCGGTTTAATCACTAGTTGTCAATTGTCAGCTTTTTCGTGAAATAACGTCAACTAGTAATTGAATGTAAAAACCATGTCGAGTTCAATGGGACTCTGGTCCACAGGGATAACACAGTGAACCAAGCACTGGTGATGTCGGGTCTGAACTTTGTACGAAGTGACATACATTCTGACCTGATTCAAATAATATTGATGATTTGTTACATATTCATAGTGAGTTTAACGACTCACTGGAAGGATGTCGTCGAATGATGAATGAAGTGAGATAAAAATGAGATGAATGGTAGAGTGACTAGCACACTGAACAGTCATTCAGGTTTTTCGTATTTTTTTTCGTTCAGGTCAATACTGGAATGGGCTTTTAAAAACAGGCCACGACCAGCTGTTTCCCATTTTCGAAAACATCTAATGAAATGACCTTTCATCTCATCATCCTACCATCTCATATATCATTCTCCGATGCCAATAGATCGTGATCATCAGTGCAGTGCGTCGTGAAACCCAATATAAGAAAAATGAATATATTTTATATATTTTATAATATGAAACCCAATTAATTTTTTTTATATATTCCGTATTTCATATTATATTTCATATTGTATTTGATTTGACGCATTCTATAGCACATTTGTACATTTTTTTTTCTTTGTACAACACTAAGCTCAACTGAATAAAGATTATTATTTTTATTATTATCATTATTATTATTAATATAAATGATTTCGAACAAAAAGTTTGAAAGTTCTCTCGAAATATTTATCTCAGAATACATAGGCCTGATAATAATTTTGGAGATGAAGATGATGAGAAAAATTGATCGCCTAATAACCCCACCAAAAGATCGGTTAGTTGAGGGTACGAGTGAGTGGGTGCTATGATATGATGTAGAAAAAACATAACGTTTGCGGGACTGATTCTCGTGACTGTCGACGGGTAAAGAGTTCACAAAAGAGTGGGCAAGCACTATGGGCGTTGAAGTGTATGACGCTTGGACATCCCTGACTACAACATAAAGCCTGAATTACACAGATCAAGGGTATAATCAATGGCCTGAGATCAAATCTTGAGCTCAAGCCCTTTGAGCAGGCAGTTACACGGATCAACCCTACCATCCAGGCTTGATGGCAAATTGACGTCAGAACAAATGTCGACTGTTCAAGAAAGGGCCACATTCAAATCTCTCCTGATTAGTTGGAACAATCGCGTGACTTCTGCGCATAGAGACAGTAAATCCTGCGTGATGAGAGGTGCGCAGTGAAATGAATAGATTGTTCGGTTTCTATCAAGCTGGATCGAAAATCGAACTAAAAAAATGAGCTCAAAGGTTGACTTCAACTCGTACCTCAGGGGTTTTTCGATCAATTATACCGTCTGGACCAGTCATTGAATTGAGATTGAGGGTTGAATTCAAGTCATTGATCGCAATCTCCTTGCTTGTTGGCGTGCATTGTCTGACAAATCAGGAGGATGACTCGAAGAATAAATATAAGAGAATCATTTTTTTTTAGTGACTTTTCAGAAAAATTCCATCGCTTCAACATGCTGTTAATAACCTGAAAAGATGATGGAAGAGGTTGAAAACGTGAGATTTTTTCTTTCTTATTTTCTCGTCAAAATATATTTATACTCACCCATGACTGTCATGTTTCCCTTTTCAATGATCGTCTGAAAGTTCGGCCCTTCTGTCGAGACTTCACACCTGTACGATCCGCTGCTGTTGAAGGTCAACTTGTTGAGGCGAACACTTGTCATATTTGAGCGTTGAAGCTGCAACAAAATGCAATTGTTATTCATTCATTATTTCTTGTTGATAGTTTTCATTCATGTACTTTTAATAAAAGTCGGAACTATTTGATTGGATGAGTGATAGGTGGATTTTGAGAAATTTATCATTGAAATGTCAACAAGAACAAAAATGAAAAAAGAACACGGCGAAAAAGTGACAAATATTACCATTTAAAAAAATGAGATGATACACGGATAACAATTATGGACATGTTTGAAAAATTGTATGAAAATAGGGAAAGCGGCTTCCAAGTTGTATATATATATATATATATATATATATATATATATATATATATATATATATATATATATATATACATATATATATATATATATATATATATATATATATATATATATATATATATATATATTTATTGAGCTTGTCTTATGGCCATAGTCACGGTTACACGGTATTTCAAATCTCATTAAGTGAACCACTCATAAACTACCGAAAGTTCCTGACTGGTTCACGTAAGGGACGGAAAACACATGCAACCGTGCCTATGAATCAAGCTTCACATTTCATTTAAATCACTCGCACGTCTTACAATTCACATACTGCGTTTTCATAGCAAGCTTATATTCTCAGATAATTATACAAGCAGTCCAATGCTCTCATGAATTCCATGATTCCAATTAATATTGCACATCAATTTATTCCGGTTCATGTATATATAGCTCATTCGTAATATATTCATTTTCTCTATCATGTATTCAAAGCTGAATGTAAATAATGATTTTGCGATATAAGTGATGATAAAAACAGCTACGTTTGCTTGTAACTACTGTATTCTATCCAATTTAATCCGAAATAACGGAACCGGTATACGACAAAGTATAGTTCCAGAGTCAAGCCTCTAGAGCGCGCAAAAAGCAATAACGCCATTCAAGCTCCACTTGCCAATTAAAGAAAGGCAAGATTTACAATTTAATTACAGTCTCAAGTTAATTTACGGTAGGATTATTTCCGGAAAAAGGAGGAAGCGATGAAAAATACTGTGTGATAAAAGGAAATAGACATAGATGAATCTTTGATTTCCAAATTGCTTCGGTGTTAATATCCGGTGTGATCGAGAAACTTGAGTGTCTACTCTAACTACTATCATTAGTATCATGGGTGATGCAGTTACTCGATGGCAAAATTGTGACGTTGGAGAAATCTTTGAAAAAGAAACTTGAGGGAACAAATTGGAACCAACTTCATTTCTATAGTACCTGTCCTATAACCTGTAATTAAAGTCTTCATATCATCCTATTTTCCCAACATAAAACAGTGTGGATTGGATTCGAACCCGGGCCTGCAAGTCTGCGAGTGATCCATTTCAAACGTCAGTCTGATTGAACTATATTTCAATTCCAGCGATCAGCTCAATTGTACTTCATTATCAATCAGAGAATACTTGAGGTAGATACTCTCGTACTGAGGATTTTATCATGGTTTCTTTCAGTCTGTGAACACAACCCCCTCATACTAGAATTGACCGTCAGTGATACGCGTGGCTAATCGCCAAAGCCACGTGGATCTATACTTCATGTGGGAATTTAGAGATACTCTGATAGGTTAATGTGAAATGTCCCACATAACAAAGCTCATTTGATTGGATGTTCTGTTTTGTGACGTTTATGGGCGGGTCAATCACCAGTCGTCAATTGCTCCTTACTATAAAATTCTCTTCATCCAAAACACCGTAATTACACTCTTGTGAATAACCTTTTTTTCATATGTTATACACACAAATTCGAGCCACCTTGAAAACTTCTCACGTGGATCAATTGATTTTGTATCTTGGTGAATACCACTCTGACTTCAGACTGGTGACAATTGAGACAAAACTCGCACATCTTTTTGATTTAAATCATTGATGTTACATCCCGTAATCAATTAAAAAAATCTTCAACACCGTCACCGGAATATTTACATGGATGGAAGTGCCATGTTCAACATTCATTATAATAAGTCTTTGGATCCGCATTGCATCTACAACCTAATTTTTAATACCGTCATGTAAACTATTTCAAAAAACATTCCAGTTCACTTTAGAACAATAATTTTTGAAATGTATACGTGAAGTAAGTTATTTCTTGCATTATTTCAGGCCTACTCATGTAAATGGGCGACTAAAAGCAACGTTCAAACCGGCACAGTAGTTAAGTGGTAACCGCACTAGCTTCGTGAGACCCGGGAGGTGAAGGGCCATATCGGACCCGGTTCGATCCCCGCCACCGCCCATCTTTACAGGGGTTTTCCGTGGTTTCCCTCTGTAGTCTAGGCTAATGCCGGGATGGTTCCCACAATATAGGCCACGACCGCTTCCTTCCCACTATCCTTACCACTACCCATAACACCTTCATCTCACCATCTAATCATCTCATTAATCATTCATCCGACGCCAATATATCTCAGTCATCATTACAGTGCGTCGTTGAAACCCAGTATGAAAAAAAGCAACGTTCAACTGAATCTAGCGTTGTTTTCAGAGAACGTTCGAGAATTCCCCTCACGTATCAGAATATGATGACATTATTTCACCCTCCGTTAGTGCTTCGTTAGTACCCACTGGTACCGTACTATTTTTTGTAAGTATGCCTCTCTGGTTTCGCCGTTTTAACGTGTTGTCCATGTGAGGTGCCAACTTCACGCTGGCGCTTATATTTATATATATATATATATATATATATATATATTATATATATATATATACATATATATATATATATATATATATATATATATATATATATATATATATATATATAAATATATATATATATATATATATATATATATATATATATATATATATATATATATATTGTCCGATCTCGAGAGTTTCAACAAAATTCGTTAGTGCTTCGTTGGTACTCGTTGGCACCTTAACGATTAACGTTAGTACTCCTCTAATTTCGTCACTATATGTCGCATCGTCCATGAGAGGGGTCAACTTTACACAGGCGAAAACACGGAACCAGAGGGATAATAACGACATTTCCACGGTACTAACGGATACTATAACGAAGCACTAACGAATTCCGTTGACATTCTCAAGATGGCTGTTTTTTCACTTTTTCTGTTATCCTGCCCAAACGAAAGAAGTACCAACCAAAAGTTTGACGGTATAACCGGTAATAACGAAGCATTAACGAAATTTTCACAGTTGGCCTACTAACGGGTACTATAACGAAGCACTATACAAGATCAGAGATATGTGAGGGGCTAGCGTGAAGTTGGCCCAATGAAAATGACAGTATCATAATCTCATATGGCAGCGATCAATTTCACGCACGTTTCATTATTGTGTACAATTTGACCCAAAGTCATTGCTCTCCGATGATTAAAGATTACTAAAGATAAGATTGAACAATGTATAGAATCGCTTGGACGGTGCACCACGGGATGATCGCACCACCCCAAAGGTGATACGTCGAGAGCGCACGGAGGTCGTGCCGATCAAGAGAAATAACTGTTTTTGAAGACGACTTTTGAATGATGTGAGATATCACAAAATGTTGATACGGGGGGAAATGTAGACATTTTTAATAACTTCAAGATCATTCGGTATTTTTATAGGTGATGTAAAAAACCATTTGAAATCGTATAATTTCCACAGTTGGTTGAAAACTCTTCTAGCTGCATACCTGTGAGAATATTGGAGCTCAAGGTGCTATGTTATCAACATCATATGAACAACATTATTTTTGGTCTCCCTCTCCCGCATTAGCATTTCGATATGTCGACCGATTACAAGTAATCGTCAAAAACCCGTATTTAGCTAGATCAACTCCCATAATGAACAATTCGAACTGGAAAATTGAATTCAACTGTGATGACTCTCCAATCACATTGAAAACGTTATTCCTGAAGGTAATTGTATTACTCACGTCCAGATTAATGCCGGGAACTGGGAATGATTGATCTGGTGGTCGATTGTCGGGCATGAATCGATAGAACTCGAACTCGTCCTTGTACCATTTGATCGAGTACAGTCCTTTACCGCCAAGGTCGAACTCACAGATCAAGGTCACTTCTTCTCGAAGGTCAACTTGTGTCGGTACTGACAGTTTTTTCAGTTTCAACCCGTGTGCACCTGAAACAAAGACAAACAATAGTACCTATTTAGTTTCAGACCAAACAGTGAACATATAGAAAAAAAAACTTCTGAGATGAGTGGACAGATTATTTGCGACTGAATCATCGTCTTTCAGGAGGCCGGACTTCGATTCTTGGCCGGATTTTTCGGGTTTATCCGGTGTGTTAAGCCACTACCGGGATGCTATTTTCGAGAAGGCTACTATCAATTTATCTCCACTATCCAAAAATCCTAAAAAAAACTTCCATCTGATCTGCTTATCACACTCACTCATAATTCACTGACGCCAACATGACTAGTTCTTCATTACCCGATACAAATTGATTATATGGGAAATATAGAAATATGACAAGTCTACAAGAATAAAATGAAACTAAATCAACATGAAAATACAATCACTCCTCGCTCTCGTGTCTTTTTGACAGAACTACGGTTGGACCCATATGACGTGAGCATGCCCCCACAATACTCCCGTAATACCACAATTATAGAAAAAAGCATCTCATTTTTTTATTCAACTTCTCATAAATCTCACACGGGTCTGTGTTAGATTCGAAAGAACATCTCTAGTTGTCTTTTGTTAACACGTGAGCGCTAGTGTCGTGTTTGATATGCAGCGAAGGAAGCGTGTCTTTCTTCAGAGATGTCACTTGAACACTTCTCAACCCCTATTTCCATCCTCCTTTTCCCCCTCGCCCTCAAACCACGCTTGGAATATTAACTCAGGTGGGGAACGACGACTTTCTGAGCCTTATCGTCAGCATTGCATTTCTCTCTCTCTCTCTCTCTATTGCTCTCTCTCTCTCTCTCTCTCTGCTCATATCAGAGCAGTGGAACGAAACAAGTGCCAACATCTCGGTTTAATCTACCATTCAGTGGCCCACTTATTTGCACGGACAAAGTTATGATTCAGCTCCAGTTTTTAATCTTGAAAAATGGAATTGAAATGAATAACTAATGCATAAATGAGACTAAAAACCTCTTCGATGACTTCAAAGAGATTTGATATATTTTGCAGTCAAAATGTCACTAAATATCGCATCTGAAACGTTTAGTGAACCAGTTATATAATTTCAATTGGCATACCATTAAAATTTGGAATCCGGTTTCACCAAAGGTGCATATCAAGAGTTTAATTGAAACTCTTTCAGTTTAAGCCGCTATTTGTATTATATTGTAGACTTCAACTTGAAGCATAATTTTATCTATACCACTCAAACTCTGGTCAAACCTCCAGTAAAACTGAGATCTATAGTCAGCTGAATGTATAAAGCAA
>OZ023329.1:21275098-21285098 GCA_964007535.1 Brachyptera risi | reverse complement strand
CATGAAGATCGTGCACTCGGTTCCGAGACCAAGAAGTGTATATTCACAAATCGTGTACACAACTAAGAAGCTACAGCAAAGTATTTGTTTACTGTATTTGACGCCACGACTTCGAGGAGGAAAAACTTCATCGTGGTGCTCTGTATTGTGATTGGACAAAAAATGAATTCAAAAGTCGAGAGAGCGCGACAAGGAAAAATTCCTTGAGTGAACGGTGCTTTTTCAAGTAGAAATTTTCAATTAATGTGTCGTATTAACTAAAAACGCAACTTATGCCTAGTGAGATGAGCAAGATATTAATACGGAATGTAATATGATTGTATAAATTCGAATAAAATGTTGGCGACAATTGACTTAATTCTCATAAAATTTGTCGAACACATTCGTCATTGCTGGCATCAGACCTAATCTCAAATATATTTTGTTTGAATGAAAAAAAAAATCACTTCTCTCGACGTAAGATTTTTTGGGGTATTTTGAAAATTCCGGCCATCAATTCTAGCGATTACTAAATTCACAATGAATCTAATTGACCGATTGTTATCTAATAACTCCAAGATAGAAGATGGGTAATGTTTGGATGAAGTTCCATAAGGATCGGTTTAACCTTGCGATCTGTAGAGCGCATGAAGAAAAATTAACCAAGGAAGACTCGATCCGAACCGAATGGGTGTCCACGCTTTCCTCATCCAAATATATTCATTCATACTTAATAATCAAAATGTCGATATCTTATACCATTGGAAAGTTATCCAGCAAACGTTCCGAGAAAGCTAATCCCGGGCTACCCATTGGCCAGCCCAAATAGGGAATTAATAACGTGCTGCTTCTGTTGTTGTTATGTTAAGAATGTTGAAATATACACAAACTGAAACGCAGCTATTCCATTATTATCGTTGTTCTATCAGAGAGAAGTAACATATTTTATGTTTACCCTTCATTCATTGAAATGAAAAACAATGTGTAAGTTATTAATAACAAAGTCCCCAGGCTATTATTTCGAACAGCGCAAACATTTTTTTCTTCAGTTGGATAAAAAAACAATTGGCTTGTTTATATTTATTCACTATGAAATATGTGTTCGTATTCCTCAAAGGATACAATATATGAATGTGAAAGAACCAATTCATGCATTCGGGTAGTTTTGGATTGTTATTATATATTATGTAAATTGAGGGGATACACTCAGCTCAACAATTTTCAGCATCAACATGATGTATACAATATTGATGTAACTTTCTGTTTGAATCAAGAGGGCTTTTAACCCCAGTCCTTGTTTTTCGCAATTTTCCACTTGAAATCATCAGATTTTCTGAAGAGTCTCGTGTATTAAAAGTGGAGATTGTTTAAAAAAATTATGAATGAAAAAAATCATTGTTGAGTGTAATCTTCATATACCCGCCAGATGATTATATTCTAAAATACTTTAGATACATTATGAATATCATTACTAAGGCTTCCGGTACATGTTATATTCATATTAATATCTGTGCTGAGGTGGAAAAAGTGGAAAAAATATATGATTTCAATTTAATATAGATCACTCGTGCGTTTATTATAATAGTCAATAAGAGCCCGGCTTCACCATGTCCAGCTAGCCCTTATCTGAGAGTTAATAGAAACATATAGCATTGGTATCCATGGTGATATCTTTATAAGCTACCAGGAGAGCTACACCCAGTCACCAAGTGGGTATTTCTGGCACTAATTAGCATTGTTTACATATTTCTGGTCCTAAATAGCATTGTTGATAATCATTATCAACATTCCATGAAGCATCAATCTAGTATATTGCGCTTACCACGTTTCATTAGCATAGTTGTAAAAACACCACGGGGAAACTTTTTCTCCCGCAGAGAAATAAGTTCGCCTAGAGACAGTTAGAATTTTCATGAGTTTTACCGTTTAATTATTATTCATATTTCAGGTTACAAGAAATTGTCTCACAATTTTATGTTATATCAAATGAATCTGTAGCAATGAGGCGGCAAAACTCAAGACAATTATGTTTATCTGACCGTGAACTCAAACTAAGTCCATGATCTGATGATCTGCCCTATAGTATCAACAATAACTAATGGAAAGGCTCAAGTGTTCAGAATGATTATTTTTGTGGAATTCTCCCTCATCATACACTCGTTCCTGAAAAAATAAGCTGGTATGCGAAGAAAAGGGACAATTTTTGTATTTCCAATTTTTTTCCAGTTCTTTATCAATTGACCACTAGTGATAGGCGTGGCTTATCGGCAGGCCACCTTGATCCATGCTTCATGTGGGCATTTAGAGATACTCTAATAGGCAATGTCAATTTTCCCACATAACAAACAGCGCATTTGATTGGATGTTTTGCTTTGTGACGTTTGTGGGTGGGTCAATCACTAGTCGTCAATTCACTTTTATAGAGCTGCATTAGTTAACTCATAGTATAATCATTTGTCGGACGCAGATCTCCTTATTTTTCATATGGTGAAACAGCCCTGATAAATAACACATTGGACATGGATTCGTTCCAAAGTTTGGCATATTTAGTTTTTTCATGACACTCTTGATGATTGTCAGAGAATATACAGTTTCCCCGATGAAATAACTATGAGCCCATTCATAACTATAAGGAGATAGCATATCTTCATTTGGCTACCATAGAAACTAGAAAAATGAGATCCATACAAACTATTAATGGAGAAATATAGAAACTTTGAAGATTTCGACTGAATCCAGCGACGAAAAATAGTTGACCGAAGCTGAAGGCTCAACTGCCGAGAACGTTTCGGGGCAGAACATAATAATGGAGTGTATTATATGTTTCACGTATTACAACAATGTGTGACATCTCTCGACAGAAGCACAAATTCCTATCTTCCTCTTGTAGAAATGCTCTTCCATCAACTGTATGAAACCTTCGCAAGTACATCAATCTTCTACCATATATATATATATATATATATATATATATATATATATATATATATATATATATATATATATATATATATATATATATATATATATATATATATGTATATATGTATATATGTGTATATATATATATATATATATATGTTGGATATGTCTTTAGGGTTGTTAGTCCGCATATTGTGACTTGTAATAATAAGGTACTCACTATTACAAACTCGACGTTTCGGTAGAATCGCATCTACCTTCATCAGGACGACACGTCTGGTTACTTCGAGAAGCAAGCAGCGAGTGCTGGCTTCCTCCCTTGTCCCGTGTGGCGCGCGATGTCCCGCGTACCGTGGGCTCTGATTGGTCGGGCGTCATGTGGTCAGCTGGGCGAGGCAGATTCAGTTTGCACTGCGTTCTTGCCTTGCTCCTGGTGACAGGTCTCCGTGCCGGCGCGTTGTTGTCCACTTGCTGTTGTGAACAGGCGCTCGGAATGGTGGCCCCTCTGGGACTCTGTTCGGATGTTGTAGAATGTGGTGGCTTGCTCGGTGCTATTAGTACGTCTGCTAGAGCTGGTTTCCAAGACTTCGGTAGCCTGCTGGCATCATCTCTCTTGTTGAGGTTGTGAGGGCGCTTGGATATCTCTACTGCTTCACGGTACTGCATCCGCGCCTCTCAAACCCGACATGTGGCTCAGGTACGTGGATGATACCTTTGTTATCTGGACCCACGGACACGACCGCCTGAATGAGTTTTTAGCTCATATCAACAGCATCCATCAGAAGATACAGTTCACGATGGAAACGGAAATACACGGTCAACTTCCTTTCTTAGACGTGCGTGTCCTGAGACGAGAAGACGGTACTCTCGGTCACACAGTCTACCGCAAGCCGACTCATTCGGACCGCTATCTGAATGCTGCCTCACACCACCATCCTGCACAGCTCAACTCGGTCATCAACACACTCGCCGTACGATCGAAGAAAATAGCGGACAAAGACCATGTGAACGAAGAACTCAAATGCCTCCGAACGGCACTGCTCTCAAATGGGTATTCTCATTATAACATCAACAAGGCGTTCCAACGCAAACTCAAGACCAGCAACGAGGAAGAGAACGAAGAGGAGAAAGAAAAGCCTCTCGGTACAGTTTTCCTACCCTACGTCAAGGGCACTACCGATAAAGTAAGCAGGCTTTTACTCAAACACAACATCAAGACCGTTTTCAGGTCTAACGGCAAAATTAGAACCTTACTGAGAAGTGCTAAAGATCAAGTACCCTTGGAATCACAGGGCGTCTACGAGGTTCCATGCAGCACGTGTGAGCAGGTGTACGTAGGCCAAACGAACAGGCGAATATCAGCCAGGGTCAGAGAACACACTAGATCTGTAGCACGCGACGAGGAAACCTCAGCACTTGCCCAGCATGCCAGACTAGGCCACAAGATCGACTTCGATAATGCAAGAACGCTGGCACAAGAAAAACATTTCTATACACGAGTATACCGTGAAGCAGTAGAGATATCCAAGCGCCCTCACAACCTCAACAAGAGAGATGATGCCAGCAGGCTACCGAAGTCTTGGAAACCAGCTCTAGCAGACGTACTAATAGCACCGAGCAAGCCACCACATTCTACAACATCCGAACAGAGTCCCAGAGGGGCCACCATTCCGAGCGCCTGTTCACAACAGCAAGTGGACAACAACGCGCCGGCACGGAGACCTGTCACCAGGAGCAAGGCAAGAACGCAGTGCAAACTGAATCTGCCTCGCCCAGCTGACCACATGACGCCCGACCAATCAGAGCCCACGGTACGCGGGACATCGCGCGCCACACGGGACAAGGGAGGAAGCCAGCACTCGCTGCTTGCTTCTCGAAGTAACCAGACGTGTCGTCCTGATGAAGGTAGATGCGATTCTACCGAAACGTCGAGTTTGTAATAGTGAGTACCTTATTATTACAAGTCACAATATGCGGACTAACAACCCTAAAGACATATCCAACATCAATTACATCCGCCAAAACCTACGTGAAAACATATATATATATATATATATATATATATATATATATATATATATATATGTGTGTGTGTGTGTATTCTTGATCCTCGACACGGAAGTGAAGGATTCCTGAGATACTATACATTATACACCATGGAAAAATCAAATCCACTTTAGCGAATTGCCTTTAAAATCGTCATAAACGTTCATGTGGATAAGCTACCCTCAGTCGGTTATATAAATCTCGTCTCTGCGTCCGCTCTTGCCGACGGTAGAACATCTATGCCCGTTTACCCTCCTCGTGTTCGTGATTTATACGACCGTGCGACGAGTCTGAGGAACTGAAGACGGTTCTGGCATCGCGCCATCTTGGTATCTAGGTGGACAAAGTGGAAGGATGGTATTCGAACCGTACTTGAGATGGTGTTGACACGCTATAGTTAGTTGGTGGACAAGAATAACAGCCACCCTCGGTAGTTTGGTCAATTAAGGCACCGTTTCAGAAACTGAAGTCGGCGTTGAGCGTGGGTCCGAGTCCCACATAAGGCATAAGTTTTTGTATACACCTTATTACTTTTAATGTTTGAGAAATACGTCCGAATTTGAATTGTGCTCATAATTCACCATTTTAACCCACAGTTGAGTCTTTTTTAAGGGCTTTGTGGATGTTTTTTGTTGTAATTGTGTTTTTCTTACTGTATCAGTGTATGTGATCAATTAAAAAAAAAATTGAAAATACATCCTGTCAAAATCATCACTTCATAGTTTAATGATCACCTGCTCATTCTTACCCCCGTATAACCTAGCTGTTGGTGGGGTAGTTATGCAAACAATAATCACTAATAATCATCACGAAGAAAGGACGACGTAGGGACTGTTCTTAAGATGGTGTTGACATGCTAGCTTCTTATTAACCGCTGACGTCTGCTTGACGTGTGAATGTGTGTTAGCTTCATCACAACGCACTGAAATGAGTGGTCGAGTGACTAGTACACTAAACCGTCATTCAGCAGATCGGGGTTCGATTACCGCCACGGTCGACCATCCTGACAAGTTTTATTAGTGGTATCTATATCTTTTGTTCAGGTCGATACTGAGATGGTTTCTCAGCAACATGCAATAATCAACTCCTTCCCACTACTCAAAAACACATCATGAAATAACCTTTCACCTTTCACCTCATACCATCATCTCATGAATCATTCATCGATGCCAACATATCGAAGTGATCAGTATAGTGCGTCGTTAAACTCAATATAAATGAATGCAATATTTTAAAATTATTAAAATGCGAACTCTCATGAAGTAGTTTCTAAAATCACACCTTCTAATTTTTGTTCCACTTTGACTTAAGGAAATGATCAAGGTTCACTCCTATACACAACTCAGTGCAATAAACTACGTGCATGTTTGTGTTGTTCCGCTTATCTGAACAATTCTTTTAATTTTAAACTAAACGTATTCAAATAGTTGTGAGGCACACTGCCCATACACATACGTGAGTGATTATGCTGTAATATAATGTACTTACGAATGAAATGAAACGTTACTTGACTTGACTTGACTTGACCATAAACCCTTATAAGCATGCAGTTCTTATCATCTTCATGTGATTTTCATTTCGTTATTTCACTGAATAAAAATTGGAATACCCAATATATAATATCGTTATAAGACTAATGTTCTGAAATTGGCGCAATTGATTGACTATATGTGAGCATTGAGTTTGTCACGAATGCCTTCGATGTACTTACTGTAAATGACGTGGGGTGCATTCCTGTATTATTACTTCTATCTCGATCAACCAGTCTGAGTTGAGACCGTGATGAACCCGGTTTTAGTGAGGTTCAAATTGGAATTCTTGTACGCAAGTTTCAAAACGGGTTCATCTCATCAGCTTCACCCTTGTTTAATGTGTCAAATCATAGCAATATCTATTTCTTGAATTGATTTGAATTGAATTGAATATTGAATTACTCCTTCAAATTTTTAATATTGGTCTTGAAATCAGCTGTTGACTCGCTTTTGACAAATACATTTGTGTGTGAATATTTATGTTCCAACCAATTTGAGACTGTGTGACCGGGAGGTGAGGGTAGATCAGGTTTTGGTTCGATCCCCGCTACCATACAACTTTACAGAGGTTTTTCGTTGTTTGCCTCTGTGGGTGGAAATGATGGTTCCTAGAATATAGGTAACGACCACTTCCTCTCCCCTATCATCCCCATTATCCATGATACCATCTCATCTCATCATCCCGTTATCTCATTAATCATTCATCCGACGCTAGAAGATCTTAGTCATCATTACAGGGCGTTCGTTGAACTCGATATGAAAAGTACTTATCGAACACCCCTCCCCCTATTGATTGATGCAGGAAAAATATATAAAGATGCAATTCGAAACTATTCTTGGAAGTATTCTCCGAAAGATTATGCTCCCAGTTTTTTTTCAGCATTTTCTCCTTGATAGATAAACAAGCAAAATAATGATGAACAGTTCGAATTAAAAGTATTTCCCGCCACTATTATGAAGTTTGGATGGCTGCGACGAATTATAGCCTAATACATTCAGAGGCTAGTATTGTTGAGATGAATAATGGAGAAAATGATGAAGGACTTTCCCTTATAGATATCAGTGCATATAGATGAATCTGATGATGAAGTTGTTTTTTTGAAAGAGTAAGTACCGGTAAAGTGAAAATGCCCTTTCGTAAAAGCAAATTACTATTTGAATGAAAAAACTCAATGAGATACAGTTTTGTGAATTGATAACTGTACGCAAGGAGAATGAAATACTTATGTGTCTACTCTGAGCCTCACTTATATGTTTTTTTTCATTTTTTCAACCATAATTTTTGTTCTCCGCGTTTGTATCTTAATTTCTCTACGGTATAAGCATAATGATGTTCATATTTCAGACAATCCATTATCAAAGCTTGAACATAATGTTCAATTCAACTTGCAATAACTTGGAAACCACGTTGAATATTATTTTTAGAAAATGTTCAGAAAATGCTTCAAGAGGAGAATGTTCTCCAAGAGAAAATTCTCGAGCATTTCACATCCCTAAAGATATCTTGTAACATGAGCTTCTGTTCTGAAGTTCGAACCAAATAACAAATATCACGGTGATCGACTACAACGTAGTGACACCAACCTATTATATCATAATATAAAGAAGGTGCTCCAACTCACATACTGATAGCATGGACGGTTTTTGTGGTTTCTTGCGGTCATTTCAGAACCAATCGTCTCGATTGCCTGTCGCGATTCAGAGGATTCCCTTGTGAACCATATTTAAATAAGAGTGGCTACGGTACCAGAGGCATTGTTGAATTAACAGAATCTATAATTCTAGTAATGTACTGGGCCGTGTGTAGCATTGTTGAGCATTGTTGTTTTAAATAGTTCAATATAAAAGCGATAGTTGCGCTACAGGCAATCGGGACGCTGAACTCAGATTCTGATCCGGAAATATTTCAATTTCAAGATCCGAGTTGGGTCACCTTCTTTATATTATTATAAAATAGGTTGGTATCACTACATCGCGGTTCAACGGTGCATCAATTACGACGTGGTAAATAATATAATTCTAATGAATGAATTATACTGTTTGCAATGATCGAACAATGTCGAGCATTTCCTGATTTGAAAGCAAACTCATGCCAAAACCGGTACTAGTTGTGTATTGAGTGATGAACTGTGTCATTCACAATATGCGCGCTACATATTTGTACAAAAAGACAATGGTAATACATGATATTGTAATTGTTTTTTAAGTGGTATTATTGTATGGAATGAACTACAGCCAGTTCAATTATAATTATTATAACACAATGTTGAAAGCATTTTTTTGAAATAAATACTAATAATATAGATTTTCACGAGTGTTTCCATTATTGCTATTCTGTTGTTTTTTTCAATTAACGAATTGGAATCAATCGAAAATTTGAAACGTTATTCGATCAAATCGACATTTCAATTGGAACTGGGAATGTATGTCATACATTTTCATATTGATATGGTGCCTTTTCGACAGTTAGTTGCTCGTATATTATTGAAACATTGTTTCAGTTCATGGTATATATGATTTGAGTTGTTAGGAGATGCTAGGGTTAATGTTAGGAGTGTTTCACTGTTTTTTCACAATTCCAGTGCATTTACAAGTTTTGGACAGGTGAGAAGGTTTGAATAGAACTGAGAACATTTAGGTAATTCAATTACCGGTACCATGCAATAACGCGATAAAGTCTCCATAAGACTATGCGCGAATTACAAATAGTCTCAAATCATATTTTCTTTTGTCAGGAACGTGAAGTTACCCATTTTTTAGCATCATATGCTCCACTTCAATTCGGGTTGGTGTTATATGAGGGGAGGTGGAGAGCGATGCGCCAAGTGGTTCCTGTTATTTTCCAGGCCGTATTGATGAATAATTTATACGTTTATCTGGCATACAGTTTTGATTTCAGACCTTCTATATGAAGAAGTTTTTGTTTTCGCTAAATTATTTCAGAACTTAGCTTCAAGTTTTCACCTGGCGGGGTTTTTGGTGATGTATTTTACTGTACAGAATCAAGGATCATCGTACTGCAAAGAAGAGGGATGAGTTCTGATTTTACCACTGAATAAGTTCATATACATGAAGAATTCACAAGTTTGTGGGAAAATTTGATTCTATTTTTATTTTTTTCAATTCTACAAAGTTTAAATCGTGAAAATTGAGAAAAACCAAATCTAATCCATTTTGAAACATTATAATTTTCTCGCACTTGGTATAATGTGTTGTTGAACATTCCATCACATCTGAAAGTCGACCACGGAAATATTTTACAATATTTTATATTTTTGGAAAATAATTTTCCGTGCTAGTTCACAGAAATTGAAAAAAAAATCCGAGGTGAGTTTCTGAAACTAACCAAAAACAACATAAAAAACACGTCAAATTTAATTGAGATTATGTGCAAATGTGACTTTGATAAAATGTTACAATTTACAGATAATTGGTTCTGAGTCTGGTATCTTAAGGCCGGTATTATAAAGTATAGTTAGATAATTTCTGAGACTTGACTCAAATAGCACAGTTCATCTTGG